>CM035784.1:14282033-14980529 GCA_020466265.1 Siphamia tubifer
CGGTGCGGTTGTCGTGCGTTTCAAAGGAGGGCAGGAGTGGGAAGGGGGACATGGCCGCCCAGTCGGACGGCGGCAAAGCGGGGGTCGGTTTTGCACAGTTGTACGATGTTGACGCTGAGGAGCCGCTGGACTCCGCTGCGATCCACATCTGTCAGTGCTGCCGCACCTCCGCCTGCTACTGGGGCTGCCGCTCCGCCTGCCTGGGCTCTCTGCTCGGAGGGGGCCAGGCTCCAGGTGGGGTCGGGATCCGGGAGACTCACTGCCCTCCCCGGGAGCAGCTGTGGCTGGACTGCCTCTGGATCATTCTTGCTCTCCTGGTCTTTTTCTGGGACGTTGGCACAGACTTGTGCCTGGCGGTGGACTACTACCGGAGACAGGACTACCTCTGGTTCGGCCTCACGCTCTTCTTCGTACTGGTACCGTCGGTGCTGGTCCAGATTCTGAGTTTCCGCTGGTTCGTGCAGGACTACACAGGTGGGGGGCTCGGGGAGGTGGAGGGACTGACCAAGAGGGGCGCGGTGGCGTTGGGGTGTCTCTATCCCGGCAGGGACCGACTGCAGCTGGCTACCATCTGGCTGTGGCAGGCCACCATACACATCCTCCAGCTGGGACAAGTGTGGAGGTAACACACACAACACACAGCTGATCCTAAACAAACACACCTTCCCTTTCCCTCTATACCCCTCCCCTCCTTAACACACATTAGATCTCTGCTCCACACACTTTACATTTGCTAATGGGCTGAGTGGCATGTCCAGTCAATGTAACTGGAAGAAAAGAAAGAGTGCTTCACTCTGACAGGCAGGAAAGGAAGAGCAAAAGAGCATGAACAAGCTCCCTGTGACCTCTCAGGAATGAAATGGGGATGGGGGATACTGAAAGAGACAATCAGAGAGACAGTGAGGGAGACAAAAAACAACAACAGAGGCATGCCACTTTCATTTTTTGGGTCACCTTAAAAGTTAATAGAGCTACAGATTGGGGAGAATAACAGGTTACAGAGACGTCATTCAATATCAATGTGCTGCAATATTTCAGTCTAATTTTAGGATAACTGTGTATAATTGCGCAAATCTGAGGAAAACTTCTATTCAGTAAGACCAGTTATGTCTGCATTTTTATACCAATACAACACAAATTGAACCAAGATCAGCCACACAGCTTTGACAGATAAACTACTAGAAAATCAGTCGTGTTTTTCAGTGTCAGTATTGCGTGACCGAAGTGGACTCATTACTCATATCTGTTTATAATTGTAAGTAAAAGCTTGGACTGGTGGTTGAAAGTACACAAGCCACTGTCTACTATGACTTGAAGTATAGAGTAATTGTATTACAAACTGACACACTTTGTAGTAAACAGTACACACTATAACCACATAGAAACAAGAGATGAATTGTATTTTTAGAACCGCTGTCCATGGTGCTGATGGCCTGACTCTAATTCAGCACCATGAACAGCTTCTCTGTCTTGTTAGTTCACTTTAGTCACTAGACTAAGCATCTGGGCCCGTGTGTGTGTGTGTGTGTGTGTGTGTGTGTGTGTGTGTGTGTGTGTGTGTGTCGGCATGTGTGACCAGTGGAAAAACGGTGTCACGGCTCTTCCCATGAGTGTCAGCATGCATGGAGAGTACAAAGAGGAAAAGCATCTGCGCTTCTGGCAACACATCATCATGCTCTCTCCCTCCCTCTCTCTCTCTCTCTCTCTCTTTTTCTCTCCATCATACACAAATGCACATCTACACATACGGTGTACAAACAGTTGGACAACAAGAGGTGATAATGGTTGTGCTAAAAGCATTGGCGGGAAAAACTGTTTTGGGTTTTTTTTTTTCCCACACACATGGCTTTCCTGTAGTATTCTTGCTCTTCTTGATATTTGTATGTAGTTTTAATAGAAGCATTAGTAGTGTGCATACTTTCTATACGAGGACACTGTTCACTCACTCATCCTCTCCCCGCCCCTCTCTCTGAGAAGACTCCCTAATGGTGTCCTCTTGCCTCTGGGCGGCCAACAGGGAGAGCAGAGTAATGAGTGTGTTTGTGTGTGTGTTTACATCCTGTCGAGCTACAGACTCAGCTCCTCAGTTCTAGTCTCTCTGTAGTTGTAGGGTTAAACCACCTCTCACCCTCAAATACTCAAATAAAGTCGACTTTGCTTCCATCCACCTCCACCATCCACCATCCACCCCACCCGACACCCCCTCAGCCTGCACAATGGACTCTCCCACCTGGAAGAAGTCAGTGGAGGAGTAAGAGAAGGAGAAGAAGACAGGGAGGAGGAGGAGGGAGAAGGGGAAGGGGAGGGGGGAGGAAATGGTGCGGCCTGATTGAGACAGATCACTAAAAGATGGCGAGGACCGTGGCGGTGAGAAGAAGGAGGAGAAGAGGTTGCTACACTCGTAGTGGGAGTAAAATGGGGGAGGGGAGAAAAATGAGGGAAAGGAGAAGGGTTGTTCAGTGAGAGTGGTGGGGGTGGGGTGGAGGGGATAGACTGTAGTCGGTGCATATGGTTTGCAATTATGTACACCACATCCTCCCATGTCAGGATGGTAAGTGGCCAGTCAGGGTCACCTGCCACACTGCACAGCAAAGCCTCCGTCCATGCCCAAACTGAGGAAATACTGTTTACAGACAATTTTAAAGAAGCAACCAATCACACTTTATCCTTCACTGTTCTTGAGTCAAGGGCAAACAGCAAAACTGAGCAATGCATCTTCATTTAAAGCTAGAAAATCCATAATTTACCTTGAAATGGGAAGTATTATGAACAGACGTCTGTGAAAATTGATGCTTGTGTAGCAGTTTTCCTATGGATGGTGCATAATTTATGTAATGCCGTTTTAGCACGTATGTTTCAAAGCAGCTGGCTGTAATAGCTGCTCATACAGAGCTATGCATAATATAAGAGAAAAAACATGCACACACGCAATGACACCCGTGCAACGACAGCAGGAATACACAACATGGAAGCAGAGAGGTATCATTTATATACGCATGCATGTATACACACATGTTTGCACATTCTGGTGAGTGCCCTGAGGCATTTTTAATTGAAATCCCTGCCTCCATACCACCCACACATATTGTATATTCCCATATCTGCAGATCTTGTACTATATATATATATATATATATATATATATATATATATATATATATATATATATATATATATATGGATTAAATGTCTGATTCCTAGAGAGTTTTAACTATCATGAAACCAAGAAAATTTAATGAAACAAGTTTAGAAGAGCTGTGAGTCAGAATTCCTTGGATAGGATTGTTTTCCTCATATAATTTCAGCAAAAGAGGTCGCAAAAAAGGTCTTGATTTACTAATGATCTATTCAGGATATTCTTACTGTTTGTTTGTTGGATGTGAGGCATCACATTCAGACAGGATGGACATACATGATTGTTGTCTTTTTAAGTATTTTTATGCCACTGTTATATTATGGATGTAACAGTAGTTCAATTACTGACAAATAATAAAGAAAAAAATCAATAGGAAGTGCATTTGAATTTAGTGACAGGTGGATTTGACATACCAAATAACTTAAATACTGTATAAGGCCGACTTATAACAGACATCCCTGATAATCACATCTACCAATAGAAATGAAATAGAATTAGTGAACTAGTCAATTCTGAACTGGAGAAAATTAAATAGCGATGGAAATAAGATGTTTGTCGGTTTCGTCAGGCTGTTTTTACACAGCTGCATGGACACGATTGCCTTAAATATGGAAATAATTGCAGTTTGCTCAAATAATTGTGATAAGCCGATTGCATAATAACGTTGACCAGATGTCGCACTGCACAAGGTCCCAAGATTTTCAGCCCTCAAAAATCATCATGCTAAACCGAGACTGGGAAATAGACTTTCAAATTTTATGCTCCATTTACAAAAAGAGATTGGACAGACGGATCGCATATGCTCACTTTGAGACCCTTGTGGCTGACTTTGAGCAACATGAGTGTATGTGTTTTCTCAAACTACTTGTGCTTGTTTATATTCTATCCTGGTCTGTAAATAAGTGTTGTTTTTGTGTGTATTATTTTTAGCTTGTTTCCTATTGTCTTGTTCTACACAGGTGTGCACATAAACAAGACAGAGAGCAATAAATGTCTTTGGGCCACCCCATATAAATATAGATCAAATGAATACACGAAACAGGAAATATGGATCTGCTGAAAAAGAACAGTAGATATGTCAGTGAATGTCGATCATTTCTAACAAAAGATTTTAGGTCAAGCTGAGCTGAATTGCACAGTCAATCATGGCTGTTGCTATTGAACCGAGTGTTGCCAATAGCCAATGTATAATTACTGTTCTACACGCGTCACTTTATTTTACACATATACCATCATGCTCGTGTGTGCATTTTATTTTTAGACGCATCCCTACTTCTATATACTCAGACTTGTTTTGTCTGTACAATTGAATTAAGCCTGATTTCAAATGTAACTTGCGATATGTTACTAGTAGATAGAGTGAATTATTTTCTTCTTTTATGTTTGTAAAATGCAGTATCTTTATATATTTATTTATCTATTTATTCTTACTGTTTGAATGGACTTTTCTCTCCATTCCAACAAATCAGTAATGAACTTCAGAAAATAAAGTGCTTCTATATGGTGTTACAAAAAGGCTTAATTAAGGCAGGTACAGTATAGTGAGTGGTTTGAATAGTGTTTTTCATCTTCAAGCATCTGAAGGTCTGTGAACCTACTGTATGTTTTGTTCTGTACTGCAGCTCTTTGAGCACTTATGTAACTGTTTTATTCTCTGCCAGCTAGGGGTGGGTATTGGCAAGAATATGGGGATACAATATAAATCACAATATAAGGATCACAATACGATATATCACAATATAACATGACACTGTTTTTTGCATCGTTTAAATATTGATTTCCGGGAAGAAATGGATTCCATCACAAATATGCACAAATACTAAACACATTTTCATTTGATCAGAACAGGATCCAATAATATGTCCCAAAATATTCCTCTGTAAAAATCTAAAACTTGAAAACCATTGAGTGATCTAAAAAAGTTTGATACCTGTTGACCCACTAATCCTATCAATACATGTAATCATTGGTGTAAAATGTAGTTATTGGTCTTTTCATGATCATCAAGTTATCTTCTACAACAGTGGTCCCCAATCCCTGGGGACCCTGTCTCATCTGATGTCCGAAGGTAAGACGAAGTGAATGAAAAAAAAACCTATCTTGTCTGGATTCTGAGACATCACCACTCATATGTGTTTTAGGTGTTAACCTTCACTGTGACCTTGACATTTGACCTTTATCGCTCCAAATGTTATGGTTTCTTCCTTCACGTATTATCAATCATCTCTGAAAGTTTCATCAAAATCCATCCATAACTTTTTGAGTTATCTTGCTAACAAACCAACAAACAAACCAACAAACAAACAAATGCACCTCCTTTGCGAATATAACAAAGAAATCCAGATGGGTTTTTTTGGTTTTTTAAATAGAACCAAGACACAATTCATTCAATAACAATGGTGCACACAGCAATATGAATAAAATAATGATGAAATGATACCTTTAAGGTGAATTAAATTGAAATACAAAGGTCAAATCAACAGGTGTTACTCATGGTAATTACTACAGAAAGAAGGTTCTTTTCCAAAAAAAATATCAAAAATCTAACCTGTCCATGTCCCTCCATGCAGGTACATCAGGACACTGTATCTGGGTGTCATGTCCCGCCGCCAGAAGGAGCACCAACGGCGCTGGTACTGGGCCATGATGTTTGAGTACGCCGACGTCAACATGCTGCGGCTGCTGGAGACGTTCCTAGAGTCTGCGCCTCAGCTGGTTCTGCAGCTCTGCATCATGATCCAGGAGAACCGGGCTGAGACGCTGCAGTGTAGGTGCACCGTTGACTACGCTGAGTGGACCATTGTCTGAAGAACAGCCAATCTCCTGGCACAGTTTAGCCCATGTTATCATGTGTCTCGCAAGACATATACAAATCAGCAGCTGTACAAATAGTAATTAGCAATTTGCATACATACTTACTCGGTAATTTGAGGCTGCAGATGGTGCCAGGTCCAGATTTCACACAATGATTTTTTTGTTCAGGTACTTCTGCAACAGTTCTAAGTGTGAGTCCATCAGCCTCTATTTTTTAATCATCCAGGAAATATATCACCCACTGGTGTTATTCATGCCTATCGCTGTGAAGTTACAGAGACACCTTTTACTTTAATGCAAATATATGACTGGCTCAAGGGGGGAGGGGGGGCGGTAGCACACAGGAAGTGACACATTTATATTTTAGACTCATAGTGTTCAACATCATTACTAAACATCTAATCACATGCCACCCCCCTATTTATGGACAGGCTTAAATTATCCACCGACTCACTATGACGCTGTGCCAAAATACGTTAGCATCACTAACTTTTAAAGCATGATTCATCCTTAAAAAGAAGCACTTCTCTTCTCATGGCTTTTTCTACAATATACAGAAACTTACAGAATGAGCAATTTGTCATGAGTTTAACATCCAATTAACTCTCGTCACCTGGATAACTGTAGCTATGCCACACATTTTACCCCCCAAATGAGGAGAGGGGTATTGTTCCTGGTTCATTTCTTTTTTTTTTTTTTTTTATCATTTGTCTGTCTTGTCTGTTTCAACTTTATGCAAAAACTACTGGATCAATTTCCATGAATTCTTTTTTAGAAAAGGTGTGAGATTGTCTAGAATAGTTCCCATTACATTTTGGTGAATATAGGTCAATGGTTAAGGTCACCAAAAATATTTTTTCACATTGATAAGAGATAGGGCAAATTAGGAATATCCTTTTCATTCCTATATACTCAGATTTTCATATAACTTCTATTTAAAGCCAGTCTCATGTTTCGAATGTGAGATGTCAATTAAGAGCTAAAGGGGCGGGGTTTATTGTACCTACCACCACTTGTTTATTTATTATTTTTAAATTTATGTTCATTTAATTGATTTATTTTAGAGTTTGCTTTGTTTTCACATTTACATTTTGTGTGAATAATACTATGTACCTTCTGTTCATGTTTCTGTTTCTATTTGAGTTCGGGGTGGGGACTTAAGCAAAAAAAAAAAAAAAAAAAAAAAGCCAGTTAAAAATGTAGATGTTGTATGAATAATCTATGATATACTGTTGAAAATCAAGCATTTCTTCCCCTTACATCTTTTTGAATGTAGGCATCTCCTCCCTGGCTTCCCTTCTGTCCCTGGCCTGGGTCCTGGCCTCCTACCACAAGCTGCTGCGAGACTCTCGTGATGACCAGCGCAGCATGAGTTATCGTGGGGCTCTGCTACACCTCTTCTGGCGCCTCTTCACCATCTCGTCACGCGTCCTCTCACTCGCCCTCTTCGCATCCCTCTTTCACATCTACTTCGGCATCTTTGTGGTGATCCACTGGTGCGCTATGGCCTTCTGGGTGGTGCACGGCGGTACCGACTTCTGCATGTCCAAGTGGGAGGAGGTGCTGTTTAATATGGTGGTTGGCATTGTCTATATCTTCTGCTGGTTTAACGTGAAGGAGGGCAGGACACGCTCCCGGATGGTGGCATATTACACCGTGGTGTTGGCCGAGAACACCATCCTCACTGGTCTTTGGTAAGTTATTAGTATGTTAATATATACATATATTAAAAAAAAGCCACAACAAACTCCGCCCCTTGCAAACATTTTCACTCTTATTGGACTTAAAATGTGAGACCTGGTCAAAGGTCATGATGCTATTGTGGAGCCTACATGTAGTTCCCTTTGTGTCAACAATAGTAACGGTGTAGTTATCACCACTCTTCTTGGAGTTACGATTTAAAGTTATGTTACCTTGATTTTGGCCTTTCAGGGTCACTCAAGGTCAAAGGTCATGATGTCATTTTGAAGTCCATGCCAGGTTTCCGACCTGTCAATAATTGTAATTAAGTTTCTGTCTGTACTTGTTTATCCATTATGGTCCATTTTAGTGTTTAAGGTGTTGACCCAGTGACCCCTGACCTCTTGGGTCAACAATAGGTCAATATATATATATATATATATATATATATATATATATATATATATATATATATATGTATATATATACACACAAGATGCAGGGTTGAAAGACCAGCATTTTTGGTGCTCAATGGATGTCTGTAAGGTGAATAGTTCAAAAGTTATACCCAAAATTTGATTTTGACCTTTATTGTGACCTTGACCTTTGACCTAGAGCAGGGTTCGGCAACTCCGGTCCTAGAGAGCCACTATCTGGCATGTTTTAGATGTTTCCCTCTTCCAGCACACCTGACGGTCGTTATGAGCCTTCTGTAGAGCTTAATGATAGGCTGATCATTTGAATCAGGCGTGCTCGAAAAGAGATGCATCTAAAATAGGACAGCAGATCTCGAGGACTGGAGTTGCAGACACCTGACCTAGAGAACTTGGTCCTTCAAGGTTGGGATGTCAACAGCATACCTGCCAACATTTAAGAGCAGATTACAGGATCATGAGACATAAGTGAGCAAATCTTTTTATGATGATACATAATAGTAAAGTGGTATGTCATTAGTTTCCAGTGTATTAATACTCTTAGATTGTATTTTTCCAGAAATATAATTGAACATTTCAGTGGATGGCATGTATTGTTAAAGTCACATTAACTTTATTTTTGTTAATGTTAAATTCAAATTACCTTTATTAATTCCTTCTCACTTTAATTACAAAGAGTGATGGTTGGATTTAACTTGACTGAGAATTTTCAAGACAAAAGAAGCTATATGTAAAACTGACTATACATGAATCACCTTATCATTATCATTATCATCATTATCTTATCATTGTGAAAACACATTTTTGGTGACTTTGACCCTGAACTTTCACCTACATTCACCAAAATGTAATGGAATCTATTCTGGACCAACTTGCAGCTTTCTTGAAAATGTCATTTAAATTAGTTTTTGCATAAAGTTGCTGAAACAGATGGGCAAAAAAAAAGAAAGGAACCAATAACAATAGCCTTTTCCTCCCCTTCCGGGGGATGAGTGGGGGGGGGGCAGCATGGTAATCAAGCATAAGTAACAGCTGGTAGCAGTGACAAAGAGCTCCTGGTTTGATGAACTGATTGTGAATTTCTGTAAGAAAAGCGATACAATGAACAAAAGAAAACCTCAGTATAAAAGTACTTGATCTGTGCGTCATGTATGGGGATCTCACACTCCGTAAAGTGCCCGCTAAAAAGGCCTCAAATCACTCTGTAATTGACAGCACTGTACCTTCACAATGGATCCCACAGACTATAGAAGATTAAAAAATAAAAGAGAAAATCCAACCCCTAAACCTTACACATTATGCCTTCATCACACTATCTTACACATTTACGACAACAATATCCATGTCTGCAGTCACTAATTATCACGTTATTCATGAATAGGTAATGATGGTCAATGTTACCAATGAGTAGCACAGACTTGTAGAATTAATGAAAAGGCATACAGCAGCTGTTCTGGTCTAACACTTTAAAATATATGTTGTTTTTTTTCCTTTAAATTTTCCAGAGTAAATTAGATAAAGCTCAAATGTACTGGATTTTCACATGATGTACAAAGTAAGTGCAAAACTCAAAGATATTCCACTACAAACCACCACTGAAAATCTGGGATGAGGTCAAGAGGAAGATGGATGGTTATAAAAAAGTTGAGCTTCTATGGTTTTAGCATCAGGAGTGAAAGAAGAAAACAAATAGTAATGTAAATAATAGGGTTATAATAGCAAAATTGTTGAAGTGAACGCTCTAAATCAGGGGTGACCAACCCTGGTCCTCACTATCTACTATACTTCATGTTTTAGATCAGACGTCACGAGGCCCAGGGACCAAATCTGGTCCTTGGGATGAATTTGTGAAATGTAAAAATAGACATTAAGATATTAATCATTTTAGTTCAAGTTCTACATTCAGATCAATTCAATCAGAAATGGGTTCAGACCAGTAAAATACTATCATGATAATCTATAAATAAACACAACTCCAATTTTTTCTCTTTGTAAATGTAAACATTTTCACATATTTACACTAAAACAAAGTATAATTTCACCAAATGTTTGAATAATCTTGAACAAATCTATGAAGAACAGTTTTTTTTTTCAAGAGAATTCAGTGCAATTTTTTAAGAATAATCTGCCTGATTAAATATTTTGTGTATTTGTAGATCCACAATGATCTGTAAGTTATAATGAACATGTGGGAATGCTAAACAAAAGCATAATATTGTTCAAATTGGACTTATTACTGCATTTGTTTCGTGTTATTCACATTGTTCCAAAGGATAGTTTGTCAATGTAAGCATTTTCATTATTTCATTTGACTTTTTTCACTCTTAAATATACACATCACGTCACGTTTTGACATCATATGGTGCCATATCAATCCTTGGTGAAGGTCTGCTGTCTCTGACTGCGTTGTTTTAAATGTAATTCTTTTTTCCTTCTGCTTAATCATGCTGCTATATTAATAAACGATCAAAAACTGAGCACTTTTCGCCTTGACACTTGATCAAAGACCTACCCAACAGGTTCAGTGTATGTTTTATCATAATGCCTCATAATGCAATGCCTCTGTCTGCAAAACATATCTACACACAAGTATAAAAAAAAAATAACCTTGAACCTTGAACCCTGTCTTATCTACACTCAGGTACGCCTACAGGGACCCAGTGCTTACTGACTCCTACGCCGTCCCAGCGCTCTGTGGCGTCTACCTGACCTTTGCCGGGGGTGTCCTGGTCATGCTGCTGTACTACGGCTTTCTGCACCCTGCCACCGCCCACCTCCAGCCAAGCCCCGCCTCCTCCTGTTGTGCGCAGCTGCTCTGGGGTCTCCCTCTGCCCCCTTCGGCCCCGCCCAGCGCTCCACCCACTCCAGCCCACATGACCAAGTCCCAGACGGAGGAAGACGTGGCCGAGACATGTCTTCCCGTCTTCCAGGTGAGGTCGACACCCCCAACTTCCAAGCCCGAAGGCCCGCTTATAAAGATCGACATGCCCAGGAAGCGGTACCCGGCGTGGGATGCCCACTATGTAGACAGGCGACTGCGGAGGACTATAAACATCCTGCAGTACATAACGCCTGCTGCTGTGGGCATCCGGTACCGCGACGGACCCTTACTGTATGAACTACTCCAGTATGAATCCTCACTTTGACACACAAACACACATAAGCGCACAAATGCACCATGAGAAACATGTAGATGGAAAAAAAAATCCAGAGGTGGAAGTAACTAAGTAGAAGTACTTCCTTTACTGTACTTAAGTAGATTTTTTTAAGTATCTTTACTTGAGTATTTATTTGTCTGACAACTTTTGACATTTCCTCCCTACGTTTTTGTATAAATATCTGTACCTTATACTCTTTACATTCTCAGAATAGACTTTTCAAACTAGACAAATGTGACAGTATGAAAAATAAGTCTTAAATCAGTTTAAATCAGTTTATTTATTTATTTTAATCTCCTATTTATGACTTTGGAATTGTTCCTAAATTTCCTGTCCATACCCACTAAAACTGAGTACCATGACCTAACAAAACACATAATCTACACAACTCACTTTTAAACGTTTTATTTTTTTGATTTTTTTCAAAAAAAAATTATTTATCAAGTTTTTCCTGCTTAAATAAATATTATTTCATCCACAGAAAAAAAAGCAGTTTTACTTTTTACTTATTTTATTATTATTATTTTTACTTCAGTAAAGGAGTTGAATCAGTACTTCTACTTTTACCAGAGTATTTTTTCACACAAGTAGCTGTACTTCTACTTAAGTACAGAATGGGAGTACTTTTACCACCTCTGTTCAAAACACATTCACACACTTCATAAATACACACAGACACAAAAGCAATCTCTTACACTTGCACATGCACACATTCTCATGCGCGCACACACACACACACACACACACACACACACACGCGTCCCTTGCAGGCATGCACAACCTGCAGGTCCCACGGCCATGACTCAACAAGCTGCTTCAGCACGAGTCCTTCCCCCGCCCCCCGCCTCCACCCCCGCGCCCCCCTTTTTCCCCTATTTCCATTAATTTGATTTCACGTATCTGTGCTCTGCTGTGAGGAAAATACAGAAAAAAAAAATGTTAAAATGAACACAGTATATCACCAGAGTCCACGCATGCCGTTATCGTTGCACCACACTTTGACAGGGTTTCATTAGAATAAAAATGCAAAAGATGTGACACAAAGAACGAACAGATGTCACTTTTAATAAAAGGAGTTTGTGACCACATTGTTGTTAGTCTAGTCAAAAGGTAGTGTATATATTTTCTATGTACAGACAGAGTCTTTTTAATGTACTGTTTTCTTGTCGTCGACTTGAGACAAAGCAATTGGAAACAATAGTGTATGGAGTTATATATGCCAATAGCAAAGCATGATGGGACAGATGGAGACAAGGAGGATAATGGCATCTTGTGTGCACATTCAATTTCATTCAAAATTTGCACTCAACTCAGTTTTCTTAGACAGTTTTGACCATTAGCTATACAAATAAAATAAAAACAGGTACTGAAAATGAATTTTTCGAAATAAAACTATGAAAAAACAACTTGTTTCTTCATTATTTGTTTCCAAAACCAAAATTTAAAAAAAAAAAAACAGATAGTAATGCGTTTTCAGTTTTCCTTTTTGTGTTTAAATGAATAATGGAAAAGATGGATAACGGCCATTTCCCGTTTTATCCAATTTTGACCAGAAGCAAATTGATTAAAGTGGAAATGAATCTTAACAACTGAAAGAAACATGTCTACCAGACTTGAACATCATTATGGTATGATATTACACCAATTTTCTCCGTCATCATATCTTCAGGTCTTAGGGTGACCCTCTTAGTCTCGTAAGTTTCTATCTTTGTCACTGCGGGTCACGGTCATTTCCGGTTTACTCAATTTCCTTCAGGTCAAAATTGGATAAAACGGAAAACGGCCATTATCCGTTTTATCCAATATTCATTTAAACACAAAAAAGAAAACTGAAAACCCGCATTATTTTCAGTTTTTTCATTTTGCTTTTGGAGACAAATAAAGAAGAAACAACATGTTGTTTCATTGTCTTATTTTTGGTTTTATTTTGAAAAACCATTAAACGAATGAGGCACGGATTGATAACAGTAAAATAATCCAGTGCTCTTTTATCTGAGGCATCTCCAATGAAAACTATTCAAGGAATGTGAAAAAACTTTACTCTGCATAAGACACTACTATGACTACTTGGAAAAAAAGACACACACACACACACACACACACACACACACACACACACACACGGCAAAACTTAAAATATTTAAAATGTTAATGGTTTGAAGTCTTGACGTACAAATTAGTGATTAAATAAAAATCGTGTTATTTATAAACTTTATGGTAGATTTTTTTTTTTTTTTTTAAGGTAAATTGTTCCTTTTAGCTCAAAAAAAAAACTAAACAAAAAACTTTGTGGTGTGTTGGTGTAACTTGCCAGACAATAATGAAGTCACGAATCACACTTTGAACAAAATGAAAGACTAATTATTTCTTATCTATTTTCAATGCATTTTTTTTTTCCTGTGGTGTCTTAATCATCCTGGTCCCACGCTAACAGGGTGCTGCCACTGAAGCTGATATAAAACAGCTTCACCCCCCCCCCACCCCTCCCCCCACCAATGACTTCTTCTGTAATATGTCCAACACCAACTCCTCCAAAGCCTCCCACGGCTGAGCTGTGATGCATAGCTTTTTTTTTTTTTTTTTTTTTCCATTTTTTTTGTTTGTTTATCCCTGTAATCCAAGCTGTTACATTGGCAGATGACAACAAGTGAGCCAAGTTATCAGTCATCAGTCCATCAGCAGATCGTTGCTCCTGAAATCACACACCATCAGGGGCCGCCTTAACACCGCACGGCACCGAATAAAAACATGGTTTTTGGACACGTTTATGTTGTACTGAACCATGCTTTTTTTTTTTTTTTTTTTTTTTTTTTTTTTTTTTTCTAAGTCTCATACGTATCTGTGGTAGAGCAGGTGAAACCCAGCCATGAGCTATTTCAGATGGTGAATTTAGATCAGATGAACAAAAAACACACGTTCTTCTTATCAATGCTGCTGTCCAAGAGGATCCAGCACAGATGAAAGAGAAACATAATTATCTGAAATGGGATCTAAGAGACTAAAAGTGGATACTTCAACATTTTTGGGTAGTGGTAGTCCCCGTATTTGTACTATAAAGGAGTACATTAAATTACTATTAAGGAAGTGTTGCAAGTCATTTTAGGGAAACTGACAACTAAAGGTCTTATTTAAATGCTATTAATTTTTAATTTAATTAAAACATACTGAGTTTACACTGACGCAGTTCTAGAGACAGTGCCTGATCTAATCTGGAGCCAGTTTTTTTTTTTTTTTTTCTGTTCCAACTGCCAAAGTACCAGCTCAGGGACAGGGAAACTGGCTCCAGAGTGGTACCAATAGAACTATAACCAAGAGGCAATGCAGAGGTGAATCCCTTGTGGTGTGATCCATGAGACCTAATATGAACAGTCAGCTGTAACAGAACATTTACATATATGATGAACACACGGCTCATGTGGTACACCCACAGGGCCTGTGACTCAACCTATTTCACCTCATTTTTCTGTCATCTATCTATCTATCTATCTATCTATCTATCTATCTATCTATCTATCTATCTATCTATCTATCTATCTATCTATCTATCTATCTATCTATCTATCTATCTATCTATCTATCTATCTATCTATCTATCTATCTATCTATCTATCTATCTATCTATCTATCTATCTATCTATCTATCTATCTATCTACCTACCTACCTACCTACCTACCTATCTACCTACCTACCTATCTACCTACCTATCTGTATTTTCACTCTGCAAGCTCAATAATTTTGCCGTTTTCTTGACTTGTAGATGTATTGTACCAGTTGACAAATGTTAAATATGTAAACGATGGCACTGTTTTAACAGATTTAAAGACATTTCCATACACTATTGATTGTAATACAGTAATTCAGACAGAGGTCAGGAGCATAATTGCTCCCTAATTGCCCTCATGACCAGAAGGACAAATATAACAATGTGATTGCCTTCATTTCAAATGGGACCAAAGGTAAAGTCTAGTCTAAACAGAATTAGAAGTCAGTATTGGTGCAGATCTGTATTCCTTTAGCATATATGTCAATACTGTCCAACTAGCTGCTAATATTAGCTGCTAGCTTCAGGTTAACGAGTCAACTAAAGTGTCTAACCAGCTGTTAATATTTCAGATCCAGGTGGTCAGAGGTCATTTGACCACAGTCAGATGTTTGGTCAAATTTAGAATTAACAGCAATGTCTTGTAAAAATCCTGCAAATCTGAGGCAAACTTTTGAAAACTTGTCAAAAAATAAAATGTAATGTAAGGCTAGGTGGTACTATCAGAAAGTGGTGGTACAGGCTACATCACTCGCGGTTCGAATAATAATAGTAGAGGAAGTAGAGCAGTCTATTGCTAATGGCTGTTGTTCGTATAGTAGCCATGTGTGCACTGTGTCTTATTGAGATCATCTTGGAAAATAAAAAGTGTCTTTGTTATGCCATAGCCCATAAGAAAAGGCTGATATATAAACATGATGGACTTTCTCTATACATATATAGAGATTATTCACCTGAAATAAATAGAACATTTAATAGTTATACATGAATATAAAATGTAATGAATACTATATATATATATATTTATATATAATAGATCACTGTAATTCTTCCACACTGGCTCATTAAGTAATGCCGTACAAAATTGTGCTACACCCTTTTGCCACCATTTAAATTTTTATTTATTAAGATATAACAAGAAAACACTGGACAATGTGCACACAATATTGAAAGTGTACACAAATTCAACCAGACATAGCTCTAACAATAACAAACATTTGACATTTTGAGTGAAACCACAGGATTAAAAGAATAAATTTAATATTTTCTGCAAAAAAAAAAAAAAAGCATGTAGAAAATCTTTCTTTTCCTGAGGTTTTCCCTAGGTTGTAACAAGCCTTAGTGTTTTCTATAAGCTTGTGGTAGACCAAAGTGCACAGATAGGGTAAACATTTAACATTTTACAACAGAAAAATTACAATTTCATGTCATTTTGGACCCTTATTACTACTGTATGTGTCATAAAAACCTTCTATAAACTTCGAAACAAAACTAGTCACAGACACAAATAGGTGAACAACTCTCTTCCTTATGTCCTATATCTTCTGATAAACACACACATATGGTCATTCCAACCTTGTTAAAACAATAAAACTAATGGTGGCTTCATACTCTTCCACTACGCTGCACATTCTCTCCTTTCATATCATACAAAATAATAACTATAAATTAGTCATTACAGCCCTGTCTTTCATTTTTATGAAGAGAAAATAACCCCAAAAATGTTGAAGTATATCTTTTAAGTTTTAATCAATCCAAACGACACATGAGCTTACATGACTTTTTTTGTGGTGCTAGTCAATATTCCAAAAAAGACTATGTAATTAGTTCCTTTGCTGCAAGCGCGTTAGTAGATTCAGTAGGCGAACAGCTGCAGCAGCATCAGTGTTCATATGGTGCGACGCATTCAAGCAACAGAGTCAATTGGCTGCTAAATCCTATTCATATGGTGCAAATTTGAAACACGTACATGTACTTATGGTGCAATAAGGGCAGATTGTCTCTTTGAATTCTATGGTGCAACTTGAGTACTGCCTTCAGGTCTTCGCCAAGGCTGTGCCAAAGGCTCCGTCCAAACGGACAACTGCTCTTCCTGTCCTGCTGAAGCTATGCAAGTCTCCAAAGCAGGGAGATGTGCTTAGTGTACACGCTCACAACATACACGATATACACACACTGACTAACAACAGCAGTGTAACATCAACATGGGATGTGTCCCTACAGTACCTCACCGCTTCAACACACAACACACACACACACACACACTTAACGTCCAATAATCCTTACCCCTTTATAATTTGGGAACAATATTCATATGGTGCTATCGAGTCAAGTCGGATGGTTTTGTACAGTTGTGGTTAACACTTGTATGAAGAATTTAGCCAAATATGTTTAGAGTGTTTCACATTCAGATTGACTGAATCATACACTTGGGTTTCCTCATGTAAAGAGTGTACATTAAAAAAAAAAAAAAAAAAAAAAAAAGCAACACCTTCTGTCTACGTGAAACTGAGTGACACATAAAAGCTCTGATGCCTTATCCACTCATGAAAAAAAATTCAATAAAGTGGAGGTGGATTATTTTTCTGGAATTAATGGATCATTGCCAATAGAGTTTTGTGAAGGTGGTGCTAATTTTTTTTTTTTCGTACACTCTAATAAGGACATGCACTGTACAATGATCAAGAAAAAGAAACTCCTAAAAAAAACAAACAAAAAAAAACCCAACAACAAACCTGTACTGTGTTAGCACGTGGTCCGAAAACCAAATATGTGCCATCTAGAGGAGAAAACAAACACAGTTTAGTTTTTACAGATTGTGCTTGTGAATTTCTTGCATGAATGTTCTAGATGTGAGGGCACACATGCTCCTGTAGGAAACTAAATGGGTCAAGTGTTTCACTTCGTCTGTGCTTCTAGATGGATTGAAAAAAAAAAAGAAATAAAAATCAATAGAAATTAGAAAGAAAAAAAAAAAACTAAACAAAAAAGGAGGAGGTTTGTGCATAGCTCCAGAGCAAATGCCCCAAAACCTGAACCACCGTGATCCCCTTCACACCCAATCACAGATCAGGTCAAACACAACTGAATCAGGTCTGACACAACCAAAAAAAACAACAACAAAAGAACAGTTTCATCTTATTATGGAAGTATTTGTGTGCAGCAGGCAGACTCACCTCACTTGCAAAAACATAAAAAAAAAATCTACTCTTTAGCAGAGGTGTTAAAAGTACTCACATTCTGTACTTAAGTAGAAGGACAGCTACTTATGTGAAAGTAGAAGTAGAAGTACTGATTTAACTCCTCCACTTAGGTAAAAGTTAAAAAAAAAAGTACAATTTCTCAATTGTAATAAAGTACAAAAGTAAAAAGTACCCTTTTTTTGTGTGCCATGAATGCAATAATACTTATTTAACCAGGAAAAAATCTGAAAAGTTTCAAAAGTATTGAAATTTCACCCTTTAAAAGTGAGTTGCTGTGTTGAAATTG
Organism: Siphamia tubifer; assembly: GCA_020466265.1. NCBI lineage: Eukaryota > Metazoa > Chordata > Actinopteri > Kurtiformes > Apogonidae > Siphamia > Siphamia tubifer. The sequence continues at coordinate 14,300,287 of CM035784.1, forward strand.
TGTTTGATCAGGTCACAGTTACTCAGTTTTGTGGGTATGGGCAGGAAATGTAGGAAAAATGAAAAAAAAAAAAATCACAATTGAGATAAAAAGTCATCATTATAAATATGAGATTAAAAAATGCAGAATTTTAAGATAAAATGTCAAAATTGTGAAATTAAAAGTCAAAATTGTGAGATAAAAAGTTACAATTATGAGATAAAATGTCAAAATTGTGAGATAAAAGGTCAAAGGTACAGATATTTATATAAATGTAAAGAGTATAAAGTACAGATATTTATGAACAAATGTAGGGAGTAAAAGTAAAAAGTTGCTTGAAAAATAAATACTCAAGTAAAGTACAGATAAATAAAAATCTACTTAAATACAGTAATGAAGTACTTTTACTTAGTTACTTTTTAGACGTTTTTTTTTTTTTTTTTTTATTCTCTGACCCATATTTCCAGTTGAGTCGTCTTTGCTGCGCATAAAAAGTTTCTTTGGTCACCCAGTCAAACCACAGCCTTAGAAATGAACCCAGTGTTTTGTTGCTATTGTATGGCTAAAAGAAACCCACAGCTATGCAATATTACAGACAGAAAGGTTCTGGGCAAGGAAAACCTTTACAAAAATACCACGTCACTGTTCTCATATATCGCTTATGTGGTTTTATTTAATGCCTTTTTTGGTTCACGGGGAATATGTGAAGAGATTTACAAACCACAAAGGTGTTGATGCCACATGTGTGTGCCATTAGTTTACACTTTTATTTTTTTATTTATCTTTATCTTTATCTTCTCTAAGGTGTGTCTATTGACATTTTAGGAAGGAAAAGCAATGTTGTTCCTATGTATTGGGAATATCAGATGGATGCAACCTCTGGGAATGTCAGTGAAAATTGTGAAAACTGAAGCTGGGAAGTTTATTTATGAATGAATCTATTCATTTATTTTCGATAAATACATAAATATTTCACTATCAGGGTCTGCAAAGCATATGAGGCCTGTGGTTAGGCTTTGTGTGTATGCGTGTATGTGTGTGTGTGTGTGTGTGTGTATGTGTGTGTATGTATGTGTGTGTGCATCTAATATGCTTCATATGCTTTTTTTTTTTTTTTTTTTTTAGCCAAAGTTTGACTTGCATGGTCCAGAGCTGTGAAAGTATCATTACTCATGACGCTTTTGTTGAACTTAAGGCCAGATTGCTAAACTGTTTCTGATCTCAGAACAGATCCGGGTCCAGCTCCAGTTGAAATCCAACCAAAATGGAAGAAAATACATAGAAAAAAAGGAGCGTCAGGATGATGATTTTTGGCACAATTACTCAATCATGGAGGAGAAGCTGGAAGGATTTCAGTGATTTGACTCAGGTCTGGACACTATAAGCACAGGGCAGGGTCAAAACTCCAGTTTAATGTGGATGTATCTATAAGATGTACAATGAGCTTTTATTTTGTCTGGGTCATGCTTTTCTACTGTGTTCTTCAGCTTGAGAAAAAGAGAGAAAAAAAAAAAGAGTAGCTTTAGAGATTCAATGTGCAGAAGTAGCTTTTATTTTCTTGTGCTCGGCATTTGGATTGTAAATACCTTTTTATGTTCAGTGAGTTTGCTTAGATGGCTCTATCAAATGTACTGGTTGTAAATGTTCTCTATAAATATCCGGAATGTACGACGAGAGAAGAAAAACTGACTGGAAACTGTGTTTTCGTAGGAGTCTGTGCCATCGTGTTGTCCTGAGTGTAAAGCACACTGATATTAGACCTGTAGGCAGGAGTTATGGGACATGTTTACCACACAGCCCTTGTATAAATGAAAACTGATGGATTTTTTTAATATTAATTTCCTAAGTTATTTTAAATTCCTGCAGATATTTTCTGTATAAATACGTTTAGTAGTGCGATGAAAATGCAGTTTTATAAAGTGAAAAGTGTCAAATCTTTACATTTCACTCACTAAAAGCACAATTTTTTAATTAAATTATAATAGTATACTTTTGTTTTCTTTTGTTTGGATGCTTTTATTTTCTCTCAAGGAAAGTGTAGGTATTTAGACATGTAAAAGCGGAAAGCAGGGTGAATAAAAATGACTGTATCCTATTTCTAATGTTTAATATTACTTGCAAAACCTGTGCTTTAGCTGCTTTTAAAATGAAAAAAAAAAGCTTGCTATTAAACAAATCTACTGCCTTTACCTGAGGAGGTAATCAGCAAAAAGCAGGATACCTGTAGGAATTGTTTGCTTCAATTTTCACTGCTTTACGTCATCAAATTGAGGCCAAAAAGCGACATTTTTTTTCGAATATAGATGAGCACTCAATTAAAGCTGCAATGGGTCTGAGCTTCTGCAGCTCCTATTTCCTTGTAATTTCAGGCTGCAGAACATCTACCATATGATGCAGATTTTTGACATTCGTATGGATAGTTTTTGCCCATTTTCAGACTGACATTTGTAATTGTCTATTGCTGATGTGACCTGGACACATGCATATATTTAGACTTAGACGGCAGATTTGGACAGAGAGGAGAAATCTGCAGAAATAGGATGAACTCCTGCAGCTGATATCACTGCCCCTCAGTTGTACATGTATTTTTTTTTAGTTATTTATTAATTAGAAGATAAGCATTAAACAGAACATTTAACTCGAATTATTACTAATATGAATAAATCATTTAGGTAAATAGAATTACCATCAAAAATCTAAGTGATTTCTGATGCAATTTGTATTTTTTCCATCCTTTATTTTCTCTCATAATTGGTGTTTTTGGTTGTGATAACCTGAGAACCAAATTGCCATAATATCATTGTTTTTGGACTTTTACGCCATCAAAAGTGTCGAGTGCACATTTTTGTCTTTCATCATATCATCATTTCATCTTTTTCCTCCAACTTTTGTGCTTTTTTTCTGTCATTTTCACCACATTGCGTCATGTCTTTTACACTGTTTTCATCCCCATTACGTCATTGTGTGCAATTCATAGGTCTTTTTTTTTTTTTTTCATTTACATATTGCATCTTTTACATCATTTTCATCTTGGTTTGTGTATGACTTGGGCCTCTTCTTTACTTTTTCGTCCTTCCATGGACTTCATCTTTTACAAATTAGAGAACACTCATCTGTTTTAATCAGGAAAAATAATTCACACATCATGTTAATCTTGTGTACCAACCCAATAAAAGCAGTTCCTTGATTTGTTTTGAGTGCATACCCTAATTTGGAGTTTAATTTCTTCTCAGAAAAAACCCTTAACATCGAAGTAAATTCTACCATTAACATTGGTACAAACGATTCCTACAAGTGTCCTGAATTTCATCACGACACACGCCGAAGCATAATTCGGATAAAAATGCACCATCATAACTATGAAAAAGTTAATAATTGAAAATGAACAAATAATAATATTATGGTTTAGTTTAATTATTTAACCAGGTTGGTGCATTTTGGCCACATCCACACATTAATGCGAAGAAAAAATATCGCATCCAGCTTACGTATCACGTAAAGATAGCAACGAAACACGTGCTGAAAATGATACAATACACATGGGTGCGCTGTAAGACGGTCATTGAATACACCAGAACAATAGAAGCACATACACCCCTTCATATTTCAGTGCAAAGTGATGTAGATGGTCGGCTTTTTTCACTCTTCAACCATCAGCGAGATTTTTTTCCCAAGATGGCGACGGATTGATTTACATATACCATGCCCCAAACTAATTTTATTGGGGAAAAAAAATCTCGAATCGACTCTGTTGTCCACACTGGAAAACGTTGTCAAAATATTTCAGTTTGGGGCACCCCAGATGCTGTTAATGTGTAGACGGATTCACTCAAAAACTGTAATGACTGGGCGAGGCCTTAGACGGAAGATCTGTTTTAGCAGCGATACAGTCACAAAATTACAGTAATAATAAAAGCATGTACAAACAGAACATATATAGACAATATAATTTATACAGTGTTGGTCATTGTTGCGAGATTGTAGAAATGGTGTCAAACTTTCCACTAGATAAAATTGTCGATTGTTCTCGATCACAGGGACAGGTTTTACTCATCGGATGCTGTTTCGTTGTCAAATCTGTGAGTTTCATTCCACTAAAAAAAAAAAAAAAAAAAAGGTGGAAACAACACCCAACAGAACATGCTGTCCTGCTTTTCCATCCTTGTTAAAAAAAAGAACAGGAGCTGTCTGGCAAACATCCCATGACTTCAGCATAGAAATGATGGCTGCTGTCATCAACCTGCGTCAACTCATAAAACACCATCCAGGGAATCTTCTAGATTTCAGAAGTCACACCGAATGTTTCTGAACTAACCACACACGAAACGGGAGAGGGAAGAGACAGCACACTCTGTATCTCTGGTTTGTTTGTATAATCTGTGTCTATGATAATGTATTAATACACATTCTGGGGAAGAGGTGAATGATATTTTCAATGGCTCTAGGTGGGGCCAGTATTAGGAAATGTGTTATTTTTGTTACAATACCTCCAGAAAATAAAGTCTATTTATCTGTGAAGAGACAAAGATTTACAATAATACAGATGACCTAGAAATTATGACAGATTTTAAATGATGTAAAACATAGCAATGACAACATGTACAGTTCTTTTTTTTTTTGTTTTGTTTTGTTTTAAACACGATACAGAAATGTATATGTGTCAGTATTGAGTTTGATTTTATATATTTACCATTTTATTACATTGTAATGTTGTGACTGCAATGGAAAAAAAAAAAATATATATATAAAAGGAATATAAATTAATTTTTCCAAATGTGTGTCGGTTTGAGATTGCCATTCACTTACACACTCATTTTTACATTCATTTAATAAACACTGAAAAACGGAATTTCAGGCAACTTTATTTGCTTTGGAAATGTCATTAAACCACTGAAATATTTCTACAGGCCAGACGGGATTTGCATAGTAACAAAAAACAAAGAAAAAATAAAGAAATGTCCTCTTTACTATCAAACAGTAAGGTTCAAATACAGTGCAAAAGACGCAGCTTGGGTGTAACAGCTATTCTCACACACATATATATATATATATATATATATACACACACACACATATACATATATATATATATATATATATATATATATATATATATATATATGACAAGTTAGCATTGAACAGTAACATTTCACTCTCTCAGTTGATTTGAATCTTACTGCGTGGTACAAATTGCATTTTATACAACAGTAGATAAAATGACCATACAATGTTAATAACAGCTCATTTACTTATGTTAATTTCATCAAGGCAACAAGTAATCAAACATACTCAGGCTTCACAAAATGCTACAATAGCAGACACACACATGAAGAAATGCATGAATAATATAAAACACATATTTATGAAAAGTGCTCCTCACTCTCACATTATTTTTTGGTTCAAGATGTGCACTGTGTGGACTGATGCAAAATAAAGCATTGTACAAGGAGGTGATGAGCAAGAACTAAAGTAACTTAACTTTACCTGAAATTCTACAGTGCTGTGCAAAAGGTACTCATAAAGACAATACATTCATGTCTCTCAACCAGAATATAAATAAAGTACATAAACGGCAAGGAAAACAAACTGCTTACAGTGTTGTATAAGAGAAAAAGGTTCATTATATACTGATTTTTTTGGGCATTTATTTCTGTATTTTAAAGAGACTAAGAAATAAATAAGACTTAAATGAAGTAGCACATAATCAATGTTTTACCCCGTATTAAAGATAACATATCAGCTTGCAAAACATATTCAATTAAATGTGCTTTTACTGAACAGTATTAAGTATTCTTTCAAAAAGTCAACTTGTGTGTGAGGCACATTTAGCTCCTTATTTTCAACATACTGTAACAATGTGTGATATTCTATTTAAATAATAACAATAAAAGCCATTAGACCTCCTGAATACCCCCCCAAAAAACACAAAAGAAAAGACTAAATATGTCTTTGTTTGCTATAACCCTACAAAAAAAAAAAACTAACCTCACAATGACGTTTGCACAGCACTGTGCTTTTTGTTGGTTCATTGCTGTCATTTTTAATGGGTTTTTTTTCCAGTTGAGCTTGTTTTTCCCCTAACAATAACAGCCCTATGATTGCACTGTGACAGATTAAAATCTCTAATAAAAATGATCGGCAAAATCCAGTGAAGAAAGTGATTTAGTGATACGATATAAGTAATATTTATATTTAATCTGCGGTACAAATCCCTTTACATGAGTGTGTTCCTCTGACGGAGTGCAGTAGAGTACAGTAGAGTGCTGCACGTTTTGACTTTTGGTCATGAGTTTAATTTCGAACAAGATGGAAAGAAAAAAAATACCTGATTTATCACCTATTTGCATAGACATCACATATAAAAATCAACAGTAGATATTTGGAAAAAATAATGACATTTAACCCTTTAACCCCTGATGTGTCAACGATGACACATTCTGAAAGTGATGGTTTAGATTTTTTTATTGTGATTTTACAGAGTTTTATTCATGGATCTGATATATGGAAATAAAAATAAAACTACTGGAACCAAATTACAATTTTATTTATTTATACATACTTCATTTTAGTTTATTTGAACTAAGTTAAGTTATTTTTTTGTCAATATTTATTAGCTTTTGTTAATTTTGTTCCTTAATTTGTTTTATATTTCTACATATATCTTATTTTGATCATGTTACTTATTATTTTGTCGGTTTATTATCCATTATTGGCTGTTATTGTCCATTTTGTTACTTATTTTATTCATTTTTGACTGGAGCTGTTAAAGTCTCAGGAGTTAAAGGGTTAAACTCCTGTTTTCCCCATTCCTACTAGTCAGTCACTACTGACTAAAAATAAAATGATGGCTCCCTCTGCTGATGAAATGACTAACTACACAGAACACCACAAACAGAAAAACAATAATTCTCATTGACAACAACAAAAAAAAAAACTTTTCTGTAATAATAAAAAAAAAAATCTCTTTGACATCCTTCTGACAATAATTGTAACGATCCCTGGCTTCTTATGACAAGTTAAAGTCACTTCCTCACTGGAAATTACCCGTAAATGAAATGCCAACCACTGTATTTTCTGCAGATCTTTGTACAACACTTCAACAAAACAGCAGCAACACGAGTCAGACAGGTTGAATGGCTTTCAACAGAACAGCCTGAGTAAAAACCACGACGGGGCAGTCTTACTGGGTAAAGTGCAACATGTCAAGTTAAGTGCCTGTGACGTTTTTTTTTTTACTCCAACAGGGAGTCATCATCGTCATCCTCAATTGGCAACCTTCGGAAAGGCCGAAGGGTTTGGCGGCGTTTGGTAGCAAACCTGAGAAGAACTGAAGAAGGGAGGGGAAAAAAAAAACAACAACATTTTGAGTTTGATTCAAAATTACATGTTCAATACATAATATCTCCTGACTCTTAACACATTTCACAAAACATTCGGAACCTTTAAACATGTTGAACTCATTTACAGACATTCTTTTGTACCTTCAAGTGGAAGAAAAAGCTAAATACACTACTAACAAGTTAATAAAAAAATACAGTAAGATCTGGTTGAGCTCTGGTAAAGTGTTCTACAACCAAATCTAATATATTTCTGCTGAAGTATAAGTATGAAAGTATAAATTATTAAGATAAAATAGACTTTATTGATCCCACAATACACATGTTACAGCAGCCAGTAATGTAGAGCAATAGAGGGACAGCAAAGAGAAGAAATGTATAGATAAATAATAATAATAATATAGGTACACAAACACAGATATTGAGAAAAAGAAAAAAGACTATATGCTATGTACATGTTATTTAATTGCATCTTATTAGATTATTGAATTATTCTTGTTCATTTTAACTGATGATGCTCCACACAAGAACAGAAGAAAAAGTTTATAAAGTCTATAACTTGTTAATGTGCATGAAAACTGAACATGATATTTTTTTAAGTCAGTAGATTCAACAGACTGATCTTAAAAATGGAGCAAGGAAAATGGAGAATTACAAAACATTAGACCAGGGATTCCCAAAGTGAGGTATGTATAGGAAGAACAAGTCCAGGAGGTACTTGAAATTTTTGGGAAAAAAATACATGATAAGTCATAATGTACTAAATAAATAATGATAAATGCTGAAATATAACACAATATATTCATATAATAGTTTTATTATCAATCATTTTGTTTATGCTTTGGTAACATTTTAACAACAATTCTATTTTCTATTATTTAAAATGAGTTTATTTGAGTGGCTATGTAATTATTTTTGTTGATGAAAGGTTCATTTATTAACGTATGACCTTTTTTTTTTTAAATCAATGAAAGAGGGCACTTTTCAATTTATATTTTGCATAGAAAATTTACTTTTGAAAATGTGTTTGTGTGTAAAGTTAAATATATATTCTTAAAAAATATAGAAATATATATAGAAATAGAAACAGAAACACATTTATTGTCTATTTTTTTTTTGGCTGAAACAAGAGTTGGGGATATTTGGCTAACAAAGTATTTTTCAGGTGGTACTCCACTGTAAAGTTTAAGAACCACTGCATTAGATAAATCAAGGTTTTTAGCCATATTGCATTGTTTGCAAATCTTCCTTTTGTACCACCATATTAGGACATGGAAGCGTTTCTTTAGACATGACAAACATCAGCTTCTCTTCCTCCTAAATAGCAAGAAATTCTAAATGTGCTCAAGTCTTAACAGGTTAAAATAACATCCTGTTCCTTCTGCTTTAAATTAACACCATGTCAGGCTTACCAGTAAATATTGTGAGTGCCAGTAGGACGCCCACCACCATGCCAGCCACCACTGCCACATCCCAGCAGGTCTCAGCAGCCAACATACACCGGGCGTGGGAGATGGTGCCGTTGTTGGGTCTTGGGGGAATCGCCAACAGCCGGCATAAGAGCGGGTACACATCCACAGTTTCCAAACTGCTCATCTGATAGCCCTGACGGAAACTGGGTCCTGCCGCTGCCAGGAAGGGATGCATGCTGGGTAGAGAGTTGTCGTAGCCGTGATCGCCCACTGAGGAATGAGAGGAGAGTTAGAGCTGATGGTTGGAGCCTGTGTCGGTGCAAAGACATTCTAAACCAGGGGTGTCAAATTCATTTTAGTTCAGGGGCCACGTTAAACCAAATTTGATCTGAATTGAGCCGAACCACTAAAATAATAAGATAATATGTAAATAATGTCAACTCCAAATTTTCCTCTATATTTTAGAGCAGTAAAAAAGGTAAATTATGTGATGAAAATGTTCATATCGACCAACTGTCCTTTAAAAAAGTGTGAATAACATGAATAAAACAACACTTCTTCAGAAAACTAAATGCAATTTTAACAAGATTATGTATCAGTTTATCTTTTACACGTCAATTACAATGTACAGATTATTTATTAGTGCATCTACAAATACACAAAACATCTAATAACAGACAGAACATTGTAAAACTTACACTTCAGACATTTCAAAATGTTCATATTTGTTCAGGTTATTCATGTTTTTTGTGACATAATTGTTTGTTTTATTGTAAAAACAGTAAAATGACATGAAAATGTTTCAATTAACAAAGAGCAAAATGTGGAGTTGTGAGTATTTATAGGTTATTCTGAGAGTATTTTACTGATCTGACCTATTTTGATCAGTATATTCACTGTCATTTTTGTATTTCACAAAGTTATCCCAGGTACCGTACTGGACCCTTTTAGGGGCCGGATTTGGCCCCCGGGCTGCATGTTTGACACCCCTGCTCTAAACTTTATAACTACATTAGAATTAACAATGATTCATTTAATTGTAGAATAGGATCCAATTTTAATCATAATTTATGATTGTGGCCGAATGTAAACTAATTATAACAATGTTAGAACAGATACATTTAAAGTTAATGACAATAGAAATAACATACATCTGGGCAGTGTGTTCCCTCGCTGTATGATAGTCCATCCTTCATCAGCAATCAATATAATTGGCTGGATGCGCTTATTGTTGCGATAGTGGAACTTTTCAGGGATGGATTTCTTCAAATACGCCGTCATATGAGGGTGACACTTACTCAACAAGTCAAAGACAGCCTTGGTGTCTGCATTGTACACAAAGGATTTAGTTACAGATGTCATATTAAATCAGCAAATGTATAATTAGTTTTAGAACAATGATGTCATGGTTACTGTTTTTAGGGATGAGGGCTGCAACAGGAGTAAGGTCCACAAGTGTGTAGTTGTCAGGGTGGAGGCACTTGTCCAGCTGTATGAGGCGTTCAGGTGAGCACTGAGTCATACCATGGTCACTCACCACCACCACGTTAATTCGCCCCCAGAGGCCGACCTTCTGTAGCTCTGATATCAGCAAGCCGATGTTGTCGTCGACCTAATCACAGACAAACACAAGCTGCTGAAACACTCATAATGTCTAAATATTCATTCAAAACTAAGCTACTCCTGAACATTAGAATCACAAATTTGAGCCGTAATTTATTTAAATAACTCCCAGTACCTCTTTCAGGACTTCCCTCATAGCTGTAGTGTTGTCTGGTCCATACATGTGACCTGATCGATCAGGCTCCTCCCAGTACAGAGCTGCAAACTTCACGGCTTGGTCCTGACAATAAGGATGGAGAAAAGGAAATGATTTTATCATGAGCATTTATAGTGATAGGCCAAAGTGTATGAACCCTCTTTTTTCTGTTTTTACCCTTTATCGCCTGATGTGTCAGTGATGACAGGTTCTGAAAGGATAGTTTAGTTTCATGGAACTGATATATGGAAATATACAGGTGTCAAAAAGCAACTGATTTACAAAAAAAAGAGAAAAAGACAAAACTAAAATTACGGTTTTGGTCAAAGCAAAAGTAGTTCCGGCAGGTTTCCTGGGTTATGAAATTAAAACGTATTTCTTCTCAAAACAATATGTGTTCGAATGAGTGATTTATTTGCAGAAAAAAACCATCACAGAATAAAAACTCACACCTCGTAATTGCTCTCAATAGCGAACAATGCGCATTGTCACTGCTAACAGCTGTGTGTCGTGTGCAGTGTTTGTGGCTGTTACAGTACGTGCCGGGACTACTTTCACTTTGACCAAAACCAGACCAGAATTCGACTCACAGGACACTGTCGGGGGTAAGTCACTGTGGGTGCACCAGAGTAAAGATGCTGATTCTATACAAATTCATGTGAAAAATAGTGAACTATCCCTTTAAGGTGGAGGAAAACTAAACTAATTAAATCATCCTATCAGTGAAGGCCCATTTTCAGTATTTTACAAAAGACAAAAAAATTCTCAAAACTGTGGGCAAACGTTACAGACATTGTCCCAAAGAAGACACGTATAAAATTTTAAATGAATCCAACCAGTAATTTCGACAGAGAAGATATTTAAAGACATTACGAATGATGACAAGATGGCCGCCTGGCAGTGTCTTCACAATAGATCATGGTTTATTGGTTGATTTGCTAATGAGCTAAAAAGGAGAAATTTGTCATGGATTATATTCACTGTTTAATGGACTTTTAATTTCATAAACTGAAGTTAAACATTTTTATTATAAAACAAATAAAGCAACTTTTCTACCTTTTCTCCCAAAAGCCAATTCGTCACATTCCCAAGACGCTGCTTGAATGTCACATGACTGTTGTAGGGAAAGAAGTGTGTGGATGTGCGGTTGATGACATCAGAGCCTGGCCACATCATCGTCGCCGTATTATAGCCGTGGTCCTGAGCGTTGAGCCAGATGGGCTGCGCCTCACTCCACCACATGGGGTCACTGTCGTCGTACACATGGAAGGACTTGTTTTTGACAGGGTCATACATGTTGCTGGCAACAATCCCATGGGACTCTGCATAAAGCCCTGTTACCTGAAGAAGAATAAAGACTATTATCAGATGATGGAATTAAGGATATGCCTGCTTATCACAAACATAATATCAGGTTGCATTATGGGATATTGATAGACAGTTTGTCATACTCAGTCTATTTCCCAGGTCATTGCATTACTCTATACCCTGTACTGCACAAAGGTGGTTGAAGTGTGTAGAATAGTATATGATTTATATATGTGTTTAGTGTCTTTCTAAGTTTGAGTGAGAACTGCCTGCATTCCTATCCCACAGGAATATTCCATTTTGTAGAAAACTGCATTTATTTGACATCATTTTGATGTTGGAAGACAAGTCTTTAAAAATGGATTTTTAAGAAATTTGGGGGGAAATTGAGTTTATATTCCCATTGGTGTTTGTAATGTTAACCATAGAGATGTTGGATTATTGTAGCGGCATCTATAAGAAAGGGAGAAAAAAAAACTCCTACATGATTATTACTTGGATTCTTATCTGTACACATCATCAAATAAAAGCATGTACTCATACTGTTAGAAGAGATAACCTTTGTACATAAAAATACACAAGAAACAGAGCTACCAGGCTATAGTGGTTAGGAAATGTCTTGGTGATGAAAACATTGGTGAGTTGCTTCACTAGGACCCCTTGGTTGTACAGGCGTGCCAGGTTGGGCATGGGAAACCTCTGCAGGTAGTCCGCTCGGAAACCATCGAATGACACCAGCAAGAGAGGTGGAGGGTCCGGGTGGGCTGTGTCATTCTCAGAAACCACAGCTCTGACACCACACAGGGAAAACAGCAGTATTTTCAGTAACATTCTGTAATGAAACAATGGAAAGATACAAAACTGTTGAGTTAAACAGGATTTAACATTTAACCACATAGCAGATCACATACAAAACTGTATACTGATTTGCAGAAAAATGCTTGAAATCGATTTAAGTGCAGTTTTTAAATGACTTATTAGTAGTTTATTATACCTTAATCCTAGGAATATTAGGAAGAAAATAAATCTAGAATATGTATTCCTTCAATAATATGTCACTAAAAACACCTTTAAAACACTAGCAGAGTGTGAATCAACCATTTCTATTCTAAAACATGAAGTCAAATGTAACGATAATAGACAACTAGTAAAAACTGCAGTCTCAAAAGTCATCACTTTTGAATCACGGAAAGTGAAAGTTGTAGGGAGTTCCTTAAAATGTAACAGCATGTGATCTGGAAATTCCTCCTAACAAATGAATAGAGGTCAACAACATACCAACAGAAATGCTATTGTCTGTCACTAGACTAATGCAAGTATATTCTGGGTAAAAAAAAAAAAAAAGACTTATGTTACCTGACTTCCTGTTCAATGATTTACTAAGCAGTTGAAAGTTGTACCCTTTTACCCAACAAAATGCTAATTTCCTGCTGAGTTTTACAGCATAAGGTTTTCTATTTCACTGTGACTGTGTGGAATAGTCACAAGCATTTGAATTGATGCCAGACCTGAAAGACCTGTAAGGAGTTTATTTTATTCACAAACACAATTTGGGCTTATTAAATGCAATCACTGTCCTAACTGGAGTTATTTGTTTTTAATGAACTTACTCCAAAGGCACAGATAACAAGCTTTGATCTTATTTATACATGAAACTGATCAAATTAGAGTGATTATGGCTGTGATATGAATGGAGCACAGACAGTCATTGTAACTCTGAGTGTCTCTCTTCCTTACTCAGTTTGAGTGAATTTAGAGTCATTAGCGTTTGATGAATTAGTCTGTCATCCACCATTACTACAGCTGAAGTGTTGAAACACATTCAATAGGAAAGAAGACTGTAAAAAAAAACTAAAAATTAATCATTTCATTTGCACCCTTTTCAGCAACATACAGCCATCTACTTTTATGGAAACCAGTAGAGGTTCCATTTTCTCAGATAAATTAGGTTATATAGAATAAGGAGCCTCATAACAATCATGAAATGTACAATTAGATAGATTAATGTGGTTGAAGAACAGGTTACTCAGAATACACGACTGAGGTGATAAAAAAAAAATCACGTAAGACTCAAACAACTATTTTCATTTTTTGTTTTTTTAATCTATTGTGCTTTATGTTCCTTGCTTTTAATTGCACTACAGTTTTTTTTTAATTGATTCTTGTATTTTGTTGTTCCGAGAGCCTAATTGCTCAGTTTCTCCTGGAAGTCGCAACTGCCAAATGCATAAATAAAGATCTCAAACATTGCTTGTCCACTAAATATATGCTCCCTGTACGTACAAGACTCAGATGATGATGTGAAAAACTAATGGCTTGATTTGCATTTACAGAAGCGGTGAGTGATGTATACACAAGCATCTACATATTGCTATTTTTAATCAATAAATGTGTGTTGACAGCCTGTCTGGATATTTATCCTGTCAGATACTGCACTTCAGGTCATTATGTCTGATGCAAAGTTTGCCAAAGATAAATGTCCCCTCAGACATAATTAAGTTTACTTACAGATGGCTTTTCAGGTGCATGCATTTCCCTTATCATTTAATCTCATCTCAGTGGCATTTACCGCAATTTATCTGACAACTTTAGTGACTTTACATTGTGATAACCTGAACGACTCAGACATTTATTTAAAAAAATGTCTTTCAACAAAATAAATTCTTCAGAGCATTTTAAATATTATTGATAAAGAGATTTTAAAAAAGGAGAAGTATAGCTACTTGTATGAAAAAATACTTCGGTAAAAGTAGAATTACTGATTCAACACCTTTACTTAAGTAAAAGTAAAAAAAAAAAAAAAGGAAAAAAAGAGAAACATTTTCAATTGTAATAAAGTACAAAAGTAAAACTGCATTTATTTATTTTTTTCCATGAACTCAATAATACTTATTTAAGCAGGACAAGTCACAAAAGTATCCAAAAACAACGCCTTTAAAAGTGAGTTACCATGTCGATAATGTGTTTGGTCAGTTCATAGTAACTCAGTTTTGTGGGTATGGGCAGGAAAAAGTCACAATTGAGAGAAAAAGTCATCATGAGATTTAAAAAAAGTTATAAATATCAGATTTTTAAAAAATGCACAATTGTAAGCGAAAAATTATGAGATAATAGTCATATAACTATAATATATATATATAATGTCACATTTGTTTAGTTCGAAAAAGTAACAAGTCTATTCATAAGATATTATAAGATATTTCTAGAAGAAAAAGTAAAAAGTTTCCAGAAAAATTAATAGTCAAGTAAAGTACAGAAGTACAGAAAATCTACGTAAGTAGAGTAATAAAGTACTTTTATTTAATTATTTCCCACCTCTGATATTTCTATAGGTTAAATTAATTACATGAATACACCTATGACAGTAAATGCACCATACACATCATAATATCCACCATTGTTTCAGTTCGTCTTGTTATTAGACGTAATACTCTGTACATTTGTATTCTACAAAGTTTACTCTTTATTTTTTAATATTTAAATCTGAAGTGCACCTTAAGGAAGAACCGGAAATACAATTTCGTTGTTCTGTAAACATGTTTATTGTAACAATGACAATAAAGGAAGTCTAAGTCTAAGTCTAAGTCTAAGGTCAGTCTATTTCCGGTAACAATACATTGACGTGACCTCTGAGTTTAGTCTGAACTATCAACATTGATAAGTACTGTAGCTCAAGAACAACAAACACCACCGACATAAGCATGACGCCCCATATAAACGAAACATACATTTAGGTATTTGAGTACCACACCCAAGAAGCTTAAAGGCATAGAAGACATTTACATTTAAGACATTAGATACATATTTGTTTTCTACGCAATATCGACTGAACAGCTAGCAGGTGAGTGTTAGCATGCTAATAAGGTTCAACTGTTAGCATTTCTCTGAATAATTTGATCTATATTGTTACCTGTGACGGCTCAAATGCAGCTGTCTGCTGGACAGGTGGCCTTCAATAACTTTCTCGATTGTCTATTTTCGCAACATCACCACTGAACTTCCTCAACATCAATACTAAAAGAGTGTTGTCATTTGTACAACATTTACATAACATTACATCCTCTCCGGTTAGTTCTTTCAAAATACACACCACTATGTGCTTGCATTACAGATACACGCACGTACATAGGTGATATTATTGGCGTGTATTTTGTAGCTTACTTTATGTATATCACTTAAAATATGCTCAAGAGAGCCCGACATGTAATCTGCCATTTCTTAGTTTATTTAACGATATTAGGCTTTAATTTTTATATCACAAATCCAAGTATTTGTTCCTGTTGCGGTAAACTTGACGTAAAAGACACACAAGACGTTGTCGGTATTGACACTTCAGGGAGCCAATCAGCGTTTAGATTAAGTCAGTGGGCGGAACCACCCATGAGTTTCTAATTTCACTTGCAGTTTTTGTCACAAGAGAGGTTTTTTTTTATTTGTCTTCACTTTTTTTCTTAAAAAAGGGGTACTTGTATAGCCTAGAAGTATCTTCAGCTTACCTTTATTTATTTTATTTATTTAGCATTTATGTAATCAGGAGAAAAAATAACCTCCTTTTCCAAAAGAGTCCTGGCCAAGAGGAGCATAAAATACCACACACGGTTACAACACACAGTTAAAACATACAATAATTTACCAGACAAGTCAAACTATGGAAAATAAGTGCAACTCATTGAGTTAGTCATTCACATTTTGAGTTTGGATTTAAAAGCTCACTCAGCCCATTCTGAAAGATGCAGAGGGAAGACTGTTTGTACATGCTACAACATTTTAATCCCTGAACTCACTAATTGTGTGTTTGTCCATTTATGCAGGCAATTTTGCACAAGTTCTGGATGTACCTCAGAGAAGTGCTGGTCAAGCAAGGGCTGGAGACATTTCAGTGGTACAAAAAATTATCTGTATTGTTGCAAAGAAGGGAAAGGTAGTCACATTTGTACAACACATATGTCTTGTATTAGCACATTCATCTTAAAATAAGCCTGACTATTTCCATAAAATAAAAAGTAACCATGCATGTATATTACTTTAGACTGTGCTTCCCACAGGTCACCACAAGATGGCAGCAGGACAACACAGTTCATCACAACTGGTTCCAGGCCTGTTTTTACAAATGGAGTTAAATTGCAGGTAATGAAAACACGTTACATTTAGAATAGAACAATTACTGCAGCATTAATATAAGTCTTTTGCAAGAAGTTAAAGCCAAATATTTATTTCTAAATAATGCATTGAGTGAAAGGTTGAATATGACAAATGACAAACTGTGAACAAAAGCTACACCTGCTCAGAAAAATGTTTAACACTATTTTTTTCTGTCAGGTGTTGTGATGGACAAGGACAGCAAGGAATGCACATTTTGCTGATGTAGACATATCTCTTTAGTTGACTTGGACAAGCTGATTGATACTTTGTCTGAGCTGACAAAATATGCAGTAGGAGTTTACCCTGAGACAAATGTGTTTCAGTGTCACAATATGGAACCTCACATTGCCTGACTTGTCAGCTCTGAGTATCAATGAACACATCAGTAATAATGTTATATCACTTTCTGTAAAGGTGTGACATCCTATATTTCTGCTGCAACTGTTGCTACTACTTTCCTGTTACAGAGAGACATCCAAATGTGAGGTTTCATATATTCACTTATTTCTAAAGAGATAGCACTTTCTAGTCCTATGGATTGATTTAATTGATTCAGGTAGTGATGTAAATATTAATAAGCTTCCAAATGGGCTGGGAGTAGTTTCTCATAATTGTAAACAGAACCACCTGAACCTGCAGGCTCAACATCACATACACTCAGTATCATTTGACAAGTATATTTTAACAAGATTCTTGTGGATTGACTGATAGAAGCCACTTTCAGACCAATTAGCCACAGCAGCTACAATTACTCATTTGTTCAAAGAATAACAAACAACAGGAAATGGCATGTGTTACTGTACCTTTTAAGTCCCATAATTATCCACAGAGGAACAATATTCCAACAAACACGGTCATAGTTATATAAAAACATCCAAACCAAAAAATATATAATCCAAATATACATCAAAACAGCCATACATATTCATAAACGGCTGTTGCATCATCGAACAGGACCCGACTCATGCTTATAATAGATGTATGATGCCCCAGAGGGCAAACTCCATAGAGCCCACATTTATAACTGTACACTGAATCATTCAAGAATAGCAGCCTTTTTATTCAGGTGTGCCTACTACTTTTGGAAAGTACCAGGACATATCCGCTCAAAAACATGTGCCAAATACTCATTTCTTGTAGCATTGCTGTAAAAATTTCATCTGAACTAGGTACGACCTCATGCTGTGGTCCTATAGTGTGTTTCAGCTGCCACAGTGCAGCCACACTTTTATTCAGGTGTTTTACTGAGGAAAAAAAATCATGCGAAAGACTAGTTCATTTTATATCACCGTATTCCAACCTAAAATACTCAGTGCCAGTAGCAGTGAGAGTTAAAAATTTAGGGTGTCAGCTTTAAAAAGACACCATGCATGTGCTCAAAATGGTTCAAGAACAACATTGAATTCAATTTTATTAAGACATTCAGGCAAAATTCAGTGGAAGTGTAAAGGGTTAAATGAATGAACAGTTGTCCTACTTAAAAAAATCCAAATAAACATCAGAAACAAGTATTGAATATGGTCTGCGATAGAATAGAATAGAATAGAATAGAAGTACTTTAATGATCTCACGATTGGGAAATTGCTTTGTAACAGCAGCAACCTTCAGCAAGTGTAAATACAGATAACTGTAGAGTGCAAAGTAAAGTCAGTAAACATTGTAATTACAGTCTTATTTACAGAAAGACAAGATATTATGTCAAGAAAGTGGCATTCAGGGCTTAACACATACAGCCTGTCATTGAATGAAGTCTTGCTGTGAATGTATAGTCAACAGACACATAAGCTGCAGCTGCCACAACTAAACACTTTGAGAACATTTAGCATATTATGTTCTCATCATTTGGTATTGCACAAATGTTGGGTAAGCTGCGATGAACTTTAGCTGTCAGTTTTCAGTGTGACTGGAGGGTTTCAGAAATAAGTGTTTTACTGGAGGTGGGTTGTTTTTCTCTGTTGTATGGCAGTAATGAGGTAGCAATGGAAACAGTAAGTCTGTGCTTGTTATACTGCACACAGAAAATGTACTATAACTAAACTACACTCAGCCTAATTTATGTCTCAATTTTCATACAAAGACACATCTCAATGTGCGATAATCAGAGGTGGTTAAAGTAGAAGTACAGCTAGTGGTGTGAAAAAGTAGAAGTACTGATTCAACTCCTTTACTTAAGTAAAAGTACAAAAAAGAAAAAAAAGTACAACCTCTCAATTGCTCAATTGTAATAATTGAAATATTAAAACTGCATTTCTTTGTCATGGATTAAATAATACTTATTTAACCAGGAAAAAACAGGAACTTTTCAAAAGTATCCAAAAAAAATAAAGCCTTTAAAACTGAGTTACTGTGTAGAAAATGTGTTCGATCAGGTCAAGGTACTCAGTTTTGCGAGTATGGGTGGGACATTTAAAAAAAAAAAAATGGTGGAAAAAAGTCACAATTTAAATGAAACATCATTATAAAATGAAAAGATCATAGGCTATGTGAGATGAAACAAATGCATAATTATGAGATGAAAAAAAGTAGAAATTGTAAAATAAAACGTCCAAATTATGAGATACAGTCAAACATATGAGATAAGAAATGCATAATTATGACAAAAAGAGTTGAAATTATGTGCTAAAAAGTCACAATCTTGAGCTAAAAGTCCTAATTATAAAATTTCTCACCAATGATTTTCCCTCTGAAGCCATTTATTTTTTCACACTGTTTAGTTTGAAAAAGTAACGAGTCTACTCTGAGAATGTAAGAAGTATAAAGTACAGATATTTATGCTAAAATGTAGGGAGTAAAAGTAAAAAGTTGCTGTCAAAAGTACAGATATTTAAAAAGTCTACTTAAGTACAGTAATGAAGTACTTTTACTTAGTTACTGTACTTTCCACCTCTGGCAATAATAGACTGTTGAAGTTGAAAATTGCATAGAAGACAGTGACTAAAACTATAAACTCATATTAAAATGTACAATAGAAATGAATAGGTCTAGCAGAAATGAAAATATCTAATCTAAGGAGGAGCATAGTTATTTACAGCTTTAGAAACAGATAAAGGAGCTTTAAAATAAGTTGTAAAAGATACAGGCAGTCTCTAACTGTACAGTAAGTTGTGCAGACCATGGCCACAGCATGTTGAACTAGTTTGGTTTTTTTTGTTTTTTTTGCTATTATTAAAATATTTTCCTTTACACAAGGGGAAGTCTATTTAAGATTAACCCATAAACACCAAATCATCTATTGATGTAAACTGTCTAATACCACTAATCCTATCCATATGTGCAAATAATTGATGTAAAATGCAGTTTCTAATCTTTTTATGAATTAAATTTAGGAAAATACAACATTGACATTGTTGAATGCAAAATACAGAGGATATAATATGAGAGTAACTGGTGATTAATTACTTAAGAAAGGTTAAATAGAGAGAAAATGTAATTTGCAAAGTGTCCTCAGAACTATCACTGGGGTTAGATGGAGAATAGTAGAGTTTAACGTTGTCCAATTAAAGACAAAATGGAGTCTCATTTGTTTTATAATAGAAAGTTTTTGACTAAGGCCATGTTTCTAAGATGAACAGAGTGTATTCTAATGACTTTGTTTTAGTAAGAATATACTCTAGATTCCTATATGAGTACATAAGGTGCATTCTCCTTTAAGAATCATCGCTGTCTTTCTTGCCAAGACCTTACCTGTCCAAAGTCCTGGGGCACTTTTTGATAAGATAGATACCATTGGCATCACTGTCACTCTGTTGTGCACCTTTGAAACATTCCATTGCACCTGCCTAACGTCTACTTTTGGTTCCTTCAAGATGGATCCTTTGGAAGAACATGTGTACGAGACCCCAGCGGCAACCTATGAGAACCTGTCCTCAGGTATTTACGAGAGTCCCTTTGAGTCAACATACGAAGAACCCGCAACATTGACAGGACAGTATGAGAACATCGGAGAAACCTTTGGGAAAATACCGGATCCCCCTTCTCTCCCACCACCTAGGCCTCCCACTGAAGAAGAGAGGAGAGGGAGTTCCTCCTCTTCATCTTCCTCTTCTTCTTCTTCTTCTTCCTCACATGCTGAGGAAGATGAGAAGTCCAACAGGGAAGACGAGAGACAATCAGAAGAGGACGAAGAAGAACCAAAGCAAGTGGAGGAGGACAAGGTGGAGTGTGAGGAGAACAGCCAAAACATGGGCTGGGGGTCCCTAGAGTATGAGTTGGACAAGGCGGTCTCAACGCGCAGGTCCTCATCTTCATCCTCCTCTTCATCCTCTTCATCTTCTTCAGTGGCAAAGTCACCAGAACCCCAAAAGGATGACTTTCATGTCACACTTTATGTTAAGGTATGAAAGATTTACTCTAAATTTCTCGTGATTAGTGTTGTTTTTGCATCCTTATGTGCATATATGTGCTAACGAACAGACTTTACTCCATTTGTAAAGCAAAACATGTAGGCCACAATCGCTTTCGTTTATCACTGACCTCTCACCAAGGTCAGTGATATGTCTGTATTCATGTGTCACATGTTCATAATGTTCATAATGTCCCATTGTGTTGCCCATCCACACACCTCACTTAAATCACACACCGGTGCCTATTAATAGTGTGTCATGTATAGTTATTTCTCTACATGTGCGTGCGTGTGTGTGTGTGTGTTCGAGTGGGTTACTCTGCTTCTATATATAAGTTGAACTGACAAGAATGTTCTTACTCAGTGGTGGGATAGTTAGGGATGGTTCCTGTCGCATGGACATGTGAGTGCCCAGCATGTGTGTGTTATGTTACATATGCTGATTAATGGACACCCCTGGAAAATCTATCTATCTATCTATCTATCTATCTATCTATCTATCTATCTATCTATCTATCTATCTATCTATCTATCTATCTATCTATCTATCTATCTATCTATCTATCTATCTATCTATCTATCTATCTATCTATCTATCTATCTATCTACCTACCTACCTACCTACCTACCTACCTACCTACCTACCTACCTACCTACCTACCTACCTACCTACCTACCTACCTACCTTCCTTCCTACCTATCTACCTACCTTCCTTCCTACCTATCTATTTACCTACCTACCTACTATTATATCATATTACATAATCACACCTGTCCACACTAATGTCCAGTTCTAATGAAGCAGAGGTGGTCAAAGTACTCACATTCTGTACTTAAGCAGAAGTACAGCTACTTATGTGGAAAAATAGAAGTACTGACTCAACTCCTTTACAAAGTAAAAAAGTGCAACTTCTCATTTGTAATAAGGTAAAAAAGTAAAACTGCTGTGAATGAAACCATACTTAATTAAGATGGAAAAAACAGAAAAAAAATCCAAAATATAAAAAAATAAAGCCTTTAAAGGTGAGTTACTGTGTAGATGATGTGTTTTATTGGGTCATGTTTTTCAGTTTATACACAGGGACATTTAGGAAAAAAATTAAAAAGTAATAAAAAGGAGATTAAAAAAAAAACATAATTATAAGATAAAAAAAAAAATAGTGAGATTCAAAAGTCAAAATGATGAGATAAGAAATGGATATTTATGAGATAAAAAAAAGTTTAAATTATGATATAGTAAGTCACAATTTCTGATTTACTACTTATTTTGCATACTGTCACATTTATATAAAAGTAATGACTTTATTCTGAGAATGTAAAGAGTATAAAGTACTGATATTTATATAAAAATGTAGAGTAAATGTAAAACTTTGCCAAATATTCGAGTAAAGTACAGATACCTAAAATATTTACTTAAGTACTTCTACTTATTTACTTCCACCTCTGTAATGAATTATACAGAGATCATAAACCTGATCTTTTGAATGTATATCAGCACAAGGATAAATTATGGCACTATAATCCAGAGGTCACAAGAATAAAATAGGAGCGGTTATGTATTGTATAAAATATAGATATGTTAAATTAAAATAAAACTCCTGGAGCTCAAGAGATAAGTTTGTCACATTTTAGATATCTTTATGTTAGCTTTGTGGCAGTTTACTGTTTGATCACTTAATAAAAAAAAAAAACTTTGATATCTATAAACAATGATATCTTATCTTATGAAAGTTCATGGCATCAAAAGTATAGCTCTACATAATAAAAAGATTAATCTTACTCTAGAGTTATTGTCTGAAATGGAGTGTAGTCGGAAATGGAGTAAAAAAAAAACAACAAAGATACCTCAGATTTGTATATGATCTAAAACTGCAAGATATATAAAACAGCTTATATGTTACAGAGAAACACCACAGCCAACTTAGAAATAGTCCTTACTCAACAAATTTCATTATCCCATAAGGACCCAGTGTGACTTTTTTGGCACGTATTTTATCACCATTTATTATAATATTATCCTTCAAATTTCATATTTTCTCAGTGAAAATAATCTGCTTTCTTATATTTAATAGACTGATCATGATTACTTTGTGCAGCTCCTGGTATAGAATTTAAGAAGTACAGTAATGTTGAATGGCTGGTGATCATCCATTTTCCTCCTGAGTCCATGTGCATTGTCCTGATAGAAAAAACAGTCACAGTATAAGTCCAGTAGTTTTAAATAATTAATCTGGCCCAACCAGCGAGATTATTGTAATCACCATGTGTGTGTGTGTGTGTGTGTGTGTCCACAGAGACATATCGTGCTATAACTTAATCAATACTGGATGTATTATCATAATATTACACGCACTGATGCATATATACATACAATGAAATTATCAATACTGCAAAAGGTCAAAGGTCAGGGTTGCATTTAGCAGAAAAGTCAAAATCACATTATTGGCTCTAATTCAAGAATGGGTTGTCATTAGCACAAAATAGGGTAGAGATTAGGTATTTTCTGAATAGTTTATATATATTATTATATATATATTATAATATTTTTGGATACCAATCACTTTTACAGTACTAATAACACTGTTTTGTAGTAAGATAATAAGGTGTGCTCGTGTTGGAATTCAACAGATATAGGAATGGAATGGGTGTCATACATATGCAGACATGTTGATTTTCACAAGAAATAGCAGTGGTCTCTTCATTTTTTTTCCAGAGCTACAGGAAATGTAAATTGCCAAAGCCAAAATTTGACTCCAGTGAGAAGCTGAAACCTCGCTAAACTTCCTAAGTGTTTGATATCAGTTACTAGTAGAGGCCAGTGGGGGCAACTACTCTGACACTGAGGAAGAGATCAGAGCATGGGACCCACGGAGGAGACGATGACTCCCAGTGATTCAAAGTCACCCAGTTGTGTCGTCACTCAGTTTGGTCAGTGTCAGTGACTGGGTCTGTCCCTTCCACTGACACCCCTCCTCACCCCACCCCAGGGGGGTTATTTTCGACACTGTCACGCCCCACTGCTAAGGCCACGGGTACAAGTTGAACCCCTGACACAAACACTCTACCTCTCTCTCCCTCCCTTTCCCTCTCTCTCCTCTCCTCTTCACACACATTCGCTGGTGTCCGTCCTCAGCTGACACACTGACAGAGCTGTTATGGGACCAAGCGGACTTCACAAAATGGACCTGGAGTAGAATCTGCTGTAAACTGAGACACGTTGCACACTTACACACTTTGGGGGAACACAACACACATACTTTTTAATTTGATTTTTTAATTTATTTTTTAAACAACGATGGATACTGCAGCTGACGACGACAAGGACCCTGATATCGAGTTATTTGTCAAGGTGGGGTCTTTGTGGTGTGTGTTTTGTTTGTGTATATCACAGCACATGCTAACACCAGATCAGTTTAATTGTCAGGTTTAATTTATATAAAAATTCCAGGGTCTTAGTCTTACATGGTGTGTATATTCTGCTTGTGATTTGAGCGTCACACTGTAGAATATGTAGGATAATCAGGGTGTATTTGTGTGTGCATATTTCGGAGGGGTGGCTCCTTTAAGCGTGTGCATATGCTATGTTGTTTGTTGTTGCGTGCTGATTTTCCGTGTGTTAACCTGACACCCACGTGCATACACAATCTCTCTCTTTCTCTCTCCTACTGAATTATTACTAGAGTCTTTTCAATATTGAGAGTAGAAGTTTTGAATGATCTGAGGT
Source organism: Siphamia tubifer (assembly GCA_020466265.1). Lineage (NCBI taxonomy): Eukaryota > Metazoa > Chordata > Actinopteri > Kurtiformes > Apogonidae > Siphamia > Siphamia tubifer. The sequence goes on from CM035784.1 coordinate 14,325,290, forward strand.
TATGATAGTGTACACTTTGACTGGGAATAGATGCTTCTTGTTTTTTCCAACATGTAAAATGAATATATAATTTAATATTAGTTTTTAAACTCCTCAATCTTATCCACATCCTCACCATTTAAACTTCCACTCAATTTTACCTACATTTCTTAACCCTTTAACCTCTGATGCGTCAGCGCTGACACGTTCTGAATGGATGGTTTACAGTAGTTTGAAAATTCTGAATAATTCAACTTTTTTTTGTGTTATTTTACTCATAATTTTGTTCATGGAACTGATGTACAGGTGTCAAAAAACACAAGCTCAAACTAAATCTACTGGAACCAAATTACAACACATTTATTCCTTTTTTTTTTTTGCTTCATTTTTTCATGTTATTTGATATTTTGTGAATATTTATTAGTTTCTGTTGATGTTGTTGCTTATTTTTGTTAATTTCTTCTGTTTTTTTTATATTGATTTTATTATTTTTCTTCAATTGTGTTCTGTTAGTGTCTTACTTTGTTCATGTTACATATTATTTTGTTAGCTTAATATTACATTTTGTTCATTTTACTCATCACTTTGACTGTTTCATAACATGCAAATGGTGTTTGCTTATGTTATAAATGAAAATATTAAAATTAAACCAGGGATATTGGAGGTCCTCTTAAATGATGCAATGGATGTATGCAATTTGTGGATATTTATTGATGTTTTGATGTATTTTGGATGACATATGGAGAATTTTTTGGTTTGTTTCGGTTGTTTTTGTTGGTCTATGACTGCGTTTCTTGGAATATGTGGATAATTATGAGACATAAAGGTTCATAAAGGTTTTGAACAAATGAGTGATTATAACTACTGTGGATATTTTAATCTGAAAATGGCTTATTATATATCTTCCAATGTGTGAAAATCTACTACATTAGGTCACGTGACATTTGGGTTTTTTGACCAACCGATATATTTCTGAAGTAAAAGGTTAGAGAATAACATTAAATTTGATGCTACATTTGTCATGTACAATGTAAATTGGTCAAATAGGTTGAGATTCTTCCCCTTATCAATACAGATTCAGTAACACCAGGAAATTAGTTGCAGCCGTGGTGCATTAAATGAGGCGGTGAGAGACAGCTTAGTCATATCTTTCAAGACATTGAAGAGCAAGTTTGAGATACCAAGCACAGTAAGTTATGTGATTTCTATAGCTGTTACACCCTGCTACAGTATGTAGAAACCAGAAGTCCAAATGGGCAGTGAAGCGGCTAATGGAAGCAGTGTGGATTATTCATGTTGGATGTGGTGTCTCATTACAGTGTCCTGTTGCAACTTTGCGCAAGCACACCCATTTGTATTAACACACATCCTCCTAATGTATATGATTAACCTCTAAATATTAATGTGAGCTGCACAAACATACATATACACTCTATTATTGTAAAGGTATTATCAGCACACCCTAGTATATGGTGTGTGTGTGTGTGTGTGTGTGTGTGTGTGTGTGTGTGTGATCAATGGATTTGTTGAGAGTGAGTGTGTTGCATGCAAATCAGCATGTACCAGTTTGTTTACATGTACAGGTCAGTATGTGTGTGTGTCGACTTGAAGAAAACCTGACACTTTTGCTTTGAACTACTTTGTGTGTGTGTGTGTGTGTATTCCTATCTTTATGGGATAATTGATATGTTTACACAGTCACACCATGGGGACCTCAGACACTATAGGGATCAAAATTCAGGTCCTCACGAGGATTAAATATAAATAAAGGTCCCCACTAGTAAAATAAAAGCGATGCAGCCCTATAAATAATTTTTTTCCCCCTCAGAAGTCCCCATAAAGCATAGGGGAAACAGGTGCAAAGTGAAACATATACTTTTCTAAGGTTTGAAGATGTTTCCTTTTCTAATGTATTTATTTTAATGCATGTATTTATTTATCTAGTTTTAATTATTATTATTATTTATTTACTTTATTTTTAATTGTCATTTTTTTAATTTCATTACATTTTCTAATTTGTATTTGTATTTTTTTTTTAATAATTTTATTTTATTAAAAAAAAAAGATGTGTTTACACTCACTACCCAATGGCTGGGTTCTCGTCAGACATGTAAATGAGTATGTGTACATGTGTGTGTGTGTGTGTGTGTGTGTGTGTGTGTGTGTGTGTCTGCAGGCTGGGAGTGATGGTGAGAGCATCGGAAACTGTCCATTCTCTCAACGCCTCTTCATGATCCTCTGGCTGAAAGGAGTAGTCTTCAATGTCACCACCGTTGACCTCAAGAGGTGATAATAGCGTCATAGTGTTACTGTGAAAACACTTTGGAAGACAAGGACAAGTGGAAATTCACATTAACTATTTACCTGGCACTGTTACTAAATGATTGGATTTGGAATTAGGCTAACAGGTTTGCACAGTAACATCTTTACAAAATAACCGTATTGTACTTTTTTTTTTTTTGGGGTCAAATCTCATAGATCTGTTATTCCACTTTGTTTTTTTAATCATATTTTTCGGTTTCTTTTTAATGAGTTCCAAAGTAACCCTTTCACAACCATAATCTGAAGAAAAAGTGATAAGCAAAAGTAAATTTTTAGTCACATATCAACTGTTTTACTGAGAATATGGACCGTTTTATTCATTTATTTTTAATATCAATTTCATTTTATATTCAATGGCAGCAACACATCTCAAAAAAAAGTTGAGATGGAGCGAATGAAAGGCTGGAAAAGTGAGCGACGCTAAAAAGAAATAGTTTGTGGGACATTTTGCAACTCAGGATAGATAGATAGATAGATAGATAGATAGATAGATAGATAGATAGATAGATAGATAGATAGATAGATAGATAGATAGATAGATAGATAGATAGATAGATAGATAGATAGATAGATAGATAGATAGATAGATAGATAGATAGATAGATAGATAGATAGATAGATAGATAGACAGACAAACCTTTTCCCTCACAATTTTTACTTTAATCTCATAATTTTGACTTTTTATCGCATAATTTGGATTTTTTTCCCTCATAATTTTGACTTTTTTATCTCACTATATTTATGATTTTGGAATTTTCCCCTAAACTTCCTGTCCATACCCACAAAACTGAGTACTTTGACATAATGAAACATGTCATCTACACATTTTTTAAAACCTTTTCCAATTTTTTTCTCGTTAAATAAGTATTTCCTCCATAGCAAAAAATAAATAAATAAAACATCAGTTTTACTTTATACTTAATTCCAATTGAGAAGTAGTACTTTTTTTTTTACTTTTACTTCAGTAAAGAAGTTGAATCAGTACTTTTACTTTTTCACACCAATAGCTGTACAGAATGTGAGTACTTTGACCACCTCTGAAAATTGTTGTTCTCTAAACAGAAAACCAGCTGACCTTCACAACCTGGCACCAGGGACACACCCACCTTTCCTCACCTTTCAAGGGGAGGTTCTCACTGATGTTAACAAAGTAGAGGAGTATCTGGAAGAAATGCTGGCTCCACCAAAGTACATCTCACACACCGGCACGGTAACTAACACCCAAAAAAATGTTGGAAAGACTGTGAATAACATCCTGTTCTTCCAGGTATCCCAAACTGGCTGCAAAGAACCGTGAATCCAACACAGCAGGAAATGATATTTTTGCCAAGTTCTCTGCTTACGTCAAAAACACAAGACCGGATAAACATCGAGGTGGGCACGCTCTGTTCAGTAGTATTTATACTTTTCTATGTTACTTGGGCAGAGGTGGAAGTAACTAAGTAGAAGTACTTCCTTTACTGTACTTATGTAGATTATTTAGGTATTTGTACTTAACTTGAGTATTTATTTTTCTGGCAACTTTTTACTTTTACTCCCTATGTTTTTGCATTAATATCTGTACTTCTTACATTCTCAGAATAGACTTGTTATGTTTTCAAAGTAAACAAGTGGCTTCAGAGGAAAAATTAGTGGAGACAAATTGCTCAGTTCAGTTTTTCAGTTCAGTTTAGTTTTATTTCGAGCTCACAATAATCATCAAAACATCATTGAAAATGGTCAACAATTTTTTTCTTGTACTTGAAAAGCAGTAGGAAGAAGTGAAACTTATAAACTCCCCCCTTTTTATGTCCATTTATCATTACTACAAAGCATCAATAACCATTTTTATACACATTATTTGTAAGTTACCTCATACAATCTGATATGATCACCTATAAGTACATTCACTTTCACTATAAATTAACTACAAATACAATTAATAGATATGATACTATCTTCTAACCATGATAGTCTTATTGCAATAATAAGACTTATTCACCTGTTCTTCTACCTTATAACTAAATATTCACTTATTCATATAATATTCTATATATTGTTATTATACTAGTTTTATACATCCTTTTGAATACACAAATTGAAGACGACTTTTTAGATTCTGTCCAGATTACACTGAAATACACTGGCTGTGTAGTTATGTGACTGTGACTTTCTATTTCATAAATATGACTTTTTTTTTTTACTTGTGAATATTTACAGGTTATTATGAGACTGAATTGGTCTGAATATCGACCATGAAGTAAAATTATTTATATATTAGTGTCATTTTTGCATTTCATAAATTCATCCCAAAGGCCAGATTGGACCCTTAAGTGGGCCAGATATGGCCCCTGGGCCGCATGTTTTGCACCTGTGCACTAGAGTAAGTGAGAATAACTGGAGAATAGATAACTCATTGCTTTTTATTTCCGTTTAATCTTGTGTGTAATTTCAAGGAGTGTTTTGTTTGTGTGCTTAAGCTCTAGAGAAGAGTCTGAATAAGGCTCTGTCTAAACTGGATGAGTATCTCATCAGTCCACTTCCTGATGAGGACAAAACTGGGCGCCAAGGTGGTGAATCCAACCGTAAATACCTGGATGGAGATGAACTGACACTGGCTGATTGCAACCTGCTCCCCAAACTGCACGTTGTCAAGGTAACCTGCTTTGCTTTAAATATATTTATTTGATTCCTTTTTAACATATAAATTCAGTCTTAACACCAGTACAATGTGTTTTATTCCAGGTGGTTGCAAAGAAATACAGGAACTATGATATCCCATCTGAATTCAGAGGGGTATGCCGTTACCTTAGCAACGCCTACGCCCGTGATGAGTTCACCAACACGTGTGCGGCTGATGTGGAGATTGAGCTGGCTTATAAGGATGTAGCCAAGAGGCTGGGAAAATGAAATCATTTATCAGTACCACAGTCACAGTCAGAACTTCCTCTGATCTCTCTTCAATCAGAAAAGTAATAAATCCTTTCATTGATTGCCATTATATACAGTCCTTTCAAAAGGTTTGGCATTTTTAACATTAATATGCTGAAATAAGTTAATGATGCACATTGATGTTATGATTTAAAGAAACAACATAAGATGATGTGAAGCTGTCTGTGGCTGTGATGATTGACAACACAGAGAGACTTAAAGAGGCTGGTTTTCTTCGTTTATATTGATAATAAGATTGTGTCTACTTTTTTCTTGTTTCTTAAAGACACTTACAAATACAGGTGAGAGAACAGGGTTTTGTCTGGTTTAGGAAAGTCTTAGGTGCTGTTATGTGTGTTATTTGATTAAAAAAATAACAACAGACATAAGTTTAATCCAAAGAAATGATAACGAGGTCAACATGAAATTATAATTATACAAAAAATATGCAGCCTTGTCCACTCAAACACTTACTTCAAGAAAGATAAGCATTATCTTTTTGGGTTACTGTGATAACTGTTCCAACCATAATGGGAAATAAATTGATTCTTCCTCAGATGCTCCTTTGCATAAATGCGAACATCCTGCACCTAATTCTTATGATAATAGGAAAAACCCTGTAGTGTCACTTTCTCATATTTCTCACGTGGATTGCGTGTGATTTCTTAACTATATTCCAAACTGCAGAAGTGCAGTAAATGATAGCGACAAGTAAGTGTCTCAGCCAAAATATTGTGTCTTTTATTGGACCGTTTCAGATTTGAGCTTTTGTGTATTTCTAATTTCTATACTTTGAAAAAGCGCCGTCCTCTTTCTTTTCCTCATGAGGGCGAGATTTTAATTTCAGGTATTGCCGTATACTAGAATGTGTGGATTGGTTTCTTTTTGAGATTACTAATCAAACTGAATATGCTGTTTCTGTACTTTTACAATCACACACAACAGTCAACAGTCTATTCATTGTCTTGCACTGTGAGCCTTAGCTGAAAAGGCTTTGTGCACGCACTAGATTTCAGATTAAAACCATTTATATCATTATATAAATCAGCCTTTTTATTTATAAAAATACAATAACAGGAAAGACAATGGACATTGATAAAGTTTACCCTAAATGTGATGTTTTTATGTGATTTCACATACACTGATAATAATAGATGTCATTGTAATCACGAGTGCCTTACTGGGAATTAAAACCTCCTTTGCCTTCAGCTCCGTATGTCTATAAAGTAAATTATATATGTTTGAATATAATATCGATGTGAAAAGTAAATAATGGATGGGAATCTTCCTCCACAGAGCTGTGTGATAATAATATAATATGTCTACAAATGATTGGAGCTCAACTTTATTCACATTCTGTCTGATGATTAGAACCATGAGCCCACTGTGTATATGTTGCTTATTTGAATAATAAATCTATTTTCTCACAAACTGAATATGAGAGTCATTATTTTTACACTGTAAAGTATCCCATCTGAATAAATTGGCAAGTATTTTAATACTTCTTCCACTTTTCATATTGTTTTTCTTTCAGTCTTCATAGAAGGTTCAGCCTCTGTACTGGACTTTGCTCCCTTATTTATCTTTTTTCTCTGATTAATGAATCCAACGGTGGTGTTCCCTCGAGTGCAAAGAGTTTCAGTTTGTAAAATAAGTGTTGGTATGATCAGAAGCCTCTCTTCCAGGTATCCAGACCATTACTGATAACAGAGCAGTAATTTAAAAACATTAAAAATGTCTGACTTCTACCATGCATTTTTTTCCCAACTGTGTCATAAAGACAAGGGGTGTATTATTTCCTCTTATCACATCTGAGTAATTTATATTTTCAACTGCCAACAGATGGCAGCAAAGGAAAGGTATTTTTTTTATTGTAAAAGGGGAGGAAAAGTTAGGGACCAGCCTTTTTAGTTTCTATTTTTTAACTTATGGAGCAAATATAGAGAACATCATCTGCACTGTTCACATTTACACCCAATAAATAAACATGTAGATACTTAAAACTGACTGTTAATAAAATCATAAAGTCACAAGTCACTTACATTTAGATATATTTATTGGTTATGCATGTTACAAGACTTTTGTATCAAAGAAAAGCACTAAAATATTGAAGAAGAAATGACGTTATGGCAAGGATTATCACTAAAACGATCAGAACTTCACATTTGTCTCACAGGCAGCTGCTACATTTTAGTGATTTGAGTAGGAATAATGGATTTCTAAATGCCTTTGAGGGTATTTTTATGCTTTTACGTTGTATTGTTTGCTGATTTTCTTTCAGATTGTAAAACCTGAAATACAAAAGACACTAAAACCACCAAATCTGTCTAGTTTTAAAAAAAAAAAATGCTGAAAAAGCACTATTTTGGGAAGAAGTGACTACAATATACAATGTAAGTCATCATAGGAGAGTTGATGAGATTAAGAACACTGATTGTGTGCATGTTATGTTTATTATAGGATCAGATAAAAGTAGAATTCAGTATATTTTAAGAGCTATTTCAGACCAATATTAAATAAATATCAGTGGTACAGTTTGCTTTACATATAGAAGTAGAAACTGAGATCATTTAAAAAAAAAAAACATTTCTGTGGTTGATTGTTCTTTCCTGTTGCCATTTGGGGCTCTATAAATAAAATTGAAAGTGAAATTGAAATAATTTACAGGTTTGCAAGCAAAAATAGCTTCACATATTCCATAAGATAATTTAAATAAGATCATCGAGGCAGTGGTAGTGGTATGAGATTTGAAACTGGAGAGCATTAAGCTCTGGGTATGGTAAAAGATTTGTGAACTCCATTGAGATTCAAGGAGTAATATGATATGAAATGCATCCAGTCTTGTCTTCAAGGTAAGGCTAAATCAAAGAAGTGGCAGTGTAGAAACATTTTAGATGTTAATCCTGTTACCTGCCTGAATGTCACCATACCAGTTCAGTCATCTCTGGTTATGCTCTTGTGCATTTTTTTCCCTCATATCCTTGAGGACATTTCATGTCTTTGATGATGTGTTTGAGAAAGAAAAAAAAGAGACATTTCACCACCCAAACATGAAGTACAAACCTTTATTATTTTCTAGAAACATTACACAACAACAGGAGATTAAAGAAACATAATTTCCATTCTATAAAACGTAATGACTCAAGAAGAGCCACACTCAAACTATGGACAGTCGTTTGTTTAATACAGGAGACAAAATGTATTTCTAAATCTGTAATTAATAAATAATAAGTAAGAATAAACAAATAGATAACCTGTAAGTATCGTTTCACCTTTACATCGACTCCAAAAGTATGTGTGTTTTCTAATTTGTGGAACATAAAAGCATTATTTTATTGTTGTAATATTAATATGAATGCCTTTTTTCACACTAATACAACTGCACTAGTGTGTAATTACATATATTGTCTCAAAACGATGCTGTTATTGTAATATACTCCTTTTTTTGTCTGGTGATATTTTTAACTTTTTTCAAAATAAAATGTACGACTTCATACCTGTAATATTTTAAAGTTTTTCCTGATACATTGTGAGATTTTTCTTAAAATATTCTAACTTTACTGTTGAAATATTCGGTGTGAGTCTGGTTCTCCTTCGTGTTCAAAATTACAAATGTCATGATATTTAAAAAACGAAAAATAAATACATACATGTGATGAAATCTATTCTAATGACTGATCATAATTCAAAGTAAAAGAAAAGAAAAGAAAAAAAATAAAATAAATTTTAAGTGACTAACTAGTGTAGTTCTTGTTCACGAAAAAAAAAGTGATTCTACGTTTTTTTCCACCATGTTTAACATGCAGACGGCCCCCGGCTCTGTGGAAGTGGGCAGAGCGTACAGAGGGGCTCGTACACTCTGCCTGGAATCTCATCTTTCCAGTCTGCTCAACACAACGACGTCTGCGCCTGGATCATAAGAGTTTATCACCTGCACTTTCTTCATTTTGAGCTACCGGGGGAAGAATTCAACAGAGGTAAGCTACGGTCCCCTGCACGAGCCGCCCCGGTGCTTCTTACTCGCTCTATTGTTGCGGTGTTCCGTGGAAGAACAGACGCAGTGTTTCGCTGTTCGGGACCGGAGTGGGCGACTTGTCATTGCGGCTGTGCGTGTTTTGTTGTGAAATTTGTGGTGGTCGACAGAGAGACCGCTAGCAGTCACCCCAAGCCTCAAAACAATGCTAATGTACTTAGCAAGCGGGCAATGATAGCATGTATTCAAGGTGGCTAGCTATTGTAACCCGGTGGTGGGTGATAGCTAACGTGAATAAAGCTAGCTGATTTATACAGACATGAAGGGAATGGAGACCTTAATGAGCCGCAGCTGAAGGAGCAGGGGGTCCCATTGTTATTACACGGTAGCTTCTGTTAGCTTATAAAACAAACCAAAGACTCCTACAGACTCGTATGTCCATGCAGGCTGTGTTTTGTCGACTAGCATCACTGAAACAGGAATGTGTTTCAAACAGGTTGTTAAGCAATAGCATTTAACTCTTACTCATCAGTGTTTTCTTTTTTTTTAATTTCTTTACATTCACAACATCTTGTTTCTATCTCTCATCAAAACTATCCACAATGTGTTATCTATATAATATCCACTGAGAAATAAGGTGATAACACTGGTCTATGTATAAGACAGACGACCTTCGCTTTGGCTGACTCTTGTGTTTTAACTTCTTGCTCAGCAGGCTCATCTATAGTGACATTTTAACAGGCACCAACGTACAGTAATGACAATCTAACATTATAGGCGACAATAAGAGACCTAAAGCCAACTCCGAGTGTCGCATTCAATTAACACAGACCCATATAAAGTGGAAGTTAATCATGTTAATTCGTGCTGATTATGATCAAGTTCTGCATTTTGGCATGGAAACGTATCCATGCAACACTTGTTTTGGTATGGGGTAAAGTTACAATTAAAAGGAAATGCCTCTTAACCAGTCTGTAACTATGTCATTTTAAAGGCAGAGGTGCATTTGAGCTATCTGCAGTACAGTATAGCTTGTTGCACAATTGAGGAATAACTTCATAATATAATATGCCTACAACAAAAATGACAAGTTTGACCTTTGTTAATCCAAGACTATAGCTAAATACCATTCCACAATTATAGCTTAAGTGCTTCACAGTCTCAACAAATCTCAAAATAAACTCTTATCTTGTGTCATCACCATCTGCAGTTGAGGTGATCTAAGCCTAGTATAAACCGATCATGGTAACATTTTCTTTATTGGCAGGATGTTAATGTATAGCTATAATCTTTGTCACTGTAACCCTGCATATACTTTCTGTCTCCTTCTAATGATCCTCAACTGTAGGCTGTGAACTAACGCAGAGTGTACTGACCATCCAGAGGTGATCCACTGACTGCCCCTGGCTTTATAAAGAGCTCTTTCAGGCGCCTTTTTGCTGGAGCCCTTGGGATTATAAATCCTGAGGAAAAGGAGCTTTGCTTCGGTGGCATGCTTCACTGGCAAGAAATCGTTGGAGGGTGTGGAGGGTGTAGGGGTGCATTGGTGGTGGGTTCGGGTGGCGGGCCAGGCAGAGGCAGTGAAGGGATGAGGAAAGAGGAATTGAAGATGAAGGGATCGGGGAAGAACTGGGCTGTGGTGATGGATGCCATGCAGGGAAGTGGAACACTTGGCCTTTCTGTGATTAAAGGGCTCCTGTTCTTGCTGTCTTTAGCCCCCACCCCACACACACACACATACACACACACACACACACCTATCTGTTCTTATTTGCCTGGTGGATCTGATTACTGATCACTAAGCCAATAATTCATCTATTTCTTCCGTTGCTGATTTGATTTTCTGTGTTATTTACTGTAATGTAAGGGTTGAAATAGAATTAAGATTTCAGTTAAGTGTAAAACCACCTAATGAATTGCACTGTGTTGCACTTATGACAGTCTTGCTCCACATAAGTGTCCAGTTTTCCCACTCGAAAGCCCCCCTGCCCCATTTCCAATAACAATTTTACAGTCGGAGTACTGTTAAATTGTATGCTCTGTTTGCGCTTCACATTAAGGAAGCTTTATTTGTAATGCATTCATGAAGTTTATGTAAAAAAAAAAAAGCTGGTTTTATGTCAGGAGCAGACACTAAGGAAATTGTAGACATTTTAAGTGTGTTATCATGCCCACTAATATTTTTGAACTAATATTTTATTATTATTCCCAGTCTGACAGATGATAGTATTTTGAAGTTGACAGTTTTTAACAGCATGTTGAGTTTGATCTTTTTCAGAAAGTAGCATTTGCACATTCAGTTTTAGATATGCAGCTATTACTCTGGTCTTATGAGGATTTTACTTGGATATCTGAAAATAAATATAATTTGGGTAGTTTCCTGCAAGTTGTGGGATGTGGTCCATGTTAAAGCTATGCTGGAGTAAAAACACAGATATTTGTTCCTGAAATGAGGTGATGTTTAAGTCGAAAATCAGAAATTGTCATGATTTCAACTTTTTATCTCATAATGATCTGTTTCTTATCTCATCATTTTAACTTTTTATGTCATGATTTTTTTTTTTTAATCTTTCAATTTTTCCTAAATGTCCTGTCCGTACCCACCAAACTGAGTACCATAACCCAATAAAACACATCATCTACACAGTAACTCAATTTTAAAGGCTTTATTTTTGGATATTTTTGAAAATGTCTTTGTTTTTCCTGGTTAAATAAGTATTATTTCATCCACGGCAAAAAAAAATAAATAAAAAAAATCCAGTTTTATTTTACATTTTTTTGTAAAGCAAGTTGGTATGGTTTGGCTTTAGGTCAAGGAATCAGGATTTGCGTCAACTGATTCTGTTTCTTGTCTAATCTTGAGGAAGTTTCATACACGGTGACTATTACCAGCATAGACCCATTCATATCTCTTGAACAGGATGGAGGTGGGAATAAATGATTAAACAAGTTTCAGGTCCATATATGAGCAGAGAGCAATGAAAGTGAAATTAAAAGGGTGCAAGGGGAATATTAGCTAACTATCAAAACTGCGACATTTCTATTTACAGTCATTTATTCTTAATTTGAAACAATTTACAGCATTAATTAATGGCAGAGTAGGTATTAAGAGTAATTATAACATTATTAATCTTAGATGGTTGATTGTGTAGTGTTTACACTATATCCAGACTGCTTCACCTCATGTGCTTGTAATCAGAGGTGGTCAAAGTACTCACATTCTAATCTGTACTAAAGTAGAAGTACAGCTACTTGTGTGAAAAAATAATGTGGTAAAAGTAGAAGAACTGTTTCTATTTCAGTAAAAGTAAAAACTTTGAATTTCTTGATTGTAATAAAGTAAAAAAAAAAAAGTAAAACACACAGGAAAAATCTGAAAAGTTTCAAAAGTATCCAAAATAAAGCCTTTAAAAGTGAGTTACTGTGTAGATAATGTGTTTGATCAGGTCATGGTTATTCAGTTTTGTGTGTATGGGCAGGAAATGTAGAAAAATTAGGGGAATAAAAGTCATCGTGAAGTTAGAAAAAAAGTTATAGAGATTTAAAAATGCATAATTTTATGAGCAAAAGTAAAATTTGTGACATTAAATGTAAAAATTGTGAAATAAAAAGTAAAAATTGTGAAATAAAAAGACAGAATTGTGAGATAAAAAGTCTAAATTGTGATATAATAGTCATATAGCTATAATATATAAAGTCATGGTTTCTCTCCTCTACTAATTTTCCCTCTGAAGTGACCTATTTTTTGTTTAGTTTGAAAAAGTAACGAGTCTATTCTGAGCATGTAAAGAGTATAAAGTACAGATATTTAGGAATAAAAGTAAAAAGTTGCCAGAAAAATACTCAAGTAAAGTACAGATACCTAAAAAAAAATTTACTTAAGTACAGTAATGAAGTACTTTTACTTCGTCACTTTCCATCTCTGCTTGTTATTCACATATGGAAACTATCAGTTCTATATTAAGAGACATTACTTTTCTAATAGATTATGACATTATCAGAACCTTGGAGTCAAATAAAGTTGACGGATAAGATATTGCTGTTGACATTCCGATGTTGTGTACTGTATCACACTATTTACACATTAATTACAGTTCCTTGAATGACATGACATGAAACCACCATACTGTAATTCATCATGCTTTATTTTATTTTGAGTGTCAGGCATCTATTGGCTGCATTATTCATGTTTTCTGAGACCAAAATATCTCGCAATAGATAATAGATCGCAGTTAATTTTTCTTCTTTTTTTTTTTTTTTTTTTTTACCTCAAGGGTGGTTGCTTCATTCCTTCTTTTTTGTATAGTTTCCTTTTTGCTTGCTGTCCAAGTCATCAAGTCATGCTACCTTGTGAGGCAGCAGGATTGGCAAGATCACAGAGGAAACCAGCGCTGATTTGAACGTACTGTACTGTATCACACACATTGTAAGGAATATTTCTCTCAGTAGTAATGTTGTTGCCAAGTCTCTACTGACTAAGGCTGGGCACTGTATGGAATTAATTTGACTAATCAAGGTTTCACTTGATGAAAATGTGAAAAAAAATCCCTCAGTCACAAAGTCAACATTATCCTTATTGTGCTTTCTTGCTCAACAAAAAATTGTAGATGTAACCTATTTTATCTGGTAATAATTCTAATTGTGCTTCTCCTGCAATATGTGTGAACTATTTTAACTATTTAAAGTGCATTTTTTAAATAGATTGTATTCAGGTACCCAGAAAAATTCTCTCTCTCTCTCTCTCTCTCTCTCTCTCTGTCTCTCTCTGTCTCTCTCTCTCTCTCTCTCTCTCTCTCTCTCTGTTCTGCATTCTTTATATTTCTCTAAATATAGGTGGAGTTTGATATCAAGTGAGTATTTTAAGTTATTCTGGCTCGGGTGTTTGCTTTTAAAATTTCCCCAAAAAATGTTGCTGTAGTGTCATAACAACACCGGAGACATTCTTTCTTAAATGACACTTCATAAGGATTGTCCACAAGTCTTACAAATTAGTCACGTTAGTGCACTGAAATGCTACATTAGTCCACAGAAGAGCCCGTACACTTTGTGTGATGTGTTCAGTTGTCGCTGAAGGGATTATGTATCTGGCTAGAACCACCCAACTATGTAGAAATGTAACAGACATTTCATACAAATGCACATTTTCAGTTCTTCATGTGATTATTAGGTTAGATTATGATCAACTAGATTACGACAAGCAACTGTACTGTACTGTACTGTGTGGTGGACATAGTCTTTGTCCTAATGAGTAAGACAAGTTGCATAGGAATGAGGAAAAGTGTACAATTTCCTCCCATTGTTAATAAACAATGTTAAACTGTTTATTCCACGGAATCTGGAGGAGCTGTTTAGTGGCATTAAACTTGTCACTGACAGGAATAGGTCTATATAAAGACAATGAATCACATGTGTACTTTTGCAGTGTCCTATGTCAAAGTCACTCTTGGTATGTTTGCATACAGCAGTTCATTAACCTTAGCAACCGCATCGAGTAATGTCATCATGTCTTTTCACCGTAGTGCTCATCGGTGTTAAAGTCAGATGGTGCCGCTAGCATCGTTTGTCTGTGGTTGTGACAGGAAAAAGGAACTTTGACTCCTTTGTAACTGTCAACTGCTCATCTGCAATCCCCACCTCACCCTGTCACCGTGTTGGGTTTTCAACATGCCGGTCATGTTCACAATGGTCTTGTCGTTTTGTGTCAGTTGTTGGTACAACGTGTTGTGGCAGGTTAAATCTGTCAGGGCTCTTTCAGCCATGCCTGTCAGTGGCTGAAACGACGCCAAAAAACCAAAACTGCCCTTGATTCATAGGTGTGTACAGTTGAGGGCAAACTGTCAATGTTTAAAAAGTACTCCCCAAGTGCTTTGAAAACAGAGCGACACATTTTTAACAGTGTTTTTTATGACATCTTAAGTTTTATTTTGGATGATTTTTAGGCTGTGCACGGAAATTAAAAAGATTGCACAAAAAACAACAAGTACCAGGGTCAACATTCTTAACCCCTTGGATCCTAATCATCAACTGTGTATCGTTTTTGCTGGATAACAGCCTGCAGTCGTCTTTTTTTTTTTTTTTTTTTTTGTAGTTTTCAACAACTCTCCGACACTTCTTTTGAGGAATCCCAGCCCGTTCTTCTTTTCAAGTCTCTCAAGCCTCAGGCCTTCTGGCACGGACGTTCGTCTTTAGGTCACCCCACATATGACCCTGAATTAAATGGGATTTAAGTCAGGGTTTTGTGCTTCTGGAGACA
Source organism: Siphamia tubifer (assembly GCA_020466265.1). Taxonomy (NCBI): domain Eukaryota; kingdom Metazoa; phylum Chordata; class Actinopteri; order Kurtiformes; family Apogonidae; genus Siphamia; species Siphamia tubifer. Next base: position 14,340,727 of record CM035784.1, read on the forward strand.
GTTCTTCACCAAGCGACACATATGAAGTGATGACCCAGACCCAGTTTTACTGCTGACTGCTCAAGGTTTTCTTTCAACATCTTCACGTATCTTTGTTTGTTCACGGTTCCTTCCACCTTGACAAGATTTCCAGTTGTTCTAGAAGCATCCCCACAGTATAATACTCCCACCACCATGTGTTAATTAGGTTATATGCCTCTGCCCTTTTTTCTCCAAACATAAGCAGTGTCTCTATGGCCCAACAGCTCTAGTTTAGTCTCATTGGACCATAGGACACACTTCTAGTTTGATCTTTAAGTTGTCCTGAGCATGTTTAAGTCTGGTTTAAAGGTGTCTCTTCTTCAAAAGTGGAGTTTTTCTTGGTCTGCAACCTCACAAATCCATTCCTGTGCACAGCTCCAGTGATTGTCTTCTTAGAGACTATGGTTTCTGATGGGGCCAAGTCACTCACCAGTGTCTTGGCGGTTGTTCTGGGGTCTTTAGACAACATCTGTCACCAGTTTTATTTCCAGGGTCTTTGAAATCGTTCTCTTCCTACCTCTGCCATGGTTGTTCTGTACTGTTTGGCTGTCTTTGAATTTCTGGATTGTACTTTTCACAGTTGTTGACACTTAAAACTGCTCGGATAGTTTTCTAGAACCTTCTGTTTTGTGTGCATCAGTAATTGTTTTTGTCAAGTCCAAACTGATTTCTTTAATTTTGGACATGGTGCTTTCTCCACTGACAGCTCTATGACCTTTTATACCATGTTTTAATTTAAGGCTACGTTTACACAGTGATGACGGAAATGTGGCGTCTTTTCTTCAGCTTTTCATCCGCGTTTAGAGAAGCATTTTCAAGAGGACATCCTTGTTTATACGAAGATGCAACAATCGGCAAAATACGATGGTACTGTGATAGACTGCCGATATGTCCTTTTCTGTTTTTGACCGTCCGCCATATTCAGTGATCTTATGATGGAGGGTGGGGGTTTCTTTTACTTTAAACACATTTCATACAAAATTGGCAAATTTTTATAATTTCTAAAGGGTTTGAGGGGTAGTATTTGGGACCTGCGAAATGCTACTATGAAAAATTCACACATCTGGAATAAATTAATTTCGTAAGTAAAGGTACCACTCTACTGATAGATTCAAATAGAAGTAGTTTTACTTGTATGTGTATTAATAATCAGGAGTAGATAACTGCTCAGATGTGTGCTGTGGTCACTATTTCCACTAAACTGAAGTTGATTTGATATCAGTGTTTACTGTCACTGTGTCGCTTAAGTCACAGTTTCTTCCTGGAAATGATAAATAATCTTATACACTCTAAATAAACTTTTAGTATTCACTCCTGTATGTTTTATTTTCTTATTAGTTTGGCTTTGAGGTTGGACTTGAAGTACTCGATTTCACTCATTACCAAACGACCAGTCCAGTCTACAGTGGGGCACTGAAGGGAGCTAGCGCCACAGTGTGTGTGTGTGGGGGATTGTCGGGTCATGTCCTGCCTGACTTGATTTTCTGTGTTCATGGTGTGAAATTCAGCATGTTTTGTTTCCTCCGCCTTGAAAAGTGCTGAGGCGGTTCCTTCTGCGAGGACAGTCAGGAGTTCAGTGATTCTCAACAGTGCGGGCAAAACGCCAGCGTGGCGAGCACGACGGTTGTTAAAGCTGTCCAGGGACGCTGGTCGATCTGAGTGACCTGGCCCCAAGTGGCTGCCGGTGTTCACGCTTGATCAGATTTAGGGTTCCTGGGTGGAGCTGGATCATGATAGTGAAGTGCCGGGGTGTAAAGCCGACCAGTGCTGCTGAGCAATGAATCATCTTTACAGTAAGGAACTGCACAGACTGATAACCCAATATAGGGTGTATGACACAGTAGCTCTGGTTGTCAGACAGCGTTTGGGACTTAATCTGCATTTTATTTTAATAACGATAACTTTATTAAATAGTGTTTCAGTCCTTCTAAAATGATGAAAATCATTTGACGATGTGCACTTGAGCAGTTCATTAATCATTCAATCATTCAATCATCACCACGTCAATTATTAAATTATCTTTTAGTTTCCTCAAGTATAATAGTTGGTGTGATATATTCAAGCTGAGTTACTAAGTAGTTCCAATGAGGAAAAGTAGATTTTTAATTTGATAGAACATTGAAGCCTTGCACATTCTGGCCAATAATTGAAACTGCAAAAGAAGGAAACGACTAGTTAGGCTTAAATAAAAATCTTCTGACTGATTTGTAAGTTATGTGTGTCTTGAATGATTTAAGTAATCAAGAAGAATTATGAAAGGAGATTAAATTAGTAAATGTCATCCTCCTCATGTCCCTCCTTTTCCTGTTTGCCTCATAGGACATTACTGCTGAACTAATGTGATAGCAACTTTTATTTATTTATTTCTCATTTGAGTTATGCAGTCATTTACACATGCAATTTTTTTGGTCAATTTCTATATAATAACATGTGCCATTAATTAAAGAAGCCTCTAACTTTGTGTGAAACAACTTCACAGATTGCGTTTATCCCCACCAATATGACATGATGAATCTTGGCTCAATCTTGGTGAGCGATTGGGGAAAGAATGAAGGGGTGAAACTCATCACATGTCTGCTCATGTTGAAGCTGCAGATACATCGTTAGTGAACAGATCATGGAGAGAGTCTGTTAGATTGACGTCACTTTCTCAACTTTTCTGTTTATGTATTTTCACCGTGATACTTCAATGGTTTTTAATGTAAACTAAAGCTTTCTTGACGTCACCATCCCCTAAAGGCTGTAGAATGGGCAGATTTTGTTTTACATTTTTTAATTTTTTCCACAAGTCATACAAATTGGTCTATCTTTTTATAGAATAATGTAATTATAACAGTCAATTAGCAGTGCTGGTAGTGGGTCAAAGTGGACATGTGCATGACAGAACTACATCCTGTGACTCCGGAGACTTAAATCATTGAGTAGTTTCAGTTTCAGACGTTTTGCATCCCTCGTAGATGCAGATGTAGAGCAAAGGAATGAGGAAATGAAGCGGTGTGTTTGATTTGAATACCAAAAAAAACAGTGCAACCTCACTACTGGGAATTTTCACACTTATTTTGACATTATGTTTTTTTTGTGCTTCTTGTAAATAAATAAGTCTTGATGTTTACTGAAAATGGTGCAGGTGTTTTTCCTGTAGTGGTTTCTCAGATGGTTGCTGTCGCGTGTCATCTTCCTCCTTTAGTATTTGCCTACATCTACAGCAGGTATTCTACGATCTACAAATATTTTGTTTCTCATTTTGAATTGACAGCAGTGCCATTCACTTCTTTACAGATGTGGGGGTTTTGTTTTGGCTGCACAAAAATGGCAAAAAAAAACCATAAAAGGGATAAATAAATGAATGAATAAATATCATATTATCCGTGCCTCAATCTGAGCGCCTCCTTGCCCCTTCCAGTGTCGCACCAGTGTGTTCAGCCAAAACAAATTGCTGTTGTTGGTGAAAATAGTGACGTTCTGTCAGCCTTTAAAAGGCCACTTTTTGCACAAAACTCCAGTTGATGCGAATCCTGTCCAAGTGCAAAGCAAATATGAAACCCACTGATGACCTCCCCCAGCAATAGTCAGCAAATGTATGTGTAGAGAGAGAATTATTACTATTATGGACAGTATTGCAGTTTGAGCAATGATATCAAGGAAAATGTACAGCAAACTATTTAAATCCTTTTTTTTTTTTTTTTTTGCTCAGACTTATAAACGTAACTCATACAAACCTGCAAAAACTTTAATTTATCATATTTATTCATTTCACTCACTGTTGATGAATCCAGACCAATACTGGACCTTTAAAGTGGAGGCTTTTGTGATTAGAGCCCAACATTGGTTGGGAGAGATTATTGTAATGTGTGTGTGTGTGTGTCTGTCTGTGTGTGTTAGACATATCATGCTATAACTCAATGCATACTTGAGATATCACCATGAAATTACAAGGGCATAAACATATAGCTAATGCGCATCGGATGCAATGATCCATTTGACTAAAGGTCAAGGTCACAATAAAATAAAATGTCAAAATCACATTATCCGTTGTAACTCAAGAACAGAGGGTCATAGAACTTTCAGATTGGTACCAAATGATGCAAAACGACGATTTCTACAATTCTCCTAATTGGTGTTGTCACCTACGACCAATAGTTTTTGAGATCTCTGGAGGTCAAAGGTGACATGTTGTGAAATGAACTTCTGTAACACTGTTTGTGTGTGTCAAGCATAGACATATCACACTATAACTTATTATAACTGGATATATTATCGTAATATTACACGCACTGATGCACTGATATTGCAAAAGGTCAAAGTTGAAGGTCAAACTCACATCATTCAAGAACGGGTTGTCATAGAAAATTGAGATCGGCACAAAATAGGGGCGAGATTATGCATTCTCCGAATACTTGTTATATAATTGTGCATCTCTATGTGTGTCCTTGTATTTGCTGCTGAATAACTTGATGAGCCCATCAAAGACTCATTGAAGAACACATTAATATTGATCTAAGTATCCTCAGTTTTTAGATAAACTTTGTGAACATAGCCGCTGGGAGAGCCCGTCTCCCAACTGCAGTACGCTGTTGATGTCTCGTTATGAGCCGGGTTCACACCAATAAGGTGGTGAAGTTGCAGCAGGGCCTTTTTCTCTGGAGGGCCTAATGAATAATTAAGAGGTGGGGCTTATGTGAAGGAGTCCATTAAGATGCAGAGTCACACTGGTCTCCATGGTAGCAGAGACATATTATCAGTATCACGTCTCGTTTGGCCCGGCAACAGTTGAGCTAGCTGCACTGCTGCACTGTCAGCCACTCTGCAAGAGGATGACCATTATCAGGAAGGAGGAATTACACTTTTCTGGAAGAGTCACTGAAACTACACTTGTAATTAACCCCCAGTCAGACCCTTTTGTTTTGTTGTGGGGTTTTTAATGAGGTTGGTTCAGCCTCAACAGACCAAGCTAGGCATTACAGCATCCTCGTATTAATCACATTGTCCTCACTTGAAGTTTGGATCATTTTGGTACTTAGAATAACAGTAACATATTATAGAAGTAACTAAGTCTCTACACCTGGTTTTAGGAAATAAGGCCAGTGGTTGGCAACAGAAGCCAAATATGGAGTCACCTGGATGTGAGAAGTCAAGAAGTACTAAGACCTATTTTTATTCAGGAGAAAAATGGATACTTTTTCAAAGTTGATCCATAATTAATGACCAAGGCTACATCTAGAGCATATTCCACTACTTTCTGTGGTTATGCGGCAAGCTCTTAGCGAATGCAGGTTCTTTTCAGAAGCAATGCTCTCTTCTTTCAGACCTGGAGTAATGCACTGGAATTAATGTAGACCCTCTACAGCCTGCTTCACCTTTATGCAGTATTCCCCAAACGAGAAGTTACAGGAAGTTATTTTCAGCGTCTATCACAGATGTAAAGTCTGTACCATCTGGCCTGCTTTTCCAGCATATGACAAAACAAGAGCAAAGGCTATCTGATTAGGACTCAGCTGGAAAAATATTACAGTTGGAGCTGATTATTTTGACAATGATGCAATATCATTATCATTGTTTACTCTAAACCCATGCATTATTCTAATCTATTTATATGTCCACACACAGGGAAAATAAAATGGGCGCCCATGATGAATTCCACTGTATGTGAACATTCATATTAGTTATTGCCTGCGGCAGTCTTGTAGCTATTTGATAAGCTGGACAGGTATTTCTGAGCTCTGGAAATTGGGAAAAAATGAGGCTCTATATTTTTTTTCTAAATATATAACTGCTAAGACAGAGGCTGACACAGAACAAGAGAAAAAAACATTCTTTAAATAGACCAAAACAACTGTCTTTTACATTTTTTTCTTGTCTATCAATTTGCATGTATGCTCCTTGTGAGGACATTACACATAACTGTTGGGGTTACTAGATGCACCCATGACTGCTCACAAGAATTTTATCCAAACAAAAAAAAAAGTGTTGGACCAATGACAATTTAGGACTGTTGAGGAATGCAATTGGTCAGGTCAGTATTGCTCCAATTTTTCAGGGTCATACACCGAACAGTTAAATTACAGAATTACATTGCATTGTTCTCTTGTGAAAAGCCCATGCAGCCTATTACAAAGCAATCTGATTGGGCCAATCAAAGCAGATTTAGGGGGACAGTGGATTTCCCCCCAGCTTGAATGGTTCTGTTGTCCGCTTCTTCATTGCGTTTTCAATGTTTTCAATGCTTTATTTTGTCTTTGTGCTTTTTCTGATAATAAAAAAAACCTATTCATCAGGTTATAACATTATCTCCTCAAGTTGCAAAGTGTCATATATTATGCAACCTTAGCTGGCTGTCAACACAGGGTTACAGAAGGCTGTTGCTACCGAGAGCCAGAGGGCTCCCTGCCAGACAAATTAAGATCCTGAATTAGAAAGCAGAAGGTAACCGTGGGGCCATATATGCTCTGCTGGGGGGTTGGGTCACTGTCTTCCCCTTTTCTGTACAGATTATGGAATGTAGCCTCTGATTGGAGAATGTCCTAACAAAAGAAATGTTACTGCACAATAATTTTCAGCCCTAAATGAGACAAATGGACAGGGGGTTTTAGGGGGGGTGGGGGACGATACAAAAGCTCCAGCTCTGATTGACAATGTATATTTTCAGAACCTGCAGCAGTCTATGCCCTGTGTAGGTTTTGGCTTCTGTTTCCTACAGTTATGTACCACGGGGCAGCAACAATTCTTCTTGATAAACAGCCCTAAAGCCTCCCATCCATGTCGGCGCCCAACCAACGAATGCTGCCAGCCTTCTCCTGCCCTCCTCCGACATAGTTCCAAGCAATGAGAGACATCCGATGTTATCAGCACTGCAGATTGCACAGCGCTACTGCCAAAGGCTTGTCTCATGAATTCACAGTGCAGTGTAGAGATTTGTGTGTGTGTGTGTGTGTGTGTGCTCAGAAAGCCTTGTTTTGCATACATCACAAAGCAAATTTGAGTAAGAAAAAGGAAGCACAAATTAGCATTTTATTTCTTTGACGAGAAATACGACTTCCATGTTTGACCGTGAATTGACAGATGATTTTTTTTTAAAAGTGCCACAGGATACAAACATGCCTCTCTGTCTTAAATGACTGAACAGTAATGGTGTGTCATAACCTGCTGTTAGAATCCAGTCCAGCTGGAAGCTGCTTGCAGCTGTCTCTGACCTATTTATGAGGCTGATGTACATAAGGTGAAAGGAGGCTTTTGTATCTATGGCTTTTGTGTGTCCTGTGCTGATGATTTTATATCGCCAAATCAGCATACCTCATTGTGAAAACTCAAGAAAATGATGAAATTGCGGGATGTTATGCTTAATATATCACAAATAATAAAAACATAGTGAGCTAAGTGAAGTGTAAAGGTTTATTTTTAGGTCAGTACAGTTGCATCTATTGACAAGGCTGTGGTCCTGACCTGGTTGAAGCTTCTTTGAAAGAGCTTAGAAAAAGACACAGTTCAAAAGCAAGGCTGCAGAAATCCCCTCCTTACACTTAGCCTCATTTACAGCTACAGTGGTTGAATGCAGATGAGAGAACATCCAACACATCGTTTTTTTTTTTTTTTTTTTTTTTTTTTGCTTGATTGCATGCAGAAAAGTTAGTTCATTGCTTAATGCCTAAAAGCTAGAAATCATTTATTTAGTTGAGAATAGATTGCCTTGAGGTTGTCAGTAAGAGTCGCTGAACTATTTAACAGCTTGTGCTGGAGGGTTATCTGTCACCACCTTACTGCCAAACGTTGTATGGTCTTGGCTAATTCTGTTGTCTTTGGCGTGGTTCTGTTCAATCTGTGATTAAGATGGCAAGCATGAGAATGGCACATAACAGTTTGCCTCCATTATTACCCCGTAGTACTTTGTGGCCCTGTAGACACTGTATGAAGCTTGTAGTACTATGGTGGAGCAAAAATATTGTAAATTACATCACTAAGTTAATATATGCAGGTGTAAAATTAAATGTTATAAATCTAGTGGTTAAAAAGCTGCATTTTGTATTTATATCTTTCTTCATTGTAATTCATACTTGAAAAGTTTAAGGTACTTATCTGTATTTAAGTCATTCAAGTCAAGCATACAACTAAATTTTAAATGCGATAAATAGGGCTGCAATAAATGACTTTTAATAGGTGACTAGTAACCAACAATTGAAACGATTAGTCGACTAATCAGATAATTTTTTCCGCCTTAAATTTAGCATGAAGTTGATTTAATTATGCTGCAAATGTTAATAAACATAAGAAAGATGTGTGCAGTGAAAAATACATGTTAGCCTTAAATGTCAGACCCGAACCGGCCCTGGCCCGATAGATTTCGACCCAAGCCCAGCCCGGGCCCAATTCAAATGATAAAAAAAATGATGCCTGAACCTGTCCAGTCCCATCGGCTTCAGTCAACTGTACCCAGCTCTAGTCCACTCTCTTCTTCGGTTCGCTTGCGTTTAAGTTAAAATATGAACCCTGACTTAGTCTCCCAGTAGGACTGACAGAACCTTAGAAACCTAGTGGTGTATGAGTGTGTGTGAATGGGTGAATGTGAAGCTAATGTAAAGCTCTTTGAGCACCATGAAGGTGGAAAAGAACTATATAAGAGCAGTCAATTTACCATTTACAGGACTGATGTGCAACAACAGCAAATGAATAATAATGGATTGGATTTATATAGCACTTTTTTGGCCACTCAAAGTGCTTCACACTAGTGACCCATTATTCATTCACTCTCACATGTTCCCTCTGGTGGTGGTAAACTACATATATGTATGACTGACAGAAGCGTGGCTGCCATTTTGTGCATACAGCCCCTCTGACCACCATCAAACATTCATACACCAGTGTGACGACTCGGAGTGGGATTCGAACCACCAACACTTTGGTTATTGGACAACCCACTCTACCAACTGAGCCATGGCCGCCACTGATTGAATGACAGTATTCGATTCATACATAGCTCTGACCACAGTTGACAGGAGGTCGTTGTTAACAGCAGTGAATATTTGAAAATTTAAAGTCTGATTAAAGAAAAAAGGAGATGTAAATGTGGCATTGCAAAAAAGTATATATATGTAAAATAGTGTTTCGAGATAAGAGTTCCAATCCAAATGTCACTTACTTTTAAGTGCTGTTTTCCTTAAGGTATAAAATAGTAAGTGGTAATACATATGAGTGGAGTTTAACTTGGTACAGCGTAATGTCTATGGGCATATCCTTTTTTTAAAAAGTTTTTTTTTATAGTAATATATCCAAACACATACACAAATCAATATTAAAATGGCCCAAAAATATGAACGTATACAAACGCAGGTACTTCCTTCCAGTATGTTTAAAATTCAGTTTGTGCTTTTACATGACAATGAGGAAGACAAATTACTGGTTCTCCAAATGTTTATATTTCAGGGGAACTATAAACCTTCTTGCATAAATTCCATACAGCCCATCAATCCTAAAATGTCTTGGTGAGTCAAGGTAGTGCTAAACAAAGATCATGAATTTCTTTTCATTAGTTTTAGATGTCAGTAGAAACTAGTAATACTATAAATGTGATCCTAGACAGTCAGATGAGAAGCACAGTCTGAATATTTGCATAATTGAGAAGGGGAGGGGAGGTTTTTACGACTTTTAACATTCACAAGCCACGGTCTTCCAGACTATAAGACTTCATTCATCCTTTACCATCAAGTCAAATCAGTACGGTTGGTGTGTCGCCATTCTGCATGCATACCGCAGGAGCTCGTACACAATGACATCCAGTCGAGATACAGTGTGCCTCTGTGTGTTATGGTCTGCTGCAGTTTCAGACTGGCTGCTCAGCTTAAAGTAACAGGCAACCTGTGCTGCTATCTGTCTGCACCATGTTTCGGCAGCGGTATGCCGCTACACCCGGCTACACACAGCACCTCCAGTGTACTGTGGGCTTTGGCTGTGAAGTCCTTCACCGTTTGAAAAGTCACTGGCGCTGTGTACAATCCAGCCTCATGCCTGTACGGTGTGCCTCACTTCCACTGCAGTGAATTCTGACGTTATGCAGCAGGGAACAAGGCGTTGCAATGATTTCACTCAGATGAAATACTTGATTTTGTAAAGGCGAGTTTGTGACTTCCGTTGGCTCAGAATCGTTTGGAGACTAATTATTTTGCTCATTTATGAGAAAGGATGTGGTGATTCTCCAGATAGATGGTATTTGATGCATGTAATTATGTGTGTTAATGTCATTATGTTATTTTAACTTTATACATGTAACAATTTTTTTTTTTTTTTTATTACATCAACAAAACTAAAGTAAATTTTGGTCACAGTGCAATGGACAGAGGTGTGCATATTTATATTTAGATTCAGTCCCAGCTTCAGAGCTGTTAGACAGCGACAAATGTGTACTGTAATAACAAAGATGTGAGGTCTGGATTAGTGCGGGAACTTGTTCATCATCCTGTGCTTTTCAGAACAGCCAACTGACAAAAGCTATCTGCGTTTGTTCTGTCTTTCAGGTTGGATTCAGTCCAGTGAGATGTTATTCCATGGAAAGGATGGGTCAGAGAAGAAAATTGAATCGGTGAGGCGAGCGGGCCGTGCACCACTTCTTGGAACCACCACACCTATACCAACAGACCCAGCCATGGCTCACTCGAACTCCTGATTTTCCTCCCCAACTTCTGCACCTTCCCTCAGTTACATTAGAGTCTCTCAGCTTCGTGGGTCCCTGTCTCGTCAGCATGGCAACACCCTTCTTGTGGAAGTTGTCGTCCCAGAAGTTGGGCTTTTTCTTAGTCAGCTTTGGGTTCATCTGGGGCATGATGCTGTTGCACTTCACCATCCAACAGCGGGCTACCCATGAAAACAGCGCTGTACTCCGGCAGCAGATCCTGGACCTCAGCAAACGCTACATCAAGGCCCTGGCTGAAGAAAACCAAAGTGTTATGGATGGGCCGTATGTTGGCACTATGACTGCCTACGGTGAGTAACTAGTTGATGTGAATGGAATGGTGTACCTCTTTATAAAAACCATATTGATGCGTTTAGCTTAAAGCAGTTACACACTATGTTTTCATTTATACAGAAACAATTGGGTTTGTATGATATAAAAAGTATTGATCATACTGATACTGCCCAGATTTGTATTCTCTTTACGCAAGATACTGTGTGATACTGCAACAGAAGAGGTACTTTTGTTATTAGCTTTCTCTTTTTATATCTTCGGTAAATTGGATTGAATGGTTGCACTTGTCCACCACTTGAGCAAGCACAACATTAGCTATATCCCATAAAACTTGTTGAGGTGATTTAATGCTGATACAGCTGCATTGAAGCATAATACAGTAATACTACAGGTTCAGAAGATGCATCAATAAGTTATTCGTGCCATTAATAGACCTGTGTGGCTCAATGGAAGGCTTCATTGGAAACCTGAGATTGGAATTGATTGTTCCTTAATGCTCAAAGAAACAACAGGATACAGTAAAGCTCCAGAAGATTAAATCAGCTCCTCTGGAACATAAGGGAGAGAAGGCAAAGAAACCGCTGCAGCTGGGTAGCTGCAAGAGTAGGTCAACAGCAACACTGTATGCACTGAGTGGAGATATTAACTCATTAACAGGGCACTGGCCAGTAATGACTTTAAGGAAAGCAAGTGTGGTTGTGTTAATGAGCCAACTCTAGATAGATTAAAATATGCTTTTTAAAAAAAATCAAAATGGTTATTCCCATTCCTTAATATGCAAAAAATGGGAGAATAATAATTTGTCAATTAACAAGAAAAATGACTGACCTGTGATTGTTTTGAACATGTGCTTCTATAGGGCTAAAATTCCTATGAAAATTCCTATAAAATTACTAGAAAGTTGTCATAGAAAGTTGAGATTGGCACAAAATAGGAGTGAGATTAGGCATTCTTTGAATACTTGTTTAAGATGGGATATTTTTGTCTTTTTTTGGCGAGAACTGCCCATTTGTGCTCAGACTAGTCTTTCCACGGTCTGCCATGGCTGCAGAGTGTATATTCAAAGGTGCACACTAATGTGTATCAAGTTCCTATGCAAAACAGTGTCATGTACAAACCACTGTCAGAGGGTTGTACTTTAATTTTGGTTATACTTGAACAGCTTACATTACAGAAAATCAAAACCTACTTACCACTGTATTTACCCAACATACGATGGTTGTGGTAGGTTGTTATGCGGCTGTAAATCATTCAATTAATTTGGCTCATATATAATAATAATAATAATAATAATGGATTAGATTTATATAGCGCTTTTCAAGGCACCCAAAGCGCTTCACATTAGTGTTCCATTATTCATTCACTCTCACATGCTCCCTCTGGTGGCGGTAAACTACATATGTAGTCACAGTTGCCCTGGGGCAGACTGACAGAAGCGTGGCTGCCATTTCGCGCCTACGGCCCCTCTGACCACCACCCAACATTCATACGCATTCATACACCAGTGTGAGTGACACTGGAGGCAAGGAGGGTAAAGTGTCTTGCCCAAGGACACAACGGACTGACTAGGACAGAGCGGGAATCGAACTGCCAACCCTTCGGTCAATGGACGACCCGCTCTCCCAACTGAGCCAGGCCGTCCCGTCAATATGATCCCATCTTCACTTATGTGTAATAGGGTTTCCCCAGGACCAGCGTCCCATCCAGCTAGTTTAGCTCCGTCAGATGATGGATTGATTTTCATGGTGCTGTCGGAACTGCAGAACCGTCCGCTGACCGCTGTCCAATACCACATCCAAATCCATTTCATGTCTGTGATTAGATAGAGAGACAGCAGGATACTTGGTGCTTCCTGTGTTCGCTCACTCGCTCGATGATTTGCCATGATGCGATTTGTAATGAGCTTAAAGGGGACTTGGTTTCCTCCTTTGCTTTCCTTTAAATGACCCATAAAATCTTAATGCATGTAAATTAAATATAGTGCCTCACAGAAGAGGAGCATTGTGGGAATATTGCTTTATTGGTGGGGCAGATTGTCAGAAATGCACCTGTTGAAAAGAAGTCTGAAATCATTGTGTCTGAGCAGATGGCAGATGCCTTGTTTATGTGAAACCAGTACTGGATATTTGTTTTTTTTTCTATTAGTGCTGTAAACTTTTCTCAGGGGAACCTTTCTGGAAATTCTCAGTATCTACTTCTGAAACGTGTTCTTATTCTGGTGATCTATTTTTACATCCTTTAATTCCTCATCAGCATCAGTGACATGCACAAAAATCTTGCAAACTAAAGTAAGTTGAAATGTTCATTTATCACATTTGATATAAAAATGACTGTGTCCCTATTGTGTTCTTATCATTGCAATGTTTTCCGTAAGTGTTCTAATATGTTATGGTCTTTAAATGCCTATATCATGTAATGTTGTCTGATTGGTCTTTGCATCCTTTGAACTTTGTCCATGTACATTATATTCATCAGATTAGACATAAGATTGACATTATATCAAGAGGGTAACAGCTGCGTGTAATGCATGCAGTAAACATCTGTCAGCAATTTTTGCGTCCAAAAGTGTTTTCTTTTTGGATGATTGGTAGAGATTGGTATTGGGGTCTTATTTGTGGACAAAAGGCCTTGAACTCAACTAGTATTTTTTTTACTGATTTAACTCTTTACTGCTAGAAATGCTTAACTGTCTCGATTCTGCACCTGCTGGTAAATCTAATGTAATAATATAGGTCTGGCAGTGACAGAGCCTTCATTTTCTTAACAAATTCAAGTTTGTGGGCAAGGGTGCGCTATGAAATCTCCTGAAAATGAACAAATTCCCAGATTAAATTATTGAAGATTCGGCTTCTTTGTGTAACATCAGCGCGACAGACACCTGATCACCCCGAGCATGTCCGAGATCAACAGTAAAGTCAGACGTGACAAGGATATGATCGTTCCTTTTTTCCGCCCCTCCTGAAAACGATCTGTGCACTCAAGCGTGACGAGCCAACTGACACTATCCTGTTACTTCTTCATTCAGCTATTATTGTGGATTTCTTTTATATACACACATCACACTTTGTTGTCTGGGCCTAAGTCTACTTCATAGAGCTGATATCAGAATTCAGCTGGAGCCTTCTCAATATACCACAACAAGGACTGGGCATGGTGGAAGCTGCTCCTCTGATCCCGTCGGCTCTCGTTTAAGTAGAAGCTACCCGTGTTTCTTTGTAATATCGTGGCGATAAGACATGATGCCACGACCAGGCTGGACTGGCCTTGACCTTGGGGACATTTACAGATGACAATAGAAAACAATAAATGCCTTGGGCTTATGTTGCTTCATAATCACTTGCTTATAATGCTCATAGGTTTAATCAAATAGCCCAAGTCACTGTGCACCCACATTCTTACCTTATATAACTCTATTGTTTAAACAAAGCTCAGGTCCAGTGCACTTACCCCTCCAGGATTTGATTTGTAGATGCGTCACTAAGCAAAGAAATATTGAGACAGACAGAACTGTCTCCCTAGGTGCGTTATTAATCTAGTAACCTGGCAGCAGTAAGTGCACAAGGTGACAAGTCGCGCACCCAGCACTATTCACAAGCAATTCACAGCACTATTAGTGCTTTTTCAGGTGTTTGATTAAAACTGCATCACGCTTAAGAAACTTAATGAGTAGAAATAATTGGTTAGTTTCGTCATTCAACCCGCTTTATCCTCGCTAAGGGCACGGGAGTCACTGAGGGCCTAATCCAGCTATATTGGGCGAAGGCCGGGTACACCCTGTATGAGTAAATAGTGACTCACAGGGCTGAACATATCACTCTCACATTGACAACTATGAATAATTGCTTTGGATTAACCTATTAGGGCATGTCTTTGGATGGTGGGAGGAAACCAGAGTACCCAAAGAAAACCCACGCAAACAAAGAGAACATGCAAACTCCACACAGAAAGGTTTGGTGTTGGAATCAAACCAGGGCCCTACTTGCTGTGAGGCACGAGTGCTAACAACTGCAAATAATAAATAATAAATATGTACTTAATCAAAATGGGTACTTTTGACAACGATGCCAAACTTCTTATAATAGAGGCAGTTCAGTGGTTATTATGGCTGAAATGTGAACAAAATGAAAGAAGCTGAAATGAAATTTACAGTGAAAATGGTTAGATTGGTGTTGATGATGGTAGTACACAGGTGTTTACCAAAATAAAATCAAATAAAACATGAAAGTGCTATCAGCCTTTTTAACGACAAACAAAAATAAAGACACCATCTGGAAAAGGTTGACTTAGGCATTTGCTCAGATCCATAAATCTGTTGATATCCTCTATCATAATATAGTAGGGGTGTTTCTGCTTCTGGCCAGAAACATTTTTATTTTATTTTATTTTATTCATCTATCTATCAGAGAGGAACAACATAACTCAAAAACGTATCAATGGATTTCAACAAAATTTTCACAGTATGTGTGTAATGACAAAAGAAACAAGCGATTAGATTTTGGGGGTGATCCAGCTCCCCGTCTGGATGCAGCATATTTTTTTATTTTATTTTTTTAAGGATTCTTTCCTATTGGGAGATAGGGCCGATTTTGACAGCAATGGTTCTAACTCAATATGTAATACTAGCAGAGGGCTACAGTACACTCTCAGAGTGCATTGCTAGTTACTATTATTATCTGCACTTCTCTGTGTTAGTTTCTATTTCTGCTGTAAATGTGCGCTTGTGTGCATTGTTTTCAATTTCGGTTTGTATTTTAAACGTGTGCGTTTTTAGATGTTTGTTTCATTATTGATCTTGTGGATTGTAATTTCATTCAGTATGCTAATGTGGAATGACAATAAAGACTGACGAAATATATCCATGTACCTCTGCAGTAATGCTGGCAGAAGGCAGTCTTACATCATCCATCTTTATATATAGTCTGTGATTCCAGTTTAATAGCACAGTGGCATGAGCAGGGATATTGAAAATTTGAGCGTGGTGAATTTCTTTGATTGAGTCTGAAGCTCATGAGCAGAGGCCTGTCTTGCCGAGGTGAACTGGGGAGGGGGAGGGGGTGGGGGGTATACCTTTGAGCTCATTCTTTTTTTTTTTTTTTCTGATTATGTTCAATCCAACAGCTTGGCGAGGGAGCCCCTCCACAGCTTTCCATTTGGTTTTGTTCTGGTCTCCCTATGCTGCTCTGTGCGCATCTGCTTCTCCCAGCACACAGAGTTTGTCCAAATCAGAAAATGCCCTGGCGTTTCTCCTCACACGATCAGACTGGTGTGCTCTGCCAGGGCTCGTTGTGCCCTTGCCAATCTCTCTGACGTGATGAAAAGTGGCGTGTCAAATGCAGCACGATGAGGGAAAATGTGGCACTCGTATGTGATAGACAAGCTGCAATTATCATCATCTCAGGAAAACCAAATGGCCTGATGCTCCTTGAAATGCTTCTGCACCGTATAGGCCGACGCAAATACAATAAAATACGCGCTGTGTTTAATGACAAAGCCCAGAGCTGTCACCAGATAGCATGTTGATGATGGCGTGCTGTTCACTGTTATTTTGTATATAGTAACTGCTTAACATTTATCTGGAAATGTCATTGCAATTGCTGCAGGTTCCATCATCAGACAAATAGTACGGGATAAATGCCATGCATACCAACATTGTGACATTCTGCCATTTTAACTGAATTCCTCTTCCGTCTCATTAGCTGTTAGTGTCCCTCCAGCCTCTTCTAACTTTTAACTACTTTCCCGTCATTGAAAAAAAAAAAAAGCAAAATAGAAGCACAAAGACCCAATTTAAACAGCAAGGTCATTTGCAAAGACACTGTGATTCCAGGTTTCCATTTAAATGAGGCCTTTTGGATTCGTGCAGCTATAGAAATCCAATGAATGTTGCAAACGGAGCTAAAGTATCCCCAATCACACACACACACACACACACACACACACACACACACACACACACACACACACACACACACACACACACACTCAGATAGTTTCAACAAAGCAGTGTAAACAACATGCATGTGTTTCCTATAACGATAAGCCTGGTGATAATGAAGGATCTGGACCTCTTGTTTTATCCAAAAAGTGGAGTCTTAGTGCTCAGCTAATCAGATACAGATACACAGACTGTGTGTGTCCAAAAAATGTTTTCATAGAGAGTTTCTTGTTTTGAAAGAAACATACGCTCCCTTTAATCTTGATATAACCCGGTGCTCTGTCAAATATTTTAGCGCTTATTGAAAACACAAACAACATGTAAAAAGCTCATTAACATGACACGAGTTCCTTGTTCCAGATTTGAAGAAGACCCTGGCGGTGTTGCTGGATAACATCATGCTGAGGCTGGGCAAGCTGGAGTCGAAGGTGGAAAACATCTACAACGGCACAGGAGGCAACCTGACCAATGGCACCAGCATGACCACACCTAGTGCCACAAATGCAGAAAAAGTCAACGTGGCAGGTATGTTTTGCATTTGTCTTGAGGCGTTATAGGAAGGGAGCTGAATGGCTGCGTTTCTTTACCTCAGCATCTTTGATGAAAGCAGACACTGGGCTTTTGCTGTGATAATTACTGCTCAGGAACCCACCTACAGGCTTCATTTACTGGAGAAAACTATTATTTGGAATGTGTAATGATTCTTTTATTGTCCCTTATATATTTCGTGTTGCCATCATATATTTTATTTAGTTGTTCAGTGTATGAAAATGCCAAAATCTAATAGATTAAGCCAATTAAAATAAAAGAAGAGTACGCTGATATTCCAGTATGACCTCTGTTTCCCATAGTGAATGTGTTTTTTCCAGGTATATGAGCATCTAAAACTCCTCTAGTATTGCACAGTGCACACAAGGCATTTTATAGGACGAGACCGCATCCTTGGACATAATTCAAATAAGGCCTCTGTTCATGCCGCATGACCCTTTTATTAGTTTTCATTGATTTTCCTGCCAGCTTTCAGATGATGAATTCAGCCCAGTTTAGAGAATGAGGTGTTGGTTTTTCTGGGATCTTGGGACATGCTCTCAGTTGTTTGTCTAGCATTTAACAGTAGGAATGTGGAGTCTGCACTCTGGAGTAATATATTCAGAATTAGATTAGGCTGATTGAGTTATAGAAATCCCCATTTGAGCAGATTTAATCTTAATGACAGCTGCTGTGTAGCTGTCTTTTAGTGTTTTATGCTTCCTGTGTTGTGCGCAGATTAGAAGATCCATGCCCACTATACTAACATTACTAAGACATGAGCAATGGCAGCCTTTCATGTCAGTTGTTAAATTACTGTTTGTAGACTTGTGTATACAAAGCAAACCAGCATACCATATTCTTGAGCACTATCTCACACCAGTGCTATCTATTTAATTCTTTTTTTTTCCCTTCAAAGTCTCTTATGTGAACGTTTATGCACAAAGATAAATTAATGATAATGCAAAGATAAAAGATTGTATTTTTAGCGCCGCTGTAATTGCTGTAAAAACAACTTGCAATTGTCAGCAAGTGATGAAAACAAGGCAAATTAAAACAAGGGTGCCAAGTCAGACCGTATGTTTAAGTATGTGTAAAAAGACTGATGGTTCAGAGGAAGTTTTGCCTCTGAACCATCTGGTCTCAGTTGTATCATGATGGCAAACTGTTGTGTACGCTGGAGCATTTGAAAGCAAAAGTACCTGGACCTGTGGCACATGTCAATAGATGTTTCACAGTGTCTACTTTAAAATTCAAGCAGTAGCCTTGAGAGACATTTAGACATTGAATGTAGGTCAGGTCGGCATTGCAGCGCCCTCATCTCCCTCGGCAATGGTCAAAAGGTCCTTGCGCTCAGGAGCCTCAGTTGGAGTATGCCTCCTGTCTTAGAGTGGGTGGCAGCCAGCGCTATTGCCAGCTCCAGTAGTGCTCCTCCCTGACTGGAAGGCAATTACATAGATAAGAATCTGGACAGTGAGGGGAACACGCCTGGCTTTCAGAGAGGCTACTATCAAGATGGAGCGGAGCAGTAGCCATGGGACTGCACCATTTCCACTGGTCTTGTATACATTTTCTTAACCAAGGTCTCATTTCAGGAATCCTGCCTCGGTCTTACAGAACGGAACCCATTCCTGGATTTTGATATGCATTGCTTTAAGTAGGGGAGATGTTGATATTTGTCATATTTTAATTGACACAATGGCATATGTGAGCAGTGCAGACCTAACAATCTGTTAATGTTGACTGTGAGCTGTTTTAATGCTTCCTGTCTTTGACATTTATGAGGATCTACTCAGACCAATAACTGCTTTAAGACATACATTTCAATATCATACCATCATGCTTTTGGTTATACAAGAAATTGCCATGTATAATAAGGAAATAACCACCCACACACTGACAGATAACATGTGCAAGTTGAGAAGAAGCACACATTCTGTGACATTGTGCTTTACTCAGAAATGCACAAGATGTGGCAATATGCTGTTTTTTTTTCCCTTTATTTGTTCTTTCAAACCCCCTATTCAACAAATGGAGTTAACTATTTTGAA
The DNA here is from genome assembly GCA_020466265.1 of Siphamia tubifer. Classification (NCBI taxonomy): domain Eukaryota; kingdom Metazoa; phylum Chordata; class Actinopteri; order Kurtiformes; family Apogonidae; genus Siphamia; species Siphamia tubifer. The sequence goes on from CM035784.1 coordinate 14,360,213, forward strand.
AGAAAAACAAGATGTCTGGGCCTGTGAGAATTCACCACGTCTTCCTTCTTTTCATCAGTTGTTAAAAAAAAAAAAAGCTGTACCCTGTTCTCGCTTTGCAGTCACACTTCATTGTCTGCACTGTGGTTTGAAACAAGCAATGATGAAGGGCAAGGTTTGTTTAAGGGAAGCACAAACACAATACAAAACAATATATAAAAAGAAAGGAGGAGAGGAAAAAATGTATATTATACAACAAGATGTAGAATAATACTCATGTCATACAATGTAGCGCTGATTGGAGAAAGTGTCAATCTGTCAAGGAACGGGGGAGGTTATGTTTTCAACCAAGGTTTGTCTGTCTGTCTGTCTGTCTGTCTGTCTGTCTGTCTGCTTGCAAAATAACTCAAAACATTGTGGATGGATTTATCTGCCTTGGTGGAGCTCTGTGCATTCAGGGTGCCTTTCTAGTTATTAAATGTATTATCATACATAAAATGGATAACTTAAATAATGTATAAAACACAAAATATTGACAGTAATATTTAGAAAAGTTACACGAGATGATTTTTGACATGTTAACCTCGTGTCAATCAACTGCATGGAGGTAAATGAATTAATAACTCAACCAAGACAACTCTGTAATGTGAAGGTGGGGGCGTATTTCAACACTCTGTCACAGTGGATCAATAACTATTTACAAACTGTACATGCATACAATTCACATACTCATCACACAAAACCTGTTACACTTCTGCTCTTACACAGCGGTCTAGAATATTCCCAAAAAAATGCCATTTAATTTCTTTCTTCACATGAATAAGGTGACTGTACTCTAGACAAAAAAGAAAAGCATATCTGGATAATTTCAAGTATGAACCTAATTGGACTAAAGATTAAAGAAAGTTTTGGAGCAGCAATGTATATTAGTTACTGGAAAATAACAATAATTCAGAATAAAACACACTACTGACAAGTAATGACTGGAAAACGATATTCAGGGTAGGTTATGCATCTTGAATGAACAAGAAATATCTCCAGAGGAACCACTAATCTGCATTTTTAGATGATGCAGTCTGATTTAGAGCTGCACAATATATCGTTTGAGCATCCGCATTACAATGTACATGCGTGCAATAATTAGATCACATATCCTGCAATGTAGGAGGCAAATATACTCAACCTGTTCTCATCTAATTTCAACCTGTACTTCACACACACTGCACACAGCGATCCACCAATCACAATCCTTCTTAATCAATTTGCCAAAGCAGACTCCACCCCTGCACATGGAGTGAGTTGCTGGAAATAATATTGAAAAATGAGCAACCAAACAAGACAAAATCACTGAAAATGAAGAATTTTGTGGCAAAAAAAGAAAAGCGATGTCGGTTATCTGGAATAATTTTTGACTACAACAAGGATGAGACCCGTGCTCTGTGTCGACACTTGCCTTAATGCACCTGTTAAGACGATAAGAGGAAACACAACTAATTTGTTTGGCCATTTACATCAGCACCATGCAGCGATTATATCCCGTCGAGAATATTTTCATATCCCAGTGTGTATCACAGGGTGGAAAAAAAAAAAAAGAAAAAGCAAAGTCAGTTTTTCCCAATATTGTGCAGTGCTAGTCACAGCCCTGCTTGCATATAGTATAATAAGTACACATGCATATAAATAAATTGATGTTCCAAATGTTCATCGGTCTGTCTATGTACTGTCACTGCTCAGACTTTCAGCCAAGGACAGCAGGTACATAATCCGTTGTAACATCCAGGCAAGTCGATTTGGCCTTGGTTGGTGCTCAGTAGGAGGCAGACGGGCCTCTGTCCAACAGCAGCTTGCGATGCCTTGTCTTGCTGATGTGGCTAATCAACATACCCAGTAGCGTTTGATATGTGGCCTGGCACATGCCGTTGAAATATATTCCTTTTCTTCACGCACATACACGGGAAAATTGGAACGTCCAAACAGATTCAGTGAATTTTGAGGTTCTGATTTTGCAGCGATTTGACTGGCTCTCCATTTGATCTGTCTCTCTGACTTGGCGTTTCATATTAACGCCGCCCTTTTCAGTCTCCACAGTGATTTTTTTTTTGATGGATTTGTGGCTGTTTTTATGGTACACAGAGACACAGTCACAGCTCAGGGCATCTTCACTTCTTTATCTCCTTTAGTTATTGATCCTCCTGGTTTTCTGTTTGCCATCTACAGTGAAAAATTATACCCAAAGCCCTTGTAGCAAAAAAACTAAAGAATCAGGGACAGGGTTTTTTTTGGTTGCTTGCTGTTTTTATTTATTTATTTATTTTTATTTTGCTATTTCATGCGATAGAATGGACCAAAGGAACAAAACAACTCCTTGATTTGCTGATTGTTTTGCTCGGACAAAAGTTTTATTTGCAGCCAGTGTTCACCTTCCATTGTATTATTTAAACGTGCTCAGTCTTGAGGCCAGACCGCTTCCCTTTTTCAGTGCATGGATCAATACTAACAAAGTCCACATACACACATAGATCCACTCTGTACTAATAAGTTGCCGAGAAATGCTGTCACTTTGCAAATCCCGGCAGTCATCACTTTAGAGTCAACTTGAAATTGCGCAGGAGCATAATGACAACTTAAACTAGTGCCGTAAAGTGTAGTTTTGAAGCTATGGCGATTTTAAACTTTATAATGTTTCAATTTTTCTTCACTCCTTGGGTTGTGAGAAAGTTTATCAAGTGAAGCCATTACTGTACAGTTACTTCTGGCAGTTGTGTGAGTTGCAGCATGGATAAATTACCACTGACATAATGTATTCAGCATGCTGTTTGATGTGCAGTCTAATTTAAGGCTGTAATCTGTAGTCTCTGATGTGGTGAAATGGAGAAGAGTTGCCAGTGAATCTTGTCTTTACCTGCCCGTACAGTACTTTACTGTGCAGGATTTTCCCTTACCCACTGACAGGAAACGGTCATCATGGCAGGTTTTGTCTTTACTAAAAGAAATCCAACACCGCAAGGCTTTCACACATGCGTACATAAGTGCGTTTCTGTGTGCTACATTCAGCAACTGCAGATCCCTGTAGATCTCTCCCATATGGAGTACACCAGAGCTCCTTATATTGCCGTTGTAAACAAACAGTGAGGAGCCACAGACAGTTTTTCTGTCATTAAGTTTGTTGTTTGGCACTGCATACAGCCTGGGATTGCTTCCTGAGGCGTTGCTGATAGTACTTTGGAATTATGACAGAGCTGGCTGGAAGTGTGTGAGTCATACCACTGTTTACGCGTTAACAGCCGGTAACTGGAAACAAGATCTAGAAAACATTTCCTCAGAATGCTAAAATGGTTTGACGAATAATTCAGTATAGTTAAAGGTGAGTCTTTGACCATGTGAATGCAGGTTTTTCTAAAGCTTTTCTCCAGCTCAACTGTGTTTCACATCCATACATGTGATAGCTCACATACCAGTCTAATTGCTCCTGTTGGACCCTGAACAGAGCAGATCCCCTGGAAGGCTTACAAAGGCAGATGTGTTACTTAACCCAAACTCCTGTCAAACACCTGTTCATCTAATTTGTAATTTCCTTGCTTCATCCCTTCAAATGGAGTCTAATTTCTTGTTCTGTAGCCAGGCCTTAGCCCCATATTTGGAAGAACAGTGGATTACAGAGTTACTGAAATATGTTTGCGCACTCTAAAAAAAAATATTTCTGTGTGTTGTATGTCTAAAGATGTTTTCAGACCAACAGCATGAGGCGTGCTCCAAAACTTGAATTTGAACCAAAAGCTTTTTGTTCTTGTTGGTTTGAAAGCGCTTGGATCCACACTAAACCAAGCAGGCCAAGACCTCCACTAAAGCCATCTTTTCACTATACAGTATGGTACAGTACGGGTCAGGTCTGGAAGTGTCATCACATTGTATGAGGTGCGCCGCGAGCTGGAATTATAAACAAACAGACCAAACGAAGTAGAGGAATAACAGAGTATTTTCCAGTGCTTTCTTTCTGAGCCACTCCCACTGTTAAGGTCCTTCACCCACCGAAAATCGCTTTTTTTTTTTTTAGCTCCATCCAAGCCCCTCTCTGACATTTTAGCCAAAACCAGCTGGAACACTTTTTCATAACGAACAGCCCTGTCCAAATCCCGCTGCACCGCCTCCTCGCCAATAATGCACAATAAAACTTCCTACCTACCTCGTCACTATTCCAAACTCTATTGCCAGACATCTTCTCTTCTTTTCCCATGCAGATGGACTTGCAAATGTTGCGGTTTGTTGTTTTTTTTCTTTTCGGTTTGTTGTTCTTACACACTGCACGATGGCACTTTTCCTCAACCAATCACCATCTGGCAGTCCTTGACTCGAGAGCGGTACGGTATGCTTAGGACCCCAAGCAGAAGGGTGACACAAATAATAACGGGTACCATCGTAATGGAAATGCTAAAATAACCGTACCAAACAGCAGAGTGGAAATGGGGCTTAAATTCCAAACTCTGGTACGGTACCTCTGGTGAGAATGTGAACTTGGGTCCAAACCATACAGGAGACAATAGGTCCAAAGGAACTGTTCCAAATGCATCATGGGTGAAGATGACCACATTCATGAAAAGACTCATTCTCAAATTGGATTGCCACTACAGAGAATGTAATATACAAAGATCAGAGCAGGTACCAGTGTGCCATCGTGTCACTCTATAGTGAGTCAAAATGTGCACTTACTTCTACCGGAAAATAATACTGATGAAACATCAGTCGGCCCAATTTTGGTTTGTTTGCAGGTGTGAAACTGGACCACATTGGAGTCTATATGCTACAGAATGATTTTATTGCCTTGTGGGGACCAAATAATCAAAGTAGTGCTGTGAAAACCCTCTAAATAATACAATCAGATGATTCTCTATGTTGTAAACTAGCCTGAATGAAAATCTATTTGTTGGAAGTACCGGTGGAGAAACACTGATATGTGATAATTTACATAAAATTGCATTTAACTAAAATCAGACATTTCTTATGTGATTAAAGTCTGCTTTCCGACTGTAAAAGTGCTTCCCACCGTGCCATTTAGTAATTTCTGACAGTAATTCCCTTGCCTCAGATTCATTATTCAATAGTTATAATGCCTGGAAAGATACAGCTCCAGTTTGTAAAAGTGTTAGTGGCTGTGAAACAAATCTGTGTCAGGTTAGTTGAACAGAATCCTGACACAGAAACCCGAACTGCTCATTTGTTTCACGCGTCTTAGATGTATGCAGTCAACACAGCAATGATGGTAGTGTTTTTCATGGAAAACGACAGAGGTAGCTGCAGCCAAAAGAAGATGTAAATGAGATTAAGTATTTAGCAAATCGCTTGAATATCAATTTGAAACCCAATGAGTTAAGGCCATTTTGGGGTGAATCTGCAGTCACACAGAGACGTACACTTTCTATTTCCTTCCAACTCCCTGCAGGCAGACTCGTTTCTTTTCTCTTGAGGTTGTTTCTGATCGAAGCTGGACCGGGATAGGACGGGAGGGGAGGAACATCTGGAGCTAAAACACCATTGGCCAGGACACGTGCACCCCTTTTCTCGTCAGGCTTGTTGTTGTTTCAACTTAAGCGCCCTTGCTTTTACTGCCCCAAACAGTGGGCCCATTCCACTCAGCTGTTCTTTCCATCTCCCCCTTTTTTTTTCTGTTCTTTCACACATGCAGTCTTTCCCATTGTATTCAGTGTCTTATTTCTCCAAGCCCAGTGTATTCTGGAGGGTTCTGTTTCTCTATGTAGCGCTCTGTCTCCATCTGCATCTTCTTTTCTCCATTGTCTCTCCTTCTCTGTGCCAGAATTGTTGTGCTGGTTAAACCCCAGCCCTACAGGCATATGATCTGCTCTCTCTCGCTCTCTCTCTGTATTCCTATCTTCATGGGGACATTGGTATGTTTACACAGTTACACTATGGGGACCAAATTTCAAGTCCAGGCAAGGGTTAAATATAAATAAAGGTCCCCACAAGTAAAATAAAAATGATGTGACACCATAAACTGTCTGCATTTACATAGCGCTTTTCCACCTTCATGGTGCTCAAAGCGCTTTACATTAGCGTCACCCATTCACACACACTCATACACCAGTAGGTTTCTAAGGTCTAAAGTCAGTCCTACTGGGGGCCTAAGTCAGGGTTCAGTGTCTTGCCCAAGGACACGTCGACATGTGGACAGCCAGAGCTGGGATGTGAACCGCCAACCTCTTGGTCATTGGGCGACCCACTCTACCAACTGAGCCATAGCCGCCCTATGTACATGAATTTCTTTTGTTTGAAGATGTGTTTACTTAGGAAAAAAAAAAAAAGATTTATTTTTAAGTATTTTTCAAAATAATTATTTTTTATGAAATTTGTATTTATTTATAAGAAACATATTAATCATTTATTTTTTTTAAAATCATTTTTATTTATTTATTTTTTTTAAATTGAATTGCATTTTCTAATTGTTTACACTCACTACCCAGTGGCTACTTGATTGTAAACTTGGTCCTCATGAGACATGGAAACGAGTGTGAGTGTGTGTGTGTGTGTGTGTGTGTGTGTGTGTGTGTGTGTGTGTTGAGCTCACCAGCCAATAGGCCTGAGATATTGTAAAGACACTGTGTCTGGCATCGACTCCATTAGCAACATCTTCTGTAATGCAACTACAGGCTGAATACATTTCAAATTCTGTACTTGGCTTTCTTTGGACACTTTCTACAAAGCTTGTTCACAGATATTTAATTGTTTTGAATTTTTGACAGTTGAATTTTTTTTTATGGTTTTTTTTTAATGTACTTATAATGGTCCATATTTTGATGGGTTATAACATGGAAATGGTCAGAGATATCAATACAGTTTGTGCTGAGCACTGATAGGAAGCCATATATCGCCTTCCATTTGGGTCCATGACCTTTGACCTTCAATTGCTATAATAAATAATAATAATAAATGCATTTCAGCAATGTTCTTGTCCAAAACTACCGGCCAGATTATGAAAAATGATGTAGCTTCGACAATGCCTACAGAGTTTATTACAGTTTTGAGAATTTTACAATTTTTGACAGATATTTTAAAAAGTCAATACATGCCTTTGCTTATAATGGAAATGGTTAGAGATATCGGTATAGATACTATTGAGCTGTTATACTGTAGGAAGTCATTAATGGACTTTTAATTTAATTTGTTGAGTTATCTTCCAGTGAAAATGTTACCCACCTCACAACCTTACAATTTCAAGTTGTTATTGATGCTTTTGACATACAGGAAGACTGGTCCTTTTCCTTTATTTTTAATATAAGGTCTTCTTTTGTTCAGATACTTGCATGTAAACATAACCTACTCATCTTCAGCCAGCAACCAGTTCTTCATGCACAAGCAACATGCGCTAAATGTGAGGATAGAGCCTGACAGACTTGGAATGCACAATAGTAAAATAATCATGACAGAATGCAAAATATTATTGCATGATTTGACATGCATACTAAACCATGTTACAAGAAACTGAAAACTGAGAGTGGGATTACTTGGCAGCTTTGGATCATGCTCTGTGGCTCTCAAGCTGCTTGTCTAATGACGGCAACAGAATACTTTCTGCTCCACTACAGTGCATGAGCTTGAGTGTTTACTGGAGTATCAGCTGGTATCAGTGAAAACCATCACAAGGAGGAAATGAAACACATGTGTGAAACCTGTATGTTGCTCTCTGTAATTGGCAGTGTTTTATTTATATTGTCTATCATCGCCACAAGCTTTTTTTGGAGACACATCACTCATGCCCCAAAACCCCAAGTACCTCAGAATTGAAATGAACAGTGGAACATTTGTCATAGCTGTGCAATGATGAGAGCTAATCAAGGTTTGGCTGCCATGTGTCCTTGCACGGCTCTTGGTATTCTTCTGCCTGGATATTTCGGGAGGGAACAGTGGGACGATCAGATCACCAGAGCACAAAAGAGGGATTGATTACAGCCAGACGTTGTGCTCTTTACAGCAGAGGAAGAGAAAGAGGAAGCCGAGTGTGGGCTGGACAGCGGGGTTACATCAGGAAATTTGGATTTTGCCTCTAGGACTTAGCTGTGGAACGCTTATGTGGACCACAGGCACTGTGAGGCATGTGTTTTGACCAGCTCCAAACACGTGCCCTTGACGCTGGGAAGCCCCTGTGGTGTGTATTACCCTGTTGTGCGCCTTCAGGTGGTGGGCTGGCTTAGACAGGCAGTTCTGGTCAGTACAGGGTTTGTAGGTTTGCTTGCATATGTGCTCATGTGCACTTTGGCTACGTTCAGACTGCAAGCAAATGTGGCCCAAATTTGACCTGTATCTGACCTGTCAAAGATGGTCTGAATGGCACAAATCCGATTTATTTATTTTATTTTTTTTATAAATCCGACCCAGGCCACTTTCATACGCGGTATTAAATCTGATACGTATCTGGCCATGTGGCATTTATCCCACTTTTTCAGTTACCTTTACCTTACCTTACCATACCATATCATCTTCATTTATAAAACTGCTTTAAAACAGACACAGCTGACACAAAGGGCTGCTCACTACAAAACAGAAAAGCATAAAACACAAAACAGAGAAAGGAAATAATAAAATTAATCCAAAAGTAGAACTAGGAAGTACATATACAATAACAATTACTAAAATGACACAGATTTAAAATCATCATACAATTAAAGAACTCAAATCAATGAGTCACTGAGTTGAAGGGCAGGGACTAAAAATGTGTTTTAAGACGAGTTTTAATATTGGACAGTGTAAGTGCCTGTCTGACATGTAAAGGCAGTTTATTCCACACACACACACTCCTGTGATTGACACGACGATGAGCACACACACACACACACACACACACACACACAAAAAAATCAGATTTCACCAAAAAATCTGAATTGTATGCACATGAAAACCTGCTGTGTGAACATAGTATAAGATAGAAAGCATTAAAAGGATCAGAGGCTGTGCAGGGATGGTATTGCTGTTCATGTCCAGTCAATACTGATCAGTATTGGTCTGAGATGTTCAGTATAGTTGTGTTTTGAGAAATTCCTAAATTTAATGCCCTCCAAATTCATTCACAGCACAGTGAATTAGCTCTGCTTTTCTGTAGTTTTAAGTTTCAACATTTTCATTGTTCCTGTCAAAGCAGTATTCAGTGAACCACGGCCGCTGGTGACTGCTGATGTCAAACAGTCATCATGCAGTAATACCGGTTTCATGTGTTTTGTAAAAGCAATGGGATGGAGCCAAGACTCAGCTACTTCTGTCATGATGACAGTGTGAAAATAGATTCTGATAATCATGAAGCTATGATGGAACTGCTGGACTATTTCATCTATGGAACTAATAGGAAAATACTGTACATACAGGGATCTATAATTCAACATGATTAAAAGTGGATGCAGTGAAGCTATTAACGTTCTCAAACTGCTACTCATGGTAAAGGCATAGTTTTCATTATTTTGAGTCAGAATAACAAGGTCGGTGTTGTAATCATCTCTTTCGGTATGTCTAATAATCATAATTTTTAATAATGTGTAACCATTAAAGATCCAGTGCTATTTTTGTGTTAATTTCTTACTGTAACTTTCTGAAGTGATAACCATTCATTTTATTATAATCTGTGCGTTCTGCATCGTTTCAACAAAAATTATGCATGTTGCTATATTTTTTCAAATTCACTGATTATGTAGATGTTCATAAAAGCTCAGATTAAAGATGAAGGTTTTTATATCTGAAAAACAAACTGATAAAAAAGTGACTTTTTCAGTAAAATTTATCTTTAACTAAACATAAACCAAGTGTCTCCATCCACTGTCATTGATCCAACCTCATGGGTTTTATGTGGTAAAAGATGACGGTGTACAAATATCTAATAACCATGAAAAGATGACAAGTTACATTTTACAACCATTATGTACATGCATTGATAGGATTAGTGGATGAACAAGTATTAAACAGTTTACATTGGTAGATTCTTCTTGTCGCAGGTGGATATAAAGTATGGGTGTTTATGGGTTAACGTCAGAATGAAATATCATCATCAAATATGAACCACAAACTAATAAAAGTGAGTTTTGCGCATATACGACTCATTTTAATGTTTTCTTTTATGGCTGCTCAACACAGCCTACTTTATTTCTGTCATTTTGTCCAATTTATGACCAGTGTCATAAAGAATTTATGATCCTTTCCCTGTCACATGCAATATAATAATTTCAATTTCTATTTAAGGCTTTTTTTAAATTATTATTATTTCTTCTTTATATCCTTCTAGATGGAGCCATAAAGGTGATCAGGATGTGCAGTAATTTGGAACAGAAAGATAAACAAAGCTAAAAACAAGCCTGTCTTCCTTAAATTCTCTCCACCTGCACAGCTGTTGCTTTCCCATGGCTGTGAAAAACAATGCCCATCAGCCTGCCTGCCTGCTGCCTAATTGATGAGGTGTTCCTGAGACATCCATACACACTAACTCACCCACTAATACCACCAGTTCTTCTTGCAAAGTGCATCTAAAATTAGTGACACTGGAGTTTCTAAGCGAGTACCCAGAGACGAGAAGCTGCACTTTTCACCCTTGAGTTTCCAATGCTTTTACGCCCAAAAACATCGCCATGGTGACGTTCAGCAGATCACTCGCCACAAAAGCTGGACAGCATATTTCTTAGGAAAATTGTGTTTGGCAATAACTAGTAGCTTTAACTCTAAAATTTCACAGCTCCCACAATCCCTTATCCTGCATGCCAGTAAATTGTCTCCATATTGAATTAGCACTGACCAAATTATGTAATTGAGGCCGGGCTTGGCAGATTACTTTTGTTATTCGAGGGAATGGTTTTCAGTTTAGTCCACCCGAGAATGAAATCAATAGTGGGGGGGAGGAGAATGATGGGGGCGAAAAGAATAGAGAAGTACACAAGAGTCAGAATAACATAAACCAGATGTACTCAATCCAATTTTGGACTTGTCAAATGTCACATTACCTCATGCACTTGGACAAACATACACACACACACACACAGACAGTGGAAGGAGAGGGAAAAAAATAACCCTGTTTGTGTGTGTGTAATATTACTTATTGTTCAGCGCTGCTATTTAAAGCCCATCAGATGGCTAACGCTGTGTGCTAGGGTTTGGCTAATGGTGGTGTCAGTACTGTGAGAGGCTCTTAGACATCTCACGGAACTTTGAATGATCTCATCTGTTTTCTGCCTCTGGTTTACTCTGCAGTAGAGTACATGTATTGCATTTTAAAGTCACTACTTAATGTGTACTTTGCATGTGTTATTTAAATTTCGCAGCGTGCGTTTCACTTTCTGGCAGTGCTTTTGTCTTTATCGTAGACAAATAAAGATGAACACCTGCTCTTATTTAACCAGCTGTGCAATGCAAACAGGTAATTTAACCACTCTTTTCAGTTTTTTTTTTCCTTTTTGTTTCTGGCACCACATTTGCACACAAAGGTGTGGATTATCACTTCACATCATCATGGTTTGCCAGTCAACTGCAACCCTTAGTGGCGTTTGTGTTAATGCGCGTCTGTGTTATGTTGCCCTGACCGTGCGTAGCTCAGCTTCAACGCATTGGAAACAATTAAGCTTTGTCTAAATACAATCTGAAAGCATACAAAGGCATATTTGAGCAAGTACACAAGACTAGCATTGTTTTTGATATTTAGTTCCTCCTTGTTTTGGAGGTGGACAATGCATTGGTTGCTTTGAAACAGCACCACTGCTTCTGCTTTTGATTATGAAGAGGGCTATATTTAGCTGCTCCTTGGCAGCAGTTTCTTCTGCTTGATTAAAGCTAGGGGTAGATTTGCCTGGTGGCTTTGGCAGTTGCCTACTGACTGGCTGAATGACAGGCCGTCTGCTTGGTTGGCCATTTGATTGGCTGGTCAGTGGGTAGACTGGTTGGCTGTCTGATGGATGAGATAACAGTTGCACCGTGCTTGTAGCTGTTGCATTCAGCAAAGGACAGCCACTTTAACAGCTTACAAACGACAAGCCCAGTTTTTCTAGGCTGTTTGTCAGTAAACGACAAAGGCCACAGCAGCATGAACAATGAAACAGAAGTGGTAAAGACAATAGGGCACGGGGAAAAATGACAGCAAACGTGTGTGTGTGGATATGAATATTTAAGCCCAGCAAATGTAAGGTGTTTATAGCTCACTGGGTGGTCTGGGCTGTGGTCGCCAATATGAAAATACTTGAAACCTCATGTTCATTGCTTGCTTTACTCCCACTAACAATAAGAAGGTCTTTGAGCATTGTGTTCCCACCTTGTGACTCCTCAGGAATAGATCACAGGCTTTTACCCACATCATTTCCTCCTATTATTGAACAGATTGTAAGTTAAAATAGATTTGCTTATTTTAGCTTTGCATTGGAAGCTGTAATTTGAACAACTTTCCAATGAGTCCAAGAAAGAAAGAATCATTTACCTCAGTGTGAATGGTTTTGAAAACCCACTACTATGAGAAAAAAACCAGATGATTAATGGAAAAATTAGTTGAATAATAGGAATCTTGAAATTTTTTTCTTTGGAATGGGAATTTTTTTTTTTTCTTTTCTAGAAAACTCAATCTGTGTCTGATGTTTACAAAGAGCAACAAACTAAATCAGTACTTTGCTTGTGTGTGTGTGTGTGTGTGTGTGTGCTGTCACTGCCACTGTGTCAAATGATGCAATTACAGAAATAGTGCTGGTTGACTACACATTGTGCCATGACTAGTCAAAGCTTAATTGTTGTGCCAGGACTTCACTGATTATGCAATTAACTTAAACAGCAAATGTGCTCTTGTATAAGGGAGCAGTAAAATCTGCCATTAAGATTTTATGATTACAAATGATAAAAAAAACTTAGATTTTTGTCTGTGTTGGGTGTGTTTATACACACACTCACTACCCACCATTTTATGGCACGTTGTGACTAACACAGCGGATAGAGTCTCGTAGTTTTCCATCTGTTGTTGTGTTTAGTTTGTACTCCGACACATGTCATTACATTTCTCATATCTCTTATTTTGCTGTGAAAGGCACCGCCGAAAGGTGCAAAAAATGTGTTGGTGAAATATGTGTTCTAGTGAAAGAAGAGCAAAGGAAAACCACATTTTTCCAGGGGCATATCCTTTTGCTGCTGCAGCTCGTCAGTGCAAATAAACTAAATCAATGATAAGCAGTGATGTAGGAGCTTTTTCCACCATCCTCCATTCCTACCCCACCCTGATAGATACCGGACGCAGCACTGAAGCTACTGATTAGGCTCCACACATCTCCATAAACACACATGGCCTCCTCCCTAAACACCTCCCACAAACTCATTACATCGGTCTGGTGTTTGCCTCTAAGCTTTTATCTATTCACTGCACAGCCTACCATTATGCATTATTTATATTCTGTCTATAAAGGTCAGCAGTGATGACGTTAACATCTCTGAATGGGAGTATCAAAAGGTGATTATATGAACAGGAAGCCTGTCGTGTGTTCGCAAGCCATGATTGTGATATTGGCTCTCTGTAGAGGTGATCAGCTGGAGTCCATCTCGCAGGTTTATCCATGTTTGTGTGAAGGCGGACAAATTAAAAAGGTTTTTCAGCTCTTTCTGACCTGGCCTTGCTCTTCGATCTTTGCGGTTTCCGTTGTTGTGGAGTTCAGATTACGGAGCTAGAGGTGATCCTTTTGGCTGACGTTCATCCCTGACCACAGAGTAATGGGCAGTCTGTGGCTGTCATTTCAAAGACTTTATAAGATGATACTACTGACCTGAAGTGCTGAGACTGCAGCACAGAAGGCAAAAGGAATATGTATCGTCTGGAACGTCACCTTCACATATTAAAGCTCAGCTGCACCAAAGATTCAGACTAGTTAGGTTAAACTTTATTTAGCTAATGTAGAATTTATTGGTGTAGTCAACATGGAGATACACACTCACCCAAATTAAAATAAAATGTTAAAACATAGTATAAAAAAAAAGAGAAAAATCTGCTAACATTAACTTTCTCTGCATTTCTGACCAAAAAAGTTGCAATGTTAGCTAGTTAGCCTACTCGTGATAGCTCAGCAGAAAAGCTCTTATTTCCCCCCTCTCTGTGAAAAACCTGCAAACCTAAATAATGGAGGAGCATATCCAAATAATAGAACCCAAAAAAAAATGGACAAGAGTGCACAATAAGTAAAAAAGACTGCCCTGCAGATACGGCCAGACACTTAAACCATGTTTGACTCGTCCAATTTTCCTGTTCAGCTCCAGAGCAGTTTCCTCGATGAACTAGTGTGTGAACCAGTCTGGGGTCAGTGTGTCCTTTAAACTTTATTTTTCATCATGCATTTTTAAGAAGTTGCTATTTTTAGACGCTTGGTTTCATCGAATGTATGTTAATGTTGCTACAGAATCGAAGTGAAGAGTAGGAATAAGAAAATTAGAGTAAGACTAGTGTATAAACTGAGGGTAAATATTTTAAGTTAAAATTTTCTGTTTGGTTAAGCGTGACCTCTGCATTTTCTCTTTCCTAAGTGATTAGTCACCATTGAATATATTATCCCCTGCATTTTTCAGTGAAAAACGGGTCAATCCTAATGGGTCCTTTTTATTTAATTTACCAAATCCTTTGTATGTTCTTATAAAAGTCCATCTACATAAACGTATCAGAAAAGCTAAATGTCTGCACCCACTGTCATTTGTCAAACTGCATTGGTTTTACTGAAGAATTAATGTTACAGGAGAGGATGGTGTTTCCATATTCACTATAGATCATCAGAATAACATCAGAATAAGACATGTGATGCCACCGAAAAGCAGAGGAATGATATTTCACCACAATTATTTACATGTATTAACTGTATTAATGGTTTAGTTACCAAAGAAACATTTAATATCAGTGGAAATTTACCATCCTCCCCACACATCTCTCTCTTATCTTTCATATCTTCATTGCTTTTCTCTCTCTCTCTCGTCTCTCTATCTCGAGAAAGGAAATGTGTACCACAAAAGGAAATGTGTATGGTAGATAACCACAGCCTTTGTATACCACCCCAAAGCAGAACAGGACTCAATTTATTTGAAAAGCCCGTTTTGGTGTGTGCTTTTATACAACTGTGTTCAAGTAAATCTTCCTACTGTAAAATTAAATTTTTGTTGATGAGCAAAATTAAAATACATATTTGGGAGACAAAAAAAAATTCTCTTCACACACAAAACCCAAAACGAAAACTGAACCGAAAACCGTGGGTTACCTGTACCGTTGCACCCATAGTGTTTTGGTCTTTAGTCGTTAAAATATGCTTATGATGGATGAGTCAAGTGTTGTTGGCGCAGCATGGCCCTAGACAAGTTTGAAAGCTTATATTTGTGTAATATCCAAATTTGAAGTTGCCATTACATAGCAGTTATGTTTCTCTTTGATATCGCTGTCTTGTTTTTGATGAGATCCTATAACTTCTCCTATTCTCTGGTGTCTTAATGTGTCCTTTCTTTGTTACATCATATTGATTTCACTTCCTTATGTGAGCAATCGCATAATGGAGTTCCCCATTTTCTTACAAAGACATACGTCACGTCATCAACCAGATGCTTTGTCACCTACAGTAAATGTCCTCCTATCTGTTTATTGTACTGGACAGGAAATTGACACCACAGACCGGCCAAATGACCTTATATCTTAGCGGAGGTGAAAGTTTTTCTATGAGCTATTTCCAAGCTACTTTGGCAGGCAGCCACTTGTTATTTGGAAGTTTCTGTCTGATACTTACAGAAGCTGGGAAGCCTTGATCATGCTGAAAAAGCTGGGCGGAGTTTGGGTACTAATATCCCATTCATGCTCAAAATAAAGTGTTAATTAGGGTGTGTTAATGGCACCGAAAGGAAGCACGTTCAAAGTTCTTTATGAGATGCAATATATAGCATACAACCTGAACATACTATAAATCAAACATAGGCAATTGTATGAGGGTTTTTTTAGATTGACTTTAGCCCAGTAATAACAGTGGATGCACAGATAAAGAAATGTTTTATGTGGACAAAGAAGGCATTGGAAGAATGAAGTATGCGACCAAGCTCTAGTAACTGCAGCTCAGTCAAACACATTTTCATCTGTGTATGATCATACACTGGCATCAAACTGGTGGTAACATAGTTGTCCACATACATGTTTGTGTCTTAGTAGCGGTGGCCACATTCTCTCTCTCTCACACACACACACACACACACACTCACTCCCCAAATCATTTTCTTCCCCTTCTGACAAACCACAGACGTCTAATAGGAAAGAGGCTGTAAGCTGCAGAGTAGAAGTGTTTGCATGCTCTTTAAATGTGAGGGTTTTTCCATTTGCATTGTTTCCAGTTTGAATATTATACATCCTGTGAAGCCTACAGACAATGGAAAAAAATGTTAGTTGTTTCAAATGACTTTATTGATTTCTTCTTTTTTTTTTTGCCCTCTCTTTCTCTGTGTCTTGCATCAGACCTTTTAAATGGAGCCCAGGAGAAGTGCGAGCTGCCGCCTTTGGAAGGTTTCCCTCACTGTGAGGGCAAGCTCAAGGTGAACCACACACACCTGCATAAAAATACAACCTTTCTAACACTTGTTGTAGGTTATTTGACATAATTGTAAGAAGAGCTTAGCAGTGTGTTTGACTAAGATAAAGAGCACAAGTGTAGCCACACACCCACACAGTTTGACTGACAAATGTTTTTCTTGGAATCGTAGAGCAAATCAGCATAGAGAGGGGAAAGGCTTCACAAAAGAAATCACCACAGGAACTGAAAACAGTAGTTTAAGTTTAGTATTTTACAGCCAGACAAGAAACATATTTGGTTAAATATTTACATTTAAACATATTTTTTTTTTAAATAAAACCTAATGTAATAGTTTGCGGTGACTACTAATGACTGTTTTTTTGTTTCCTTAAGAACAAATGCACTGAATAATGCATATTTAAATGAAAAATCACATAATCAATACGACATCCTCCTGTTTAAATTAAAACTATGTTATCTGTTGATTGTAAAGGTATTGAAGTCATTAAATCTTCATCTTAGAACGCAGAAGCTTCTTCTATGCTTGAATAAAAATGACATACTATTTCAACTCAGTGCCAGTCAGTCTGGCTTTGTCCTCCATTATAGACCAGTTCCACTCCATATCGACTTAATTGTATTTGTGTCAACCCACTACGTGAAGAAAAACAGAACTTCCTACAGGTTGGATTTCCCCTAAATGTCAAAGTGGGCTGCATTGAAGTCTAACCACAGTCAGACACAGACACAATTTCGGTCCAGCATCTCTGTTTTTCTGTGTGTGTGTGTGTGTGTGTGTGTGTGTGTATGTATGTGTGTAGGTGTGTGTGTGTGTGTGGGCCTCCCTGGAGCTGATAGGGCCCTATCATACACACCATCTGCTCAGCCAGTCCCAATCCTCTACTGATACTGTCAGCATTTCCAACAGGGCGCCAGGCAATGCCAAAACTCCACACATGTACAGGCACACACACACACACACACACACACGTTGTGCACACGATTAGCATGCAATGTGCATTCATTAGGTCGAATACATTATAAACCATGTCACGCTGTGTAAACTATTCCAGAGTATTTTCTTGTAGATGATGTAATGTCTTTATCTGAGTTTGCTCTAAACATGAGCATCTCCATTGAAGTGGTAGTTGTTGAAATGGCGTGGGTTATTAAACCTTTACTACTTTCACACTGACATTAAAGAGGCATTCTGCAGTGATTTCACTATCAGCACACGGTTTGGAACATTTGACAAATCCATTTTCACACTCTATGAACCTCCTAAAATGCTATAACCCCTCCCACTATGTTCATCCCTTTATTCTCTAAGTGACTTTCATTTTAGCCAGCATCTATGACTGCTATTTCACTGCATGCTGCTCCCCTAGGTTGCTGTAAGTCGGCATGCATGATGGTCGAGGCTCTGTGAGCTAAACAGGATAGCTGTCAGTCCACATCTTGGCTCAACAGTCCTGCCACTTTGCATGCTGCCCAGCATGTCATTTATGACAGTGGCACAGAAATCTGCCTGTAGGGGATCATCGCTCTCATCACCATCCAAAATCTGATTATATCTTGTTGCTCCTCTGTTCTTCTTTTAAAATATTTTTTTCCCATTGAATATCACTTGAAAGTCCCCCAGTTCTTCCCATGGCTCTCTCTTATCTTATCTTATCTTCATTGCTCCTCTCTCTCTCTCTGTCACTCTCTCGCTCAGTGCCATACTCTCATATGTATTCTGTAAAATGTGACCCTTGAAGCGCTGTTCCATCACTGCGAAGTCTGTGACAGATTTGTTTGCAAGAGTAGCGATCCAGTACAGTAATGAGTTCACTTTTGATGAATGATTTGCAAATTTGGAGGGTAAATGTCATATTCATCCTTTGATTCCAAGAATTTAAACCAATACCAATCGAGTCACTGTGTAGCCACATTGACGTTTACACCATAAAATACATCTATTAAGTTTAAGGCACAATACATTTTGTCATTGTATTATATAATCTGACATTAAAACATACACTGCACACATTTTAGTTATTGCCAAATTGCAGCAGAATTCAGAATTCTTCAGTATTTAACCAAAGAAACCCATTATTATTATTATGAAAAATGAAGCCTGACAGTTGTTTGGCTATGAGTATAAATGTCTGATTGGGTGAGAGGCCCAACAACCACTGATAAAATGTATTGGACTAATATTACTCACAATAGGTCACAATATAGGGAAAGTGTGCAGTGTTTTAGCCAGTGTGTATATGCAGGGCTTTGATTTAATTTAGCCTTTTCCCCTTCCACAGTGGATGAAGGAGATGTGGCGCTCTGACTCCTGCTATGGCAACTATGGTGTGGATGGATCCACTTGTTCCTTCTTCATCTACCTCAGCGAGGTGAGTACACATACGCGTCTAACTTTACTCTGTGCGAGCGTGAAGTTAAAAAGCTTAGACTGTTCAAGGAGCTAGAGGCAAGCAGCAGCACACGGGCGAGCCATTTTAATGACCGGGGAGCTTCAGAGACGGAGCACACCCGACAACATTTCTTTCACCTGCGACTGATCATGTAAGAACGGCGCCACAAGAATGAGAACAAAGACGAAAAAAAAGGTAGAGGAGTTTCATTTTTAATGAGAGCAAATTACAGTGCGTTGAGAAGGTTCATGCAGGAGAAGGTAGAGATGATTTAGTGGTGAGAGAAAGCAAGACGGGGTGAGTCGAGGTACTCTAAGAGCAGAGCTTACAAGGGATGATGTAGCATGACTACTCCATCTTCATCTCTACACATTCTTGGCAAACAGCACAAAGGACTCAGACCATTTCGGAGGCATCTCATACAGTACATTATTAACAAGCATAAACATATAGACACTTGTATTTCTCCAAACCTTTCGATTCTGCAGGTTTTACCTTAGCAGGATATGTCCACATGACCAAATGCCTTACGACAGTTTGATTATGCTCAAGCTCATGTATTAGTCTGAGATGATGGAGAATACCAATGTTGACATTGATCATGTTGCAGCTACTTGCCACAGCACAGGAAATCTTTTGACTTTGAGCTTCCTAATATTGAGTCCCCTTTTTTCTTCCCCCCTGGAAGTGACCTCTAGTCTGATATTCAGTTGTTGGCAGGTACCGGTAGTAGTTTAAATGCTGCTGGGCTGTGCTCTATTCCTATGAAGATATGTCATGAATCATCATAATTAATACGACTCTGATTTAGAAGTTCTAGTGTGCACTCTGCGTTTCCCGAGAAAAGCACCCAATATGTTTCCTGTTAAGCGCCAATTGTTAGCACGGAGTTCTTCATCGTATTGTGGCATACTTTATAGAAAACACTACCTAATGGCACAATGTTTCACTTGTTTTTAGGAAAGTATAATTTTTCAGCTCTGACTGCAACTCTTGAAAGGTCAGTAGCTTGTAATGAATATTGTATATAGGCAGAAAGCACCACAGTCGGGACACAGAAAGCTCAGGCTGTTGTGTATAGAAATAGAAGTGAGACGGACAACGGGAAAATCCATTAGGAGCTGAGTAACCTCTTCTTTCTTTCTCTCTGCTCACACCGGTGCAGTCCTTCTAAAACAGACAAACCAATATCACCCAAGCAAAAAAGCACAAACAAGAAATTTCCCCAAAACTAATAATTTCATACAGATGCATCTTCCATCTCCATCTCTTTAATTTAACAGCTGCCAGCCTCCACTCTTAAGTCACGTGATCGTACAGTTGCCATAGCGACATGCATGCATTTCCATTTGGAAGCAGCAGTCTTGTGATAGCATGTCTGACGACGGCACACATGCACACAAGCTTTACGATGTATAATTCATACTTGTCGACCCTCGCATTAACCTTGTGAAGGGCCGAAGCAGAGAGGCCTGCATATGATGATGAATGTCAACTGGAGAAGGTCAGGGATCAATGACCACATATCTACATGTGCAGTCGTTTTTACTGGTTTTATTGCTGACACAAACACGCGCACACACACAGTAACTTTGCAGTCACTCTGGATGCCAGACTTCTCATATATATTACATCTTGAATCTGCTTCAGATTCTCTTCTTTGTATCAAGTACAAATGACAGTACATTTATAAAATAAGAGGTGTGTATATATATATATATATATATATATATATATATATATATATATGTATGTATGTATATTACAATAAATTAATTGTCTCGCTAATGATGCCCCCCCCATTCTTTTTCCATGCAAGCTACCCTCAGCCCCTATATGGAGTATCTATGCTCCTTCCTCTTTTGCATCGATTGTGAGTTTAATGAAATGTCTATTTTATGTTAAATGTATCTGATAATTTGTGATAGGTGGAGAACTGGTGTCCTCGTCTACCGTGGAGGTCAAAGTACCTGAATGAAGACATGGATAGAAGGGGACAGGTGAGAAAAAAAACACAAATAGCTCCTGGTGAGTCTTAAAAAAACCTATAATGGACACTTGAAGTGCTTCAGCCTTCCTTTTGGACATGAGCCATTTTATGGGTTCTTATTGTGCCAAGATTCCTTATCACACTTTTGTATTGAGATAAAAGGGTGTTCTGGACTATGTTTTTTTTTGTTTTTTTTTTTTACTTTGTCCTATGAATACTTCGCCATTATCACTCACACATCACCATGTTTGAATTTCCAAATCAGGTTAAATGGAACGAAATCTGTTAAGTGGTGCATTCGTGGTTACCCATAGCTTCCTTCATTTTATTTTCCATTTTCCTTGTACTCAGGATTAGGATCAAAATACAAATAAGGCACAACCTGTAGTTGTATTAGTCATAAGCTTGTATTATTATTATTATTATTATTATTATTATTATTATTATTATTATTATTATTATTATTATTATTATTATTATTATTATTATTATTATTATTATTATTATTATTATTATTATTATTATTATCATTATTATTATTATTAACTTCAGTCACACTTCCCCTTATTTGCCCTCAGGTGTCAGGTTATTATTGCTTCAAAGGTGCAGTGACACATTCTTCATCAAATCTGTAAAACCTGAGTCATAGCCTAAGAACTCGTAGCTCAGTCCGGCATCTTTGGAATTTTGTCATGACGTGCGACCATAATGCAGCTACGCAAACTTGCATTTCTCACAGTGCATGCTGAAATGAATTTTCAAAAATGCCTGAGTTGCCCACTATCTCTGTTTGTAAAGAAATCATTTGTCTTTTTTGGAGTACATTTCAAAGTTGGTCACCGTGAGAGAATAGAAAGACTTACTGATTCGTGATACTGCGATGTGACTGAAAGTCTCCGGCAGCTTTAAGTCTTATGGCCACATTCCAAGTGGTTTGAATCTGCATATTTAAGTGGCTTGTATGTGTGTGACAGCTCTAAACACAATGACAGTGATTTGGTTCTATTAGCTCAAATTAGCATACACCTTTAAATCCATAGTTTGTTCTGTTGCCCAATGGGATGCGTTGACACATCATGCCGTTTGTGGTAAACTCCTCACAAAGCCCCTTCATGCATGCACACTCATATATTTTAACACATTACTGTACAAAATGGTCATTTTCGTACATTTCTGTGTTACGTATTAAAAATCCCTTGCGACTACTATCATGTTTTAAAGACTTTCCAAGTTAGTTAAAGTGTGTTAACACTCTGGGAAAACTTTTGAAGTAGCGTGCAGTATTTCGGGGCAGTTTTTGCAACGTATTTTTAGCAACTGACATCTGCTTTATGCGTTGCAGCACTGTCCAGTATTCCCCATTGTGTCTTTCACACCACATACTCTCTTAATCCCCCAGAATCCACTATAGAGATGCTCTTATTTACACGGTTAGTGTCGTTAAACAGCTGAATAAGCATGAAATAAAAATTTTATCACAGCATATGAAGACTACATGTTAACCAGCTGATATCTTTAAGTCTTCCAGCTGTTCTTCTGTGGTGATAAAAGTCACTGTCTGACAAAAGTGTACATCAACTCTGTTTATTTATTAATCCAATATATGAAAAACAGTTCAATTTTTCAGTCATCATTAGGTAATAGATCTGCTTCAAATGCCCACCTCAAATGGAAATGCAGCAGAAGTGAAGGGAAGCTGTAATCTTCCTTTCCAGTGCAGTTTTTGCAGCTTCATTTGAAATTGGGGCAACAAATGAACGAGCAGGCTGAGACTCCTGCATGCCTTGATAGCATAAAAGAGTCGAGCAGTTCTCATAGACCAAAGCCAGAGTGACGGGACCTTGGGACAAATCTGGAATAATGATCTTCTATCCCTGCCAAAGCGGTGGCTCACTCAAATCCCACTTAGAGCGCTTCTCTGGGCCGACAGGCTTGAGCACAGTCCACAGCTTCAGCGCTCGAAAACACATCCCCTTCCCTCTGCTGCGGGTGAATCAATATTAAGCACTCTTCATCCCCTTTCTGGATGCATCAACTGCACCGAGCTCTCTGTGGTGGGGAGACGCCATTTGACAGGCTTTCGAGATTTTAATTCAGGCGCAGATTTTAATAGGTTCGGTCTGTGAAGTGATTTCCTGTCGTGATGAGGGATGCTAATGCCCTGCAACAGCCTTGTTTCAGCCACCTTAGCAGCTGGTAATACCACCGTGGTTTTCTCCTTTACTCTCAGTGACTGTCTGCTCCCGCCTCTGTCATTCACCGCTCTCCGCTCACTCTTTGATTTGCCCTTGAAAAGTATCCTGGTGCAACATATGCAGGCATTCAGGGAATTCCATCGCTGTTGTTTGTATTGCAGAACCAGAAGCTCATTACAATGTAAAGTTAAATATTTTTGTGTGGGTTGATTCTTTTTATATCATTATTCTTTCACTTGGTGCTCCAGAAACGAGATGCCCTGCATTTTCTTCTCCAAATATTCCATATAAATCAGCCGTTAAAGGTGTGACTCATGTATTTGCTTCTTTTAGACAGCAAAGCTGTCTTCTTGTTTTGCTCATAACTTGAAGGTCTTGCCACTTAGGTTGCATCAGTGTCAGCACATTCCTGAATTGATGTTTTCTCCATTCTAATATTGAAGGTTCCTTTTGATATTTTGCTGTAGAACATGTTCTGTGCTTTTCACATTTGTTGTCAGATGTTTATATCACTCATGGTGCTTCAGCTGAATCTGAATAATTTGAATGTCAGGTGTAGGAATTGTGAAAATGAAGACTTTAACCATCTGAAATTAGTTGTACTTTTCCTTTGTCTGTTAAATGTCTGATTTAAAGAGGGGAAAAAAAAAACCCTATATAAAGTGAGTTTGTAAAATATCACAGGCAGAATTGTAATTTTAAGGAAGATATTGAGAAATTAAAAAAAAAAAAGAACAAATACGAGTACTATGGGTAATCAAAACAACTTTCAGTCTAAACACGCCGTGATAATCCATTTAAAGCACTGATGCTGTAAACAGCTGCTTGTTTATTTTACAGATTATAGTAACTGTCAGTACTGAACTGCTTGCATTCAGAGTGGGTAAACTCCTTTGCTTCCTGGGTGTTTTCAGGCGGAGTTCCGGACCAGCTTCGAGGAGCTTTACCGGGTGATGTCACAACGGGAAGAGTTCCGCTGGATGATGCTGAGGATCAAACGCATGGCCGAGCCATGGGTCAGCGCCATCCGCTCACTGGCTGCCAAGCAGAACCTCGCCAAACGACGGAGGAAGAAGGTGGGCGTAATACAGACGTACAGCTGCGACGGCTCTCAGTGAAACAAAGGGGATAATACTAGCAATTAATACTTTTTACTTCAATCACAGTCAAGTGTGCCTGTTATGCCCCTTCTGTGTGTTTACTTACCGTTATTTCATTCACATGAACTGAACTGAACAGATGTTTGGTTCCTGTGTATGATGTTGAGATAGTTCAACATAACAAAGAAACACCATCCCTTTGATTTTGTTTTATACTGGATGAATTTAACACTGGAGCAACAGTTGGAAGACATCAGTGGGTAAAGCGAACCGTGGAGTCTTTTACATCCATCTCTCAAAGGGCCTGTGAATGGCCTTAAACTTCTATCAGAGGCTTGAATCTCCCAAGACTGAAAGCAAAAGAGATAAACAGATTACTTTGCACCAACAGACAGGACAAGGCTTCAGTAGTATCTATTAGGCATCTTAACTGACTTTCAGGCGGGAAAAATACCTCAAGTCCAGCTTTTGACATTCAATTCTACATGTATTTGTTAGGATTGTTTATTACTTTTAGTCATTTATTATTAATGTCCCATTTTTCAGCTGATTAAACTGATACCAGTTTTGTTCCGACTGAAAATTATCATCATGTAAACTCTCGGACTACTCGAGTGAAACGATGCTATGAGTTGGTTTCGATTATTATGCTCAGTGATGGCAAACATTGCTGTCTGCTGAAGCATTAAAATAAGATGTTTTAGTTGTAGCCTTGAAATCAATAAAAGACATTTGAGAGGCGAGCAGGTATAATCATCAAAAGCTGCTCAGCATGTTGTGCTAGATGATATATAGCTTAACCCAGACACTTAAGTATAACGTGTTTTATTTTTTTTTTCCTTTTAACCACACGGCCTGTTTAAAAACATGTACCAGCAAAACCGCTCTGAGGTACATCAGCACAGTCATGCACTCACCCACACACTCTTCTTCACACGCAACGACCGTCTCACATTTGCTCGTGATAAAAATGGCATTAGGGAAAGAGTGACATGGATATTCCATTGTGTCCCAAGTCAGCAGAAGCTCCCAGCACTGAATAATGTACTCCACACTTTCCACAGGCCTTGTGAATTATTCACCTCTCATTCCCAGGATACTTTTGGTGCTGATGCAAACCATCCCTTTAGCAAAGCAGAGCATACAAGCAGACTATCTATCAATCCATCCATCCATATACCGGATCTAATCTACCCTATTCCTTGTGTGATTAAACAAAGAGCATTTGTGCGGAATCCACACAGTTTCAAAGGCAGGTCTTTGTTTCAGCTGCTAATCTCTTTTGGATATTAATTCCCCCATATTAATCCCTGTATTGTGTGCTGTGGGGCTGAGGCTGGCTGTCATCGGTGAAAAATATGTCGGTCACCTCAAACAAATTCTGCTGTTACTTCATTCTCCTGCTGGGGAACACTGTGTTCCTTTCACTGACCACGCTGTGTGTCGCTGTCTGTACGCTATTCAGTTTTTCCTTTTTGTCAGCACGCGCACTGCCCACCTGATGGCATCTGTATGAGGAAACTGCCTTCACACTACTGTAGTTTACGAAGATGGTTCCGCTATGATAAATGCACAACAATTTCCATTTCAGCTTTTTTTACATTTTTTTATTTGAAAACAACAAGGAGTCTCATAATGAATTACAATTCGCATTTGATGAATTATTCGTATCATTTAAAGCACTGCATTTCTTTTTCAGAACAAGAGGCGTTGTCTTGTTCTCCCTCAGGTCCTTCCTTGCATTCTAGTTTTCAGAAAGGTCTTGTTTAAAATCGCACTCATTTGGCTCATTTCTTTTTTCATTCATCAGGTACTGGTGCACTTGGGGTTGTTGACCAAGGAATCGGGCTTTAAAATAGCAGAGAATGCATTCAGCGGTGGTCCGTTGGGAGAGTTGGTCCAGTGGAGCGACCTCATAACCACACTGTATCTACTGGGCCACGACGTCCGCATCTCTGCATCCCTCGCTGAACTGAAAGAGTGAGTACCAGGCATGCTGCTTAGCACAAAGTATTGTTTTTATGCTTTATACTATGACCTATAGTTCCCAAAGTTATTCTTCTGCATCCCTTCAGCAAGCGAGTTTATAATAATATGTTAGAATTTGTCATTTCCTGCATTTTGTTTTGCACCTCACCGTTTGTCTGTCTTCCTTGTATATTGACTGCTACTGTTGTCACGAAGCAATTTCCCGATTGTAGGATCAATAAAGTTATTCTATTCTTTTCTGTTCTGTTCAAAACACTGTAATTCTATAATGTTTTTCATTATTTTCATCTTGTGGCGTCATTTTCATTTTAAGCTTCACTTTTGTACTGTTCATCTTGTCACAGCATATATATATATCTAGTTGCATCTTTTACATCATATCTATCATGTTGCGTTATTTTTCTGCAGTTTCATCACTTATGCCATGCCTTAAGGTCGGTCCTATACATTTTATATACCATTATTGAGATTAGTATTTAGACAACATCTTCTTTCAGAGAACGTCTTCCTGTTTTATTTAGGAAAATCATACACATATGCTATTGTACCCAATAAAACCGGCCCTGTGACCCATTTTGGGTCAAGAAGGATTATATACAGCGATGAATACCACTGACCCTATTTTCTCCACTAAAACAAAGATCTCTTACATCTGCTTCAACTAGTAATCATTTCTGTTGATGCCATTCATGCTCCATTACGTGCTGATTGAAAACACTGATATAGATGTCAATCGGGTTGTAAATTCTCTCTCCACGATGTGAGAAAACTTTCTATATTTCACAGGAAGCTTTCCTGTTTTCACTTTTCAGTGGGAGTTCAGCTGCTGGTGATGCTATGTTTAACAGATCCAACCATCTCTGAAGGTTAAATCTTTGATGCTGCAAGATTAAGAGAGTTTACATGGAGTAGATTATATAAGTTTGAGTTGATCCTATGTATCTATAATAATCCTGCTATAGAGTCAGAAATAGCAAGCTTCAGATGATTAACATACATATCAATTTTTTTTTTTTTTTATTTTAATTTTTTAATTTTATTTTTTTTTTGCATTATTGCTTTTGGTTCCAAGGGTAAAATCGGCATGACTTTATGGTTGAGTACCCAGATTTTTGCACAACAGATGCCTGAGGTCAGTTAAATGATGCAGTCAGATAGAAAGAGTTTGCAAAGGAAATTAATATCTGCCATTTTTCTTAGCCTTGTACGAAATCATTCTAATCTAACCTTGTTTGAATAGCACCCAGAGAGACAGTGTCATTTATGTGAAAAGCTATTTTTCATTTTTATGCCAACCATAAAGCATCACCCAGCAGGGACACAAATGTGGCTCCCATGTCATCGGTGTAATATTAGATTACCCTTTGACCCTCACTTTACACTTGGTGCTTGTGCTGTCTTCTCTGAGTACCGGTCCACCCTATCACAAGGCAAAACAAGTTAATGTGGTGACGGTGTTGTGTGACCTGATGTTTCCCTGCAGTCTGGGTGTGTGTCGTCATGTTATATTGTACATATGTATATATTTACTATGTTACTTGCTGCATTGTTGGTTTCAGGGTATGTAATTTCAGTCTGACAACTAACAATAAAGCTGACTTTAACTAGATTGAAATGTAGTTCTCTGCCCCCAAAAAGCAATGAAAAAAGTTACTAGTATTTTTTTTAAGAAAATGGTGCGTGGCACAACAAACCAAATGTTTTGACTTCATTTGCCCTATCTGTTAATTTGTGAAAACACATTTTGGTGACTGTGCAGTGTATTAAAAGCCATGGCTGGCTGCCAGACCTTGCTTGCCCCCTCCTGCCAGGCTAAGAGCATCAGTGTTTATTTATTTTAAAGAAATGAAATTAAAGTTAAAGGAAATGTGGGTTGGTAGCGGACATGGAAGTGACATAATAAAAAAGGATTAATGGATGAAAAGTGTAGATCTGGCTGGTTTGTTTTTTGAAGGAGCTTTATGTCAGGCCACAGATGTCATTGATGGTGTGTGTTTTAGCCAAAAATAAAGCCCTTAAAAGTGACTTCCAGGGTAGATAAGTTTTTAAATTACAATTCAGGTTACGGGTGTAATGTACGTGGGTACAGGTTTGTAAAATGGACCATGCAGAACGCTGTGACACTGGTGTTTCTGTCACATGTCCGGTACCATCAGTCCACCTGGAGTAGACCACCTGGGTGTCCCCTGGGTGTCCCCTGGGTGTAACCTGTCTGACCAAGCTTAGCAAGATTTCTGGGGGAAACCCTGCTGTGACCTTGACCTTTGACCTACAGTCACTAAAATTCTATGTGATCTATTCTGGACCACTTTGCACCTTTCCTGAAAATTTCATGGAAATTGATCCAGTAGTGTTTGTGTAAAGTCCCTGAAAGACAAAAAAGCAAAACAAAATCGTCCCGCTTTGTCCGTCCATCGTCCACAATTCAGTTAAATCACTTCTCCTCCCTCATTTCTTAACGGATTTAAATACTGATTGATTCATTAGATAGATCTAAGCACTAGTCGCACAACTTATCACTTTGTCAAAATTTGCCTTTGTAAACAATTTGTTTACAACTTTGTTTATTTTTCCAGTTGCTCACTAAAATCTCTACTCTTCCCTCAGTTCTCCACAGATTGCATTTCTGGTTGAGTTCAGTTTCAATCAAGATCAAAGAAAGTAATTGCCTCAATATTAGTTTCCACCAACAACCTCCTGCGTAGCATTTAACAGCTTTAACCACAGTAATATGTTATTACCTAGTTACGTACTTTTGTTCAGTCAGATGTTACCCCAGAAGAGCTTTGGGGGCTTCCTATACCATTCACTATGTTTTTGGCATTTGTTGATAAAAAAAAAACAGCCACAAAGTGGGATTGATTTTATGATCTATTGAATGACTGCCTTTTGTTGATAAGAAGCCATCACAGCGGGGAACATAATCAATACTGAGCAGGATTTAACATTGCTTTAAACTGAAGCAATGTTTTGCATACTATTCCAGTAGAAGACCAGTGCTGTTTTCCTTATCTTAACACTGACGCCATTTATATATGTCATCATTCTGGAATATTTAAATGGTATGCACTTCCTGGAATACACACACACACACCAATGTGTGGCTGCTGCCATGCAAGGCACTTCCATGTCCTATTGGGAACTATTTAGGGTTCAGTGTCTTGCCCAAGGACACTTTGACACGTGAGCAGTTAGAGCTGGGATTCAAACCGCCAACCTTCAGTCAACATTGTGTGGCTCTACCATCTGAGCCAATGCTGCAGCCACCCACCAGTAATGAACTGCAGTAACTGTGGCTTTGCTGCTTGTAATACACACACTCTCCTCTCCCAATAGGTTCTTTTAGTTGTTCCAGTTTGCTCACCCCACTGGGAGATTCTTTCTCCGTTTAATTCGAGAGAACATTTAAAGACTATTTCATTTATTTGTACACAGCCTATTTTTGCAGTTGGTAAATATCAGTATATCTTCAAAATGACAAGAGGCGCTGATAGTGCTGAATAATAAATAACAAAATCTCCGCATTGGTCTTCTTCCTCCACTCCTCAGACCATAAAATGTGACTTTAATTGTAGTTTGTCTTCCAACCACTGCTTTTTCACAAGACGATCACAGCACATTTACTTCAACAACTGTTTTTTTTTTTTTTTCCCCACATCAGGCTGCATTTGTTAAATTGAATTTATTTGTGTGTTTTTCTTTTTTTCCTCCCCCAGAATAATGCGCAAGGTGATGGGGAACAAGTCCAGCTGCCCCACTCAGGGTGACAAAATAGTTGAACTCATCTACATTGACATAGTGGGTCTCACTCAGTTCAAGAAGACACTGGGACCTTCGTGGGTCCACTACCAGTAAGTAGATTTAAATATTTCTCCAGAACTCTGGCCTGGATTCCAACTTTATGTGCCACTTTCATATGGGCAGGTTCATGTAGTCTGTCTCTATATGAGACAATGGGTCTATTTTCTGATCAAGCATCACCACGATTTCCCCAAAGGCCAAAGCAGTGTCTGGTGTTCATGATGCCTTGACCCAGTGTATGTATTCTCACTCCGATTGCTCCACTGAGGACTGTAGATTAGGCCTTCCTGGTTTGTTTTGACCTCTCATCAGCTCCGACAGACAGGAAAAGAAAAGGAACAATAAGTCTGCAAGCACTAATGGCCCTCCTGGTTCCTCTCGCTTGTCACCAGGTTTTGTTTGTCTGCGACATAACACTTTAAACTGCATCCGCTCCCTTTGTGTCCTCAGGAAATTGATTCAACTTTAGGCAAAATGTAAGGTCCAGATACTATTTTGTGCATTATTTCTCTTACTATTGTTGAAATACTGTCAGGGCGCTTAATGTCAGTGTGCACTTTCTCAGTGCTACATCATGAGTGACTCAGCTGCATGGTAGAGCCACGTTTTCTCGCAAATAAATGTAACTTATTTCCACCCTGTCTGTCTCCATCCCTTTCTCCCAAAGTGTGTTTTTTTTTGTTGTTGTTGTTGTCCCCTGCTTGTAGTGAATTACATTCTTTGCCTTTGTGGCTTGAAAATCCCACAATCCCCTTGTGAAACCATCTCAATCTTCTCTTATTTGTCACAAAAGATTGTAGGAGCGTACCCCATGGACAACAAACGCTTGTATTCATTTCCCCAATCCACATGTTGGACTATCAGACCCCAAATTCTTTTAAATAAACAGTATCATCCTGCAAATTCTGTCAGGCCCTTTTGTGATGAATGCGTTTTGCTATTGCTTCAGTCTCCTGGCTATCTGTCTTAGTGTATCATTGTGTTTCACACTACTCTGGAGAGTATGGGAATACTCTAAGCTATTGTTTTCTGGCTATAAACTAGAGCCAATGTTGCCTCCGTTGTTCTGTTTAATTTAATCCTTTCGTCCAGTAACTTAATCAGACAGATGCAGAACACGTTCATCTGCATTAGCAATCCTGCAGAAAATGTTGCGGCAGATACCCGCTCCATCCGCCGTCATTTGTTAATTTTGAGGGCGAAAAAAATTTCTGCCGAAATGAAAGCGAAAGCAAATGACAAGTTAGTCATCCGTTACATCAAGCATCACAAGTTTGGTTTCATCATCTTGCGTCTTCTATTTCTTCGAGGTTTCCCCTTCTGTTCATCACTTCCTGATTTTTCTTGGCAAGGCTCTTTGTTTTTGGCATGTTAATGTATGGTGTTTATAATGGTGTCACACCTTTTTCAGCTGCTGAAAACCAACCTCATGATTGATAATTACTCCTTACCGATTCAAGACACAAACTAATGTGAGATTTCTTTTAATCAGTCAATCAATATATTAGGAAAATCACAATCCATGTCATGTACATATCAGAAGTGGAATAATGTATTATTCCCAGGAGGAAATTATTAGGTGTGACAGGTTCTCCACTCTAGTACAACAAAAAGTAGCAGGAAACGTACAGAAAAAAATAGATATAATAAGAATTATGTCTGTATATGAAGCTCAAAGTATACAGCTCTGAATATATATGTGACCCTCCAGCACAAAACCAGTCACTTGGGTCAAATTTCAGAAATTAAGATTTTATATTTATCTGAAAGCTTATTAAAAATGCTTGTGTGACACTAACTCAACCAATCAAAGGCCGCTAATCAACATCGCCCTAGCAACATGGGGTTTTGTTTACTCGAGAAGGCTTTGTTCTGAGGCTTCAAATATATAATTACGTAGATTTCTATTCAAGGAAAGCTGTGTTTGGAGCCGATTTTTCTTTGTTTTAGACTTAATTACTGTCAGAGTCAGTTGTTGTCCTTCCTAAACGGCATGATTTGAAGCACTTATGGTAGGAATTTCACAAAAACTCATAGTTAGAAGTGTTCAGGAGACATTTTACTTGGATTTTATGCGTAAACTTGAAATTCGATAATTTTGACCCATATAACGTATTTGAGGCTATAGCTAGAAATACTGCTGTGAGACTGAACCACTGGTTTTTTGCTGGAGGGTCACACACACACACACACACATATATATATATATATATATATATATATATATATATATATATATATATATATATATATATATATATATATATATATATATATATATATATATATATATCTCATAATGACCACATAGTCCATACATGTGAATTAAAGATCATCGGAGAAGTTTCTAAATGTGGAGTCATATCCCACTATCTGGATCACAGTTTTCTCACCTTCAACAAAGTGTAGGCAATTTGAAACAAAGCTAACAGTTCTTATGCTGTTTTCTCTGCTTTCCGACAGGTTGGAATGTACCTGATGTTTATTTTGCCACTGTCTGATTAGAAACCCCGCATTTATTTTGGCCTCAAATCTTTACAAAATTGATAATATGTAGATGAAGTAAATGCTTGTCCACATTTGTCCATAGTTTGTGGCACTGAAGTTCTTTACCGACTCAAAGATCCATGGCTGAGCTGACAGATACAGTAATTCTTCATTAATATTCTCCAACATGCCACACAAACTCTGCACGTTGATGCAGGTTTAAACCAAAGCTGATGAAGTGTTGTTGAAAATCGACTGAAATGCACATGCAGCATCACTGCTACACATGGTTACTGTGATTATACTGATAAATGGCCAGCAGTATTCTGTTTTGTTTGTTTTTTTGTAGATGCAATCAGGACAACACCTCTGAAAAGCAGTTCAAATGGCAAATTGTTATCAATCACCCAGTCCTTTCACACAATGAAAACATATTCTTTAAATGTAAGGGAACATGCTTGTTACAGATCCGTATGTGAACCAATTTTATAGTCAAAGATGGAAATGAAATGCATAAATTACCCTTAATTTGAGTCTGTCTGCAGTTGCAGTGTCTGAAAATAACTTTTTTTGATATTTTATTCAAGCAAAATTATACTTAAGGGGATAAAAGGTTGTAGGCCATAGGAGAAAGACTTATTGTTTGAAAACTTATCATAGTTTATAAGAGATAATTTATTGTTGTTGCTCTTAATTCATGCCGAACTCCATCAAGCATAAAATATCAGCAATGGAAATCGTCAACAGGAGCAGAACAAAAAACAAACAAAAACAAATCAGTAAATGTTATTAGATGTTGGACAAGTTGAGTCAAATAATGAGTAACATATTTATATTGGAGTTTGCGAGAAGTTTTGTTTAACAGTATTTTTGTTTGACAGTATTTCAACCTAATTGTTTTTAAAATAATAGCCATTAGCTTGTA
This sequence comes from Siphamia tubifer, assembly GCA_020466265.1. Classification (NCBI taxonomy): domain Eukaryota; kingdom Metazoa; phylum Chordata; class Actinopteri; order Kurtiformes; family Apogonidae; genus Siphamia; species Siphamia tubifer. The sequence goes on from CM035784.1 coordinate 14,393,607, forward strand.
AGTTCGTTCATCCATCTGTTGTGTTTTAGTCTGAAGGCTGTTTGAACATGTAGTAGAACAAAAACAAAGCCCCAAAAAAATCCCCATTTTTATCATGGGGTTTCTGAATGTCCCATATGGGAGCACTTCATTTATTGCATGTTACACACAGGGAATAATTAAAAAATAAAACAAAAGAACACTGTCGTTTAAAATGGCAATTGCTGTAGCTATCCATTTGGGATCACTTCAGGTACGTTACAGTGAAAATAAACAGTTCCAGTGAAAATGACTCTTTCCCCTTAAGCTCAGCTCCATTTACCATGTGGCAGCAAATGTTAATAAGTGTGTACTTGTTGAGCTTGAACAGCTTTAACTCTTACCACATTACATGGCATCTCCACTGGACTCGCAACCATATTTACATCATGTTATGGCTCAGACAGCACTTTCCCATCTGTTGAGAATTCCTACTGGGGACGGATGAGGGTTGTTTTTCTCCAGAGGGAGCAGGGATGGCATGTGGGCATGTTGTTGTTGCTCTCCTTTTTGGTCTAAAGTTTCCTCATGGCGAATGTTTCCCAGCTCTCTTCTCTCCCAGGGCCTTTGACAGTTCACACAGCCAGCTGCGCAACATCTGCCCAGGCGGTAGCGTAGACTGGCTGAGTAGAGATACAGTGTATGAGGGGATTTTTTTTTTTCGGGTGCCGATATCTGCGTTTGTTTTGCGACCATGTTTATGTCTGTTCGTGTTGCCCTCAGCTCCATTTAACAATGATTAATACTGCGTGTTTTACCTTGACCTGAGTGGGGAGGCTTTTATTTCACAAGAATTTTCTTACAACACGCAGGATTGCTAATATAATAATAACAGGCCGACCGGTTCAGGATTTGTTGCTGACAAGATGAGCGCGAGCCAAGGATGAATCAAACATACCAACATAATAGTTACAAGACTTGACACTGTTAAAACTCTGCTTAACAGTGTGAGAAGGGAGGAGAGATTCACTAAGTTATAACCAAGTCAACGGATGGAAGTAAACTCATTTTAGTCTGTTGCCTCATCCACATACAGAGAAATAGATGCAAGATTCCCCTTTATTGTCATTGTATACACAGAGCATACACAATGAAATTCTGATGCATTTAATAGGGACGGTACATTTTTAGTATAAAAAAGAAAATGTACATTGCAAAAATATTTAATAGTATTATCCAGTGGAGACTCACATATCCACTAGTGTGCACGTCCTTTTATTTATTACTATATAATTTTATTGTCTGTTTTCTTCTCTTTTTTTTTATATATGTACTGAACTGAGGAAATGCTTAAAACTCTCATTGTATTTTTTGTGTATAATGACAATAAAGGCTATTTATCTATCTAGTGACCAAAACTATCTACTGGTGCTACTGTTTAATAGAGCCATTGATCCACTAATCCTATCAACATATGTAAATAATTGATATAAAATGATGTTAATCATCTTTTTATGTTCATCTGATGTGATCCATTTGGACGTTTAGAGGCTCTGTAGTGAATATGGAAACGCTGTCATCTTCTGCAACACTGTTTCACCACTGAAACAAATGGAGTTGGATGAAGACTGGGTTTATGTTCAGTTATTGATATTTTACTGAAAGAGTAATTTTCTTTAGTTTTCTCTCTTTCTGTAATAATAACCTTAAATTTTATTCTGAGCTTTCATAGGAAAATACATGATTTTCACTGAAAAAAACACAAAGTAAAGAGGATAATATTTCAATAAGTGGTGATAAATAACTTAAGAAAGTTTAGATGTAGAGAAAAATTCAGTTGGAAACTGGAAACACTGGTTCTTTATGTTTTCAATAGTAAAAAAAACCCTGCTCATACACAACTTATTCAGTGAGTTGCAGAGGACAGTGAGAAGTTATACACAGTTTATTTTCATTATTGAGCATTGTTGATTACAAGTACAAGTAAATTGAGTGAAAGACCATCCATAATCCATTTGCACCCACCAAACTACAAGTAACGATGAGTGATGCAGTGAATTTTATGGAAAGTTTATGGAGTGAAAATGTCAGAAGGCAGTGATCCTGGCTGTATGCCATGTCAAGTGCCTTAGGTCTAATTAATCCTCCACTGTGACCTTTGAGTTCACCATGATGTTTATTCTCAGTCTTCTTGCTTGGCCTGAGAATTGAGACTTTTTGTTGCGTTCTTGTTCCTTTAGGGACATATTTGCCTTGTCTCGTTTCCCATGTATTTCATGTGTTCCTGTCTGCCTCTATTTTAAGTCATTTTTAAGAGAATATTTTTCCATATTTGGTTAATCCGGCTAAACTATACCATCTGTATATGCAAATATGCATTTTAGTTCCAGTAAATTTTTAGTCTTAGTAAATTAATGGAGAAATAACCTTGAGGCTTGTTCTTCAGTCCAGTGAGTTAAATACAGCTACATACACACACACACACACACACACACATACTCTCTCTCTCTTTCCATGACTGTAATTGTGTGCATAAGGTGTGACGAGTTTACTCCTTTATATATTATCAGAGACACTTAGCATAGGCTTGATTTATAGGGTGCTTAAGGTTCCATTGATTTTGCCGGATTTCGAGTAAACACAATTAAAACATATTAAGTTAATGTTGCCTGTATCATTCTGTTTGCTGAAATTAAGCAGTCATTAAAACTTTTGTCTTTGTGCGACACTCTAGGTGCATGTTGCGGGTACTGGATTCATTTGGGACCGAACCGGAGTTCAACCACGCCCACTACGCCCAGTCCAAAGGCCACAAGACGCCATGGGGAAAGTGGAACCTCAACCCACAGCAGTTTAACACCATGTTTCGTAAGTCACTGGAAAACACACGAGTGCTTCCGTGTGCCATTAAATTACTAGTAGGCTTTAACTTTGAGGGGTTTAAAACAGAGCATTTGGCTTGATTACGGCCTGGATGCAGGTTTTCACAAACACATTAAGCTTTAAAAGTAAATTAAATTGCACTTGCAGGGGTTTAATTGCCACAGACATCCTGTCTAATTTAATGTATCTGTTTTTTTGATAGTTCTTTTGTCAATGAGAGTCAAGGTCATTTATGTAAAACTGCACATATATGCAGTGTTTCTTTCCATTTCCCTGCTAAGTAACTTTATAAGCAAAGTAACTGATCCATAACTGTAACAAGATGAGTCCCAGTCAAACAATAGCATAACTTAAATAGTCGAAAGTTTCACATTTCAATAAAAAAAAAAGGCCCTTCAGCAAATGCAGTTATTTAACAAAGCAGTTTAGCTGGAGTTGCATGTTCTTTTCTTTCTGTAAATGTAATTTTTGTCCTTTGGACCTGAGGTATAAAAGTTGGTGGAAAATCCAGCAGGGTACAGGCTAATGGAAAGTCATCAAGCGGATTAAGGGTCAGAAACTCGGCTCTCCATTTTGCAGTGATTATGAATGTAGGACGGAGGGATTTTATTGCACTGTGTGAGTGCATCACTCCTATTGAGAGATCAGTCTGTAACTGGAGTCCAGCAGAGTCGCCGAGGTAAACGAGTGGTAGTGGCTGCAGGGAAGAGACAATTCTTTGGAGGAAAGGGGGTCTGATCCCTCTGGAGTATTGACCTTTCCCCCATAGCTAAAAGAAAGTGAAATGTTACCCAGGCAGTCTGTGTTTGTTAGGTGAGTCCCGGAGCTGTCCAGGATACCACCACACCTGAATAGTCCCTTTGTATGCTGAATAGGGTATGTCTTTCTCATAACACACAGGGGCTTTGCACTAAATCCAGTTAAGAGTCGCTAGGTTAGATGATATCTGTGGTGAAACAAGTGCACAGTGGTTTGGCCGAGTGTTAAAACCACAGAGTGGCATCACTTCCAAGCACAAGAAAGGAGAATGACTTTTTTTTGTTGTTTTTTTTTTTTTTTTCCTTGTTGGATCGGGCCACACAACACCTTAATTTGAGGGCAGACGAGTTTAATTTACACTTAAAAGCACACATGGTAACAATGCACCGACATGGTTTAGGAATTTGATATAGAGTATTAGGATTTCTTAATTCTATCATCAATGTAGCACAAATAAATATACAAAAAATTAGAAGAAAAACTATAAATGAAGTCTATGTACTGTCATTTTAAAATTCGGACTGTAGCCCCCCGAGATGTTGGAATGAGCTGCCCCTGTCCCTTTTTGTGGTTGGCTCTATGGACTCTTAAAAAGCAGCTCAAGATGTTTTTATTCAGGCAAGCTTTTGGTTGATGGACTTATCATTTTTATTTATTTTATGAAATATTTTGTAGTTTTTTTTATTGTACTCCTTTTATATACAGCTCCTTTGAGATTTTTTACATGTGAAAAGCACTTTGTAAATACATTCTACGTCCTTACTTACTATCTGGCAGTGGTTGAGTAATATTTGCACTTCATCCCATTGTGTATTTTTAATCAAGTGCACATATTTACAATGACTGGGATTTTCTGATGTTCAGAGTGTCTCCTGTGACTGTATCTATTTATGTGTTTATGTAACCCAGAAAAGCCAACATGTGCAGTAAGAAAAAAAAAAAAATACAAAGTACTTCGAACACACTGTAATGGAGCTGTAGCACACTTGTAGAAAAGCTGGGGTGTTTTATCACAGAGTTTGTTCGTCAAGACAATATGATGTATAAGATTTTGATTCCCTTTTTGTATTCTCACACACCTATTGAATGTAGATGTTAGAATAGACAAATCAGATGGTTGTGGGTAATTCATCCTAGTTTTGGATTGGTCTATTTGTTAAGATTACGCAGTGCTCCATAAATCACTGGTTGGGGGAATGGGGGCTGTGTGGCCTCTGGCCAATAAGACAAGACAAGGCCAAATTGACCTCATTAATCTTTTTCATTCAGCTGAGAGTCAGGGTAGCAAGGATTGTTTTCTTGTGCACGATTTGTATTTGAATGGGTTGTGGTTCTTAGTTCTGTTGGCTCCATTTTCTAGCACCAGTCATTAATAACCCAGCACTCATGGAAATATAATTTAGTTAACCTTTCTGTATTCACCTTTGGTATGACATGCAAGGATTTATGCTCTGACAATTCAGATTTATTTATTTATTACAGGGGACTTTTTCATCATCAAAGAAAAGTTTGTCACAAGGGACTTTGCAGTACAGAATATAAATTTGCCGGGTGCAGATGGCAAGGGTGAATAGTAAGGCCAAATCGTTCATCATGGCATGTATATTTGTATTATGAATGAAATGAATGAATCAAATATACTTTATTGATCCCTGACAGGAAATTAATTTGTTACTACAGCATAAGATAGTTGTATAGTACTAGTAATAGGAGTGCATAGCAAATAAAAAAAAATGAATTGGTTTAAATAAGCACTCTGTACTTTATCATATTTGATTATTTTATAATTATATTTTGTACATACATATGAGCCAAAAGGAAAATATCTAGATAGAACAATAATACTAACATGTAGAGTGTTTTTAGCAAGTGGTCCCTCTTTCCAAATGTCATGCTTCACAATGTTGGCAGATGAATTCAAGGTTGAAGACATATGAGAGGAATCTTCATAGAAACACAACTGCCAGAGCACGACCAGTCATGTCATATTGAAATACCAAATACTTCTGTATGTATACCAAATACAGAAGTATTTGGTATAAATACAACATGGTTCCTTCCTTTTACTTCCACCTTGAAAACAAAGTGATGGAATGTTGTACTTATATATGCATGACATGTTTTTTTTTTTTTATTTTATTTTAATGACCAAAGTATACATCGCATTGGTCTAATCTGATAAAAACAAATGTTCTTTCTCTAGCCTTGTCAATGAATCGTGGTTAATATAGGTTGGGGGTCAAACATAACAGAAGATACTATTTGTCTTTGAAGCATTGCCAGCTATGTAATTGACCCTGGGCTGTGTGAGGTTAATGGAGCCTGAAAAGCTTTGACTGATAACATCTCTGACACGCCCACTTCCAAACCAGGTAGGCTCAATAGTGTGCAAACGTACCTCTTCACTAGTCTGTCTGAACGATACCTCTGGTCCAGTCCAACGTGAAAACAGCTGCATATTTATTTGGATAGTAGCTATTTTGATGGATTAGTGTAATATTAGTGTAAGTCCTGAAATAAAACAGAGAAAAACGACACCATTACTATTGTCCACCTACGTAGATTTTTAATTCATTCACTCAGTGTGGGCTGTGTCAACATTAAAATGGGCATTTCGAGCTATCACACATGACTCCATCTATATCTCCGTTTTAGCTCTAACATTTTAAGTTATAAGCAGATATCCAACATTATTAAATTGCCAATGGTGCTTGTTTATTTTAGCCCTCCAGTCTTTAATATAAATTGCACGAGGAAAAAACATTTGATGGTGAGCTTTTAAAACACTTCACAATTCATGGCTGCATCCTTGCATTTTTTAAATACTTCTCCCCTGTCTGCCCAGCACTAAAGAAATTAACTCTTTTTTTTTTTTTTTTTTTTTTACAAACAAAGCAACAGTCATGAGTGTAGAGCTGACGTTAATCCCATAATACTTAGACTGTGACTTGGCGTTGTATTATTCTGGTTTCTTTTCTCATACTTTCCTGAGAGACTTTGACACATTCTACCTATATACCTACCTACCATTTATTTACTATATTCCCCCATGCATATTTCATTACTTTTGTGGCCATGTTTGAAGTTCTACCATGGACTCTATAGCATCTTTTTTGGAAAAAAAAAAGACCGACCAACTTTATTAATCGCCCTCTGCTTATTTCTTTTCAGTGGCAATAGTTTTCAAATTCACTACATGATATAAACACCTATGGACCTGCCATTTCTCCAAAAAATACAAGCGGAAATGGTTGCGTGTGCGGCAGGGAACCTTTAACTCCCAATACAGCGAAGTGAATCTGAATCCCCGCTTGCAACTTTGTCAAGAGGAGCAAACCAGCTGCTTGTTGGGCAACAATGCCCTCCCAGACTGTTTGTTAGCTAATAGCAAATAAAGCTGTGGCAAGTTGAGTGACATTTTGAGTGGCAGCTCTAGTGGGAGAGGAGGCATCTGTTGCCAAATACATCAGAGTGCTGAACACTAATTAACAGCCTGTCCTGTTTATACAGTTAGTTTGGTAGATTAGTGTTTGTGCAGGCTGCTCCAAGTGCCTAGGTCCTGCCTCTTTGCCATCATAAGTACTTCTCAGTCATTTGTAGTCACTTAGGTTGCTGTATTTATTCATTTATTTATTTATTTTTCCCCATTATTGTACTTATCTGTCTGTATTTTTCGGACACAGTTCCACATACACTTAAAGAAAGCTGTATAAAGCTTCTGAGTGTAGACTCTCCGAAGCTGCAATTTCAGAGTAAGGAAAAAGGTTGCAATAATCTTGTTACTCTTTTATCAGTTCATTAGGCGAACAAAACCAATAGTATTTCAGGGCAGCATGCATTCAGATCTTGCCTACACTGGCATCTCCCACAGATCTGGTGATGTCTTTATAACATCTACTCCTACATTTATGCATGCTCGAGCAGACATGTTATAGTATTCAGTGGGTGTTTTCATTGTATTTAATGCTATTGAAAAAGGCTAGATTATTTAAGTATATATTTACTAAAAACAGCCATATTTCATTTAAGAGGTATATGATGTCTTCACTGGCACATTTTCCAGGAAAAACATGAGGAAATATATCTGCACACTTCACATACATGCTGTTATACATGATAGCCCTCCAGAACACTAGCGTGTTGGAAACCCAAGTAAGTTTTTGTCCTTTTCAAAATGCACAAAATATTGAGTTTATGCCATTGTTCAATAATAATTCAGTCTGGAGGAGGTTTACAGGCTCATTTACTCTACAAAAAACACAACTGGACTCAAACTTTCTACACCTGAAGGTCTTTATGCAACCCAATACAATAGAGAGAGATGGAGTGACGGAACACTGGGGATTTTTCACCCAGGAGTTACTGTCCCATTCTCAGCAACACCCTTATGAAGTTACAATCATAAAGGTAATATAGTATTAAAGTCAGTTAATGTTTTACAACAGTGTCTGGGAGGGATCTGCTTTGGTTATGGTGTAGAGTGGTGTAGTGTAGTGGGGTTCATTTTATTCATCATGTAATACTACAGGGCTTTTCAGATTGTGTAATTCTTTTTCTGTTCTATTCATTTCTATTTAAAAAAAAATCAGTCTCATAAAAATGTTCATCCACCTGTCTGTTAAAAAGAATCTAATCTTACATTTATCTTTTGGAAGACAGTATAAACCTTTATAAGACATTAACAAATAGGTAACAAATTGTTAATACATAGTGAATTGTGTAGGTATTATAAAGTGTTACCAATATTATTATTGACCAGCTGGCTCGCTAGCTGTTTTATCATAAAGCTAATTGTTATCTCTGTGACTGTACATGTTTGTGTCTCAGTCTTGTATTCATTTTCTAACTTACTAGTATCTGCCAGACCCACTGCAAGCCTAAATCGGGGTTTAGTGCCTTGCTCAAGGACACTTTGACATGTGGAAAACCAGAGAAAGGATGCGGTTTGCGTCCCGGCTCTGGCCAACTGAGCCAGAGCTGCCCGTATAGCCATGGCCAGTGTTTTCCCTCTTGTCGGCCAAACTGGATCAAACCATTCAGTGGTGACTTTTGCCTGAGGCTACATAGATGGTAACGAACAGAAGTGAATATGCAACAGCAGTGTTATGTTGTCACTTTTAATTCCACATTTACACTTACATTTTAGGGGCAAAAATCGGCTTGCAGATGGACATGCAAAAGTGTAAAATGTCGTCTTTATGCATGTAGTGTGTACACATCACGTCAGTGGCGCCTGCAGCTGTACATCCATGTGCTCTGTGCATACTGAGTGACACTGGAGCGAGAGAGAGAGAGAGAGAGGGGGGGGGGGGGGGGGGGTACATCGAGATATGTAACTGGGAGTTGACTCAGAACTTGGTCCAAGGGGTCCTGTTCACCAGTTAGCTGCCAGTCACGACTGTGATGGGCTGTGTTCTTGTGGGGGACGAGAGGTGCTGTTTGGGGGCTGGGCACTCCCCTAATACAATTGGAGTAGAAACACTGCAATTTACCTCATTAGAGCTAGAACCTTTGTCATGTACTGTATTGAAGGTTTTGATTCAACTTCTTCATTACATCTACAGTAATGTATACTACATATACCCTTGTATATGTAGTACTTCCATTGTCTATGTGGAAGAATTGTATAAAATTCAAAGGTTTTTTTTTTTTTAGATATGAAGTGAATCTAATCATTCCCCCATTCCGATGAATGTATATGACCACTAGAGGGAGTAGTGAGTCACTTTTCGACAAAAACTTAATTGCACTGGGAGGAAAATGTCAAAAGGTGACAAAGCAACAACTGTTAGAGTCAAAGAGTGTGTCAAAGTGATGAGTTACAAACACGGGACACACAAAATAAGGGAGTTTGATGATAAAATTTTTTTTTTTTCTCCATAGATGAATTTGATTATGAGGCTTATAAAAGTATGAAGTTATTGTGTGATGCTATTATCTTTGCTAAGCTCGTTGGTCCATAGTTCAGACGAAATTGAGACGGTTCTGACTTTCTTTTGACAGTTTTAGACAGATCTTTCTTTTGTTGACTTATTCATGAATTAATCTGTGTTTAACCACAAACAAATTACTCATTGAGATTAAAAAAATGTCTGTTGCAGCTGTTCACAAGAACTTTTGTACAGAAAACAAAGGCGATTTGTGGTTTCACTGTGGCTGTTTTCTGTTTAAAAACAGAACTAAGCTAACAGAGCTGTATAATGTAAACTATCGGCTAATGCAGCGTGTGAAGATTATTAATAAGACAGTGTTATTTTTGCAGAATTGATTTGATGATACCATACTACAGATTTGCATAACCATGTCCTTTTATATTTTATTCAGTGAACGATACAGTCTGTGGAGGCTTGGTGTTTGATTATTTGTGTTCTTAGCAGCTGTATATGTGTCCTGACACATGAGTTTAAAATATCAATACTGCACAGAAACCCCTTTAAATACCAAAAGATGCTATAATAATAATATAATGTTGTCCTGCACTGACAGCATACTGTTTTGGGCTGGATTGACGTTATTTCACTGTCGTGGTGAGGAGTTCATGAGAGCATTTTAAGAGGTGAAATTTAGTTTTGGCACAGTAAATAATTTGAAAGGTTCTCAGCAGACCTCTGTTTTATTTAGTACAAGCACATTTTCTCTCACCTGACTGTCAGCAGAGATAAATTAATGTAATTTGTCTCTGTAGCGATGGTGGTGTGGTTAAAAACGAGCTCTGACCACAGCCGCTCTCTAAGGCATCGACATAAAACCACAAGTGAGCGAAACGCCTCCCTCACAGTCTGTTTCTCACTTTCCCTGAAATTGAAAGAAGAGGTGATGAAGTGTTACATTTGATCCGAGGCATACCAGACTGCATTTATTTAAAATCACTTTATTAGTAGTATTTCTTTCCTCACTCTGTGCTTTCATCGCTACCCCTAAATTGCCACAGATTGGACATGTCAAAACCTTTTCTTCACATTTGTTTTGAAAGCCAGATGGCAATGAGGTAAACGCTTCCATCTTCAGGCTCCATACTTGACCTGCTCATCTCACGGTTCCCATAGTAACCATTTATCACTGGGCAGTTAGGAGCAGAGGGAACAAAAAAAAAAAAAAAAAAAAACCCTGATTGCTTGTCAAGTTGTGTTGCGCAACCGTTCCTGTCTGTTTCAGGAATTATGATCTGTGTAAAAAGTCGAGGCTATAGTCTCTTTAGTTTAATTCTGTGAACACTCACTGGACATGATATAAATGCACACAATTAGTCTTTTTTTATTATTTTTTTTCTGCAAATCTCTGATGATTTCTCACAGAATTTCTCCATAAAATCAGGTCTATAAGATCCTTAACTTGTTTTTAATCCATAAATACAGAATGCCACTTTGGTCTCATTTTCCAGATTTTTTTTTTTTTTTCTCGATTTAACCCTACATAGGATCACCTGGAATTCAAATGAGGTTGTGTGAAATTTCTAGTAATTGATAACAAATAAAATCTTACTAATAAAAAAATATCCTGAGCCAATAGTTTGAGTCTAGTCTAGAATAGAGACAATCAAAATACATAAAACACATGACAAACTGAACCAAAACTGCAGTACTGTGGTACTATTTTATCTGTCAAATGTTAATTTTGGTTGATTTTAGATGCTGTAGCAGTTATTGTTTGTTCAGTATTAAATGTCAGCCTTGTAAATACAAGCTAGACTGACTGTACATATTCTAAAAAAAAAAAAAAAAAAAAAAGAATAAAATGACCATTTATTTGCAACACAGTATAGCAAACATGATAAAAAAAAATAAATAAAAAAATGTAAATTTCAGTAAAATAAATGTCTCTGTTTTGAATGTCTGGGATCACCAAAAATGTGTGATGTTAAAATGGTGTTAAGAGCCAAAAAAGGTTGTGAACTCCAGATGATATCATAAGAGACCAGCACCTCCTTGCCACCATCCCAGCAAACTCTCAGCTCATAATGTTTCAAGCATTTAAAAGGCCACTTTTAAATAAGCAGCACGGTGCTGGGTCTAGTCCAGCATGCCTCCTTGCTCAGAATTTCTGGAAAGAACCCTGGAACTACTGATTTAACCTTTCTTAAGTGATTTATCATATTCTGTTCTAACATTATACATGATGTATTGTCTGGGTTTTTTCCCCCGGAAAATCATGTAATTTCCCCGATTTAAATTCCTTTATTTAATTTACATGCACATGAACACTCAGAGTAATTTCAAACATTATGTCAAAACAGAGAAAACTGGAGAAAATGGGACCTTTTCAGCAAAGATGTCAGTAACTGAATGTAAAACCAAGTGTCTCCATCCAATGTCACGTGTCGATTTTTATGAGTAAATAAATGTAGAAGATTAACGTCTAAATGGGTCATACAGCACCTGATGACTATGAAAAGATGACAAACTGCATTTTACACCAGTGAAGATTTGGGTGTTTACGGGTTATTATCACTAAAAGACAGATAATAATCCTTTATTTCTTTGTATTTCTGTGCAGCTCACACACCAGACAATAGCTTCCTGGGATTTGTAGTGGAGCAGCACCTCAACGCCAGTGACATCAAGCACATTGATGACATCAAGAGGCAGAACCAATCGCTCGTCTACGGCAAGGTTGACAACTTCTGGAAGGTACAACACTGTTTCATTCATGCATTTATCAACATGTATACAGTCATCACTGGGTTCAACTATTTATTACCTGTTGTCAAACAACATGAAATCGTTATTTATTGAATTGGTTTGTTATTTTTGTGTGTACTGAAATGGTAGTAAACAAATTGAGTCCCTACAGACTTACTAGACTTATGTACACATAGATGAAGTGGTTTTATCTTGTGAAAGGATTACACAATAGAAATTTTCACAGAGGTATATCTTTTCAAAAGTTTACGAATGCTTACGAAGCAGTCACCAATTTTTTTTTTGCAAGATTATAAAGTTATGCTCATCAAACATTGTGGTACTAATTCAACAGAAAGCCGATAGTTGACACTTGCTTTTATTACAGAACATTGAAATCGCTATTGAGCAATACTGAAAGAGGAGTAGGCAGATATAATTTCCCCAGACTTTCTCAGCAGGAAGTAGGTTATCTTTATGAGAAGTCATAGATATACAGATAAATGTTTCCATGAAGTCCATTGAAATGTGACCCTTCCAATAAAATCATAGTCACAGCGTTGCAAATAAAAAAAAACAAAAAAAAAAAAACAATGAGTCATTGAATAGGAATGCAGATGAAGTATACACAGCTGGGTCCAATGTCTTAGCATGGGGACACTTCTATTTAGTTTTAAACATTTTCAAATATTGGTCCAGCATGGTTGATTTCCTCAGAAAGGTATTGCACCATTCTTCACGCATTGGATGGATGGATGGGTGGGTATGTAGGTAGATAGGGTGGTAGGTAGGTGGATAAATTGATATATACTTTATTGATCCCAAAGGGAATTCTTTCAGCTCCATTGCTCTCATACATACATGTGTAGGGCAGTTGTGCAATTATAATAATAATTTAAAAAAATGACACAGCCACAACAATAAAGAAGACATAAAATAAAATGCATAAAGACATCAGGTAGTGCAATTGAACATAAAAGTAACTTAGTGACAGAGCTAGAATGTTCAGTGACAAGGTGCAGTCATCATGCACTAAACATTATCTATTAACTCACCAGAACTTTGTTCCATATATTATTCATTATTGTTTGACTCTTAACCATTTGGACAAAGTGTTATTTATTAATCCTCCTGTTATCCTTGGGGTCAATTTGACCCCTTTCAATGTTCGACACACCACAATTCAGGAAGTAAAGTACATTTCAACAGAAAAAAACTGTTTCCCGCACTTGAGTGGGAGGAGCCCCTTACACTACTGCATAATAACATATTATATTATTATCTATCAGAAACCAAGGCAAAGATTTTGTACTACTGAGGTAGAGGCTTTTTGATCATGACGGTGACGTAGAGGAGAATGAGAATGTTTTTGAAATGGAGGATAGTGTTGAGGAGAATCCTAACCGTGACTTAGGAGAATGAGAGCCTTCATGTGGACCCCCCTGTGGTGTCATAAGCTCCAACAGGCAGGTTTCTGTCTAAAAATGGAAAGATATTGTGGTCTATCTGCCCACCTGAACCACACAGAAGATGTAGCATTGCTCATGTAATCAAAATGGTTCCAGGGTCCACCAGGTATGGTATGGAGTTAGTCATGTCCAAAGCATAAAAACAGCATTTGAGCTTTTCATTACATCACTAATAGAAAAACATATATTCGACATGACCAACTTAAGAGGGGAATCGTCTATATGGAGACACATGGCAAGACATCGATTACGCCCTTTTGCAAGCCTATGTGGGGTTACTCATTTTAGCAGGGGTTTACAGGATAAAAAATGGAAGTATGATTAATAACAGGAATGGCAGGAATCTGTAGTGAGAGATAATAAGAAGGTATTTAAGCAAAAGCAATATCTTCCTTTCCAGTTTTAAATCAGCCAGTGAGATTTTATGGATATTTTTAAATTTCCGTGACACAAAAAGGTGGGAAATATTTTGAATTAAAGTCCTTTTTCTTGAGGTCTAAAATTGACCCCCAAAGATAAGATATGTTTGAACATTTGAGGGCAACAGGAGGGTTAATACTGTTAATAATAACCAAGGGAGTAGTTTGTGATACGAGACACATACTTGGGTTAACACAAAACCTACATACACGACTACTCCCAACACTTGCACTTGGGCATCATCTCTCTGACACAAAGACACATATATGTATTTTCTCCTTGTGAAGATGAAAGTGACAAACTTCTCTAGACACCCGCACACCAAGGATAACCCATTTTCAGACCTCTGAGCGCTTCGCAGTAAAACTCTTTGAACAACCTTGGGTAAAACTTTCACGGGCAACTTAATAACAGTCTGATTTAGGAAATCAAATTCAGCTTATCGCCCTCTCCGTGGAGTTTTTAATATATTCAAATGCATGCTCACACTGCGGCACAGAGACCAAAGGATTACTGTATCCAAGACAAAAACAACTTGGAGACTTGGAGAGATTTGCACATTGTTTGGCATGCCACGGATGGTTGGATTACTTCCCGTGCCTTGATGAGCTTTGAGCTGACACCCTGTATGTTTGAGAGTAGGCCGCTCCAGATCCAACTGAATCTTTAGATGTCTGACAAAATAACTCAGTGGAATGACAATAGAAGCTACCAGAGAGAATTGTCTTCATGTAACATGCCTGCAGTGCAGATTTCTTTTCACATCAGGAAACTTTGTGTTGAGGATGAAGAGACCTAACCTAATTGAATAATGAGCTCATTATAAAAATACAACACTGTCCCGTTTCTTACTCTTTTTTTTTTTTTTAGTCTTTTTATCTAATATCTGGTGGATGTTGCCACCGCACGATGTTGGAAAAATCTACCACTACAATTTTATTTTTTTGTCACAGATTTGAATTGAAGCAAAAATTAAAAAAAAAAACAGCACTGTAATCTAGTCAAGAGAATAAAGTCTATTATTAAGTAACAGATGACATAATAATAGAATAATTTTATAATAACTTAACCTGCATACAAATTAAAAGAAATGATTGAAACAACTGACAGATAAGTTATTTTTGGTCCGGATCACCTCTCCATTACCACCATACCCTGAAAATGTCATCATTAGTTTTAGAGTTACGCTGTACACAAATTAACAAACAAACAAACAAACAAACACCGGCAAAAACATAAGCTCCTTGGCGGAGGTAATAATAATGGATATGACAGAAATAGCAGCGTGAAGAGCTGTACTATGCCAGCTCAAATTAATTTTCATGACACATTCTTCTACATTTACTCGGTGCACCTGTTTGTACAGTTAGAATTTCAAAGCCGTATTATAAAGCATTAAATCCTGTGGTGTTACAATTTTCGGATCCAAAGGTAGCGGCATTAGTGTGTGGCCTCTGATTCTGTGCCAGTGTCTCACTTTAAAAGGGCAGACGCGGAACCCATCAGCTCACAGCAAGGGGCATTAGCTGCTAATCAGACTCCCAAGCGTGTTCATTACCTTCTGCTTTTAATTAAAGGGCCATTTTGGGGCTGACTGATAACGAGCCGACTGGCTTACTCTATTTCCCGCCCTCTTCCATTCACATCCTGCTGTTCGCTGTTCCCGATCTTCCCTGATACTTAACAGGCCTCATTTCAAAATGATACATTTGCTATATAAAATAAAATCAGGGCCTACTGTGAAAATTAATTCTCACTTGAAGGTAAAATTTACATTAGAAGTGTTAAGAGATGAGTGATTTGAAGAAATGACATTTGAGGAAAGTGCCGTCCAGTCAGTCATTTCATACAAACCAACAGAATGACGTCTCAGGTTTGACACCGTGGCCAAAGGTGTGGTAATTCAACACAGAATCCATTGTTTGTAACAATTACAATAAATAGCGATTAGAGCTCCGCAGTTAATTGAAACCACTGTGTTAATGTGTACTATTATATCATCACAAAAGGGTGCAATTTAAATGTCGTGTGTGTGTGTCTGTGCCAGAAAACCACTGGAAAATCATGCAAAGTTAAAATTGCTCTGTGTTTTTTTTTACTACTTACTAGTGATATTTGCTATACGAATACATGTTTGCATATCTGACCTGGTAAAAGATAGACCATTCAACTTGCACATTAGTTGACAAACAAGTACACAGCACTTGCAGTATTGTCCACGACAACAATGGTTTTTTTTCACCAAATTCCAACCCAAATACCAGCATTTCCCCTTACACTCCTCCTTCTTTTATGATTTGACTTTCCTTTTTTAAATCACTTTTAAATCCTCAAATACTGAAATAAATCCACTAAAAATCCTATTTGAAAGTAACCTTTACTGTAAAACTATGCACTTATAATCAGTGTAAATAATTGCACCTATTACAGATTCCTTAAATCTCAATAAACAGAACATCCTGCTGACGGCTTAGACTCTGCATTACAATTTATTGATGATTTTGGTTCAGTTTTAGTCTGACAATATTCTTAAAAGTCTTGCACAAATATGTCATTTGACATACAAAGCTAGATTGTTGAAGCAGATTCTATTTACAGTTATTGCACTAGCGTGGGAAAAACCGAAGCACCTAGAACAGGAAATACAAAAACACACAGGACACATTAGGACGCCAGACCTGGTTGTCTTCAGTATGTAGGTGTTGTCTCTTGTTTTCTAATTGCTACAGGTGAATGAAAGTGAAACGTGTCATATCATCCATGTTCAAATAGCGCTGTTTGAAAATCTATTGTATCCTGATGAGACCCTTCTCTAGTCACGATGTAAAATGTGCTATGGTCACAGAAGCCTTTGGAACCATTTTATTGCTACCATTTTAATCATTTATTCATACTGTATGACAAATAAAGAGCAAAGTCCACCTCATTATTGGGAACTTGGAGTTCCGTCTCAAAGCAAAGTGAATGTACAGTATGGAGAAATTCAGGTTTGACAGGACGACAGATTAAACCTGAACCACCAACGATTACACAGAGCACTCTAACCACCTCTAGATAGAGATAGATAGATAGATAGATAGATAGATAGATAGATAGATAGATAGATAGATAGATAGATAGATAGATAGATAGATAGATAGATATAACACTTTATTCATCCCCTTCAGGGAAATTCAGTTGTCACATAGCTCACACCACATCATAAATCAATAAATAAATACATTAAAAGTGAGCTTAAGTGCTTAAAAAAATGAATAAAAATCAGCTTAAAACGAGAGAACGGGAACATTTAAAACTCTGGGAGAGTTTAACTTTGTTCAACTATGTGCAGGATTTAGACCTGTGTGTAATAAAAGCTGAGTCGTTGCGAGGCCAGCTGAAAACTATAATCTCTCCAGTGTGCCCTGGGTCTGTCCCGGGGTCTGGTTGGATGGACATGCTCATAACACCTCAGCAGGGAGGCGTCCTGACCAAATGCCTGAACCACTTCAACCAGCTTCATGGTGAAGGAGCTCTCGTCTGAGACCTTCCCAAATGGCAGAGCTCCACATTACTGCCGTGTTTGCACTAAAACCTGCTCGGCTCAGCTTGTCAGCATTTCCATGACTTTCCAGTACGTGAACGTCACAGCAGAGCGTCACATACTTCCATGTCGTCTGCTCAGGAAATTGGTGATAAACTCGCACGTGGCGTGTTTTCTCATCAGAATTTTTACGTCAGCCACCAAAGACTGAATCTCCTGTACTGACCATAGTGTATTATTATGGGCTATTAGCATGTGGATTAATGTACAGCTATAATTACTGTCAAATTCTTCATTTGTTTTTTGTGTAAAGCGGCAGATCCCAATCAGTGTCTGTAAGGTTTATACCTCACATTTTAGTATGGTTTGGAACTTCGGCGGAGGTGATACCAAAAATCTAGTACTGAGTACCAAGGTTCCAGGTCCATTTTTGTAATGGAAATGCACCAAAGCAAGCCGAATCCAGTCTAGCTGATACTAGTGGAAACGCAGCATAAGTCTTATTCTTTCAGCTCATGGCCATAGGTGAGGATAGGAATGTAGACTGACTAGTGAATCGAGAGCTTTGTCTTCCTCACCACAGCTGATCAGTACAATCGTCCACACCACTGTTGAGGCTAGAACGATCTGCTCATCAGTCTCAAACTCCATCCTCCCTTCACTCTTGAATAAGACCCTGAGACACTGAAACTCTTCCCAAACCCAGAAGGGACACTGCTTCGTTTTCTGACTGAGAACCAAGGGCTCAAACTTGGAGGTGCTAATCCTGATTTTGATGCTTCATACTCAGCTGTGAACTCTCTCAGTGAAAGCTGGAGGTTACAGTTTGATGAACCCAACAAGACCACATCATCTGCAAAAACCACAAATCCAACCCTGAGGCTGCCAAACTGAACCCCACTCTGCACCTGGAAATTCTGTCCATAAAAATTCTGAACGGAATCGATGGCAGAGGGCAGCCCTGTTGGAAGCCCACCCACACTGGGAACGAATCCGAATTACTCCTGGCAATGTGAACCATGGTCTGACTCTGGTCATACAGTGGCCTAATAGCCCGTAGCAACGGACTGTGAACCCCCACAGGAGATCTCGAGGGATACAGTCTCCAAATCCAGAGCAGATATTGGTTGGACAAACTCCCGAGAACCCTCTAGGACCCTGTAGGGGGTAAAAACCTGGTCCAGTGTTTCACATAAAATGGGATGTCCTCATGAAACTTGTGAAGATATCCTGCATTAAAAAAAACAACAGACTGTCAATAATTATTTTGCTGTTTAAAAAGAAATGTCGATAGTCACACCAAAATAAAATGGTCAGACTACCTCTGAGGGAACTGTTTCCATAGCAACCCACTTGGAGGAGTAGAGAGGCAGGGTGAGGGGGACTTCCTGTCTGTGCTCTCTCTCTTTCTGTTTCTCCATCTACACTATATACACAAAGATAAACCAGTGTATTGGTGATCAGATTACTTGCTAGCTGCTGTTTCACCAGTGTAATGGTAGATAAAAATAGATGATCATTGATGAAACATTCTAGGACGCGTTTCATCACGATGATTAGTATGTAAGATTTATCAATGATGTTATGACCAGAAAATAGGTCAGCGTTTACTTAGGCTACATTCAGACAGTAGGTCTTAACATCGAATTTGGATTTTTTTTCAGGAATTTGTTTTTGTTTTTTGTGTCCTTGTTCATATTACATGAGAAATGTGACTTCTATCCATTTTGAATATGAAATGAATGTGGCCCAGGAGTGACCGGCTTGGACAAAAAATGCTCCTGATGTAATGCATGGACACATGGGCACACACTGTATTTACGGAAGTAAATTCATATTCCCTGCCGCTCCTCCTCCTGGGACACAAAAGTGTTCAGACTGAAGTTCATTGAAAAAATATCGAATACGTATCAGATTTAGGACCACATATCCAATTGGCCAGGGTCAGGTTTGAAAGCATCAGATTTGTGTTGTTCAAACTGTTTTTAACACGTCACATATGAGCCAAGAAAACCGAATTTGAGCCACATTTGCCTGCAGTCTGAAACTCGCCTTATGCTGTACTTGACTGTCTGCAGAGGTATCAGATGAGGGAGAAGAGAACATAGAGAGGTGAGAATGAGAGTAGGATGTACAGAGCTGCAGGCCCTTGGCAGCAGATCAGAGGACGCACTGGAGAAAGACAAATCAGACAGAGCTGACAGGGACACACACACACACACACACACACAGAGCTGGCATATGCAGAGCAGGAAGGGCAGCCATCCCACACTCTTACCCTCACAGGCCCATAAACGGACAACAATGCGTTTCATCCGTGGTCATGATGCATAAGTGAGTTGAGTTGAACATTAAACCTCAGTTTCTTTACTGCGCTCGTCTGATCCGACAGCAATCCCCCATGCCATTAAACTGGCATGAGTGCCGACGTGGAAAGCTGAATTTGACGTTTCAGAGAAGAGGTGGGTTGGAATGGGAAATGTTATTGCAGTTATTAAATCGGCTCCTTCCACCGCAGATGTTTTATTGAATTTGACCAAAGACATTTCCAGAAGGCACTGGGTGTCAGTGCGAGTTCAACAACAACAACAACAACAAAAAAGTATTCGTTTCTTAATCCCTCTATTTTAATAGTTTTAATTAGAATTTCACAAACGGCTCCTTCTATTTTATTGAAGTTAAAAAGCATTTAACATCACTATCAAGATTTATTCACTTAAGAAGTATTGCTTAAGTCACTTAAGTAAAGGCCTAGTTTTACCTGCAGATTTGTGGTTGTTTGTAATTGTTGAAGAGGCTATCTGGGATCTCAATCCTTTGCAAATCTGCCATGTTTCTGATTTATCAAGTAAAAATCCCACTACAAATTACCAAACACAAGAGGTCCAAAGATAATATTAGTCCCCTGAGAACCAATATCTCTCATGTGGAAGGATATGAAGCATTTTTGGTTTCCTCTGCAGATTTATTCAGCCTATACCCTGGTGGAAGGTGATGGAGTCTGTGCCAGTGATGATTAATCTAAGTTTTTAGTGTTTTCAGTTGAAAGTCCAAGAGGCTCGTGTCGCAGCACAGCAAGAATATTCACTCTAAGGGCAAACTTAAATCTTTCAGAAGATGGATAGGTGACAAGCATGACGGCTACAGTATGGAACATTTATTTGTGGTGATGACTCTGCCCTTGACATCAGACCCGAGAAGTAATATTAGTAAGTTTAAGTGAAAAAAAGATTATGTTTATCCTGTGTAAACGGAACACAAGAACCACAGTTGTGAGGTGTTAATTTCCAAATTGCTGCGCAGTCCTGTGTGAATAAGGTTGATGTGTGTAATATGTTTTTAATACAGAGTACAAGGTGAGTGAAAGTGGAACTGAAGTGAAATAAAGGAAACAATAGTATATTTAACTGAGCAAGACACCAAAATATATTATATATAATACGTATACTAATTGGGCTTGAAAGAGTCATTTCTTGTTGTTCAGGCTCTATTAACTCTATGTGTGTATGTATGGAAAAAAAATGTTGTGATTCCCCCTAGCAGGTTAGCTTCTGCGTGCAAGGTGCAAAGCTCGTAATTGCACCCAATGAAGCATGTGATGTTACAGGTGTTTCCAACGCCGCAGGACATTTTATAATGGCTGCACGTGTTTCTAAGTTTTCTTGTACCAGACGCACAGTTCGACGCCTTCTCACATACATCGCAGGTTGACTCCTATTACGCACGGATGACGATATCATTGCATGTTCTCACTTTTCACACCCCCCTCATCTTGAGTCTGATGGCATAAAACACACACCAAATCCCAGCCGCTTCTGTGTTGTTAAAGGTGATGGAGGATAGTAAGGTGGTGAAGTTAAAAAAAAAAAAAAAAATTAAAGTGGAAATTATGACTTTTGGATCAAGTTTTAACACCAGATCCTCACCTGGGATATTTAAACAGCTTATCTGTCTTTTAAGATAACATTGTCAGAACTTTGTGGAAGTCTGATATGTGATGTGAGCGTTTTTTTTATATATAAATGCACAAGAAAGAAATGTCAAAAGATCAGAAGCATCAGTGTGTAATAGCCTTAAAAATATTCCCTAAAACTGAACCTCTGCTGACTCAATACAATGAAACCACTGCAGTAATCCATGCATAATTAGACTTAAAGTCTTTGTCTTCACTTGCCAAGTTTCAGTTTCAGGGCCCCGGAGTCTTCCAGCTGCAAATTATCCTCAGATGAGACAATGATCTGAGGTGTGTTTCATGTCTGATGCTAAGGGTCGTGTAAGTTCAGTCAAGTGCATCTGCCTGAATTCTGATGAGGTTTTCCTCTGCAGAAGCTCTCCTCTCCTCTTGATTTTTCTGCAGTGCACTCAAAAACTGCTGCATAGATGACCCTTTGAGCATTTCTTCATTCAGAGTCAACATGTTTTCCCTAAAATTTTTTCTCAATTTTGCAAAGTATCTCTGTATAAATGAGAACACAGAAACAATTCACAACCATTCAAACCTTTCATGGACTCTAATACAAGAAATATGTGGTACTGCAAGCAGCCAAACTTTTGCCTGTCATTGGACTTGAACAGAAAATCATGTTAATATAATTAATTATATATGTTAATCCATAAAGCCCCATTGCTACTTTTGTGGTGGTTCTCAAATGATTTTTTTTTTTTGAGTGATCTATCATCATGTATTATAATATCATCCTCTGTATTTTGCCTTTCTTCAGTGTAAGTACTGTATTTTTTCCCTATAATTAATTCATGGATCATATAGATGTTCATGAAAACTCAGAGTAAATTTAAGGATTCTTATTTTACAACGGGTAAAACTGAAAATTGACTCTTTCAGCAAAAAGCTCAATAACTAAATATAAAAGCATGCATCTCCATCCACTGTCATTGATCCAACTGCATGGGTTTTACTGGTGAAATAATACGGTAGGAGATGATGATGTTTGCATGTTCACTATGGAGCCTCTGAACAACCAAATGGGTCAAATCTGATGACCATGAAAAGATGACAAACTGCAATTTACACCAGTTATTGTACATGTATTGATAGGATTAGTGAATCAACAGGTATTAAACACTAGAAATGCATAGGTTGCTGTTGGGTCACGGGTGCCTGTTTGGGTATTGATGGGCTAATAACAAATATATCTTGTCATTTTTGTGATTCCGGCTATATGTTGAAGCAAGCACAACTCTTATATCAATTTACCGGCACAAACAGAACCCTTTTTGGACCTTTAATAGGCAGAAACCTGGTTGTGTGCCTTGACTAGTTGGGATTAAAGAGAGGGTTAAAGGAATAGAGAGAGAGATTGTGTGTATGTGAGGGAGACACATAGATGAACAGCAAACTGCTAGTATTGCTAGTGTGTCTGACAACAGCCATTCTTATTTAATTAGCATAACTACCAACTGTAGCTAGTGTGACTATGTTCATTAACACAAAGGAGATGTGGGGGTGTGTGAATAAAATGTCTGTTTTGAGACTCAAAGCTGTGTTCACACATAGGTGAGACACCAACATGTAAAGGGAGACATTTGCTTTGCAAAATAGCTCTTTTTGAACCCAATGAATATACCACACACACCACGTTTTTGTCATTCAGATCCTCTTGTTTGTGTAGCACGATTAGATTGACTGTTAGAGAATGATTAATGTGAGCGTGTGCAGCCTGTCAAAAAAAAAAAAAAAAAAAAGGAAAAATCTCTCACACCTGTGGAGTGAGAGAGAGCTGAGACATGTCTATTTCCCCAAATTATAGATCTGTTGGAATGCTCAGAGTCATAAAAACACCTCTGTGGCATCAGTACAGAGTAAGACATGTATCTGAAGCGTCTGTGCAGTTCCAACCGCCTCGCTCCGACTCTGTTCGACCGCCAGTAAGCCTCCCTCTCTGGACGCTCATCCTTCACCTCTCCCTCTGTCGACAGAAGGCAGTTGCCGCTTCTCTTGTTCCCTGTTGGAGCCAGAGTTTACAAATTCCCTCTGATTTACAAGGTCATAAAACTCACCTCCTCCACCTCCTCCTCCTCCTCTGCTTCAATCAACCTCTCCAGCTAAAGCAGTTATTTTATAACTCCCCAAGCACGTGCTCCTGTGCAGGCCTGGTGCGATCGATGTGCTTCCTGGTTTCAGATTACATACTGCATGTGCTCTGAGACGTATACAGACCCATACAGTAAGGATGTGTGCACACTGTCTGCATGCAGGAACCACTGGAGGTTGTCCAAGGACACGGAGGCAGAAGCGTCTCGTAATGGGACGCCTGCTAGCGTTACAAAGTCATAAGTTCTTTCTGCTTCATAGCCTGCTGACAGCACAGGCAGGATTATGGAGTGAAGTTGACATAATATTATTACAAGACGGAGAAAATACACAGCGAATGGTCAGACGTGGTTCAGCCAGGAAAACGGTGATGCACGTCTGATGTCCCACGCCGCTATTCCCTTTCTCTTTGCAAATTATGCAGTTTTTTTTTTTCATTGCAACCTGTTTTTTTGTAAAGCACATCCTCTTTTTAACCCAAGTGTTGTCTGTGTGTGAGAGGGAAGTGAGCCATGCTCCACAGAGCATCTGGCAAGTCATGTCCTCTGACCGTAAAGCTCTGTGTGGCAACTGCCTCGAAGGGACACTGCATGTATGTTCCTCTCTGCACACAAGCAGTCATTCAAGCGAGGACAAAAAAAAACAAACAAAAAAATAAAAAACACAGCACTCTTCTATGTTTTGGTTGGTAGATTTTGGATGCATGTACTGTAGTTGCCAGGCTTGGGTGAGCGCCTGGGTGGCATTTTGACACTGCCTCTTTCACAGTCACTCAAACCTTCCTGCCTGAAGAGCATATGGTAACATAAGGTATTTGAACAAAAATAAACAGTAAATGTGACAGTATTTTTTTTTTTTTTGTTTAAATTATAGGATAAATATTTTTCAAATTATGAGATCAAAAAGTTTCAATTATGAGATAAAAAGTTTAAATTATGAAATAAAAAAGTAATTTTCTGAGATGGAATTAAAATATATCGTTGTATTATTGTTGAGTTTTGTTTTAAAACTCAAATCAATCCAAGGTATTTTTGGGCACAAGGAAGTGGTTTGATATTTCTGCTCCATTTTGTCGGATAAAAAAAACTACAATTGCCAAAAAAGGAAACAAAATGTGTTGGCAATCTGAGGCTGCGAAGGAGTCATTTGTGAGGCTGGAGCAGGAGCACTATCAGGATGGATGGACCCCCCCCCCCTTCCTTTCATCTACAAATGGACATTCATCTATAGTCTGTCCATGGGAGTGGATCTCTCCTTCAGTGTGGTTCTCCTCAAGATTTCTTCTTTTTTTCCCACTGAGTTTTAGAGAGAAGGAGGGTCTAAGGATAGGGGATTTCTGTGGTTCTCTCCTGTAAACCCCTGTGAGGTGACACTGTTGTAATTTGGGGCTCTATAAATAAAATTGAGTTGAAAAAGAAAAAGAAAAATCAACTTTTCAATCCACTGCCCATTCTTCATCAAGTGATTTAATATGGGCCATTCTAAGGAATTGGTTCAAATTGCAGTCCCAGTATGAAAAACACATGGTAAAAAACAATTAGATATTCATACTTTGTGTGCAAATATATTATTATCTAATTAAAATCAATATATTAATTGAGATACTACACAATTAAATGTATTAAAAATATGTCTTTATACATTTCTTTCTGTTGGAAGGTGGCTGTCACAACCTCTAACCCCTAAAATTCAACTCATAAAATTAGTACTAAAATGATTTTTCACACTTTACTAAAATTAGTTTTTGAATACACCCACTTCCTTTCTTTTAAGGGGAAGTTGAAATAATGAGATTGATTGTGTGTATTTTTTTTTATTTCAGTAGAATGTCCCATATAACATCTTAAAACTGTTTGAACTTACTGCAGTAGCATTTAAATCTATTAATATGCACTGAAATCATTATCAAACCTGTATTTTATTGCTATTGGTCATCTTTTATTATATATAACTAAATATTATGTCTTTGTTGTGTATGGAAATGGTTTAGTCACCACTTTTACATTCTTAGTAGTGTTCTAGATTTTTCCAAATTTAGAAAAAATGTGGATTAAACTGTTGACATGGGCAATGAAACTGAACATTGCTTTAATATTCCTGTTTACATGCTGCCATGCCTGCCCTGTTAAAAACAATGTTTTTTTTCCCCCGCTAAATTTTCCACTTGTGGCAGATGTTCCACGATGTGAACTCAGCCTCCCTTTGATGTTCCATCACAAATGGAAACTCTCATCTTTTTGAAATTCGCCCTTATCCATAAACCTGTTGCTCTTCTCCATAAACCTCTCATAAAGTTTAATAGTAGGTGTGTTTCTCAAACTCAGAAACGTGGGCTTTTCTTTGGTGCGTCCATCCAAATAGACAGGATCGTTGTCTTTGTTCCAACTAATCATAAACAGGGCTTGCATGTCACAATCCACAATAAAACACAAAATGGATTCATTAAAGGAATCCAAAGGAATCGTCAGAAAACTGGGAACAATATCAGCATGTCCCTCACATTTGAACTGGAAAATGCTCCATTCAGAAGAATTCACAATATAAAAATAAGTCTAATAATAAGTTGAATATACTGTCATATTTTTGGCCCAATTGTAATGTGTGCATAAAATGATGCAGCAGTGTTAGGAAAGCAAAGTTAAGAAAATATAATGACTAGGCCAAATATATGACTCATACATTTATGCTAGAAGACCTAAAAAATGTTTTCTGCAAAACACATCTGGCGTAGAATATTTCTGTGCTTGTAAATGTACTTAATGGTAACCTTGCTCTCTTGGCCAGGCCAGTTTTTATCAGGTTTTCACCTGGTTAAGGGAAGGATAAGTAGAAATATCAATGAGGAAGCTTTATAATTTTGTCTTACACAGTCCTCATTTGCCATCTGTCTTTTACATCACCAGATTGCAGATGCAAAATCTGAAAAACAGTTCTTGTTTTGGTCCTATTTTCAGAAGTGCATTTGGAATTTTACTTCACTTATTTTATTTAAAAAAATAAAATAAATGGTGGACATTATTGAAAGAAATAAATGCATTTTTCTACATTTTTAGTCACCGTTGCTGAAATTCAATTCCTGCAACCAAAACATATTAATATCATTAAAGGAATTTCTGGATGTGTCATCAACTTTTTTTATTTAATGCAAGTGTGGGTGTTTCTTCCTCTGATATCTACCAGTAACCTTCCTTTATAAATCCCTCCACTCACACACAGATACAAGCTCAGCTCTCCTGAGTGAAAAGATTACAGGGTAGTGATTTCACTTTCTAATTAGGCCCTCATCTGACACACACACACACACACACACACACACACACACATGCACACACACTCGGCTGCTTTAGTTACAGCAGGCTGGCTGGAGGCATCTGATAGCCAGTTCTCCAGGGATCCTGACGAGCGGCTACCTGAAATTTAAGCTCCAAAAGGAAGCAGAGGAACAGACACACACACACACACATGAATGTACTCACAAGGAAAAGAAGAGTGAATACAAAAAGTTGAGAACCAAAACTAAAGTCCTCTTTCCTATTTCAACATTGGGTGTAAATTTGATACAGGTAGCTTTTAAACGTAATGAGTCTTTGCTGCCCCACAAGTGTTAAAAGTATTGGAAATCGATAATGCCCCAGTGCATTTGAATGTGTGCGCACATTGTCCTGAATCCGTCTCTGAGGCATCCTGTCATTATAAAGAAAATGGCTCCTTTTCATCTTTACTGCCTCCCTGAAGAGCTCAGCTTTTTATGAGCAGCTCTATGTACTATGCACTGCTCCTATGGGGGCTGATGTACCAAAAAAAGGAAAAAAGTTATGTATCATGAAAGCGATATGATACTCTGTGCAGAATTATAACTGTTATGCGGCAGTTACATGGGCATTATCAGCCACCTGCTGTGAGCGTTTGAGCAGAAGAATGATCAAGTAATGTTTCTATCCGAACTGATTAAGATGATTTGTTTTATGAGGGAAGCTCCTGTATTTGACAGGCATTACTAAGAATAATAATTGCAAGTGTTAATATGTTAATCCTGTCTACATTTTGCAGTTTATGCAAAGTGATGCATTGGAGAAAAGCTGGCAAAGGTCCTTTTAAGGCTCATAAATTAGTTTTCTATTGGACATCAGTGATTCAGGCTCCTATTTCCTTGTTTTTCTTTTAACCTTGACAATTTTAAATTCAGTGGTGGTTTCTGTATAGTTAAAGTAGGCTTGTCACCCAGGGACTCCCAAATTGTATTTTTTTTTTTTTTTTGTGCGTGTCCCTTTAATCAAGGACATCATAGATCAGGTTGACTTTAATAACAATAGCCAACTATTGTGGGCACTGATGCTTCACAACCTATTTTTAGCCTAGCCCTGCTTCGCAGCCAGATGGTCAGTCAGGTAGCTTGAACAAAAGTTCATTAGGCCACATGAGAAAGTAATGATCCCTTTTTATTAGCAGTAAATCAGGAGATTTCATAGTAGAATGGTATAGTCTATGTCTCTACTTTAAAAAGCTTATTTACTGTTTAAGATTTAAGACTGTTGAAGATTAAATACATACTTTACCAACGAATTGTATGATCATCACTTCCTGTAGTTGCTTTCAACAAATTATTTATTTTTCTACAGGACAAGAAGAAATACCTTGATATCATCCACAGCTACACAGAGGTCCACGGCACCGTCCACGGCACCAGCACCGTCCACCTGCCCAGCTACGTCAAGAACCACGGCATCTTGAGTGGCCGAGACCTTCAGTTTCTGCTTCGAGAAACCAAGGTGAGTTTTTGACAATTTATTAGTCACCCAGCAGCTCCAACGCATCTTTTTTTATGATATTGTGACCCAGGTAACTTGTACAATATTGAATGCATACCATTCTGTTCACAAACTACAGCCAAGACTGTGAAAACTGCTTTAAAAATTCCGGCCATATCTGCTGATGAGCTAAACCACATGACAAATAACAAACACAATGTCAGTTGACATCAAAGCAAAATTCTTCCAAGACTCGTCCATCTCATGTTTGTAAAAGTACACTCAATTTAATGAGCACATTAAGAAACATAATCCAGTGGAGAACAAGATTAAAAAAACAAAATGTACATATCTGAAAGCTTGAGCGTGCTGCATTGACAAAGGAGTGTCTTCAGAGACACTCTTCTCAAAGTGCCTCAGGCGAAGTGGCTGTAGTTTCCCCTGAGTCTGTTCTCAGTCCAGCCATCCACAGTAGCACTTGACCATTCATGTCGTGACTCGTCCCTTCCTCTCTCAACTGGACTCACTCACATTCACAAAAGCAAGGACACAACAGACAAAGGCAAGGATGGAGCCTCAGTGGCTCGATGGACAGAGCTCGGCAGCAGCAGCGTGAATACACGGCATCTACTGAACATGTTTAGTACACAAATTTGATGAACTCTCTCACCTTTTTTTAGTCGCATTTTATTTTTGTTTGTCAGACTGTTGCCATGCTGTGCACAGCTCAGACCATATTTATTTATTTTTTTATTGTTATATCGGTATGTTTTAGAAAATTACTGACTTATAATAAATAGAAGAATATGCAGTAAGGCAATCATTCCTGCTCATAAATTTTTGCAAAAACCATCAGTCCGACCCTACTACCTTGGTTCCAGGACATAAAGCTTCAAAAATCCATTTTAAATCTCATAACTGCCTCTCAGAGTATGGTAATTCATGTGATCTGAGAGGACTGCAGAGCTCCACACTCATCTCAATATGGAAGTGTGGAAAAGTGGGTTCGTTTTGACATAAGAGCATGAAAGGATGGGAGGCCATTGTGATATATACTTATTTTTTTCCCAGTTGGACTGAGCAGAGAGAGCTGCAGAAAGAATGTATGGACTGTATTTTTAGACTGGGGTCTTTTTGCTTCAGATTTCACCTCCTGTAGCTTTTAAAGTTTAACTGTGACTGTGACCACACTGTTAATACTACCTATAATTGCAGACAGAAAATCAGTTGATAATCATATTTCTGAAAATAAATATCCGAAGCAAAAAGGAGCATTTTTTTATAATTCCACAGGTTATTAAATCATTTAATTACTGAATATTATTGAGATATATAATAGGGTGTACATTGTTTTATTTTATCATGACATGACATTCAGTTTTCTTTCAAACTATACAATAATACGGCTTTAATTGTTTATGTAAAAGTGTAATGGCTTCGAGTAACAGTTCAAATAACAACTGCTATCAGTATCAGGCCGCACAAAATGCCAAACTCTTATTAAAGTAAATCCAAGATGGTGAAGTTAAGCCTTACATATGGCAGGATAAGGTTATTTTTATACCGCTACAGCTTGGGAAATACAATGAAATCACCACCAGTGTTTTAATGCTGATAGCAGTAGGCGGCAACAGACCAATGGTTACAATTTCCAATTTCCCAGTATCACTCATGGGAAATTAACTTAATGTGTACACCCACACTTGATAATATTTAAAGGTACTCAAGTACATCCAGCAGAATGCATACTTTACCTCTGTTAACAAGGGTCCTCCTTATATAAATAGTGCGCCCGTAATTGTACATGTAGAAAAAAATAGACTGGCACTTTGCTGGTTCTTGGCAGTTTCAACCTGCTGCGACTGTTTGATATGGATGTTGCATGTGTCTAAAACAAGAACCTCACATCCACAGAATCTGGCACACCATTTTGAGTAAATCCACCCCCTGGTCTTTTGGCTCAGGGCCTGATTCTCTTTAGAAATATACGGCGGAAGACGGGTTATATTACAGGAGCCTGTGAAACCAGATGCTTTTCTTGTTTCCGTGAGAGGGAGGAGAAGCGAATAGGGAAAGAAGATGAGAACAAGGCCAGGGATAGGAAAGGCATGAGGGTTGGGAGATCAAGACTTGGGTGTTTTGAAAGAAGAACTGAACTGAAACTCATTTTCATACATAAAAAAAATGGAATTATGAATGTCTCGCAGCACCTAAGATGGAAAAACTGCAATTTGTTTTCTAAAATGCACATGACAGAGAATAGAAGAGGCAGAATATGCAGGAAATAAATGTATGAAGGAAAGTTCCGTCATTAATTTTTATGCATCGTAGTGATTGGCTTGACTTTAATTTGTTTTAGTCGGTGCTTGATTCATAAGAAGGGAAAGAAATGGTGACATACCCCTTCATTACAGGTGTTTTTATCTTCCCCATTCTTAATTAGCCACAGAGAACTGAGCAATTAAATCACACAAAACTCAAACGCCATAGCTAGTTTTGGGCCATGTTTTTCACGTATCATATTTGCTAATGTGTTACTTGAGTTAATTGGCCTCTAGGGGTTTTTCCATGGGCCGAGCGTGCAGGATAAATAGTCACGCAGGTACCTCTGTCAAGATCAGTTGAAGCTGGTGTCATGCATTTGATTTCCTTTCCAGCGAAAATGCCTGAAATAAACCCTGACATGGTGTGATTTATCAGGGGAACAGTGGCAATGATCAAACTGCTGAACTGTGTCAAAGCTTCCTGCGTCACGCTGCATTCAGAGCACTCCTCCATCTTTGCGCTCAGTGTTTGTCTACCTGTTCAAATGCCGCCCACCGCCTGCCCCCATTCTCTTCCTCATCGTCATTGTTTTCCTCCTCTGTTGATACTTAACAATACACGGCTCTCAAAAAAGGAAGTAGTGCTGATCGTCTATTATCGTCACCTCGGCTCGCACAAAAGGAAACCTACTCCTTTCACAAGTGTGACCAAGAACAAACAGTCTAATTAACTCACTGAATATGAGCAAGTTTGGGAATTCAAACCTAACTTGCAGCACAAAATTCCCCTCATCTTTTTACATGCGATTGATAGCAGAGGTACATTTGACAGTAGGCAAATTTGGTGGATGGTTATTTTTACTCTGAATCTTTTTATTGGTATTTATGCAGAAAATATGCAGATAATATGTGGACATGTGTCGTCGTCGTTCCTTTTAATTCTGAATACAACCACACTTTTTTCCATACATTGTTTGCCTGTTGGTGTTTTACACAAAATACAATTAGAAACAAAGCAGTTCTTAAAGTAGTGGTGTATGGTGCGTTTGTAAAGAAAGAATGAAGTCTGCAGTAGAGGGTCAGTTTGACACAACATGGAATGGTTATCTTTAATACCTTTCTTAATGGCTGCCGTATTTGTTTGAGGCATAATTTCTTTCCCGCAGAGGGTCGCATGTATGTGATGTAGAAATGACAATGCTTTAAGGGTCTGATTTTCTATGAGATAACAAAACAAGACAAGAGGAATATTGCGGATTATCACTCTTTTCTGGCACCAAAGATCTTCATTGTGTCTTGTTAGTGTTTGTGTGTGTGTTGCTGCGTGAGGGTTAGGATATAAATTTACTCTTAAGGAGGGATTGGACATGGGAGGATCAATCGATGCAGCGGCCCTGATATGCAGCCCTCACTTGGATGAGCAGAACACTGTCCATTAACATGAATGCCATCAATACACAAAACTACAAGCTTTAATTTTATACCAAAGCTGGAAAACTGTTCATCATATTGCCAGAAAATGAGTAAGCAAGTAAAATAGCCTTAAAACTTACCACCAGAAATGTTTAGATCGTAGTGTTCACATGTTAAATAGTCATGATATATAATAGCTCATGAATGAGGATGTTGACAATTGTTTCAAATTTAAATACAGTTGGCGAGTTTTAGTGAGCGTGGTTGTTTTTAGCTGTTAAATATTCTATGTAATATGACAAACAGCTGGTCAGATAATCCTAGACAACTTGACTCTTGACAAAAAAATTGTGCATTTTGTACAGAAGAATTGTTACGAAGTAAAATTGTAATCGATAATTGAAAACAAAAAATCAATGTATAACTACTTCCAATGTTCATTAATCTGTTGAACATTTTATCAAAGATCTTTTCTTCACTTTTGCTTCATATGACTGAATAATTACTCATGAATAATTGTGTAATAACGAAACGTTTTTTTTTTCTCATGATTTGAGTTGAATAGTCAGTCCAGCTTTGGTTCAGACTCTAAAAGACTCTGAACTTTAGAGTCTTTGATGGGCCATTTGTCAAGAAGTCCAATTGCGCAAGAGTTGATTAGCTCTTTTAAATCGAGCTTCATCATTGTACTCCATGATCTGTCACACCATCTTAACCCGGAAAATTCTGCAAGAACCATTTCTGCAACTCACTGAGAGCCATGTACGTTATTCACATTTTCGATTCAGACATGGTTCATTCATTTCTGCCTTTTTCAGTCTGGATTAGCTGCTTTTCAGCCCAGTTAAGTCTCTGACTCTCTACCCCCTCCTCCTCTCTGCGCTCCCTATAAATAGTGGTCGACTGTTTCTCATGGAGGAGCTTTTGCATCTGCACACGAGGACCAAAAAAACAAGTGTGCTCTGCTGCCACCTGTTGGCCCTAACACTGCTGTAAATGACTGAATCTTTCCATCATAAATTGACCTTAAGAAGCATAATTGAGAGCTTGTCTCAGCCTATTCAACGCTACACATACATCATACATCAGTGCTTTGTCCGTCTGTGTGTTGGAACAAAAGTGCGTTGAGGACCTGAAGAGGCTTTCAGTTCTGTTCTTATGCGCACATGGGCCATTACCAACACACACAGACTGGCCATTGTAGCCTTGGAGCTCTGGCTAAATTAGTAGCAGCCTAGATTACCCGGACCTCCTCCCCTTCCCCCTTATACTCACAGCCTCGTGTGCACAAGCCGCTTCTGGCCTCGGCATGCTGCAACAGCCTCACAAATATTTGTTCTTTCCAACTGGAGAGGAACGAAGTTGTTATTGGAGCCCCCTCCAGCTCGCTGTACTTACAGTATTCACTTTTAAGTATATGAGGAAGACTCGGGCTATCTTTAAGTACTTTGACCAAACTTCTTCGTCTTCTGGCCCATGGGAAGAGATAAATTCCAGGCCCACTGATGGTACAGAAAGAGGCACTGTCATATTTTTTTCCGTCTTCCCCTTGTTTCAAAAGAAAAACTGCTGCTTCTGCTGAAATGTTGCTGATAAAAACGGGCGGTTTGTTTTAACTAAGGCTAGCTGCTGCTATCAGCAAACAGCAGACACTCCACCATCCCCGTTGGCTCCTTTGGTATTGGGGTTATTTCGTGTGATGCAAAACCGTCGGCTCTCCTCCTCACACCTCGACTCTTGTGTCAGTGTTGGAAAAAGCTGCCAAGCAGTTTGGAAAAAGTTTGATAAGAGTCTGAATTAGATCTCTTGTACACCGTGTTCGCATCCTATGAAAAGTCCTAAAATGCGGCGCTTGTATTTGGCATCATTTAGTCCAAGGTCAAACGGCTACATCTACACAAGCTCCATGTCCAATCAGCAATAAGAGGAACACAACGACTCAGCATATCCTTTGTCTCATCCCTTTTCTGGCCTATTTCCACAGTATATTATTTACAGTAAGGGCAACATGCAACAGTGATTTTCTTTTTTTTCCCCCCTTCATATCATAAAACATGTAACACAGGCAGCTCAGCAAAGTCAGAGAATTCGAGGGGAATTTTATACTGTTCCTAGTTTTCAAGTGAATTTTTAATGCAAATGTGAAACGAAAGGGGGGGGAAAAAAAACCAGAAGGGAAACTTCATCTCCCAGTGGAGTAAAATGAGTCAGTTTCCTATTTTAAGTGTTGACCTGCATTTTTAACACACAAATATACGCCCTAATTTCTTGTTTAAAAACAGCATTTGTGCTCATTTTATCAGTGTGCACGGTCATCAAGGTAATCCAGTGATTTTACATCGCTGGGTCTTTACTTTGATTTCTGAAAGATTACTCAAATAAATGAGGGTTCAAGCTCTGTCTTGAGTGTTTCTAAATAATGATGCTCCCAATTAATGTGTTCAAGGATTTGTTCTCTGTGTAGAATACTATGCTTTAATAGAGAGAATGGAGAGAAAGCACTTGGCAGATATTTTTCATGAATATGGTACAATGAAGGAGAGGCAGAAGATGACAGTGTTTGTGTAAAGGATAAAACAGTTCTTTCTTTTTGGATCTGAATAGTAATAGATTCGGTGTGCCGGTGTTATTTCTTCTCCCCCGCAGTTATTTGTGGGTCTGTCCTTCCCTTACGAGGGTCCCGCCCCCTTGGAGGCCATTGCCAATGGCTGTGCTTTCCTCAACCCGAAATTCAACCCTCCGAAAAGCAGCAAAAACACAGACTTTTTCAAGGGTAAACCTACGCTGAGAGAGGTAAGATCATCAGAGGACCAGACCATTTTTCAGGTGATTTTTAAAATGCATTGCCCTAACCTCTGTTATCTTGTGCTCTTGTGTTTTTGGGTTTACAGCTGACCTCTCAGCATCCTTATGCTGAGGTGTACATCGGTCAACCCCACGTCTGGACAGTGGACATTGAGAATTCTGCAGAAGTGGAGAGAGCCATTCGCTCTATACTCAGCCAAAAGGTAATTACTGAAAAATTCTGATTAATAAAAGTGTTTTAATATGGATGCAGTCCTTTATTTTGCATTAAAATGAACATTCATTCAGTAAAAATAAGGAGTCACATATTAAATTAGGTGGTGTTAAAAAATATTATTGAAATATTCTTTATTAGAAACAAAAAAACAGTGAAATAAAATGGAAATACTACTACTGTACATAAGAAGTTTTATTGCAGGAAACAAACACACAACATACTGTACAGAACAAATAGAGTAATACCTAAATAAATAAATAAAAGGATAACCACTGACCACCATATGACCACTGACTATTTGCAATTCACACTGAATTGTAAATGAAGTCAAAAATAAAGGATGAAGGAAAGTTTGGAAACAGGAAAGAGAGATCATCTTCCATCTTGATGTCCAGGGCCCATGCATATTTAAAGCCCGGGCCCAGGACCTCGTGTTGTGTTGTGCTCCGCCAAGTGGGTCGGAACAATGGCTTTGTTCATTGGACAAGCCTGTGGAGCCTCATATGCTTTGTGAGCGGTGGTGAGCTGCAGCCTACCAGGCTCCGGCTTGGCTCGCACACCCTCCCTGTTCTCCTCCTCATCTTCCTCGGCTCACAAAGCCACGGAGAAAGCAGCGGCTGACTTAACGCAGCAACAAAGGCCTCAGTTGTTGGTCCTCACTGTTTGAAGTTTCTCCTCTGCAAACGATAGCCTGTGGAGGAGAACCCGGGTCAACGGCCCTCAAAAGACACGGGTACAAAGTGCATACATCTGGCTAATATTTCACCAGGCTCAGCTCTCTGCTCCTTCATGTATGGACGCACACATATGAACATTTCTGTTTGTTTTGTGTTTGTGTGGTCAGATCGAGCCCTATTTGCCGTATGAGTTCACCTGTGAGGGGATGCTGCAGAGAGTCAATGCTTTCATTGAGAACCAGGTACTGTCTGCATATATATTATATATGTTCTCTGTTCAATTATAGTGGGATATATACTCTATACTACTTTATATACATGTTAATGATTCAATTAGGATTGAATGGAACATGTGATAGCAAGTCATGTCAGCTTACCTTAGCTTTGTCATGTCATGGATTCTCGTAAAGTCATATTCACATGAAAACTCAACTTTTAATTTGTTGTATGTTTGAGATGAATTTTGGAGTCTGCATGGGTTTTCTCTGGGTACTTCCTCCCACCATCCAAAGACATACACTGATAGGTTAATTTGTTTCTCGAAAATGGTGTGTGAATGCGTGAGTGAGTGTTTGTCTATATACAATGTCAGTTCTGCAATGAACTGGCTACTTGTCCAGAGTGAACCCCGCCTTTGCCCTTTTCCTGGTCAAAACGAATGAATGAATGGGGGTAAAAAAACTGAATGAAAATTGTGACCCTAGTGAGGATAAAGTGGGTTCAGAAAATGAATGAATGAGATGAATATTAAGATTTTCCCATGAAGCATCACTGGTCAAACTGGTTCAGCAACATCTGTACTTCCTGCGACGGATGAAGAGAGCACAGCTGTCCCTTCACCTCCTCACCACCTTCTATAGGGGCACCATAGAGTCCGTGCTGACCACCTGTATCTCCACCTGGTCTGCCGGCACTCGGGCCTCAGAAGAAATCACTTCAGAGGGTGGTGAGGACGGCATCTGTTCAGGATGTTGCAGACAAGCGTTGTCTTAGTAGAACCTGTGAGACCATCAATGATCCCACCCACCCACAACATGAACTGTTCTCCCTGCTCCCCTCAAGGAGGAGGTTCTGTACCATTAGAGCCAGAACAACCAGGTTCTGTGACAGTTTAATTCTCCAATCATGAGACTGAGGGTGTGTGGTTATAGGTATATATTTAAGTGTGTGTGGTGGTAGATATGTGTATATATTATAGTTTTTAGTGTAGTTTTTAAGTATTTATTGGGCTGTTTTATATAAGTCGGCATCGAAATGTCACTCAATGTGCACTTTGGTGGATGTTTGTGTAACAATAAAGTGTCTGTTCTATTCTAAAAAGTTTCTGACAAATTCATAGAAGACAGTTGGTTGAAATATGCATCATAATGTGTATTTTTAAGCTTTGAAGTTATGTTTAGCAATTAGTTTAATGAAACGTCTTGATGCTGAAATAAATGCATGTTCTTAGAAGATCGGTACAAATTGCAACACGATCCAGTTAAAAATAATTAACTCAAGAGACAAATGACACGACGCATAGAATTTTTGGCATTTTTTTTCTTTAAATATTTGTCAATTGCACTTTTTGAAACTTGTATTATCCTTGTAATTGTTCTTCAGTGTACTTAAAAAAATAAATGGAATCTTAACTTTTTATTTCTTTTTCAACAAAAACATTCCCACAAGTTTTGAGCACAGTACACTTACTGCGCTCTAAAGCTCAGATCCAGTAGTCTACACAGTGTCATTCAGCACAGTGAAACCAAAGATGACAGAGAAGGAACATGAAAAAAAGATGTGTTTTAAACACTTTCATGTTAAATATTTCCAGTAAATCCATGACATGAAACAGAACATAGAGGAGCTGACATGACAACACCAGGTGATCTGTTCAGGTTGTGTATTAATGTTGCGTTTCAGTTGTGTGAAATCATTTGTGCATGTACTTTCAGGACTTCTGTCATGGTCAGGTCATGTGGCCTCCCCTCGCCGCTCTGCAGGTCAAACTGGCCGACCCTGGACGCTCCTGTAAGCAAGTCTGTCAGGAGGCCCAACTCATCTGCGAACCCTCCTTCTTCCAGCACCTCAATAAGGACAAAGACTTGGCCAGGTTGGATGCACACGCTTTCAAGAAAATAAAATGGAGAAAAAGAAAAGGATATTCACACACACACAGACTTTCTTTTTTGGTGTTATTTTAAATGTAGCCAGTAGATGGCACTACAGCATAGATATTAGTTCATGCATGCACTTTGTCATAGAGCACTGAATATTGATGAACGACCGCCTGTAGTGTCAGGTTATTACCACCGGAGGGCACACTATTTATCAAATCAGTGGAAGGTTCATAACTGATGCTGCTGTACATTAATTTTATTGTCAGGTCTGTTTACTTATATTTTTCTTGAACAATACAGAGGGGTAGACCTCCAAACACTTCTACTGTTTGATGAGAAGAACAACATATATATAGAACATAATATAAATATAAGTCCAGAGGCTACTTGTGTTACTCTGGTAAAAGTAGAAGTACAGATTAATTTGCTTTACTGAAGGAAAAGTGGAAAAAAAAAGTACAACTTCTCAATTGTAATAAAATAAAAAGTAAAATTGCATTTCTTTGCCATGGATGAAATAATACTGGAAAAAAATAGGAAAAAAGTCACAATTTAGATGAAACATTATGACATAAAAAGGTCATGGGCTATGTGAGATTAAACAAATGCATAATTATGAGATAAAAAGTCCAAATTGTGAAATTAAAGAGTCAAAATTATGAGATACACTCACACATAAGAGATAAGAAATGTGTAATTATGAGGAAAAGAGTTGAAATAATGAGCTCAAAAGTCACAATCTTGAGCTAAAAGTTAGAATTATGATGTAGAAAATCACAATTACTTTAACCACCTCGGGTATGTTAAAGTAGGGGAAACATCAGATTAGCTGCACTTAGCTGTGAGAAGGACACAATGTTTTTTTCTCATTTTTCTCCTCAGAAAAAAAAAAAAAAAAGATCAGACAACAAATCACACAACAGTGTTTGGATTTTAACCCACAGACTGATTCCCACAACGATGGAAAGATTAAAGAGATCAGAACTAGAACAATAAGAATAGCTAAGACAGTCCTGGTTTTCTTTATGTAGCGTTAGCTGGACCAATTACAAGTTTCCAGCTTAACTTTTGGCGTCACTGCTCCACTTCACTGACAGTCCAAAGCCTCCGTGTCCACTTCAGCTGATCTTAATTGGTTCACAGTATCTGCCACATATGGAAGCTCGAATGTTTCTAGTTGTTTTTGTGTTGCGCTTTGATTAACTGAACACATCTCGGCCTCAGGTTCGGTGTGGACTGTCAGACGGTTGAGTCGAGCGCCGACACGGTGGTCCCGGCCTACAGTGAGACCCGTCACCACTGCATCTTCCAGTCGGACCTCCTGCTGTTCAGCTGCGCCGGCGCCCACCAGTCACTGCGGCGCATCTGCCCCTGCCGCGACTACATGAAGGGCCAGGTGGCGCTGTGCAAAGACTGCCTATAGCATCAGCACAGGGGCCGACAACCGGCAGGGGGTCGACGGAGGATCCAGCGAGGGTTTGAGTGGATGGACGGTGGTGTGAAGTCGGCGGAATAAGTACACGGTGTATGCGACTGATACACACCGCTGCCTGTCAGACACACACCAGACTTTTACAGACGCTTCTGGATCTGCGCGTGTTGTTCATCATATTTATTGTTTTGTCTCGCTGCCGGATGTGTAGCAGCCCTCAGACTCATCAGCAGTGGCCGTCCTGAAAGCAGATCCTCTGTGTATGTGTGTGTGTGGAGGAGGCCAAACATCGAACATCCAAAGGGACAGCAAATGGACTGAGGAGCCAGTAGGGTCAGACAAAACCCCCACCCCTCATGCCACGCAGCCCTGCACCCTCCCCTGCTCAAATCTGTTTATTCTTTAGGTAGGTTTGCACTGGACTGGCATGCCTGAAGGCTCACATACACACATTTACAAATGGACACGGGTCTAACAGACAGCGTTTAAGGAAGAAGTTTTACACTGGAACCATCTCGTTCCTCTCTTCTGGACAGAACTGACGAGAGCGGACATGTAATGTAGATGTCTAGATTTTTTTTTTTTTTTTTAATTCAGGAAGCTTTATCGTTTCCTGTCACATACTCCCGTCTCCCTTAGAAGACGTAAAAGTCAGCAGCCCGTTGATTTCCATACGTTTCAGTCTAATTTGCACACATTTTGGGACATTTTTGAAAGCTTATTTATAGTTGTAAACAGACTTGTTTGTCTCTGTTTTTGAAAAAAGGCCAGTAGAGAGTTGTAAAAATGTTTCAGCACATCACGCGGTACAAAACACAACACACCAAGAGATCATTCTCTGTAGCTAAAGCTGCTGGAGTCATGTTGTAGGATTGTCGTGGCGTTAAGTCGTAGATATTAGATTGTTGTCAGTGCAGTGATAACATCTAGATACGTTGCAGCTCGGGCTTAGGAAAGGCAACCTGCCTTATTTACAGTGTAACGTGGTTTTTTTTTTCCCCCCAAAGACTCCACAGCCTGCAGAGAAACACAGCAAACCTTACAGTGGTGTTCGTTTTTGTCTTTGTGCACACAAAAAGCAACAAACACAACGGACCCACACATCTGCCAGACAAAAGCTGTAAATCTTTTCAAGCCAACCATAAGTTATTGCAGCTAAAAACAAGCCAACAACACGTTCAGGCGGAGCAGCCGGGAACGCAAAAACCTTGCATCTCCTCATTTTCTTCGGATAATCGTTAGGTTCTTAATTTGCCTGCAAATTTTTAAAGAAACAAAAAACAAAAAAAAACAAAAAAAAAAAGATAAAAATAAAATTCATAGTTCTTGTGGTGAATGGAAAAAATGCACTACGTTAATGTATTTGCAGAGGATTTAACAAAAATATTAGTAACACTGTATATTGTTCATATGGGTTTAAAATTTTTCTTTTTTATTTATTTTGTATACAGATCTTTATCTCTGTTTTGCTGGAAATCTTTGTTTTTTATTTATAGAAGGGGTGTCTTCTCTTTTTTTTTCTCTTTTTATATAGATTTTATTTATGGAGAGTAATTTAAGGGGAAAAAAAATACAAAAAATACTGTAAGCTTGCTCACCTTCGAGTGTATGAGAGGAAGGGATTTGGTCTTCTGGACTGTTTGTCTTTGAGCGGTGATGAGAGGAGAACGGGTCAAGAAGGACGAGGCTGAATACGTCAGTCGTCAGGATTTGTATTTGGAATATTTTAGGCAAGAAATGGTATGGAAACATTCTTAACTCATTCACTGCCAGGTGAATGAGAAGAGAATATTGACTCAGAACATAGTCAATATTATATGTATTGTACTATATTATGGTATAATATTATATAATAATAATAATATACTAAAATAAAAGGCTCTAAGACTACATAAGTATGGCACCCATCAAAATAAAGTGTAAACTGTTAATTTGGATTTGAATTGACACCAAAACACGTCAATGGCAGTGAATGAGTTAAATGCTGTAAAGATACATGAGAATCAGGTCAGATTAAAATTTCACTTTCAACTCATTCACCTCTTATCACTGCTTTTTCAAAATGAACAGCCGAGCCGAGAATATGCCGACATTTTGTGTGTGTGTGTCTGTGTGTGTGTGTGTGTGTGAGATTGAGTGAAAGCCAGCAGGAGCCTCATACATGGACTTTGATTTTCAATCTCAGTTTTTCAATGTTTGCGCGTGTTAATTCAGATTGAATGGCACCATTTTTTATTTTTTTTCAACTAAAACCACCTCCGCTTTCTCACTGTGTCAGCTCAGGCTGTTTTTATTTGATCTTTTTATCTTTTCTTTTCTTTAAGAAAAAAAAAATGTCAGTGATCTGCCGCCAAGTTAGTGTTTCAAAGAACATGATGTGCCTTTTTTATTGTAGTGTTGGTTCTGATTCTGTTGTAGCTGTTTGGTGTGTCCGATCAGGGTCACGTTAAACAATTAAACAGCACTCGATATATAGCATTTATCTAAAACGTGTAGGATCAGAAACCAAAATCTAGTTTTAGTCCCCCTTGCATTAATTTATCTAATCGTTCAATTAAATATAATGTTAAATTTGTTTGTTTTTCAGCTTAATCTTCCGAGCTATCAGAAAGGATCATATCAGTGTCAGTGCAATAGATGATTCCACATTAGAAGCCTCTCATGTGTTTACATTCAGTCAAGCACTTGAACAATTTTCCCTCCATTTTGTAATTAAATTCAACATCACCTATAACTGTAATGTAATCCATGTTGCATTATTTCAACACATTTTCTGATTTCTTAAAGTAAGCACTCAACATGTTTAAATTTTGGATTTTTGTTGCTGCACATTTTACGTGGTGCAACTTAAGAAAAAAACGATTTCAATGTGATATTTGTGAATCTTTTTCAACTCTGCACACTTCATGCTGTTGTGAAGACACACACAGGTCATGACAGTGGTGTTATCCTTTCATATAAGCTTCAGACTCAGGTCTTCAGGCCAGAATTAGAAAGATAAGACTCTCTGAACCAAGTAACTTTTGAAGTGAACAACTGAAAGAAGACAGGTTTTTTCACATTATTGGTAAAATAAAAGCCTTATTAGTTTTTTTTAATTTTCAGTCGGGATTACTTGGAGCATGCTATCAATCAGATCATCAAATGTTTGGTAGAAGTTTCAGTAAAAATCGGCTCCAGTTCTAGCTTATCATTTCTTATCTTAAGATGAACATCGAGCTATCAGCAGATGTTTTGAAGAACAAGGTTTCCTCACCATTACGTCTGTTAACCTCAGCATTGAATGTCTCTGATGTAAGAAGAATAAAGAATAAATACTAGGAGAAAAAAGCTACTTACATTCATGCAAACATGTACCAATCTTTGTTTTTCAATCTCAAGTTTGTTTTGACGCTCTCAGTTTGCATCTGAGTGATGATGATTGTGGTCCAAGCAGTGGAATCTAAATAACGCCGTTTTCACAGTCTTTGAAGAGTAAGAGGGATATAACTTTATTTTTAAATAAACCTTTTCTCTGTGACAAAAGGCTCCGACTCTGGTTTAACATTTGTTTTACATCACAGCAATACAGTTTGAGTATTTACACCAGTCCCACAGTGGGTGTGCTTATACACACGTCCAATAGATTTCAGAAATATAGAAAACTAAAGTATGAAGGTACTACTTTTATACCTGAACAGAAGACCTTGGATCTGATGAAACACGAAGCATCACAGAAGCTGGTAAAATGAGTCTCACAGCAGTGTGTACATTCAGTTACAGCCACTGTAGCAAGCACAGACTTGAGGAAAACATGAACACTCTGCAAAATTAGTATGTCCCACCTCTGGAATTAATGATAGACTCCCAACAGCTGGAACTCCACCTGATAATTTACATTCATGTTCCACAGACGCCAAACACTGATCAGTAAGATTAAGGCTTTGGAGTTGAAAACTGAGCACAGATGGGATAGAGAGGAAGTGTTTTGAGCACCACTGTGGCTGTGATATCAATGTATTGTAACATGTTGATATATTCTTAACAAATATTTGCTTTGTTTTCAATAAATTCAACAGTGAATCAGTGAGTCTTGTGCTTAAAATACCGTACATGATAGAAATTTGCCAGCAAATGATATTCACAAATATATTCCTGGTTATCACTTCTTGCAAATATACAGTACCTACAAATAATTTGCCAGATAAATGTGAAATTACACCTAAATGGCAAAGCAAACAGCAGCTCCAGAAAAGATATAAACTGACTCTTTGACCCATTAATAAGTAGATAAATATTGACTTGTCATTTCTCCTAAACTATGTGTCACATGAATGGATTCGCTGAACAAGCGCACGTGTAAATAATAACACGAGTCATTGCATACGGAAATGGTGGTAGTGACAGTGTGACAGCAGTTAAACCATCCCACTGAGGCGTCACGTGATCAGCTGAGTTATACACAGAAGATCACAATACCTCATCAGTACAAGTGTGTGTTGGTAGAACTGAAAAGGCTGGAGTGGAATCTTTCACAGTACAATATTAAAATATATATATTTAGACAAAGTTTTCCTTCATACAAAGGGTGGACAATCTGACATCTTGATCCTTATATTTCTGTTTCCTTAGACCATTCCCATTCCGGGGTGATTTTGCTTAAAACTCCTGAAAAATCTCTTTCCAAATTAAAACTAGCTGTTCTACAGATTTAAAAAAAAATATATAAATATTTTTTGTAAAGGTAGCACCCTGTAGTTTGGACTAAAATACTCACTTTTAAGGTTTATTTAACTTAGAAACACGAATTAATTTCAATTCTTCTTCTTCTTCTTTTTTTTTCTTCTTCTTCTGTTAATTTTTTATTAGTGGCAGGCATCCAACTTAAAAAGTGTATTACTGCCACCTACTGGATTGGAGTGTAGATAAAAACGAAATGTTTTCGTCCAGTCTAGAGGGTGGAACCAGAGGAAAACTCTGGCCAATCAGTGTTCTGATCATCTTTACAATGATTGACTGCTGATACGTCCAACAATATGAGTCCACTCCCACTCCACCCCTCCCTCCCCCTACAGCTATGGCGGAAAAGACAACAACCGGCAGCAAAACCAAAGTAAAAACTGTGCTTGGAAATAGCTACGGGCACGAGGAAGCTAACTGAAGAACGGAACAGGACAAATGTTGTAACCGTTACGGCTTTCCAGCACTGGTGTCAACTGAAAAAAGGAAAAAGGGGCTCAAACCGATGCTGAGGTGGCTACGTTTCTACTCAATAGGTAAGATGATACCGGTATGATTATATAATATTTCAACATACTAATCGGTTATTGGTGTCATATTCACACTGTCACTGAGAAAATTAAAAATATTGACCAAATATAATGTTCCAGCAGGTTTTGCGAAGTTACCAACACTGTGTGTAAACTGTAACGAGTAAACGAGTAACACCATAGTTTTAGGTTTCACATGGTGTTCTCAACCTTTTGTTAGCTAAGCTTCATGTGACACAAACTGATAAATATTGCTTATTGTTTTGTTGCTTCGGATGATAATGACATTGAGGTCTCGTGAACGCTCGTGAACCTCCGTAGTAATTACTCCAGA
Source organism: Siphamia tubifer (assembly GCA_020466265.1). NCBI lineage: Eukaryota > Metazoa > Chordata > Actinopteri > Kurtiformes > Apogonidae > Siphamia > Siphamia tubifer. The sequence goes on from CM035784.1 coordinate 14,438,527, forward strand.
TAACACGCGCGTTCACGTATTTTTTAAGGCGTGGTTTTGAGGGGTGGGCTGACGAAGCTTTGACATGTATGTGTAGTTTAAATGTGGATGTATGAATATATTATTACTTTTTTTTAACCAAGTAGAATATTATGGATTTATATTACGTTTAGTTTGGTTTAGTTGTTTCTGGTTTGTATTAGTTTTTGCTAGTATGGTAGTGCTGATGCTAATACTAAAATGATAATTTGTAAATTGGTACTGTTGTATTGGTGTATATGGGAGTGAGCATTTGACAGATTATTATATACTTATATTTCTTCTTCTTATTATTATTATTATTACATTGGTATTCATATAAAATAACAATTGCTATATAGAGATCATAGACAATAAAGGCTGGGTAGTAGGGATATATATAAGTTTTTTTAAAAAAATTCTTCCTAATCCTTTTCGAGCATGTTTTTTTTTTTACCCCACCCCTCCAAAGAGGACAGGGGTTTGTATTTGAGCAGATTTAGGTAAAAACTACTGGACCGATTTCCATTAAGTTTTCAAGAAAGGTGCGAGGGAGTCCAGAATAGATCCATTAAATTTGAGTGAATATCGGTCATAATTACAGTCACTAAAAATTTGATTTCACAATAAGAGGATGGGGCAAATCAGGTTAAATGTGTGCAATGGGTGAGGTTTATTTATACCTGGAACCACTTTTTTCCATTTATTAAAAAAAACAAAAACATGATTTGTTTGGATTTTATTTTCTACATGTTTGAATAACGATATCAATCTGATCAATTAAAAAAAAAAGATCTTTGAGTCAGATTGTCCAGCCCTTCCTTACTCAGCCATTACAATTAATTATTCACATTTACATAAAACAGTATGTGCTCATCCTGGCCAGTAGATTGTGCAACTGTTAAATGTACAGATGATGTGCACTGGCCTCACTCAGACCAAACCAGTTTCAGTGACTTCATTTACAGTGGACTAGAGGCAGAGTCAGTGCCATCACTTCCTGAAAGCCAGAAAAAAAAATCACTGTTTTTCACCGTCCGTGACTGTGAGCTGCTGCTGAATCAGTGCCCGCTCACCAGGGTCAGTCTAGACAGATATTGTAAACAGCGGATCACGTGTTCCTAAGCCTCTGTGGGTGTGTATTTCTTTCAGCCATGCCAAATAGTTGTTGTAGTGATACATCTCTCCTCTCTCATCCTAAAAAAAGGATCCATCTCTATCTAACGCTCCACTGCTACATCAGCTACATCAATCATTTTTGAGCTGCAACACTTTATTGTGCAGCAGCTGAGCAAAGGCCGCGGGGAAAAATAAACTGCTGTGTTGTGACAGGGTGGACGAGGTGTAACTGAAGTATTGTACATCAGGTCTCTGTACAAAAAATAAAAAAAAAATGGGCTCCTTATCTGGAACGTGGGGCCATACGCTGCAGTCCCTTTCCGTCTAGAACAGAAATTACAACTTTGTCACTTTCACAGTATTGTTTGTACTCGACGCGTCTCCCTCTTTAACCCTGTTTAAATGGAAGTCACTGCTAAAAGATCAGAGATAATATATGTACACCAAATCGTAAAACACTTAAAAGGTGCCTAAGAGTTGTATCCACGACACCTTGGATCCATCAGTCCAAATGTTAAAATGAGTGAAAAGGAGGAATTTACAGACACTGGCATCTCAGGGGACTGAATGTCATAGTCTTTGGAAAGGGACCGTTTGGACCATGAGTTGAAGAAATCCCTGTCCCTCCTGTCAGTCAGCCCCTCCCCACCCTCCCCCTCCTCCTCTTTTCTTCTTTCTTCTTTGCTCATCTGGCCTTCACTCGAAACGCTCGTAGTTCCTGGTTTGTCGAATCCGTGGGATCATATCCACCAGCAGCCTGTAGGATGAAATAAAATAAAATAAAGAGCACATGTTTAGAATTACACTCTATACAACCCCTGACCTAATGTTGAAGCAATTACGATGTCCCTTTTATATTTGATTATCCCACTTTACCCACTTTTTCTACATCAGTAGACTTCAAATTAATAGATCTGGTGGACTACAAAACGACACAAATCATGTTCAGAGCATCAATAAAATGTTTTCCACATCATACAAGCAGAGATTATCAACATAAATTCAACCTTCGGGGTATTAATAGACTTTAAAATCAATGTGTATTTCAGTAAGGGGAGTAGTGCTTTGGAATGGTTTGGCAGATGAATTAAAAAACTGTGACAACATTCTGCGGTTTAGACAAATAATTAAGAAGTAAATGGAAGAGAAACAGTGATGTTGATGCTCGATACCATGGGTGTCAAAAGGACCAGTCTAGTAAAATAATAACAGTGAAAAGAATAAAATGACATTATAATATTTACATCTATGTTTCCCTAAAAATGTGAATAACATCAACAACTTCACGTCTTAAGAAAAACAAGTGCAATTTTAACAATTTTCTGCCTCAGTCTATCAGTTTGTCATTTGCACACGTGCCGAACAATTTTAATTTCAATTACAAATACATAAGACATTCAATAACAAGTAGAATATTTGTAAAATTGCACTTATCTTCAGGTATTTCAGCAAGTTTATATTTGTTCAGGTATTCAGGTTTTTGTAAAAGGATGGTTTAAGATAAAGATTTTCATGTAATTTGTTATTTGTACAATCAAATCAGCATGTTTTTTTATTATTACTATTATTTACAGGTAATTATGATCATATTTTACCAGTCTGACCCAATTGAAATCTAATTATTCTGTATGTAAAAGCTGAATTAAAATCATTTTTGCATAGTTAATATCATCATTGCTATTCATCCGACAGGCCAGATTGGACCCTTTATTGGGGTGGATTTAACTCCCAGACCTTATGTTTGACACCTGTGCTCGAAAACAGTGGGATGGGTCTTTAGGGGGAGTGGGTGTGGGGTCAATGTGTGGTCGGGCTGGTCTGTGTTCTGTCATGTGAGGATGTGTTACTGTAATGCTTAGTATGGCTGTACTGTGAGGTTTTCAGATGGTTGTGTGATGTGAGGGGGTGGAATTTAAAAGTAATGCGTCTTTAATCTCCTTTTTAAACCATGTGTTTGGAATTTTTTTGGCTATCTAGTTGTGATTTGTTAAGTGTAAAAACTGTGGTTGCAGGTTTCAAATAAAAAAAGATGAGTGAAAAGTGACAAGTGAGATAAAACTGAGATAACAACTGAAATAAAATAATGAGATTTTAAAAAAATATATAATTATGAGATAAAAAGTCAAAATTGTGAGAAAAAGTCAAATTTCTGAGGAACAAAGTAAGAAATATGAGAGGAAAAAAATCCATAATTGTGAGATAAAAAGTAAACATTGTAAAATACGAAGTCACAATTATGAGATAAAAGTCATATGATGTAGAAAGTCACAATTTGTCTCCACTTATTTTTCATACTCATACATAGTCTATTCTGAGAATGTAAGGAGTATAAAGTACAGATATTTCTGACGAAATGTAAGGAGTAATAGTAAAAAGTTGGCAGAAAAATCAAGACTCAAGTAAAGAACAGAAAAACAAAAAAAAAATACTCAAGTACAGTAACAAAGTACTTCTACTTATTTACTTCCCACCTCTGAGAACCAGTACTACCTGAACTGAACAGTACTAAACTGTAGTAAATGGGAACAAATAAAACTTGTGATATGAAATCACATGGGTAGAGTGTGAATTCTCATCTTTAAATCAAATAAGAGTTAGAAATAAAAAAAAAAAAGAATAATTGTTGACTCATGTTGTGCATTAGAAACACAGAAATAAGAAATTGTATATCGGTACTGATTCTTATTAGAGTCTTTTTTGAGCAAACTGAGTGAACTTACTTGACGCCGTAGCCCAGAATAATGAGGCCAATGAGGACACCTATTGTCCCGTCCAGGTACCACACCTTGGGTTCATGCTTGAACACTTCAGCACTGATGAGGATGGAGAACCCCATGATTCCACCAACCAGAGAGTTGAAACCTGGACAGTGGAAAAAAAAACAACAACAGCTGAAGCAGCCACTGCATGTTAATGGTTAAAACCTGCTGCATACTCCACCATAACAGACAACTTACCACTCGCAACAACAAAATTATGTTATTTTGTTTAGTGTTATCAAGAGATAAAAAAAAAGAGATTAATTAATTAGGATCTATAATTAATTGATTATAATAATTGCTGAGAAAAGCCCACAATTTGAGGTATTTTTATTTAAATTCATTACATTATTGAGGCAAATCAAAAGACATATACATGTGTATATATAAAACCAAAAAAAGGAATTATAAAAGTTATTTCTTGTTAACAGATTTGAACAAATACAATCGTATCTATTCACATTCTGCTGTATTTCAAACTAGTCCCAGGTGCTGACCTGTTCTTTTGTCAATTTCCCAAAAGTGTGAAAATAAAAATAAAACATCAGGTGTCCGTTTCACAAAACAGGTTTAATGAAAAAGTCTGTTAACCCAGAAATGAGGGGTTTTCAGGGTTAACAGTCTCAGTTTTTATTAAACCTGCTTTGTGATACGGATCCCAGGTCCATATAAAGTGCTATAAGTTAACACTGATCCAAAAATTATAAGAATAGTTTTCTGATCAATACAAGTATTGAATACTGAACTAATGTCGAATAAAACACCCATCACACGCACATCAAAAGGGAACCTCGCATACAGAAACATTAAAGTTACAGATTAAAAATGAGATTAATGCAATTAAAGTTCACGGAGGAGTCTGGAGAAAGTTAAGAATGAGGAAACAAAAATGGCGGATTATGGAGTTTAACGACTGTTGTCGCATTTGTAAAAAGAATTTAAAGATTGCTGACGTTTTCTCACATTCTTCGCTCATCTTTGATAAAAGGAAATCACCACCCGTTGTTGTTCTTCTTCTATGGTTGTTTCTCTCCGAATCATTGAAGTGTCACTTTGTTACACCCGCCCTCTGACTCTATACTTCAACATGATTCGTTGGCCAGTTTCAGCCAAAAGAGTGTAACTAGACTATTACTGTAGCACGTTACATGTACTGCCGCTAGGAGTCTTAACACGTTTAGGCTAGATGAGACCAGGAGCATGTGCAGAACGACAGGAATAATGTACATGGCAGAGGAATTAAGATCAGAATAAACCAGTGACTTTATCCAGAATTAAGTTTAATTTGGAAGTAGCATTTTCAATTGGAATTAGGTGTTTACATAGTCACCTGAAAGTGGAATTAACTTTTATTCTGAATTAAAACAGGAATAAAAACTACCATGTAAACAAGGATTATCTCACAATTTGAAAACCCCTGATGAAGACAATGGGTTTAATTATGGGTTAAATTGGGTTGGATCAGGTTACAGCTCTATTATAAGAGTGGGTGTGGAGTGGACATGAAAAACAAATGCAGGTAGTGGGGTCAGGTTGCATTCTCAGCTTTGTGGGTTTCAAAAAGTGGAGCCGTGCAGGACTCTGTGCTGAACTACTTGTACTTTTACAAGCTGAACTGGCAGAGAATCTTCCCCACAACACTGTTAGAATGTATTACTTGTGTTTTAGCCGCGGAGGCTAATGTGGACATGTGACATGGACTGCACGCTCCTCATTCCTGAGATGCCTCTGAAGTGTGACAGATATTAGAAGTTAGCTTGTAAACTGAAATGTAATTGGCTGTAACCTGTTTAAGTCTGTAAACAGAGGCATGTGATGTCTGTTAACTGATGCGGCGTGACAGGAATATAAGCAGAGGCTTGAATCTTCTGTTTCCCAGAGATGCTAATAGGTGACGTGATGATCCCTAGTGTTCTGATTAGGGCTGCACGATATTAGAAAAAAACTGACAGTGCGTTTTTTTAACCATGTGATATGAAAAAAATAGTCAGGAATACAGGATAACAGCTGTGTGGTGCCGACACAGATTAGTGGTCAACACAGAACATACATTTTAATATTATCCTTCTTGTCGCTGAAATAATTCCACAAAAAAGTTGCTTTTCTTTCTGGCATCAAGCCTTCGTTTTCAGTTTTTCTTCTCTTGTTACCAGTGACTCACTCCAAACTGATTCAGAATGATTGTGATCTGCTCAGTAGCCCTGCTTCTTTATTTATTTTTATTCTGAATTTAAATGAATTTCTAATAAAGTCACTGGTTTATAACCTAACTCGCATCATCTGGCTGATTTTTGCCAATTTACACACTAGGCTCACGCAACCATCTGAGTAAACATGACGTTTTAACAGGTTCAAATTGTGAAAGACTAGTTGATGTATTGGACACCATAGAGTCCAGACCTGAACCCCATTGAGAATATTTCCTGACGATAATTTCCTTACCGTCAGGAAAGTTATGACATTATATAAATATTGTATAGCCAGTGAAAATGCCCTATAGTTAAAGCAAAAGGTGCAAAATTGCATATTTGAATTGAGTTGGCCCTTTTCATATTGGGTTGCCTAATATAAAACCTTGATTACTCTTTTCTAGTTGATATATTTTCAATGTTTAGTTAATTTTCTTCACATTTAGTTCACTTTCCACACATTTTAGACATACTTTTTAAAAAAAAAATTGTTATATGTGAAGGAAAATTAAATGTTTTCACTATCCCGCAGCCATCTTTCACTTACTGATCCCTGATGAGTGGAGTGGGCGTGGCTATGCACCCGTTTGAGGAGGGGCATGGAATATTTGCATGTCTTCTCAATATTTAGCTTTACACTCAATGACTGATTTAGATTTAACATTTAGATTTAACATTAACTTTTAGATTTCACATTTAGATTTAACAATTAACATTTAATATTTAACTTTTAGATTTAGATTCAACGTTTACATTTATATTTAGATTTAATATTTACATATACATTTCAAATTTTGATTGAACATTTAGATTTAGAATTCAGATTTAACATCTAGTTTTTAGATGTAGATTTAACATTTACACATTTAATTTTCATTCACATATCCAAATTTTACAAATAATTTGTCAGAAATGTGTGAAAAGTGGTCATGGTCTGTATTATTCCACAGTGATGATCATTTATCATCATTAATCAACAAATTGACAGCAAATGTGTATTTAATGGGTTAAAATGGCTCACCACACCACTTAATGTTTTAAAAGAATCCTGAACTGTGCCAGGGTGATGCTAATGCAGAGTCAGCCCCTAGAGTCTTCTCTATGGAATGAACTGAGTGTACAAAAATCAATGTTAATGTCCTCTCGTCTTAGGTGCACAGCCGCCAACCCACCTTTTAACATCATCCGTTGACATGTGCTCATTTATTGAGGCTATAATATCAGTATCCAAAGCATTTAGTTACTTATTTTACTCTTTTATTTTTGTCAAACCACTGTTGTTTTTACTTATTTTGTTTGCATAAAGACACGGTAAAACTATTCTAAATACAGCGTCTCACTAAACTGATATTGTTGTTTTGTAGGAGGACTTTGTTAGGTGACATCCACACCTCCTTTTAGTGTTCTTTTATTTTCGCATTTTGCACTTTGATGCAGTGGGTGGAGTGAGTGTCTCATATTATTCCTTTTTTTTTTTTTTTTTTTAAAGGGCAAGAAAAAAAAACAACAACAGTCGTGACGATCTTGAACGTGCGATAACCTTAATGTTTCGCACTGTGTTCACAATTCACATACCATCAGTGATGAGGGCTCGGCTGGTGAGAACTTTGCCGAGCATGAACTTGATGATGGCGAGGGTGATGCAGACCAGGCCACTTACGATGGACACGCTGAACAGGAAATCATCCTGCGAAAGACAAATAATAAGTATTCAGAGAATACCTAATCTCGCCCCTATTTTGTGCCAATCTCAGGTTTCTATGACAACCCCTTCATGAATTAGAGTTATATATACACACATATATATATATATGTGTGTCAGTGTGCGTAAAATGATGATAATATATCCAGTATTGATTAAGTTATAGCGTGATATGTCTATGCTTGACACACACAGTGTTACAGAAGTAAAATTTGCGACATGTCACCTTTGACCTCCAGAGATCTCAAAAACGGTTGGTCATAGGTGATAACACCAACTATGAGAATTTTACAAATCTTCATTCCGCATCGTTTGGTACCAATCTGAAAGTTCTGTGACCCCCCGTTCTTGAGTTATAACTGATAATGTGATTTTGAATTTTTAGTTAATTGTGACCTTGACCTTTGACGTTTACTCAAATGGATCATTGCATCTCATGCGCATTAACTATATGTATATGCCCATGTAATTTCATGGTGGTCTAATCCCACAAAATATACAAATATACACTGAGAAACACGAAATGCAGAGAAAAAAAATACAAAACATACCGAAATCCACTAAAATTCACACAAAACCCCCCACAAAATTCAAAAACTCTTCTAAATTAAAAAAAAATATATTTGATTAAAATATCCAAAACATATGCAACCATATGAATATATATGCATTTAACTTGTTCATTCAACACCTTCAAATTGGAACAAAACAACTGTTCCATTTAACTGAGTTAACGTTTTTATTCAGATTAATCATGATCATTGGTTAATCCAATTTGATGCATTAATTTTGACAACATTTATTTATTTTTTTTCTCTTTAACTTTTAAACTTTTCCAAGCACAGGGTTTAATTACAGGGTTCACACTCCAAGTCAGACTTAAATTGACAGAATTCCCTCAATTTTCCCTCACCAACAATTAGAAACCTTTCATAGAAACACATATCTAATTTAACAATTGGACAAAGAGCAGAAAATAACATTTTAACTGGTCAAACTGATCCCAGTGCCCATTCATGCATGCATGAATGGGCCAATAGTAGTGTCAATTCATGACAGTTAATTCTTTTAGCACATGGTTTTAGTTTATACATGACAGAGTTACTCTTCACTATGAGTTATTTTAATAACAGGAACATTGATTTGAATTAATACACTATAGTATGTCCAACTACATAAACTCTAAGGCAAAGGCTGTGTTCTATCTAGAATGTCGGGGATTTTTATAGATAAAAATAGAGGAACAACACTTACAGATATATGCTACACATTTGCTTTGGGACTGCAGTTATAAAATTGCCTAATGTTCCCTGACTTTATTTACAAATTGATGAAATTCCCTGACTTTCCCGGTCTGTCTGCCTGCCCATTTGTTTGTTTGTAAGCAGCTTGACGCAAAAACTACTAGACAAATGTCCATGAAATTTTCAGGAAAGGTGCACAATGGTCCAGAATAGATCCCATTAAAGTTTAGTGAATGCAGGTCAAAGGTCACAGTCACCAAAAATGTGTTTTCGCATTGATAAGAATTGGGGAAAATCAGGTAAAATGTGTGCAAATGGGGTTGGGTTTGTTGTCCCAGGTGCCACTTGTTACTGAATGTTGTCTTTTGTTTAGCTTAAGTGTTTTGTTTTGTTCTTTTTTTTATTTCTGTTATCACATTACCTTCTCATGTTGCCGTTTCTAAAGCTGCCACATGAATAAGGACAGTTTTCCTTTTAAAAAATATAAATCATACAGCTGACAAGGTTGGTTAACTTAGCTTTTCAATTTGACTCTCTGTCGTTGAATTGTAATGAACGTTTTGGCTAAAACACTCATCATCAGGCTAAAAGTTACTCTCTGTAATGTTAATTTATGCAATCAATTATACAACAGTATGATGCTTTGTTGTTGAAAATCCCGTCCTTTACAGATTTTCCATCACTGCTGACAAGACCACAAAGATTTGACCAGACAGCTGGATCCACACCAAGACCACAACTCAATACTGCAGGTTGGCAACCTCAATAAGCTATTTTTTTCTCCACCCCAAAATAAACGCAGTATTGTCGGTGGGAATGTAGAAATGCACTTTTCAGAGCTTTATTATAACATCTTCAACAGCTGATACGTCTGTTAGTCATTTCATTCATTCATTGAAACTCAAATGTGCTCTTATTTAATGTGTTTCTTTTCATGGTATTCAGTTGCTGCTGATATGTATTAGTTTTGTGTTGTAGCTAGTGTAACTCCTGGTGAAAGCAAGAGCAAAATACCTAAAATGTACATGCACAGAAGTTGGATATAACAGGAGGATAGATAGATAGATAGATAGATAGATAGATAGATAGATAGATAGATAGATAGATAGATAGATAGATAGATAGATAGATAGATAGATGTGGGGAGAAAAAAAGGGAGGGGGGGGGGCTGCAGAGCACTCAGTGCCTCTGCGGCAGCATTAATATTGCACTATGGCCTTGAAGCCATGAAAAGCTACTTTGGTGAGCTCACAGACATCAAACCAGAGATGAGGAGAAAACCTCAACATGTGACATCGTCCTGAGTCAGTGCTGTGACTCAGCTGTGGAGATATCAAAAACACCCTCAACGATCCTCAAAATCCAGAACCCTCTCTTAAACAAGGACAAATGGTAACATTTTACATTACACATCACTAATAGGGTGGTAATTTTCATATAATTTTAGGGAAATAATGCTTTCACTTAAGCAATTACTCTGCAGTTTCCAGGTAATAGTGATGCAAACAGCTTTGATTTCAAGTATAATAAAATAGTAATTATTTTTAAATTAATCCGTAGTTAATGAAATGACTCCAGGATTGACTTGTTTTTCTTTAATTACCTGAAAGACAAGAAAGCGATCTCCAGGAAAATACACAGCATCAGGACTGCAAAATGCATCATCACTTATCATTATCACTCATTTACTTACAGTAGTTATTACCAAGAAAGAGACCGTCAAGTCAAGTCAGTGCAGTAGTAAGATAATAAAAAAAAAATATATAGATCATGTGACTGTGACTACACTGGAATAATTTAAGCCCTTTAATGGAAATGACATGCTATCAGCTGTAAAATACCCTATTGCATCTTCCTACTTAATTACCTAGCTGTGTTGATAATTATTACCATGAAATTACATCAAAATGACCACGGAAATTTCCACATTAATGAAAGCTTTTTGCATTGCTATTACCTAGAAACTGCATGGAAATTTCTTGTACTAAACAGTTACAGAGCCATTATTACCATGAAATTACATTTAAAATTGTCGTCAAATTACCACCTTATTAGTGATCCATAATGTAAAGTGTTACCGGACAAAGTTACAATCTGTTCACACAAGTAGATATAAATAAATTAGGGCTGTTGCATGATTAATTGTTTTAATCAGATTAGGGTTGTTTTGAATTCAATTCAATTAATCATGATTAAATATTCATTTGCAATCTATATTAACTCGTTTAATTGTTCATGAGCAAACAGACTCAAGAAAGAAGTGTTTATCCAAACTGGGCGACACATTCGTGTAGTGCTAGCAGAATCCTTGACTAAAATATGCTTTGCGTTAAGGTGGTATTTTAAGATGGAAGTGTTTCGGTGCAAAACACTTGATATCACTCGAGTGTTTGGTCTCTGTTTTTTTTTTTTTTTGTTTTTTTTTACTCAAATTTCCCCACAAAACACACAAAAATACAGTCAGAAACACAACAAATGCTGAGGAAAACACTATAGGAAACATGGTCAAATTTACGAAAAATCCAAAACATCAACAGTTTCGACAAAACAATTTGAAACTAAACAACTGTTGCATTTTTTAATCACATTAAAGTTTTTAATCAGATTAATCATGACTTACACAAAGTGGTTAATCACTTGTACTAACTGCAACGCTGTTATTCTGAAGCATCTACAGCACGTTTTGTGTTTGCACCCTTGACTGCATTGAGTATTTATGGAAAATAAACAGAAAAATAAAGATGGCACACACAGTCTCATTACGATATCACGGGAAATCCCTTGTGTGACCTTCTCATCAACATTCAAAGTGGTATATGTTTGACGTAGTCGGTGGGTGGGCTCATCACAAACACACCCTGCGCTGAATATGAACACAGCTTTGACATTTATATTTGACAGTGCGAAATCCCTGAACAGAATAGGAAAATGCTCCTGACTTCTCTTCTGTTTTTTGAACAGAGGATGTAAATCAGGCCTTTAAAAAATAGAGACAACCAAGTCAAATCATTTACAAGTTTAACTTGTAAATGATTGAAATGTCATTGGTATTATCTGCTAATCCTGTATATCCAATATCTATCACCACCACACACGACAAAGTGTGTGGTGGTCAATTAATCATGTACAGGGGTCCCGATATTTAGAATAACTGGAATAAAACATTAAAATAATGTCCCTCCAAAAGTCATATTAAAGCAGCTTTTATAAATAACCCCACATTTCCCTAATTTTTGTTTAAGTGTCCTTGTTTGCTGTTTCTCTGTAAAGTTTATATTTTATTTATGTTTAAATAATGGTAAATTCTTTATTACCCTGCCCTCAGAAGGGGAGATGGAGTTTGTTTTTGAGTCGGTTTGTCTGTCAGCAACTTTACAGCAAAACTACTGGACTAATTTCCATGAAATTTTCAGTAAAGGTTAAAAAAAAAGGCTAAGAAAGAGAGAAGAAGTTGGACCGCAGTAGAATTTACATTATTACATCATTAGAATTAATTTTTTTCCACTAATGTGAGGACAGACTACTAAATATAGTAGAATTTACTGCCCTTTTACTTTGTTTTACTAGTACTTTTTCCACCAATTTTCTCCAAATTTGAATGTTGAATGATTTAAATGTTGCAAAAAAACACAATAACCCATTTTTGCCAAAAATATTTGGCTTTGTGGGGCAGTATTGTGAGTCAAGTTGGTTTGTTTGTAAGCAGTTTTACACAAAAACTACTAGACCGATTTCCATTAAATTTTCAGCAAAGGTGCAAAGTGGTCCAGAATAGATCCCATGAAATTGTGATGACTATCGGTCAAAGGTCATGGTCACAATCACTAAAAATTTGTTTTTATAATGACAGGGCAAATCAGGTAAAACATTTGTGAGGGGGGCGGGGTTTGTTGTGCCTGACTGGCACCACTTGGTTTTCTTTTTTTCTTTTAATTAGCTTAATTCTCAGAGGTCATTGCAGACCTACACAGGAGTTCAAATGCTGACAATGCCATATGGGGCAGGGGGGGGTGTGTGTGCACAAAGCAATGATGGCGGTCCTTTATGGGTAGAACGTGCTTTTGGGCTCTAAGTGACGTTAATTGGCCACAGAGGAACAGCCGAACAGGAACAGTCAAGTGTCAAAAACCCTGCACCCTCCATGTTTCCTCCTGCCCTCCTCCTCTTCCTGCTGCATACCTAAGCAGCCAGCTACCTTATTAACATTTCATGCAAAGAGGAAGAGAGGGAGGTGCTGAAAACAAGCCTTATTTCCTCCATCAGCATGAGCAATTCATGCATATACGGCTATATATAACTCCAACCTGAATACAGCACAGTACAGTCTGATCTAACCCCAATATGTGAGGAGCAGGGCGAGTCCGAAAAAAAACAGACTTTTCCTGCTTTGATCCACCACTATTTTGTACTTTTGTTTTCTTCCTGCCTGGTTGCAAGCAGAGACGAATGCATAGAAAACACAAGCGGTCCAAAAATCAATAAGAGTCGGAAAATAATTGAGCCGTGAGCCACGGAGAGCTACAAAGGCTGTTTGAACCTCATCATAGCAGACGGTACAAGATCTCTTAATGCAATCTGAACACACTTCCTCATAATGATTAGAATTATTCCACACATCTGGGAGAGCTCATTGTGATAATCTGAGGCTAAAAAGAATACAACTGTTATTATTCTCCCAAGTATATTCATATGAGAGGAGCAGTAATCTCCAACTACCACATAACGTTCCCATATTTACATGTCACAGTCGTCACGTTCAAGATCCTCAACGGCGTTTCTACGGAGATGACTATTGCCCGGCAACCGGGTGATAAAGCTATTTCAGGAAGTGTGAATGCTCTGGAGCATTCGCACCTGAGATTTGTGACATTGTTCATCCAGCAGCAGGATCTACACTGTTACACCTCCTTCACACACACACACACTCGCACTGAAAAAATAGTGTGGTAACAGGAACAAACACGAACAAACCTAATCTAATATTAGCCAGCAATCACATTTTGGTGGAAGAAATTATTTTCCTTCTTCAGTCACATGTGTTATTCTCAGTCCAACTGAGTTTGTACTTTTTTTTTTAACTGCTTATATTCCTATTTTAGTTACATATTTTATCATTATCAACCCCTTTTTTTTCCCCCAGTCATTTCTTTTCATTTCATTAGATTTTTCTTTCTTTATACCTATATGTCTCTTCCTTTGCCAACTCATCACATACATAAAGGTCATTTTTGATCAACATTATTAGCTTCCAATGATGCACTGAGGTTTTAAAATTGAGCAAATATCTTTTTTTTTATTGCCCTGATGAAGACTAGTTTAAATGCGTTGTTGAGGGTGTCGCTATAGGTTATAAAGGACTTTTATTTTTGTATCTGTAACAAACTGAGACGCACCTCAGTTTGTTTTTGGCTGCAAACTGTTTATTGATGATTACTCTGTTTATTTTGTTTTTATGACAGTCTCTTTATACTCTTATACTCATTCTGCCCTGGCCTCATTCCTTTCCTTTCCTTTTCTTCTTGACAGTTACACAGTTTGGCAAATGCTTTTAAAGTAGCTGCAGTATTATTTGACTTCTTTTCAATTACATTTGTCTTCATACAAATATTGATTAGTCTATTGTATGATACTATCATATACATTTGGTTTGGTTTGACTTTTTGGTTTGATAAGATACCACAAAGAAATCTGACGTAATTTTAAATTCTATAAAACATTTCTCATTTTTGGTCACTCTATTACTTTCAGACCACATTGAAAATAAAACCTCTTCTCGTTGTTCTTTAAAACATTTCTAGAAACATGAGCAAACCCTGACTTGAATGATTTCAATCTGCTGTATGCTGAAGTAGATAAAAAGATCGAAAATAGATGCAAAATGAGGTATCCATCAACACTACAGTCAGTACTTGCTTGTTTCCATATTATCACTGCTTGCTTATAAGTTGCTTGAGCCTTGGATTCTAATTAATTTGAAATCATGTAGACTTGTCATTTTTTTTTTTGCCTGGAGAC
Source organism: Siphamia tubifer (assembly GCA_020466265.1). NCBI lineage: Eukaryota > Metazoa > Chordata > Actinopteri > Kurtiformes > Apogonidae > Siphamia > Siphamia tubifer. The sequence goes on from CM035784.1 coordinate 14,453,552, forward strand.
AAACTCTCAGGACTGACGCCTCCCATCTGTTCATAATAACTCAAAAGTCTCACAGACCTTTTCCTCTGCACTGCTTGGTCTCAGTGGAGCACCCAGTGACCAGCGCCATGTGATGACCACCGCTGAAAAATATGTCCTCTTATCAGATCTAGTGCCTGTCTAAAATGGCAGGATGGGAAAATCCTCCAACTGAGAAACAGCAGCTCGATTTGGACTGTATAAACACTGCCTGCGTGTTGTTTGTCTTGGATGCTCCGCAGCATGCTCACATTTTCAGTAGTTATTATTAGATATGGGGAAAATGAAGAAAAACTGGGATTTTTTTTGTTCATTTTTTCATGCAGTAAATGAAATCCTCATGTCTGGCAAGGTGATGGTAGTACAGCAGGGATGACTGTTAATACCTAGCGTGAAGCTTTTAAAATTCTGCCAGATTCTAACCAAATTTTGGCTGAAATTCTGTAGCTGCGTTTGTAAAGACAAAGCCCATTTTACAGATGTACAAATGTTGAAAAATGAACAAAATGAGAAAGGAAAATTAACCAAAACATTTAGAAATATTTGCAATATAATAAGTAACTTTAAAAAATGTTTGCAAAAATTGAACTAAATGGAGTTTTAAAAAAGAAAGAAAGATAAATAACTATTGTAAGAAAAAAAAAAGCTTGAATTTTTCTAAATATTTAAACTAAACCATCCATTCAGAATGCATCAGCACTGACACATCACGGGTTAAAGGGTTAATATAACACTGGTCTACTTGGGTTTTTTTTTTTTTAGAAAGAAGAAGAAATGAAGATTAAATGTGTTAAATCACATATTTTAATCAGATGAAATGACAAAAGTGCTGGTTAGCTCATGTTTTTAATATATATGATAGTGTGTTATTGATGATGGTGTGTTATTCCACATATATGGTGGTTTATGTACGTGTATACAATGCATTTGTAAATATTTCACTAGAAAGAACCTGTAAAGTGAATGGATCATAATGTGCAGACAGTGTTTTGAAGTAGATCTGAATTAAAACCTATTCTCTTGTTAATTCCAACGATTTCACATTTTAACCCCAGATGTATCTTTGAAACTTCAGCCAACCAGCATTTAAGACTTGAGTTTTCTTTATCAGTAACACACGTGCTAAAATTTCATTAGTTTTATAGCATTTTCCTTGTAGAGTGGTGCAATTTCTAAACACTGTAGTACTATATCTATTTTTTTTATATATATTTGAAAGTCAAAATACTACAAATTCCTCCGCTACAGTGGCTGTTATATTGAGGTGTGTATTTTATGTCCTTACCACTTCAGGTAGCAGCTTGGTGGCAAGGTCGTGGATGGCTTTACCCAGAATGCACAAAGAAGACAGGATGAAAATCACCCCCAGGATTACACAGGCACTGAGGAAGAAAAAGGTGAAACTTCAGAAGAATACATCAAACAGAAGTGTAAAAATGTGAAATTAAACCAACTAAAAAAAAAAGGATTATGCACAAAAAAGTCACTAATTACAACCACTTTGATTAAACTTAATCTATTATCATGACTTGAATTAATTAGCTTAAGAAATAAAGACCAAACATCCACTATTATCAAAACTATTTAATACCTGCTGATTCACTAATCCTGTCAATTAATGACAATAATTGTAAAATGCAGTTCTTCATCTTTTCATTGTAATCAGATATGACGACCCACTTGGATGTTCAGAGCCTCTATAATTACCGTGGAAATAGTAATATTCTACAACATTGATTCACTAGTAAAACCCATGGAATAGTACTGGGTCTTTATTGGTTAATGAATGAATGAATGAATGAATTAAAGTTGGGGTAACTTTTAGGATCTAGTCTGTCCTGTTAATTTCATTAAATTGTTTTGACAATATGAAATAACTGAGATGAACCTTGACCTCCAACTGCAGCAACAAGCAACAAAAATACCCACTAAGTCATTCTAAAAACAAATGGTGTGATAAGGCTGGAGTGCCTCCACACATCTGAGTGGACTGTGACTAGCACAGGGGTGTTCCACTGAGTGACGGCGCTGGGCGAGTGTTTACATGGACGCAGCAGATGTCCTTTAAACACCTGTGTCCAATTAGCAAAGTCCAGAGGGATCTGAAAACGGTTGTAGCGTCTGCCCAGGCCATGCTTGGCTACCTGTGAGTGTATGCTTCTTCTTTCTAATGTCTATTCTCCTGCAATGTTTCATGTGCTGGGGTTTTGACACTCAGAGGTAACCAAGGCAACATTCAACCTCACACTGGGATGTCCGCAGCAAGACACTCATGCATATGGGAGCTCTGAGTCTCTGCTAACAGGCCCCCCGATGCTTACTGTGCACTGCAGATCTACAAACGCCACAATGGAAAAACAACATCCGCTAAACGGCCATAAAGCCCCGCCTGTCCGTCAGTGTCCTCTCACAGGTGGACACCACTCTGAGATCAATAACAGCGTCTGATTAACCTTTGTCACACCAGGATGGATGAAGCTGTTTTTCTTTTTGTTTTTAAAAGGCTAGTTTTTTTTTTATTTGTTTGTTTGTTTTTTTTTCATATGGGACTGCACTGCCGAATTCATCTTGTTTCGATGTCTCAGGGCTAACATGTTACCTTGGCAACTGCTCTGTACCTGGGTATCACTATTCAGCCACATCTCCTCTGACAAACACAGATGGATGAAAACAATTAAGAAGAGCCGTAGTGATTCTCTGTTGAGCACCAGTAGTTTTGTTTTGCACTACAAAAAAAAAAAAAAAAAAAAAAATCACATTGTTTTTACAGAGGGAAAAATGGCCAGAATAATCCTGTAAAAAAAACAAAAAAAAACACCAAACCGTTAACAGATTTATAAGAGTAACATGTTATTTTAATATTTTAAACATGTAAATTTAACATGGAATGTAAAAAAAAAAAAGTCAGAACTAGGTCATTGGATAACCCACTCTTCCAACTGAACTACACCCATCTGTTGGTTCATTTATTTAAAACTGTAAATTGTTAAATGTTTACTTATTTATTTATTGTAAAGCAATTTTAACATTGTGCTCTTGCTATTTAAAAAGCACCACTTTTCAGAACACAATAGACATACATAAATTCTACATACAAATCTGGTTTTGTTCACATACTCTTCCTGTACATACTATACATGTATATTTTATTTAATCATTATAACACAAAAATCTTTTGAAATATTGCAATTCTACAACTTTTTGCTGTTAATTCTACAGTCATTTTTTACAGTGTGTGTTGGTGGAGACTGTTGGATCTTTAACAAACAGTGTGTGAATGCAAGTTATTATATAAACGCTTTGGCTGTAGGTTATTATGAATGTCTCCGTGCCTCTGTGAGTTTTCTTGTGCATTTAAATATTTGTTCTGGGAAGAAGTCTCGCCTCTTGTTGAGGCCAATTACTGCCTGAGCAGCCTCCTGAACTATGTCAGAGTCTTGCAATTAGCAAATGAATTGGCGTCATGAAGACTGTTGTCATCCAATGGCTTTGTGTGAAGATTTTAATATGGAGATTTAACACTCAGACATGTCAGATTTTTATCAAAATTAATGAATTTAGAGAATACTGGGGTTCATTATCCGAATATTAACACTGTGGTCTGTCCTAAACTCAGCGTGTCCATCCAAATGCAATGTTAATGATGGAAAGGTTTTATTTATTCAATGAAATGTTTTAAATCAGGAATATAATACAGTTTAGTAGTTAACCGTATAACATTATAGTGCCTTTGTGGCCCTTATAGTCTGTAGAAGAATAGTGAAAATCTCCTGACCCACCCAAAGCGTCTGTTTGGCTTAGAGATTTGGTGTTTTCCCTAAAAATTAGAAAAAAGAGGATCAAATAGAACGTTCCATAAATAATGGGACCCCTTCATTTTTTGCTCAAAATCCTCCTATAGCATCATTATTACAAAAAGGAATGGTGTAGTTATGTTTTTTTCCGGCATTTATCCGTATGTCTGTGTGAAATATAACAGATTTGGCTGAAATTTGCAGGAAATGTTTTCTACTGGTACCAGTAACACATGACTTTGATGGTGATCAGTGGTGGTATGTGCGTGATTCATTCTGTTGGTTGGGGCAGAAAACTGCTCAAATTGTGCTTAATTTTCTTTAGGCATTTCAGGTGGTTTAGAGGGTTAAATATAAATGTCCCCACTAGTAACATATACATCTGTATGAAGTTTGGAAATTTATGGAAATGATATGGCTCTATAAATACATTAAAAAAAAATAATAATCTGGAAGTCCCCATAAAGATAGGTTTGAAGATGTTTACTTGATTATTATTATATTTACTTCTGTCAAGGAGGTTATGTTTTTTTGTCTGTCTGTTTGTCTGTTCTGTTAGCAACATTACTCAAAAAGTTATGGATGGATTTTGATGGAATTTTCAGGGTATGGTGGTAATGGGGAGATCAACAAATGATTGGATTTTGATGGGAGAGGGGTCTGCGCTCTCAGTATTCTTTTCTAGTTTTCTTTTTTTATTTTATTTTATTCATTTTAATTAAAAACATTTTTTATATTTTTCAATTAAAAAATGGTGTTCATGCTCACTACCTAATGGCTACTTTACCCGCAAATGAGACATGTAAACCAGTGTGTGTGTGTGTGTGTGTGTGTGTGTGTGTGTGTGTAAAATGCATCATATATTATTTTTCCTTTCTTGACTAGAAGAAGTGTTGCCTGCAGTGTGAATCTCATCTTGATTCAGTTTGTTTTGATTCCAACACTACTTGAATATAAAAATATGTATCATTGATTACATAAAGACACAGTGTGGAAGCATGTACTCATTTGCCAGTTGTTCAATTAGAAGATTAACGAGTGCCATTTTGGTTCTGAAATACAGCCTAGAAACTAGGATCCCAGTAATTATTAGAATGTTGTTCTTGGGTTGTTTGATTTGTACATCAAGAAAAAGCCATTTATCAAGGTGTCAGGCAACTCTAACATAACACGCAGTATAGCTAGAAAAGTGAAAAACTGTGAAAGTACTATAGCCCTTTACAGCCACGTTTGTCCTGAACATTTTAACCACATTGAAGTCGTGTTGTATTTTTGAAGCCAGTCAAAAGCAGCCGAACTAACAGTAATTAACAGTCTGTGTTTTTTCTCATCTCCGGACAACATGATCTCTTCTGTCGCTTCTCCGACAATTAGCAGCCGCTCCTCTGAGACTGTGGTGCATCTGCTCTCAGATAGAAGTGTTTATTACAAGACATTTTTGGCTTGTTTCTTTGAAATCTTACTTTGGTTGTGACAGATTTTCCTTCTCGACATCATTATAACATATTCTGATTAGAATTAAATATTGCAAGTGATTACAACATTTATTTGAACTGTTGCAGAAAAACAATATTATAATGCTATTTTGGGTAACATTTTCTAATACCTACATACAATCCACTATGTATTAACCATTTGTCACCCATCTGTCAATGGTTTGTTCATTGCGTATTAACCATTTGTTACCTATTTGTTAATGTTTATTGATGTATTGCTTATACACAATTTATCATAAAGACTACAAATGATTTGTTCATATAAAAGAAGAACAAATGCTTGGTTTATGGTAAATTGTGTATGAATAAACCATTAACAAATAGAGTCTGGGTCAAAGGTCAAGGCCACAGTAAAGGTCCAAATAAAAATTTGCATATAACTTGTGAACTATTCATCTTACAGACTTCGATTGAGCACCATAATGCTCGTCTTTCAATTGTATGTCTTGTGTGTATAGTTCTGATGTGTATTGCTGATATATAGGAAACTACATGCAGTCTCCAAAATGGCATTTGACCTTTGACCTTGAGAAAACTTGAAAGGTGAAACCCATAGTCTCACATTTTGAGAGGAAGATGTCCATTAAGAGCTAAAACATTTGCTATTGTGTATTTCCACGGGTGTCCTGAACGGTCTTTATAAAGAAAATGTATTATTATTATTATTATTATTATTATTATTATTATTATTATTATTATTATTATTATTATTATTATTACTGTATTGATCACGCTATAAGGCACACTGTCAATGAATGGATTATCTTTGAGGTTTTTCATACATAAGTCTCATTAAAGGGATAGTTCACTATTTTTCACATAAATTTGTAAAACTGTGACGGTTTTGTAATGCAATTAAATTACTCATTCGATCACATAATGCTTTGAGAAGAAACACCTTGTATTTTGGTGACCCTAGGAAACTTGCCGGGACTACTTTTTCACAATAACTTGTTGAGTTGTAACATGGAACAAAACACACTCTTATTCTGCTAAATCAAACTTTTAAAAAAATCTAAATTATGAGATAAAAAGTCAAAACCAGAATTAACCCATATATAAGGTGTTCTAGATTATAAGACGCACTGTCATTTTTGGAGAAAATTAAAGTCGTTTAAGTGCGCCTTATAGTCTGGAAAATACTGTATTTAAGATTTTAACTTGCTGATACCTTACTACAGATGTGTGTAAAAAATGAAGGTATTCAGTGAGTGACACAGTCAGTGGATACATAGTGATTTGTTGGTGGTTTTAGTGGACCTAAGTACTATAAATACAACAACACTGAAATAACATTCAGATAAATAGCTAAAAATGAAGAAATAAAGCAGGGTTCTGTCTTCATTTTTTTTTTTTCTCTATCTCTCAGTTGCTTGCTCGCTTCAAGGGGCCTGGCCTTTCAACAGGCTCTGAAAAGCCCACCTGATCTCCACAAACACACCATTCTCATCCAAGTTGAGATAAGATGTGGGTCGCTTGTCTGTGATCAGTCCCAGTGGGGCGAAGCAGACAGAGCTGAAGAGACCTGCAGTTTGACACACTCCTAGAGCAGAATAAAGCCGACAACTGATACCCACACAGTCTTTCAAGGTAGAAAAAAAAAAAACATCTGTGTGATCTTGAACAACAGCTCCTTAGAAAAGCTGGAGTTTGGAACCAGATCTAAAGGTGAAAGTGGACTCTACTCACATGTATTCGCGGTGTGCAGAGTGGACAGCTGCTGCGTTGCTGTACCTCCACAACACAATCACGGAGGACAACACATCCAGCGTGGCGTCAAACTGCAAAGTGAAAATGAAGACTTTTTACAGTCCTGTCAACACCAGTTGGTGGTGTTAGGAATTGTGGCTCCAGTGAAATTAAAGCTTGTTAGTCAACTTACAGCGAATCCAAAAGCTGAAGCACTGTGGCGCATGATGGAAACAGCTGAAAGCACACAGGAAAAGAAGAAATATTAAGACAGTCTGACCACAGGGATCATTTTGCTTGTTTTCTTTAATTAAAATTTAATTTACCCTTTAATGCATGAAATATGAGAACCTTTCTCGAGTTTTCTTCCTAAGTGTTTTTTATTCCTCTTTAGGAGAGGTGGTAAAAGTACTCCTATTCTGTACTTAAGTAGGAGTACAGTTACTCTGGCAAAAGCAGAAGTACTGATTAAACTCCTTTACTAAAGTAAAAGTACAACTACTGAATTGTAATAAAGTAAAAAGTAAAACTGCATTTTTTTTTGCTATGAATTAAATAATACGTATTTAAGCAGGAAAAAACAGAAATAGATATGTATATATATATATATATATATATATATATATATATATATATATATATATATATATATATTACTGTGTAGATAATGTGTTTGATGAGTTCATCAGTTTTTCTAGTCAAAATTATGAGACTAAAGTCATAATTATGAGATAAGAAATGGATAATTGTGAAATAAAAAGTCCAAATTATGATAAGTTACAATTTGTGATTTACAACTTATTTTTCGTACTGTCATATTTGTCTAGTTTGAAAAAGTAGACAAGTCTATTGTGAGAATGTAAAGAATATATAAATGTAAAGAGTATAAATTACAGATATTTATACAAAAATGTAGGGAGTAAAAGTAAAAAGTTGCCAGAAAAGATACAGAACAGATACCTAAAAAATGTCTTAGTCTCCCAGTAGGACTGACCTACTGGTGTATGAGTGTGTGTGTGTGAATGGGTGAATGTGAGGCTAATGTGAAGTGCTTTGAGCACCATGAAAGTGGAAAAGAACTATATAAGTGCAGTTTATTTTCCATTTACAATGAAGTCCAGCCTCACATTGGTTTTTATAACAATAAACAGTGACTCAGAGGGATTTCCTAGAAAATGTGAAAGCTGTAAATAGTGAATATGTGTGGTTGTTTTGTCTGTTTATGACTTGATATAACAGTTGTTTTCTTGCATGTGTTTACTTTTAGGCGTTTGCTGCTTGGGCACTTGATGGCACGAGGAGGGAGACTGTTGTCATGGCAACCGATGAAGAGGTAGATGACAAAGTCCAATAACACACGAAGGTTAATATTATGAATTTCAGAATATTTTCACGAGTGTCCTATGAAGGGTTAAAGGTAAATTCAGTGGCGTTCAATGATGTTAGAGGAATAATACAACTGTTGCGTTTTCGTAGATGAATCCTTTGATTTGTTAAAGCTGTTACTATTGTGTATATAAAGTCTGTAAAGATTCTGTTCATGTCACATGACCAGTCACTTGACATAATTTGAAAAGCCCATTAGCACATTTCTTTGTAGTTTCAAGACTCACATCATGTTTGCTCATGTCTTATCTATGATTTAGAAGGTTTAATGGTCACAGCTATTATTGTTAGTTTTCCTCCAGTGTCTACAAGCTTAATAACATTTGATGATGATGATGATGATGATGATGATGATGATGATGAAATTATTTATTCAGTCAACCACTGTCAACACTACGAATGTTACCAATAGGTTAGTGACTTAAAAGGCACAGGCAGCAGCATTTTTCTGATATTAATATGACGCTACTCAGCAGTCAATGTGAGAAAAAGAAAGAAACAAACCAAACAGACAAATGAGCAAAAACATAAAGAGGTGAAACGAAACCAGAAAAGCTGAAAATATAACTGCTGAGCCACAGTTTGTAATAAATGCTCAAAATGTAATATATACTTTTTCATTTTTATAAATGTTGACGCATTATATAATAGCTCATTACAAACGAGAGGAATTAGGAAAAAAATAAGAAAAAGGTAATATTTTTTGGTAATATTTATTAGGTTAACTTTCACAATGTTGGGGATTATGTCAAAATTGGGGAATTAAAGAATTTAAAGATTGCTGATATTTTCTCTTATCCGTCACTCATTTTAATAAAAATGAATTGCCACGCGTTCTTCTTTTTCTTCTATGGTTGTTTCCATTTATTTCTCTCAGAATCGTGACTTTGTTAAGCCCGCCCTCTGACTCTATACTTCACCGTGATTGGTCGACCAGTTCTTCTTTTCTATGAACAAACCACATGTAGCCGTGTGAACAAATGCTTTATGATAAATGTGTATGAACAATAATTAACAAATCGGTCAGAACGTATTAAATACATAGTGGATTGTGTGTAGGTACTATAAAGTTTGAATCCTTTAAATCCAGCTCCCACTATATTTCTTTACAATTCAATAAGACTTCATTATTTCAGCTAAAAGACTTTAAAAAATAGCCATTTCCCAAGATAATTACACATAAGCACTTCCGAATCACCTCTGGTTATTAATAGTTTTGTTTTGCCTCTGCCACATCAAGCTCATTCTTTTATTATTTATGTCAAGCCATTAAATTATTCATTAAACTTTATGACATATATAATGTAACATGGTAATTCTTGATCATCAAAACATTGTTGCAGAGGTAATATTTTGTGTTGTAATATTTAGTTAAGGAGGTAGGGTGTAAAAAAAAAAAACATCATGTAGTTAAAGCAGGAAAGTGCTGTCATAAGGTGTTTTTGCAAAACTCCGCTACTAAATTGTACAAGCCAGGACTGTTACTCGTATATGTCTCCTTGCTTTATTTTATTATTTTTCAGTATGAAACCTAACAACGGGGGTGAAAATCTGACATAAGACTGACACTGAAGAGTGGATCTCCTCTTCTTCATTACCAGTGATAGATGATAATCCTGCTGTTAAACATCTGTATCACACCAATGGGGTTTTTTCTTCTTTTTTTTTTGTTCCTCTAGTTATTTGTTTTGTGTCAGATGAGTTGAGATGCATCGTGTTGACTGAGTAAATTGAGTTATCTGCATATTACGTGCCTATTTTGATCCAATTATAATGAGTTAATGCGGTGAAAACAAACACCACCCTCTATACCTCGCTATCTCGTCTATGATTGGAGAAAAGCAGCCAAAGAAAGCGAGGTAGATGCAGTTCGATAGATAGAAGGAAGGAAGGAAGGAATCCTCTCTTCTCTTCCCAGGTTTATTTTTAGCAGCAGACTCACACTGGGGGCCAGCAACTCGCCTCGCCTTGAATGCAGATACAGAACATTGTGTGGTATCTGTTTCTGTGCTTCCCCCCTGTTTACTCGTTTTGTTTCTGCAGCAACAATAGTAAATTGATTTCTTTAGGGGGTTATTCTGCTTCCCTCTACCCCCTTTTTTTTTTACCTCCCTCTTTCACTACACTTTCTCCTGCCTCTTGTTTCCTATTTGATCTTTTTTGTCTCCATTAGTGTTTGATCTATATACTTTATCATTCTCTGGGCTCAAGGCAAACAGTGTCCAATTCCCAGCTAAACAGAAAACAGAAACAAATGTTGCCTTCTCATGCTTTTGCAAATAGTTAAGCAATGCATGAACAACCCATGAATACAAATGAGAAAGTGAGAATATTTTATGATACCAGCTCTGCAGAGGGGGGGACAGTTAGGAGGCTGAGAAAATGGAAGCCAAAAAAGATCTGGTAACTGATGCTCATGCTGGCTTTAGATGTGAGCAAAATGATCATCCTCTTTGTAACTACAAGAAAAATGCTTCCGGAATAAAACTAATGACATTTTACCACATGTGTGCTACTGATAAAGAAAAGTCAAGGCTTAAATACTGGTTGGCTAAAGTTTCAAAGACAAGTCTGGGGTCATATTGTGAAATTCTTAGCATTAACAAGAGAATAGGTTTTATTCCAAATTAATATTGGTCTCGCACATTATGATCCATTCACTTTACAGGTTATTTCTAGTGGAATATTTACTAATCCATTATATACATGTACATAAACCAGCATATATGTGGAATAACACACCATTATATGTATTAAAACATGAGCTAACCAGCACTTTTGTCATTTTTTTTCTGATTCATCTTATTAAAATATGTAAGATTTAGCACATTTAATGTTAGAAGCAGATACTTTCTAAAAAAAAAAGTAGATCACTGTTGACTTATTATGCTGATCCATGTTTTTCTACATACATACAATGTTATAATGTCGGACGTCGACTGCAAAACTCAGCAAAGTAAAAAAAAAAAAAAAAAACATGAGCTATAGTGTTTATGCTATAATCCTGCAACGTGGTTTCCTGCCACTTTAAACAGCTCGTTGCGAGATGTGTACAAAACCTGACGTCAGTTTGAAGCATCTGATTTGGATGAATGCTCCAACAGCATGGAACCGACCCCTGTAAGATAACGTCATGTAACGTAACGTAATACGCAAGTGGTTGAAAAATATTAACCATTTAACTCCTGAGACTTTAACAGTTCCAGTCAAAAATGTATAAAATCAATAACAAAATAAACAATAACAGCCAAAACTGTATAATAAACCAACAAAATAATAAGTAATATTAACAAAATAGGACAAAAATGGCACCAAAATGATAAAATGCAATGTTAAATGTATAAATATAAAACAAAATAAGGAACAAAATTAACAAAAAACTATTAAATATTTACAAAATAATAACTTTACTTAGTTAAAATACACTAAAATGAAGTATGTTTAGATAAATAATATTGTAATTTGGTTCCTGTAGTTTTAGTTTGGGCATTTTTTTCCCTAAATTAGTTGCTTTTTGACACTTGTTTATTTTATTTCCATATATCAGATCCACGAACAAAACTCAGTAAAAAAACTGTAATTTTTTTCTAAATATTGAAACTAAACCATCCTTTCAGAATGTGTCATTGCTGACACATCAGGGGTTAAAGGGTTAACGTGTTTAATTCCTTCCATAGGCAGAACAATAGTTAAAACTGAGTGTAATAGGTCTCCTTTAAAAAATAAATTGTAGAGCAGTGGCATTGGTAAGTTATATAAGGTAAGTTTTAGAGAAATAAGGACACATTTAAGGGTCAAAGTACAGTCATGTCTCGTCAGAGATGGAGACAATTTGACAGATTAGTCTTGTTAAGGTTCATACTGTCTTCCAAATATCACTATTATAGTTAGATTCTTTTTAACAGGCAGGTGTCTATTTTTTCAGTTACTTCCTGTAGCTTTTATTAGAAGCATCACATAATGTTGTTGTGACCTGTTTGAGGAGGATTGGCTAGACACACAGACAGGAAGTAGGTGAAACGAGTCAAGCAGGTAAACTAAACACTACATCTTTCTGTTAAAAAGAATGTAACCATGACAGTTGACAGATTAGTGTTGCTAATAAATGACCCACATGTTTACATTTAAAGTCATTTTTGCTGTAGTTGGACCATAAGAGATTATCCAAAACAAGGAGACACTTGATATTGAAATAAATGTCACAATGGTAATCAATTAAAGTTCTGTCTCTGACCCTTAACTCTGATTATGTTACACATAATTAAAACAATTACAAAACAGGACAATCGCATGGAAAAAGAACATATTTATGGAAATAATAACTCGCCTTTTTATTCAATATAGCTTTTAAAGAGAACATCCCCCCCCCTGTTTTTTTAAAGGAGCTTTGCCTATGAAAAGTCCTGTTTTGTAATTTCTCCCGGTTGGTCTGAATGTCAAAAACTAAATCTGAAGACTGATGTTCTCTAATCACACACACACACAAACACACACACACACACACACACAGGCCAACGATGGCAGCTCAGTTTTAATGTAAGAAAGCACAAATTATTAATATGTTTGAAGATTCTCAGTCAAGTTAAATCCAACCTGGGGATATATCTCTCACTCTATCTGTGTGTTAATAAAGTTAATGTGAATTTAACAATACATGCCATCTATTGAGTACCTAATTATGCACTGGAAACTAATAACATACCACTCTACCATTATTTATCATCATAAAAACAACATTTGCTTACTTATGTCTCCTGAAAACACAACACCCACCTCCGCCACCAAAATCTCCCAGATTCTACTACTGAAATGTTGGCAGGTATGCTCAAAACAGCAAAATTGAAATCTAATTTTGATGTCAACTATATGTATGTGTACTCCCAATTATCTAAAAATTGAGCTAAAATGAATTTTACTCCAGATGATCCCTTTAATTTAAAATAAAGAAATAATTTCATTGAAATCTCGTGTCAAATTTCTACTCATGTCAAATGTCCCTGCTTAACCTTGTGATATTCTGTCATAATGCACAATAGTGAAGTTAAATGTGAATGTGAATTTAATGAAATACGCTGGTGTAAAACCAACTGACTTCTTCTAATGAAGACATATGGATTACTATATGAAAGGGATGGCCCCTTCTTTAAACATCCAGAGCAGATATATTCTTCTTCTTGTCAAGACGCATCAAAGGGCTGAGCTCTGAGCGTGGCATCAAATGCACGAGAAAGCAAACACAATCTGACAGTTAAAATCAAAGTAAATAGAGTGGGAGGAACAGAGTACATACCAAGGTATCACATATATCTGCCACAGCTGACATATAAGAAGCAGCTGTACGAGGCTTTTGTCTATTGTTTGCATGTGAACGACTCAATCACATGATAAGGTTTCACATCCAAAGGAACATCTTTAGAAACATCAGTCTTTGCACAAAGCCAAATATTAATGAAGAATTGATCAATAATATTCTATCTCTTCTAATCTAAAACTTATCTCCAATAGGATAAACTAGATTTCTTTGGCTAGATTAATTAAAAGTTGAATTTAAAAGGGTTTAAAATGTCTTGCAAAATGAAATGGAACAGGTGTGCTTCATCACAGGGTTGAGATATAGAGACAAACAACCACTCAGTCACACATTCACACCTTTGGGTGATGTAGACTGACCAGCTGACCCATTAAGGTGTGTCATGTCTTTACACAGGGGGATTGTAAAAGGAACAGTTACTCATAAATTGCGCTGACTCTTAAAAATAATAAGGGAAAAACAATACCATTCATGTTCTTGGATGTGAAATATCCACTTTTCTAATGACACACATGATTGACAAGGTTATTTTTTTCCTTTTAGAACAGGGGTGTCAAATTTATTTTAGTTCAGGGCCCACATTCAGCCTAATATGGTATAAAGTGGGCCACATAAATAATGTCAAGTCCAAAGTTTTTTCTGTTTCTGAGCAAAAAAAAAAAGTCATGTTCCACAATGAAAATGTTTACATCTACTTGAACATACAACTAGAACATTCTTAAGAAAAATAAGTGCAATATTAACAATGTTACACTTAAGTTTATCATTTATACATACGCATCACAACATAAAAATAACAGTGGATTTATAAATACACACAATTAATCACATTCAGAATATTTGTAAAATTCCACATACATTCCAGTTTATTCACATTTCTTGTAAGAGCCAAGTACTTTTATTTATTTATATAATCCCTTATTTGTACACTATAATAAATAAGAAAAATTAGCATTTTTCATAATTTATTGTTTATTATGATTATGGTATGATTCATTTTAAATCATTTTAACTTCCTTAATTATTCATATCTTCTGCGTAATTTTTGCTTTTCACAAATTCATCCCAGGGGCCAGATTAGTCATATTCTAGATTAGCAACAGATTATTATTAGTAAAATAAAACCTGATGCCTGTTTTATCTCACATATAACACTGGTGTACTTTTTTTTTAAGTATCTACTTCAGACATTAAATGTGTTATATCTTACAAATGACAAAAGTGCTGGTTAGTTAATGTAATAATATAATGATATATATGATGGTGTGTTATTCCACATATATGGTGGTTTATGTACATGTATATAATTAATTTCTAAATATTCCATGAGAAAGAACCTGTATAGTGAATCACTTTTTGACCCCAGACTTATCTTTGAAACTTGAGCCAACCAGAATTTTAAGACTTGAGTTGTTTTTTTTTAATCAGTAACACACGTGGTAACATTTCATTAATTTTATTCTGGAAGCATTTTAAAAAAAAAATTTTAACAACTGTTTTACAACTAATTTAATGATCAGAAAGAAAAGTCCAAATGATCTGATTCTAGTTGTTTAAGTGTGATTGTTTTCAAATTTCTTTACTCCTCTGTGACTATAAATTCAACATCTTTCAGAGGTAGAACAAACTAAATATTTGAGGATGATTTAGTCTTAGGAAAAACACATTTTCTATCATCAACAAAAGCAAAACATTGATTCTTATTTGAGAAAATAGCATCTTAATGGACAGAGAAAACAAGCTTCAGGCCTTTTTAAATCTGATTTTTGTTTACACAGATCTCATTTGGGATGGACCCCCGACAGATCAGTCTGTAGCAAAATGAAGGTCTGTGTACCACTCCTCCTCCTCCTCCTCCTCCTCCTCCTCCTCCTCTTCCCTTCCTCACTTCCTCTCCTCCTTGCGCCTTCATTAGGAGCAGCGAGCAGAAATTGGGTGTAAATGAATCTGCTGCAGCTCTGCAGTCGTCAAAGCGCAGCCCAGCGATGGCTAATTGGCTCCCAAGAAAGCTGGGAAAGCTGGGGTGGGTGTCAGCAGGGACGTAACTTCAGCATCGCACCACAGTATCACACACACACACACATATGTACACCCTCATTTTCACCCCCCTCTTCCTCTCTTTCTCTCCTCCCTGTCACATCTGACGGGAGCGGCAGGAGAGGAGAAGATGAAACACCATCCAAGCACTGCCGCGTTATTGGTTAGTGTTGGATCTGCGTTCTACATAAAAGTAAAAAACCTTTTACCATTGCTGCTCTGTCCACAATGTCATGTTAATTATCACTAATAAAAGAAAACAAAAATCAGCAGTGAGAGAAAAAAAAAAAAAAAAAATCACATTTTCATTCCTAACTTTGCTCATTCATTCATCTTGATGTGTCACTTGATGCGACTTTCGCCTTTTTTTAATTTATTCATAAGGAAAAGGCACCGTTTGTTTTGAACAGAAGCTCAGGAGGTTCAGGTTTAGGAAAGATTTTTAGATAGAAAATGCAGTTCAAGGTCAAAAAAATTCATTTTCTGCTCATTCTACTGCATTATTAAACCTAAAATCTTACTTTTTTAAAATATATTATCCGTCACTGGTTAGTTTGACTGACAGTTACCATAGTAACAGAGGTCCAAATCATCAGCTGTTGTTACTGATTTAGCGTAGCCTGATAAACCATGTGATTCTGATGTGACAAACACATTGCAAAAGACTGGGTGAACCTTCAGAACTGGGCTTTTACATTGCAATAACAAACCCATGACATTAATTGGTTCCCTTTTCTGTTTTACAACCAACCTCACATGATGATGACACTGTGAGATGATTATTTTTTTTTATTTTTTTAAGAGAGCTAGACTCACTATATAGACAAAACACATTGAGGTCAGGTGTCATTGCTAACATTTGTGTGGATAATATAAACCATCACATCATTTTATGTTACAGAAAAATGACATTATATTCAGTTCCTTTATCGTATTTTCATCATTAACATCATTTAAAGCCCAGCAAATATTGATATTGATTTGATACCATGGTAATCATTGATATGAACATGTACAATCATTATAATACTTTGGTGTCTACAGTGTTTATTTATTGGGTTTAGACTATTATCAGTTAGACTGTGACTCATCAGTGTTAAAGAAAGTGTCTTTTATTGGATCTGTTTTAGTTTTTTTTTAATCCTACACACATATTATGAAAGAACACATATAAGCCATAATTAAGAGATAAATGAATTATAACCTTTCATGTTCCAATTGGCTAATAGTCGCGTTAATCTCCATTGAGCAGATTGAAACATTCCAGTGAAACTACTGCTAACTGATTGGCCATAGTTGAGATAGAGATGGTGGATGTTCCTCTGGGTGACAGACAGTCCATAGTGGCTTTCAGATGGTTTTATTGTGAAGCTCCAGGGATTCTTTTTGAAAATCTTACAGAACCACTGTGTTACTGTGAAAGTTATTTGTGAAAAACCTTTTGTTGTCCTTCAGGGAACAAATTATTATGTGCTCTGACACAGCAACAGAAATAGAAGCACTAAGCAGTTCGTTTATTTCTTTCCCATTATTGAGTATAATATTAAGGGTGATGTGTATTAACTCTGCAGTAGTCTCCTTGTGCTTTTTTTTTTTTTCCCCAGAGGTCTCTGTTCTTTACTTCTGTCTCCGTGGGAACAGCACAGACCACAGTACCGAGTCTGGAAGACTAACGGAGACGACAACACGCCTCTGCTTCTGGAAGCTGTTGGAAGGTTCCCTGGTGAAATCCTCTGATGCCAACCAGCAGTGTCATCTTTGTTCTGTCGCCTTTTCAGAGCTTCACATTTCTTTTGGCCCTCCATAGCTTTCACACTAATGGGATCCCTACAAGTCCAGATCAAAGGAAACCACAGACAGGTGGGTCCTGACATGTCTACTGAGGTGCTATTCTGCACCACCACTTTCACTTACAACTAAATGAAAGTAGACATTGAAACACACTTACTCTGCACCTTCAAGGACGACCAGCTGTACAGACTGAATTTAGACTTTCTGTAGCTTATGATCAATTTTACTCATCATCATTGGTCCTGTGGAGGTGTATTGTATTTAATACTTAACTTGTATTCTGCAAGCAGTTGACTCCTAATTTAACCCTCGCGTTATGTTACAGGTCGAACTGACCTGTTTTAAAGCTTGAACATTTAGGAAAACTAATTAAAAGTGCAGAGCCCGTAGAAAAGAGATTGTGTGTGAGATTGTTTGCTACTATTGTGTTGTGGAAGTGGATGAAATGACTTGAAAGGAGCAGAAAGAAAGACTATACTAATTAGTCGGCGCTGTTTTGGAATTGTGTACTGGAATCTTTGAATATGATGTTACTGCTGGTGGAATTAGTAAAACGAAGTTTCAGTTGTGCAGACAGCCTACCACTGTAGTGGTTTGTGTCATGCTAACACAGGCAACACCAATCAACACCTAGCAAGATATATTACGGCCGTGTAGTGAGCCGCCAGTTGCTCATCTGACACTCAAATGTCACTGTCTACTTTCAGGACTCACTATTTCCACGCCACTTTGACAACAATGGGCGGGGTTAAGGTTCAACCCCTGCACTTACATCATGCTGGTTGCTGGGCTGCCTCAGAAAGTCCAGTTATCAAACTATCCAACACTTATGAGTTACGACACAGATTCTGGATACCCTGATGATGCGTCTTAATAAAGTCACCTCTGTTGGTGGTAGTTCAGAAGGTCCAGTTATTACAGTGGGCCGTGTCCTATGACATAGTGAAATAATCACGGGATTTTGGGAGGGGGGGGACTCCACAATATCCCCATAATATCCCCAAGACAATGTGAAATTTGCGGCCAGAGTCCTGAGGAGGCAGGACAGACACATACATGGGACCAATGTATGAAGCCTGGCATCTCTAGTACCACAAGATGACACTTCAACTATAGAACCAAGATCTATTTAAAATGCTAATTGCATGTCTTGCTTTCCCGTCGACTTTCAGACTTGAATGCATGAAAAGCAGGAAACTGTGCAACTACAGTTAACAACAAACAAACCAAAAATGAAAATCGAAGTGATGAAGCTGAATGGCGGATGAGCCAGATTGTAATGTAGCCCACAGTTATTAAGATTGGCCAAATGTTAAGTTGAAGGTGAATCAGACACTTGAGAACATATTGAACTTTCGCCACTGAAACAACCCTGTGTTAGAGATTGAAAATAAATAGTTAGTTGTAAGGTAACATTTACACTGATGAATAGTCATATATTTGTTTTTGTCTCGGTTGTGTTAAAGTAAACACATGGGTGAAAAGTATGAAATGTTGATATTATCATTTATTTAACAGGATGTATAATGCCGCATAAGTGAGTGGGCTGAAAAAAAGTTATTTTTTTTCTCTTCTATTGCCTATCATTCTGACAAATGTCAGTTTGAAAAGGTAAATCTTTGTGTCTGTAACCTTCAGAAACAAACCTAAAAGCAAAACTGTGTGTCTTTCACTCACAAACTCCAGTCAGATTTCACTTATTTTTACTTTAGAGACTTAGGAAGGTGTAACATTAATGCAAAAATGACCAAAAAACATAAAAAAATCAATACATTTGGTTGCTTCTAACTCATGTGTAAGTGTGTAATTGACATGAAACCTGAAGCAGCAGCTGTGACGCTGTGCAGAAATTCACACAGGATCTGTATGTTGCATAACACAGACGTACTTGTTCTATTTCCCAGTTCTCATCATGTCATCTGCTGACAGAGAAGAGGAGGATGTACGGTGTAAAGGTACAGATGAACTTTCAAATGTTTAATCAGCTGTTCTTAACAAACCATCATGCATCATGAGTTGCAGTGTTGATTCATTTTACTTGTCCAAATAAGTGTTAATAATCCAAAAAGTCTCCTCTAACTTAGATATGTCTCTCCTTCTGTGATTATTAATTAGAAAAATATTGAAATAACATTAAAATCACAGACTTTAATAATATCTACCAAACACAGACAAATTCCATTTAATATTTTACAGAGAATAAACACTCCTTAATGGTGAGATTTTCCACAGATGGAAGGTTTTTTGGGTTTTCTTATCACAAAGATTTCTGAAAACTCAAAAATTCATCATGACTTTGAGGCCAAAGTTTGGATTCTTGGATCATGACACATCACCGGAAGTATCTGAACTTGCTAACAAATGTTGCAGGACAAAAATCTATTCTTAAAAACTACAAATGTGCATGTGTACCCAGACCTAAGGGAGTTGGGTGGAGGCTTGAGTGTGGTGTGAGGGCTACAGAAGCTGGAGAATTAGGCAAGGCAAGGCAAATTTATTTGTATAGCACATTTCATGTACAGGACAACTCAAGGTGCTTTACACAAAAACAGAAACAGAAGAAAATTAAAATCATAAAGATGCATTAAAAGACAATTAAAATCAAGACATAAAAACATTTTAAAGCAAATATTAATCTAAGTAAAAGCTCCAGTGAACAATAATGTTTTCAGGCCTGATTTAAATGAACTGACTGTTTGAGCAGACCTCAGGTATCCAGGTAGTTTGTTCCACAGGTGAGGAGCAGAGTAACTGAATGATGCCTCACTTTGTTTCGTTCTTATCTTTGGAACACACAGTAAACCTGTTCCTGATGACCTCAGGGCTCTGGATGCTTCATAGGGAACCAGTAGGTCTAGGATGTATAATTACATTACGTATGACCAACATTGAGAAAACAAACCAATAACAAGTGGTGCCAGGCACAACAAACCCCTTTGCAAACATTTCACCTCATTTTCCCTATCTCTTATCATGGTGAAAACGCATTTTTTGGTGACTGTAACCTTGACCTTTGACCTACATTCACCAAAATTGAATGAGATCTATTCTGCAACCTTTCCTGAAAATGTCTTGGAAATTGGAATAAAAATATGAAGTGGTTTTTGACAGTACTGTGGCATCAAATATCAGTTTGTCTATTACCACAGAACCAATCAGCACGCTCGTTATATCACATGTCTAGACTCACATCCTGAAAAAGATTGAATCACTCCCAATAGCAAACGGGTCCATTTTTTTTAGAACACATTTATCTCACTCTGTAATGTAAAGGACTACAAAGCAGAAGGTCGGTGTAGCATTTTTCTTTCTCTCTCTCTGAAGAAATTCAAACGGGGGGGGGGGGGGGGGGGGGGGGGTAAAGTTCAGCGTGCAGAATTCCACAGGACCACAGCACTCAACTGACACAGAACTGAGAAGTCACACAGCACACTGCCGCATCTAATCTGTAGCCCCGCCCACCTTCTTCAGCCTCAAAAGCGAAGCACATCAAACAACGTGTAGAGCATTTACTACAATACTTCCTATTCTATACTACATGTCATCACTAATGTGTTGTTTCTTCCATCAATTATCACAGTACAAAAGAATGTCCTGAAGTAGCCACCATATCACCACAGTTACTGTGGCAACAAGAGGCTCATGAGTTCACGGAACATCATCCACAATTTTGTCTGTGGTGTGTGGTAATAGACAAACAAATTTTGTGGCACACTTCTGTGGCAGTAGCCATTGCCTTATAAATTACAAAAAAATAACCGTCATCAACATTAAGAGGGGATGAACTACTGGGCATATTATGCTCAGTAAGAGCATAATTACTGAGTCATTACTGTAATTAATGGTTAATTTATGTATTGCACACTCATCGTGTACCTGTCTGGGTTTGGTGATTTGAAATGTATAGATATAATTGAACAAAAAAGTATAATTATAAGCTTGTCCTACTTTTAGGGTCACGGTTTTAACATCTGTCCAGGGCATGCACGTGAAGAATAGCCATTTGGCAAACTCTGGTGCATTTCCAGTCGTGTGACATGATGTATTTCTAATAAAATTAATAAAATCCATGAACTTTACAATGTGACACCCAAGATATTGGCTTTTAAAACAAATAAAAGAGGCACTGTAGTGATTAATTTAATGCTTAACTCTAGTATCTATTTAATTATATCATACTGTATCTGTTTAATTCATCATGTGCTGTATCACATTTTTGTTTTATGCCGGTTCCATGCATAATAGATATGTTTAAACGAAACACATCCATTCAAAGAAAAGATTAGTGTTAAAACATCAGTGGGTAAATGAGTCTCATTTATGCCAAAGACAGTCTTGTATTTCATGTTTGTACTCTGGGTTTTACAAGGGTGCTGCCATTTATCCATATTTAATCTCTCCTTAAAGAATCAAGTTACTCCGTACTTTCACACATGTTTTGTTTGGTGTGGCTCCCTGTGTCACATCCATGTGCAATGGTGTATACTATATACATAAAACTAATTGAAAGTAGGATTAAATAAATGCTGAGGACACAGCAGTATGTACAGAGGATGCATTGACTATCAATCAAATGTTCATGTTGATGTCATTGCAGAACCAAAATGTTACATGCATTATTTGCTATGATTAAGCAATTACGAACTGCACACACACACACACACACACACACAGGACAAAGGAAGAAGCTGTAAAACCTGTTCTGTTCTGTCCTGCTGCTGTAACACCGTTTCCTATTAGAACAGGAAGAGCTTGCAAAAATACTGACTCAACTCAGGAAGTTGGACTGATTTCCACAACAAAAGTTTCCCCATGTTCTAATCACTTCACTTAAGACAAAGTGCACAAGAAAACACTTTTAAATTCCCACCTCAGCTTTGATCATTTATTCACTTCATGCTGTTTTCTTGTGTTTCTGTCTCAAGGGCGTCGAAGTAAAATGAGTAATTGCAGGCGCGTAATGAAATTGGCTCAGTGTGACTTTAAATCAGATGACTTTACTGGAGTCTCATTTATAGCCACCGTTCATTACGATCAGTTCAGATAGAAAGTCATGAGTGGCTCATGCACACCAGGAAACCCCTGTGTCATATCTTTTTTTCATCTGTAAACTCATGCTACGGTAATCGGCAACACTGCAGCAAAACTCATCCTGTTTACTTATGTTTCTGTCAAGATCCAATGTCTTTATCTAAGCCATTGCTATATTTCGTGGTGATATCGGAAATATTTGTCGACGTGTCTGATCTAAATAACCTGCAGAGTTATATAAGTTGCTTTGAAACATTCCCTCGAATCGGAAGCCTGTGAGAAAGGGCCCTTTGACACACAGAGAATTGAAAAGAAGACTATAACCTTCACTGTGTCATTTCTGGCTCAAAACTCACAGTGAGTCATTGCATCCGCGTGGATTTCAGCCTTGATGTGAGGGGAGGTAAAGATCCAACTCAGGCAGAAAAGATGTTCCATTTATGTTTTTTTATGAAGTAAAGTAAGAAGACAATAGTTTTGGTGAATTGCAACAGTATAGAAGCAAATGGAGACAACAGATGAGCTAATGTTCACATAAAAATCATCTCTAAAAATGTTTCCAAAGAATAAAAATATAACTAGAAAGGCGACGTGGTTGGGATTTGGGGTTCTATAAATAAAATTGAAAAATGTAATTGAATTGAAAAGCACTTGGAGAGCATCCACTGATCAACTTTTATTCCTTGTTCCTTGTACCAGTATCAACATTTCCTGAAAATCTCAGTCAAATGCATCCATAACTTGTTATTTTGCTACAAATCACACACACATACCTGCACTAATCACCACCAAAATGTTATCAGTTGTTCCTTATTCCAATATCAGCATTTCCTGTTTTTTTTTTTTTCAACCAAATCCATCCATAACTTTGGGAATTATGTTGCACACACAGACAAACAAACAAACAGATGCTAAGAAACTCCACGTAAAAACAATGTAATATGCAGATGCACATTAACAGCCTGAGGACACCCAACATGCACAAAAAGAAAAAGGACCCACTTATATTAGTCTTTGTTCATTTATTTATTTGTCTATTTGGATCCTACTAGTTCAAAACATTTTGAATTTGAACCATCCAGGTGCCGCAAAGTTATTTTATATTAATTCTGTCAAAAGTCAAGCACATTTCTGCAAGCTGTTTAAATTTCTGCTTAATTTGTTACATTTATAACTTGTTACATCACGACATTTGCACATATAAGGTCAAGACTTCCAGCGAACATTTCACAGAATACCACGTAATTGTTTTATCAGCAGCAGCAGCAGTTTTAGTAAAGACTGAAAATATGTCCAAACTTTGAGCCGTTTACATTAAATGTTCAGTTGTTGTCTGAATGGGGCAGAGCAGTACACCCAACCAACAACCTGAAGAGCATTTAAAGGGCCAGCGCTCAAAACAACCTTTCTCGTGACATTACTCAAAAAATAGGGTTGAAGATGAACCTGTGGAGTTGAATTAATGAAGAATTCAAACACAAGCAGAGCATTTACAGCTCATGTAGACCACAGGGACATGTTTTAAAATGCTTAATTCCATTTTAAAAAGCTAAATATCACTCTTTTAAGTCAATTCTTACAGGTATTTTCCAATATTTAATTCAATGATCAAAGGCCGATGACCCCAAAAACAGAGGAAACTCTTTTTTTTCACTAAAATTAATCATTAACTGAATATAAACCCAGTGTCTCAGTGGGTTATTGCTGGTGAATCAGTGTTGTAGAAGATGATGGTGTTTCCACAGTAACTACAGAGCATCTTAACATCCAAATGGGTCATATCTGATGACAATGAAAACATTTTGGGAAAAAAATGCATTTTACACCAATTGTTTATATGTATTGATAGGATTAGTTGAATAACAAAGATGTATTTTTTCTATCAGTAAAACATTTTGGCCACTGGTGGATATTTGGGTCTTTATGAGTTAAAGTGTGTCACTGTATCCGCTAATCCACAGGTGTCAAACATGAGGCCCGGGGACAAAATGTGGTCCAGTCTGGCCCCTGGGATTAATGTATGAAATGCAAGAATTACACTGAAGATAATTAATAATCAAGGAAGTTCCTAGAAATAATGGCAGCCAACCTTAAACTAATTTTCATTTCTATTTTAGTGTAAAATAAAGTAAAAATAAAAAAAAAAAGACTAGCCTTTTACAAAAAAAATGTGAATAACCTGAAATATTTGTGGAATTTTAACAATATTCAGCCTGTTACTAAATGTTATGTATATTTGTACGTCGACTGTGATCTGTAAGTTGTGACGCACGTGTATAAATGACAGACTAAAGCATAATATTGACAACATTGTATTTATTTTCTCTTAAGAATTTACAGGTTGTTCATATTTGTTGTGTTACGTTCACGTACAATTTGTAAATGTGACCATTTTTATTTGGAGAATTTCTCAATAAACACACACATTTTTCACGTTAACAATATTTCATACCTTTTTATCTTATTATTCATATTATTTTACTGGTCCAGCCCACTTTATATCATATTACAATGAATGTAGCCTCTGAACTACAATGAGTTTGACACCCCTGCACGAATCCATTCCACTATCTCAGCAATCAACCACTTCCCCTGTTTCCATAAGTCCTTATTTCTTGCATTCAGGTAAGAATATCACATAAAAAGCCTGAAATGAGTGTTACTCACTGAAAGCAGCGATAGCCAGGGCAATGGTGATCACAATGGACACCCAGGACACCCACAGAGCCTTCTTACGGTAACTCTGTGCCTCATGTGGCTTCAGTCTCATGCTGCTCTCCAGAAGACCTACAAAAACACACAAAATCCTGAATAAAGATGCTCCATTCAGGCCTATATGCAAAGCGTGGGCGCTGTAATAATACAATAAATAATAATACAAACCCCCAAATCTGCAGTATAGGTTTTAAGCAGATGCTGTACAGCTGCTGTCCACCCCCTGACACTCAAATGCAACATGTGACCAAAGTCCCATCTGCCCAGTTTATTAGCACAAAGACATTCATTTAAACATTAGCTCAGTGGATCACACTGCATGTGTTACCTTTAATTACTAAGTACTTCAAATTAGATTTCATATTTCATAGCTCCTGCAAAATTAAAACATGCTGTTCCACTTTGGTACAGTTTCAGCTTGAAAAGTAAGAGTTGCATCAGCCTTTATTATAAACACAAGAGCTTTCTTTTTCTTTCTTTCTTTCTTTTTTTTTTTCTCCTTGTTTCTGCTCCAGCTGCAGAATTCTCCTTGTGAGTGAAGTTCTAAACGCAGACTGAAATAACTGTCACTTTATTTATTAAAAAATACTGCTAGAACAAACTGCTCCATACATTATATATCTTATATTTAGTTCTATAGGCTACAAAAGCAAATAAATACACTCTTGCTCTTGTATGTGTGGTATGAAGCAGCTGTCGTTTTACAGTAGCTGAGTCCAGTTGCGCACTTTTTCCCTAAAGGCAATCCCTCTGAATTATTCATACTCACAACAGAAACAGGAATGTGTTCTGGAAGCAGCAGGATCCAATTGTTTACGCGTTAACATGAGTAATTCCTGTCAGTATTTACTATTTAATAAACATATATCCTCTTTAACCTCTTGGAAAGTGTGTGTATGTGTACAGTATATAGTCTGTGGCTATAAACAGATTTCCACTGGTGTTCAGGGCAGCCCACAGTCTGCACTGGGCCACTATTTAATACCACTCCAGGGCATTACGCACCCCGGTGTGCGCTCTAACCATGGGCTGGGGCATCCTGTGAATAAAACTGCCCCATCTATCAACTTTGCATCCATTACCTCTGTCCTCTATGCTGTCTGTGATCTTCATCTCCTGGTCCATCTTGAAACCCTCTCCCTGACTTTGCTGCTGCTGCTGCTGCTGTTGTTGTTGTTGGGTTTCCGCCTGTTCGCACTGGCCGTTCACCACCGCCGTAGGGTCCACTACTGCCGGTTCCGGGACGGCAGTGGATGGGTCTGGCGGTGCGGAGTCCGTCATGTTCTCGGCTAGTTGCAGGTTCCAGTGAGGTGCTCCAAAAATGTCACACCTGGGTGAGAAGTGCGAGCTTTCAGAAGGGAGACACCCGGAGACGGAGAGGGAGGGAGGGAGAGAGAGAGGGTGAGAGAGAGAGAGAGAGAGAGAGAGAGGGAGAGAGAGGGAGACTCCTTGCAGTGTTGCGGGTCCAATTGCGTCAAATTGCACACTGTAAGGCAAAGGAAAACCGGATGTTACAGGGTAGGATTTCAAAACAAACGCATTTATGGGAAGAAAAATCAGCATTTGGGTCCTATTTGTGCAGCTCACATCTTTGTTTCGCTCAATGCATTATAAAATTATAATTATCTATAGATATCTAAGGTGGGTTTTTTTTTTTTAGCTTTTCATTTATCCAATATCAGCCACATTTTGATTATAATAAATCTGCCAATGTGAGGCGGATCTGTTATGTCACTACGTTTTGGTTATAATACAACTGGATCACGTGATATTGTGTGATCTGACTGATATGATGGCGATTACGGAAAGTTGCATTTTCCAAACAGTGTTTTACGTGTGGAAATCAAAGTTAAAACTCTTAATGTTCAAAGAAAATAAGAGAAAGTGACGAAGTATGACGCATAAAGACAGTCTGGTCAAACAATAAGACACTTTTGGTTAGGGTTTTGCACTAAGTAGATCTGCTTTTATTTCTGCTCTTCTGTAACCTACGTTTTAACTCTAATTTCCCAATGAGTTTTATATGGATTTTTCCCCCGTGAAACTGTGAAATAATAATAATAATAATAATAATAATAATAATAATAATAATAATAATAATAATAATAACTGTATTTATATAGCACCTATAAAGAACATAAAAGTCACAAGGTGCTTCACAAAAGCAATAGAGGCATAAAACAGCATAAAAGACATAACACAACAAGGCATAAAACATACATACAAGAGCAGGAAGCAACATAAAAGAGATAGACATAGACCTACAATGATAAAAACAACAACTCAAACAAAGGCAAATCCAAACATATGGGTGAAACTGATATGTTTCACATGGAACTTTTATTTTTCATGTGCCATTTTCTAAACCTCAGCCTTTTTGCTTTCCTGCTACATCCTAACATTTTGGTGATAAATATATATTACATAAAAGTAAAGTAAAATAGAATAGAATAAAGATCAACTCTTATTTTGAAGTCAGTTGGAGGAAGTGTGATTTGCTTTCGCTGTCAAACTTGACCACAGATGTTGCGCAAAATCTGGAAAAGCAGTAGAAAAACATTACAACCAGGCTCCAATTCGCGACCCCGTGGAAACACCAACACCTGGGCTCTAATTACTGACCACGCAGAGGCTCGTGGGACCCACTCACGCCATCTCGAACGGAGCGGCTGTGGATGATGCGCTGCGCGCTCCGCGTCAAAGCTGTCCCATGTGGATTGGACGCGCGCACAGGCTGGTACCGCTCATCTGTCACCTGTCACAACCAGGAGCAGAGTCAGGTGGATCCGTGGGTTGGACTCTACTCCTGTCACACCTCAGTGATGCTTCTGCGAGGGTCACTCTGTCTGTTTGATGGCGGTGACGTGCGTTTTTTATTTAAAAAGTGCCAAATGTGTGATCTTAAACTACACTGTTATCATTTAACCTGTGCACCTTTTATGTGATTCCTGGTCTAAGGGGTTGTTAAGGTTCCACAGACACACCTGATCAGCGTCTAGACATACTCTTAAGATTCAAAAACAACTTTAATATATATGAAATAATACAATTTTCATCAATGCCATGGAAACTGGTATTCACATATTTTTACTGCTTTTAATTTTATATATTTTTTGTTCAGGTCGAAGGATTTCCCCGTGTGACGTTCACTGTGTAGTAAACCTGTACACCACCTGCCTGTTTTACAGTCAGTTCAGTATAAAGTAGTAAATTGTGGCAGAAAGTCGCAGGTAATTAAAGCGTGTTACTATCAACAGTCTCTGCTTCCACCTAGTGATAGAAAAGAAGCACTGCAGCTCTAGTCCACATTCAAGTTCAGTTTCCACAGCCTTGATAGTAATAAAAATAGATTCGATAAGAATTCATGAATATGCCTTTGTTGTTGTGACACACCAGACAGACACAGCATCGAAGATCATTCATTCTACTAGTGTTTGCATGTAAAATTTTAAAATACATTTTACCAGGATTTAGTACATTTTACATGGGCTAATTAAATATTATGTTCTGGCTCTATAGTTTTATAATATTTCATTATGAATTCATACAAGTAAAAATGTATAGTATGATATAGTGTATAATAATATATAATGTATATAATCTTGTAACTTTTATTTATATATGTATTTATTTAGTTGTCATTATTATAGGTTGCTCTTTTTGCCATTTTGTGATCTATGTATTTACTCAGTCATTAATCATTTATATTCCTGCATGAACTGGTTCATTTAAAACACACATACACATGCATACTCGTTTCCATGTCTCATGAGGACAAGTTTGTAATCAAGTAGTCATTAGATAGTGAATAAAGACATCTGTTTTTATTTACTAATATAAAATAATAATTTATGTCATTGTTTATTTCCTGACCTGATTTTAAAAATTTCATAAAAGCCAACCATACCTTTAAAACTATCCTGAATAACAACTGTGATGGTTTTGATTATTACAACACAAAGTCAGAGGTGGTCAAAGTACTGACATTCTGTACTTAAGTAGAATTACAGCTACTTGTGTGGAAAAAAATACTCCGGTAAGTAGTACTGATTCAACTCCTTTACTGAAGTAAAAGTTAAAAAAAAAAAAAAAGTACAACTTCTCCATTGCAATAAAGTAAAAATAAAATAGCTCTTTTTTTTTTGCTATGGATCATAAAATAATATGTATTTAACCAGGGGGAAAAAATCAAAAATACCCAAAAATAAAGCCTTTAAAAGTGAGTTTATTTATTGGGTCATGGTACTCAGTTTAGGTGGGTATGGACAGAAAATTTAAGAAAAATGAAAAAGTCATAAATCGGAGTTGTTGTTTCTGCCCTATCTTCTGCCTCCAGCCGCTAGGGGGCGCTGTTCGCAGAGTGAGGATACGCTGAACACCCACCCGCTCCTCGGCTGCTGGTTTCGTCCTTCCGGTGCCCCCGTCGCCCCACTCCCTCCCGATGCTAGCACCGTCGGGCTTGGCTGTGGGAGCGTAATGGCGGTGCACCGGGGACCCTCTACGAAATGGCTCTTCACCCGGGAGCAGCTCGAAAATACGCCGTCTCGACGCTGTGGAATAGAAGCAGACAGGGAGCTCTCTTACCGGCAACAGGCCGCTAACTTAATCCAAGATATAGGCCAGAGACTCAACGTGTATCCTTTCTGAAAAACAAGACTGGGTGGCCGACAGACGGGTTAGCTTCAGTTAGCATTAGCCTAAACAAGGGCCGGGCTGGCAACGCTCGTTTTTAGTAAAAAAGGCACAGAGCATGGGTTTACAATATAACGGTATTTTGTCACTTTGGATTAGTCTGTGTATGAGTAAAATGTGATAACAAAGCGTTTTATTTAACTAGCGGCGTTTTAGGCCTGGTAGCTACCTTAGCTTTTGTTTTGTCCATTTAGACTGACGAATCTATTGTTAGCCGTGTATGAAATCATACCGGTTACAGGGAATATATAAACCTAACACCCCTTGTTATTTTAGGCCTTTATCTGGTCGACTTAGAAATATGTATATCTATGTATATTTGTATTCTTGAAGTTGAATCTAATGTCTGACTGGTTTTAATTTACATGCACACGTTTTGCTAGCAGCTGCGTAGCGCCAGCTTAAACGTGCCACGATTTTTCCATGTCAAAATCCCCTTGTGTTTTGTCCTACGTCATTGATATATTTTGCTTAACTGAACAAACAGCTCCCAATTAATAATCAACACTGCTATTGTATATATGCATAGGTTTTATATGATCCACTCCTTCACCAAGTTCCATAGAAATGTAAGTATGACACCAGTCGTGGTTCTGTGAGTAATGCCTGTGGTGATGACTGTAAAGTCTGACCGAGTGTTTTCTCTTTAGATCATTTCCCAGACGACGTTGTTCCTGGCAGCAAAAGTAGAAGAGCAGCCCAGGAAGCTGGAACATGTTATTAAAATAGCACATGCCTGCATTAACCCTCAAGAGCCTGCCTTAGACACTAAGAGCAATGTAAGTAAAACGTGGTTGGTATCAGTTTTGTCATCTTTTAACTTGGCTTTGTAATGCAACGGAAATGCATGCTTTATAGTGTGAAACTGCACATTTTACCATTGATACCATGGTCCTTTTCATTCCATTTTGGTACACATGATATGATTATTATGATAATCATAACTTTATTAAAACAGTTTATAATTGGTGTAATATGCAGTGAGCATATACATCTTTAAAGTGACAAAGCTCATTAATTGTTGTTCGTCTTTACTCGGAAGCTCATTTTCAAACCAGATCAATACTTGGTGTGGGTGTATGTAAAAGTGTTTGCACTATTGTTTTCAAGTAGATTTTGGTTCAAATGGTTCAAATTACATTAGGCGGAAGTTGTTGAATTTTGTATAATACAGCCAAGATATCATGTAGTTATGTTTGTCTCTTATTTATTATCTATTACTTAAATAGTTGTTTAGCGCAGATGGAATCGGCAACACTTTCTCTTCCTCGTGCTCACTGTGTATCTTCTGTGTGTTGTATCAACTGCACTGACTCAGGACAATTTTTAGGCCGTTCAGGTGAAGTGCTCACCCACCAGCCTGTTTCCTAAAGAGTAATCAAATCAAATTTCTCAAAATAAAGCATTTACCATAGTAGTTCAGCTGTCAATCTATTCTTAGTGGTCAGACTATGAAACATTCACTTAAAATAAGGTATTAATGTATTTAAGAATAATGCATTTTTCATGTGCAAGTTTGAAGATGAAGAGCAGAAATAATGAATTGTATTTTTTACTAGTGCTGTGATCACCCTTTAAGATCCTTTGTATTATGGGAATGTTGATCAAATATTCTATGAGAGGTAACTGCACATTTAAATGTTTGATTTTTCCTTTTTCAGGCATTCCAACAGCAGGCACAAGAGCTTGTAGCACTGGAAACAATAGTGCTGCAGACGCTGGGTGAGTGGTCATAAAGCTTCAGTCTGACATATTTACTTACCGAGAATCCAAGCATACAAACACCACATGGACATGTTGAGCGTGGGTCTGCTAAATTTGGATTTCCAAAGATGAAACTACAGATTCTTATTTTTCTTGCTCTAAACCACAAAACAATACCAGTGACTTTTGGGTCTGTCAATGATCAACTTCCTGAATTCTGTTGATTTTTTTATTTGTTTTTTCATATTTCTTTACAGGTTTTGAAATAACAGTCGATCATCCACACACTGATGTTGTGAGATGTTCCCAGCTAGTGCGAGGTAAAGTGGTTTTAAAACACATTTCCCACAATGTAAACTCTTTCAGTTGTTGTAGAGTAAAAGTTTAATACTCCATTAATTTATTCCTTGAATATTTTTAATATGATTCCTTTCTCCTAGGACAGGCTCACTGTCATGTGTATATATCTATATAAGTGTATTTTTCCTTGTTGTAATGTGTTATTTTTCTTCTTTTACAGCAAGCAAGGATTTGGCACAGACTTCCTATTTCATGGCTACCAACAGGTTATTATCCTGTTCCCATTATTGCACTGTAATGGCACACTATGGCTTCCTGCTCTGCAGGGTCCCCCTTCCTGTGTCCAACGCCCTGTCAGTGCCTCGAGCCTGGGAACCCCCATGTGGGAAGTACTGGCCGGGCGGCTGTGTGCGGTGTATTGTACAAGGGCTCTGTGTTGGCACATAGGGGTTGAATGCACAATGTGGAGTGTAGTGGTGCTGTTTACCTCTCAAGGTTGTTTGGTACAGAGTGCATATGTCTAAGAAAACACAATTGGTAGCCTGAATATAGATTGCCACTAAAGATTCTTAAACATTTAGAGTGTTTTGGTAAGTATAGTTTACACTTTTTTAATTTTATTTTTTTTGTAATTTTTCTATTGGAGAGAGCTAACATTGAAACACCAAACTATACTGCAAACTCAGAGCTTGTTTTGTGGTAGTTTGAAGTGGTTTTTTTGTATCAAATAGGAAAAAATAGTGCACACATAACTGTCACTGCACTTTGAATGAAATATAGACATAGTTTTGTGGTTGTTTTTATTGGAGTTTTTTGTTGCATGTGTGTCATTTCAGGCGTTAATCTTACTGTTAGTTTTACTGATCATAGAAAATCGTAATTTGATACTGAGGTATTCTGCTTTTGTTTTGATGATTTTTGACAAGTTTGTCATCACACAAACTTGTGTTAATGCGCACAAAAAGACCTCCAGGTAATGTAGAATTACATTACACAAATGTAAATAGTTTTACAAATTTAGACAAGGAAAGCATCATTAAAGTTATTGACAACAAAAAAATTTTTAATAAGTGTACACATGTATATGAAGAAAATAGTCTCGTAAAATAATTGTATTAATTCAGATTAGAATATTAGAAAGTGTTATCAAAGGATAGACAATCGCAGATGTTTCCAAAACAATCAATCATGGTAGATGTGTAAGTTAAGCAGTTCTATATCATTTCTTATTGTAAAAATTTGCATTTTAACAATGCGTTGTATTTGCGTTAAGTATCGGCTGTTCTCTAAATCTCCATCAGCTTCAGTCTGAAAGAACCAGATAGTTCAAATCAGTGAAAGGGATATGCCACCCCCAGTTCAAATTGAGTGTACCCCCACAGTCCCTGGAGTTGCTTAACTCTGTGGAAGTGTTTTCCTGGCGACTCGGCCATTGTCTGAATCTATCTGCACTGACTGCAGCTTGGTTTTTGCACGTAGCTGAAGTGTGCTGCAGCCACCTAAAGTGAATTTATCTGCCTAAAGGTTTCGGTCAACGTGAATTAATTTACTCAATTTGTTTTTCAATTACTTTCCATGTGCAGTACATTCACATCGAGTGCAAATGACTGTGGAACTGAATACATTCGCCGGCTGTGGTCTTCCGAAACGGAAAGTAGTTCCCAAGCCAACTTGACCAAGTCAAGCTCAGTTCACGAGTTCCACGGTCATTTGCACTCAATGTGAATGTACTGCATGTAGAAAGTAAGTGGGGAAATCATTGAGTAAATTAATTCACTATGACTGAAATCTTTGGGCAGATTATTTCACTTTGAGTGGCTCCTGCACACTGTAGGTATGCGTGAAACCAAGCTGCGGTCAACGCAGATAGATTTGGACAATGGCTGAGGCACCACGAAAACGCTTCCACACAGTTAAGCATCTCTAGGGACTGTGGGGATACACTCAAATTTAACTGGGGTTGGTATATCCCCTAAAGGTTGTCAAACACAACTAAAACACATACTAGCATTGGTGTTGTTGTTTTTTTTTGTCATGTATTGCTGTTTGCAGTGTAGTTTGGGATTCAGGTGCAGGGGAAATAACTTAATGAACATTCTCTAAATTATGTAATTTGGCCGTCAGCATCAGTGTTTCTCAGTCTTATTGAAGTTCTCAAACCTGGTCAAGGTTCATTTTTGGAATGAGGTGCGATCATAAACTTCACACTGACTTACACATGCACTGTGTAAACTCGGACTGAAATTTGCTGATTTGATGAGCAGAGATTCCAAATGAATCCTGCTGCTCATTGAAGAGATTGAGAAACACTGCTTCCTAATCTCCCCTCTCCTCTTTAATATTAATCTCAAAATACAGTTTATTATGGCATAAAAATCAAGATAGTTTTAATATCTTAGGAAGCTGTGTGTTTGATTCATCTCAAACATATAGGATTTTTTTTTTTTTTTTTTAACAAAAATACTTTTAGATGTTCCAGTTGTTCAAGGTAAGGGTGTGTGGATGTGGTATTAAAGTACAGTTCATTGGCATCTGTCAAGTTTTGCTTTTGAGCAAGTGTGTATGAATCTGTTGCTTTAAGTGTTAAAATGTGTCATCTGTGGAAAAGCCCTTAAGTTAACGTTTTTATTTTCTTTCTTTTGTACCTTGTGTTGTCTCACAGCTTGCACCTCACAACATTCTGCCTACAGTACAGGCCCACAGTCGTGGCATGTGTCTGCATCCACCTGGCCTGTAAGTGGTCCAACTGGGAAATCCCTGTGTCCACAGACGGCAAACACTGGTGGGAGTATGTGGACCGCACTGTAACATTACAGCTGCTAGATGGTGAGGATTATTTGTTTGAATTCAGTCATTAGGCCTGGATTTCAAGCATGGAGCTAAGGCCACATCGGCATGTTTAAAGTGTGACAGAAGAACAGCTGTTACTGTAGTCGTCATTTTACCGCCTCGTCTTCTCGAAGTCTTGCGGTTTATGTCTGAATAAATAAACAAAGCCCTGTCAGGCGTCCAACATCAGAAGTGAGCCTTCATTGTGGGAGACTGTCTAATTATGACTCTTGTTTTTCAGACCTCACACATGAGTTTCTTCAGATCTTGGAGAAAACACCCAGCAGGCTGAAGAGGATACGAAACTGGAGGGTACGTCATCAGTCATGTGTCTAACGTTATGAAGAAATGATCGTCTATGGAGCCAGATATTCATTAACACTTGTCGTGCTGTGCCAGTTTTGGGACAGATCTGGAATTCAGAGTGCCTTTAAACAAATCCCTTGTGTCTTGTGTGGTTCAGGGCGTGGCAACAAAGGTTTTTGAGAAATGGTGTCGGTGGAGAAGTTTGGGTGGAACATTTTGACATGGAAAAAAACAACCATGGTATTGAAATGACTTGATGCCCACAAAATAAGATGCCATATAAAAATGGGTGTTTGTCAAAACTAGCCATTTGCAAAATGTAGTTAAAGTTTTCTTTGCTATAGTGAGTGAAACATTTACTGAAAGTGACAGTTACTCAGATTGTTTTGCCTTACGCTGGTGAACCACGAGACTGCGATGCAGACTCTGCGCCGCAGCACTCATTCACAACGCTACCCTCCCTGCAGATGCAAGGTGGGGCTTGGTGGGCGTTCCCTAGACGCTTGGTGTGAGCGGTAACAACTACAGTATTAGTTCTGTAAATGCAATATATTGGACACAAAACCACTGCAACTGCACTTTTCCTGTACACAGCAGTTTTTGTTTTTTTATAAGGGCCATCTAACTTAAACAAATGAACTAGCCTACTTACCATCATCCCCAACAATCTCTGCTCCTTTCTTTCATGCTTCATGGAACATTACACTGTCCCAGTATGATTCTAAACATATGTCGTAAAGACAAGGAAAGCTGGACAGCGCAATTATTAATTTCTCGTCCACCATGATTGTTGAGTGGAGAATATGCAAATGAAATGTTCTGGACCCTGCGTACTATTGGATACTTGCCTCGCAATGTGCGGTCGGCATGGAGTTGGGCTCTGCTCAACTTTTTGGACGCACTGCAGCGGCTACTCCATCCACTCACTACTCAAACCAAACTGGAGTGTTTGTCATTGGACTATTCATGCCAGATAATGCGGATCTAAGTTGAGCTTTTCCAGCATTTGCTGTTTATGCACATCATGGTTAGCCCCCACTCTTGATGTGCACCTTACGTGTGACATGATCAGGATGTACAAACTGTACTGAGCTGCTGCATCATTGTTGTCTGTATCCTCCCTCAGTGTTGTTGTCCTCCTACTACATCTGCGTACGTTGTTCAATTGGTTCATTCTGTTATAATAAGGTGGTTTTCATTCCGTATAATTCTTTATTCAAAAACTTTCTTTTCTTCTTCATAGATATTATAGCTTATATTTTATCCACCCAGCTATCTGTTATCTCTCTGACTGTGCCTGTTTGTATCTAAGTCATGTATTTATTTTAACAAACTTACTACTTATGCAGGTCAGTCGTGTACAGCTGGAGCCAGTATTTGGCCTCTGTCAGCCAAGCTGGATCAAAACGGGTCATCCGATGTTGACTTAACTGAGGCTCCATTTAGACGGTAAAAGCTCCCACAGAGCCAGGCGTACTGAGCGTGTACTCTGCTTTGGGTCCGTCTCCAGTATGTATGGATATCTGCAGAGAGTAGGGGCCTTAACAATGTGAACCAAAAACAGCGTTGTGTTCTCACTTTTAATTCTGTGTTTGAGATGAGTATATTGGGATAAAAATCTGCATGCATTTTCCTATTTGTGTATGTAGTGTGCACCCCAGGGCAGTGACGCCTGCAGCTGTACATGCACAGACAGACAGGGTGGGAGACAGTGATAGTGACACATTTATACGTCTAACTGGAAGCGAATGGAGAGCTTTATTCAGAACTGGATCCGAGGGGCTGTCCCCAGGCTATGAGCCACTAGCTGAAGGTGTGTCAGTCTTTGGTGGGTGGCAGGTGCCATTGAGTTGGTGGGGCACCCCTCGAATACAATTATAGGATAAACACTGAGATTAAAAACAAGTACTTATTTATTTTGTTAGGATTCTGTCACCATTGCTCCTAAGTAGGGCTGCGCGATATGAACTAAAACCAATATTACAATAAATTGGTCAGTTTTAAATGTTATTGTACTAAATGTCAGTAATAGTACATTTTTGGTTTCTTGCCCAGGCCTACTACCGAGTTATTGTCAGGAAAACAAAATGGACACGAGTAGTCATTTAGAAAAGGTTGACTGTAATGGAAATACGGTGACTTTCCCTCAAATAGGAACATATTGTTTTGTATTCTGAAAGTTCCCCCTCATGTGACAACACCGTCTGAAGTTTCAACTACTAAAAATGCCAGATTTTTTGCAAATATATCTCTGTTGTACCCCATCTGCATCCATTTGACCAAAACAACCCATCATCTGACAGTATTTTGGGAATGTATTGTCACTTCACAAAACACATGGCCAAATAGGGCCCTCATTATCGATAATGAGAGCCCTGTTTCAGAACAGCAGCGGCGGAGCGTGGCGCTGGAACAGACCTGATGACCTCTGTAGTAGAGGACGTGAAGGGCACTGTTGGGCAGGTGCACGGATCTCATGCGAGTTTGTGTTTCTCTTTTTTTTTCCCAGGCTTTTCAAAACGCTAAGAAGCCAAAGAGCGATGGTTCGACAGTTGACAGTGCCTTCCAGGGGACGTCCTCCTTAGACGGCCTTCCTGGCGTCACCAACTCGTTCTTCCCCTCCACCTCAGCGTCAGACTCTGCAGAGATGCCCTCTCTGAACACTATCGCAGCCTCATATGCCTCCTACCAGCCCCTGAGCGACCAGTCCAAGGCTTGTGCGTATGATCAGTTCCCGCCTCCGCTGCACTCGGACTTCTCCCTGATCAAACAGGAACATAAGGTGTCGGGCGGCTCCAGTAGTAAACACCAGCAGCTCAGTGGAAACGCTGCAGCTTTTGCGCGGCCACAAAAGGTCTTGACTCTGGAAAAGTATAGAGAGAAACACGCGGCCGAGTTGGCGTCGCAGAACGGCATAAAGGAGGAGTCCAGCACAGACATGTACGCCGCCCTCTCTCCTCCACCACTGTCCTCGCACCATCACAAGAAACGCTCTCAGCTCCAGCAAGCCAGCCAATCAGTCGACGGCCGCAGGGACAAACAGAGCTCCAAAAAGGCTCGGCTGCCCCCGTCCTACGCGGAGAACGGCTCCGCCTCCAGCGAGGAGCTAAAGATGAGAATCAAAGTTTCGTCGGAGCGTCACGGCACTTCGGAGCAAAGCGGAAAAGACAAGCACAAAGACCACACCAGCCACCGCCACTCGAAACACGGCCACTCCCACCCGTACTCCGTCAGCGGGAACGGCAGAGGGACAATAGACAACTCTGCTTTATCCTTAAGAGCTCCCAGCCACTGCAATGAACTGAGCTCCTCTGGCTCGTCTCGGAAGAGGCCTCACTCGGACAGCAACAACCACAACCACCACCACCACTCAGCCAAGAGCAGCCGGAGCTCCAAAGGGGCTCTGGGGTCCCACTACTCTGACGGCAGCAGGATGATGGAGCACCACAGCCACGACGGCACCAATGGCATGCTGACATCCAACGGACAACACACTGACTACAAAGACACTTTTGACATGCTGGACTCTTTACTAAGTGCCCAAGGAATGAACTTGTAACCCTCGGAGTCTCCAGTGTTGTCTAAAATAAGGTATTACATGATGAATAGAGTAAAGAAGAGAATTTATTTGTCTTAAGTTATCTGAATTCTGCATCGCTCTCAGTCGTGTCTACACACTGATCCTTGATGATTCTTGTTAAGCTGTCAAAAATGTAAATTTATATGCATAGAGCTGTGTACTACTAGCTTGCAAGAAACAAAAATAATTGAAGTTTGAGAATGCGGCAGGTAAAATGGGATTTTAATGTTGATGTAAAGCTGACATGAACGTGCATGTTTTCAGTCACAAAAGGGAAGACGTAGCTAGTGTCCGCAGCCATTGTGACAGTTTACAGACAGTCAACTTTTTTTTTTATATGTTAAAACATTTTTTTCCACTAAAAATCTCAGGTCTTGAACTTTTTTGATATAAGAATCTTCCTCTGTTTGGGTTAATTGCCTGTATCTGTGGAGATGTGTCACCTCGTCCATTTGTTGACGAAGACGGCAGACGGGTGTCTGTCTTAAGAAACATAGTCTGCTTATTTTTCAATGAGTGCATTAATAGACGGACAAAAAAAAAAAAGTGAATCAGACTTCTATTCTGTGGATTATTTCCTGAACTTAACATGCAGACATTTTAGAATTACAAAATGAAATTACGTTCCATCTGCGTTAAAAGTGCGTTTCAGATAATATATCGGCTTAAAGTGGAAAAGACCTTGTAATTTTATCTTGTCAATTACTCCTCAGTAAATGTTACTATCAGAAAAGACAGAGCTATACAATAATGTGTAAATAGGACTGTAGTTCAGTTGGAAAACTGTTGGTTTATTGCATCAGTCCAAACTTTCCTCCATTCAGTGTATCATGAGATCTAAAGCAGACTGTGTATTGATGAGCATATCCTTGATTTGTGTATCAGGAGCCCAAATAAAGGTGTAAAAGTAATTTCTACACATCACAGCTATGTTATGTTCATGTTTCAGATATTTCGTAATCCTCATGCAATATTTGTACTTTTTTTGGGGGGGGGTTATTATTATGATTGTCAAAGTGTATGTATCGATCTCTGCAAGAATGGTTCTTTTTAGATATATTTATTGAACCTCATGTCGGTTATTGTGCACCCTCTGAAGACCCTTGAGCTAAAAATGTGCATTAAAAAAATCATGTGTTTTTATATATTTATATATAAACTACTTCAGCGCTGTGCAAAACTATGACAACAAGCAATAACTGATTACATTGCTTAAGGTTTCAGTTCAGTTTATCGTTTTAGCCTCATGTCCACACGGCACCTGTGTTTTGGGTACCCTAAAATGATGTCTTTTGAGAA
The DNA here is from genome assembly GCA_020466265.1 of Siphamia tubifer. Lineage (NCBI taxonomy): Eukaryota > Metazoa > Chordata > Actinopteri > Kurtiformes > Apogonidae > Siphamia > Siphamia tubifer. The sequence continues at coordinate 14,493,530 of CM035784.1, forward strand.
CGGGTTCCAGAGTGGAAAGATCTGGCGTGGCCATCTGGACAAGAAACTCATTTGTTTACGCCTTGCATCTATGTCACAACCACATGACCAGAACATATAGCAGCATCCCTTTGTAAATGAGACTGCAACCATCAGACACAAGAGTAGTAGCAGAGCTGTCGTCACTGCTCAGTTTACTTGTGTTATTGAAGGAAAATCTACTGATGTTATACCAATATTTTTAGCAGCAGACGCCTACACACACCTTCTGGTTTGTTCCCAGGGTGCGCATGCGCTTTTTTTCTTCTATTATTCTGGTGTCTCCAGTGGGTCTGTCTTACACTGTACCTAGAGGGGTGGTATGTGTATTGCATCGTTGCCATCTTTGGGGTATTTTTCCGATCAATTCCCAATGTTGACACGATGTCTTTTCTACCCAGTACAAGAAATAACCTTGTTGCATTGCTGTATAGATGGAGCCTCAGTCTTTTGTTAGATATTCCAAAATGTGTAATGAAATCTGTTGTGTATTATAAGGAAAGGGCTGACATTTAGAAAATGAAATCCTGGAAATGATTGAATGCAGAGGTGTGCACAGATTGACACTAGGTGGAGCTAGAGCCTCTGCCCTTTATCAATGAAAATGCTGTTTTGAAACTTTTATTAACATTAACACTTTGGTGGGGCCAATATTGAAGTGATCTTTTTAGATGGGTTTGAGCAGGCTGCAACCCAGGGCCGCAGCCAATCAGGGAGCCCCGAAATATTAATAATATAACAAACTGTAGGAATTGTACATTATTGAAGGTTTAAATAAAATGAGCGCGCCCATAAAGTGAGCCATATTACAAGCGACAAATGCTCACACAGCCTAGTTTACACATAAGGAGAGCAACTTTAAAAACAGGCTAGATATTTGAAATGAGGTGTTTACATGCAAGCGGTGTACAGAAAAGAGGAAAGAGTGTGTGTGTGTCTGAGAGACACTGGATGCTGAAATTAGGAGCATTCTGTCTGCCCATGTTTTGTTGAATAATGTTATAAATGCATGTAGCAGATCAATCACTTATTACAACAATATGGAGCTGGGTTAACAGCCATACATCAATTATTTGATTGGCATGTTAACAATAACGAGGGGGCGGGGCTTATGGTTGGATAGCCCACAGACAAATAAATCAGACCTCTGGGTGAATGATTAAAAGTGGTACCATGAAGAAGGTGAATCATAATACATAGTAAACACATCATTAACAATCATCCATCATATAAGGGGCGTGACCAAGCATGGTCCAAGGTATGGACCAAGATACAAATTGCAGAAGGCTAATATCTTAGGGGGGAGGGCTTTTAATCCATACAGTGATAATATTTGCTATAGACAAAGACAGGCTGTTACACAAAGAAAATCAGGCTTTTATTTGTTAAAAACATTTTTAGAGAGGAAATGCTGTAATTTTAAACGCAGCCATATTTTTTAAGTGGGCCGCTAAACACCCCTTTGTGCGATTACTGAAAAAAAAAAATGCCCCGAAATGGGCCGCCTCCCCACACACCTCTATGAAGAGGTTAAGTTACGTCTTTCTACTTCCGGTTCATGGGTGCGGAGCTCGCAAAAAAAATTTAATGGGAGTGAATGTAGCGAGTCAAGCTAAATTCTGATTCCGTTTGTCAAGGGCTCTGAAATTCACATATGACAGTGGTTAATAAGAAATAGTTGCTGTGGCATAGGCAGACCACCTGTTTTTGACGTGAAACAAACGTGACGTTAGGTTTTATGTGGACTTAGAAAGAGACGAGAATGTGTCGCGTGTGTGAGTGACGTCACACTCCATTCAGCTGTGGTGTGGCGTCTGTTGTGACGTCACATGTGCGCCAGGTGTGTAGTCCAACTTTTACTCGTAAATAAATCAGCCGTCGGTTAACAGAAACAGTTGAAACACACGCATGAATAAGTATAATTTATTATAAGGCACGATATGTGTGTGATTCAGGTCACATGACAAACCATTTTAGCATTTTATTTCCAATTGAATATCATTAATTAATGGTGGATGCTAGATGACAATGGCCGGACGTCAGAACGAGCCGTGGAGCAGCCAGAGTTGTAATACGTTCCTTTCAATGCAATATATTTGACAGGACATTTTATTAAGGCATTTTATTAACAAAACCAGATTTCCACGTGTGTTATATCACACCTGTAACTATAATTAAGGACATATGTTTCAGCCTGTTTTATTAGTCATAGTTGGCTTAATATTATGGAGTGTTCTGATATGAAAAGAAGATAAATCTCTGCGTAACCAACCTATACAGAGTAAAACTAATTATGTCTGAGCCCAAAAATGAATCTGAATACTGACATGACATGAAAAAATTGTTTTTATTCGGACAATGTGAAGGACTGCTGTCATCTTCGGAGTTTCAGATTTGCCATCTGATAGCATTAGAATTCATGAATTGGTTAATTCTCTCGTCAGTAAAAGTCCTTGGCGAACTCTTTAAAGGCACTGACATGTCAAACAAACCATCAAGCTGACATTTTTAGGGTCTATATATATGGTCCCTACAATAACATGTCGAAATATTAAGTGGAAATATGCCCAGCACTTAACAACAACAACAACAAATGATATTTATGTAGTGACTTTTACACGGTGCTTGCACTTGACACTTTCCAGAACAGAGAATATATTTCTCTCTCTGTAAAACAGCAGCCAATGTTGGGTCTAGATATACTATGTCTATGCTTTCAACGCTGAAATAATTCAAAAGGGATTGTAATATTTTAAATTGTTAGATTTTACACGTTTGAAAGATGGCAGCACTATTGAAAGAAGAAGATCTGGTAAAATCTATATAGAACCATCGAGGCCGAATCTAGGTCTAAGTTTATTTTTTTCAGTAGACTATATGACAAAGGTAAATATAAATGGAGTGAACAAAAGTGGTGTGTGTGCAATGTTCAGTCCTTGTACGCACGAAGTAAAGTTTTATGTAGGAAATTTCATTTCTGTAGTGTTTCAGTCAAAAGGAGACTCTTCCTATCATATTGCAGTAATATTTACATGTGTTCTATCTGGGTCAAATTTAAGAAAGTCGTTCTCAAATCTGTAAATGTGGCATATAATTTCTAATAATTTCGTGTGCTCTTTGGTGTTAACCATAGGAGTCGTGTTAGTGCTGCTTTCGTCTCTATGAATATATCTAGCTTCAATATTGTGCTTAGGAAACAACTGATTGGTTTTAAACACAGAACTGAATCATCTGTCAAGACTCTGATTGAGAAAATAATCAATTCTGATGTTTATATTGGTACAAGAGTTTGTATGATTGGTGATGATTGGTGTTCTGTGATGTCTTTTTTATACAGTGCACTTTTTGACAATAACCACCAGATGGCAGCACTATGTCAAAGGAAGATCTCGTCAAGGTAACGCGAGAGGAAGACTTTACTCTGCGCAGGCGCACTTTCCGTCACAAATAACAACAACAGCTGACAGTACAAGAGCTTCAAGCTAACCGTGAAAAGTTTCAGCATTTCTGAAAGAGGTAGTTTATGTTTTATCCTGCAGTTACGAGTGGTTTTATGCTAATAATTAAGGAGTGTTAAAACACAACAACTTCAGTTAGTCACATGTTGTCCAAACAGTGGGTCACCGAGTGGACAAAAGCTAAGGTGGCTAAAGCTAAGCTCCACAGATAAATACATACAGCTAGCTGTACTGTGTCAGCTGTGTGCACATTCCATTGTTTGGCTCTGATATGAATTGTAGTTTGTGAATTGCACACAGTTTCAGGCAATGGCCACATTTGCACAGTAAATAGCTAATAGAGGACTTGGCTAACAGCCTCTTGGTCTTTGAGTTCTTCATTTTAAATTGCACAGCTTTTTGGTCTTCTAGATAGACTAGTTAAATGGATAAGCTGTGGGAATCTCAGTGTTAAATTAGCCTGCTGTGCATAATATAATCTTTATGGCCACATTCATGTTCTCTGGAGGATGTTAACAGTGATGTTATTTATCCCACGTAGTGTTGTTGCCTCAGTGGATGAGATGATGAAGGAACATCATACAGGACTGATGACATCTGTGTGTTGATGCTGCTGGGTGAGATATGTTCTCTTTATTCTATTCTGCTTTGTGTTGAATGTGGGTCTTATTGTTTAGAGGATAAATAAATTTAAAATAAACATTCACGTGGAGTTTGATCTTTATTGTTCCTTTCATAGAATAGATGGTCTTTATCTATGTGATCTTTTTTATTGTCTTTGTAGGATGTTAAAGTAATGTCAGTGATTCTTTTGTCACACTTGTAGATTTCCTGCCTGGGTGGATGAGATCATGGAATTGGAGGAGCATCCTACAGACCTGCTGAAGCAGCTGAGTGAGATATTTTTATTTTTTATTATTGCAAAGCTTTTTGTTGAGGTTAATGAATACTCCACTGTGTGATCGATTTGATCTATTGAATAGTGTTGTTGAGTATTGACTTTCAGGGAGTTGTGGAATTTTAGAGAATTGGATTCAGCTGTTTTGAAAAGGTTTTTAGAACTTAGAGATTTTCTATAAACTGCTTGTGTGTGTTAATGTCTCAGATAAATACTGTACATTTGTGAAGCAATGGTGATTATTCCCAGATTTATAAAGAGGTTTTTCAACTGTAACATGGTTTGAACTGTGTTTGTCATTTTGCAGACTGTGGCTGTGTGTGTGTTAATGTTTCACAGATAGGCATTGTTTAAAAGCTGAGTGTGAATTTGAAATGTTAAATGTTTGTTAAATGGATGAGATGTAATTGTGGTCATGTTATTGTCAGTTTTGTTGTGGGGTGTGTGCGCCTGTGCAGCTGTCTGAAAAGGTGTCAGACAGGAGTTGTCAGTGCCTCTGTACTGTAGCTCAGCGGTTTGGTCCTCTGCCCATGTGTGTCTGCCTGTCATGGGCAGATTGTGGGTTCAAGACCCGTTGGTGCTGCGTATGGAGTGTGGTTGGTGAGGGAGGGACGGAGGGGGCCGTGACCCCTCCCAGTTTCTGTACATGTACCAGGCAGGGGTTATGCATCAGGACACGTAGAGCAGCTGATGTTTTACAGTAATGCTGAGTGTTTCATATAGCTGTGTAAATTTGATTGGATTGATATTTCGGTTGATTTGCAGAATTTTTACATTTGTATTTGTAATGTTATGGGCTCTTTGAACAACTCCACAAGTTGGTGAAGTTAATGCTGCTCCTTTGTTTCCTGTGTGACATTAATGGACAAACTGATGAGTGTCTGAGTAGTTACAATAGACACACCTGGATTCATCAGTTTGTTCAATAATGTCAGACAGGCAGGAAACAAAGGAGCAGCATTAACTTGAGGAAGTAGTAGAGTTGTTGAAAGAGTCGTACTTTTATTGAATGTCATGTTTTCACTTTTGTTTGTTTTTCAGGTTTGGATGTCTGTGGCTGGACTGTGACTCAAGTTATGTTATTTCTTGTCCACAAGGGGCAAAAAATAACATAATTTGGGTCTGAAGGGGGGGTGCAGAGGTGTTTTTTTTATTTTTTTCAGCTGTTCTGACAAGGGTCACTTACATATAACTTTTTCACCCTCATAGTTGTTTACATTTTCCTCAAATTCACTCATACCAGTAGGTTTCTAAGGTTCTTCCAGACCAACTGGGGACAGAAATTATGGTTTTGGGTTGAATGTTTCAGAACCCTGGCTTATATACCCCATAAAAAAAAAAGACAACATCAGTTTCTCTATAGTGTAGTGGTTAGAGGAAAGGTCAGTAATCATCCACATGTTTTGAGATTATGAGTTCAAATCCCACACCAAGGTTTGATTTTCAGAAATTTTATTTCATGGTTTCAGGTGTATACATTTCTTCTACTTCAAAATTGAGGCTTTAACCCATGTCTGGTCTTTGGCTCAGTGGTCTTAGCACGGGACAAATGGCGTCATTATAGATTCCAAGGTTGTGAGATCAAATCCCACCAGAAGAGTGGACTGTTGTATATTCACTGACATTACTTCTGCTTTTCTGTGGGTTCATTCTCCAAACAAGACACAAAAAACACAAACCACAATTATCAACTGACAGATAGTTCAGTGGTTTAAAACTAATGAGGAACGTTACTTCAACCTGCAGGTTGGCTGTTCAAAACCCACAGACAGCATGGATTCTTTTCTGTTTTCAGATTCTCCCAAAAAACCCTCATAACAAATATAAATTCCAGCAGATCTTTACCAGCTGACAGATAGCTCAGTGCTTAAGAACTAGTTCAATAATTGTTCTGTCAACCTACAAATGGTGAGTTCAAGACCTTGAGGAGATGACTACTTTTAACATGTAAACAAAAAACACCAAACACAATAAATACAAGTTCCGAAAACATAAGTAGTAGCTCACAGACAGCGCAGTCAGAAGGTCGGTGGTGCAAAGAGAACTGACTACTGTGGGGCTGGCCGGTGGTTCGAATCCAGGACTTGACAAATATGGGTGTGAGAGAAACAGGGCCTCATACTCAACTGGCCCATGAAAACTAGGGGGTCTTACCAAAATTTTGCATAAAAAAGACAGAACAGCTGAAAAAAAATAAAAAAACACCTCTGTACCCCCCCTTCAGACCCAAATTATGTTATTTTTTTGCCCCTTGTGGACAAGAAATAACATAACTTGAGTCAAAGTCCAGCCACAAACATCCAAACCTGAAAAACAAACAAAAGTGAAAACATGACATTCAATAAAAGTACGACTCTTTCAACAACTCTACTACTTCCTCAAGTTAATGCTGCTCCTTTGTTTCCTGTCTGTCTGACATTATTGAACAAACTGATGAATCCAGGTGTGTCTATTGTAACTACTCAGACACTCATCAGTTTGTCCATTAATGTCACACAGGAAACAAAGGACTTTTCATTAACTTCACCAACTTGTGGAGTTGTTCAAAGAGCCCATAACATTACAAATACAAATGTAAAAATTCTGCAAATCAACCGAAAACATATCAATCCAATCCAATCTATAGATAGTCTATTTTAAAAAAGATATCCATATAAAACACTCAGCATTACTGTAAAACATCAGCTGCTCTACGTGTCCTGAAGCATAACGCCTACCTGGTACATGTACAGAAACTGGGAGGGGTCACGGCCCCCTCCGTCCCTCCCTCACCAACCACACTCCATACGCAGCACCAACGGGTCTTGAACCCACAATCTGCCCACGACAGGCAGACACACAAGGGCAGAGGACCAAACCGCTGAGCTACAAGTACAGAGGCACTGACAACTCCTGTCTGACACCTTTTCAGACAGCTGCACAGGCGCACACACCCCACAACAAAACTGACAATAACATGACCACAATTACATCTCATCCATTTAACAAACATTTAACATTTCAAATTCACACTCAGCTTTTAAACAATGTCTATCTGTGAAACATTAACACACACACAGCCACAGTCTGCAAAATGACAAACACAGTTCAAACCATGTTACAGTTGAAAAACCTCTTTATAAATCTGGGAATAATCACCATTGCTTCGCAAATGTACAGTAGTTATCTGAGACATTAACACACACAAGCAGTTTATAGAAAATCTCTAAGTTCTAAAAACCTTTTCAAAACAGCTGAATCCAATTCTCTAAAATTCCACAACTCCCTGAAAGTCAATACTCAACAACACTATTCAATAGATCAAATCTATCACACAGTGGAGTATTCATTAACCTCAACAAAAAGCTTTGCAATAATAAAAAATAAAAAAAATATCTCACTCAGCTGCTTCAGCAGGTCTGTAGGATGCTCCTCCAATTCCATGATCTCATCCACCCAGGCAGGAAATCTACAAGTGTGACAAAAGAATCACTGACATTACTTTAACATCCTACAAAGACAATAAAAAAGATCACATAGATAAAGACCATCTATTCTATGAAAGGAACAATAAAGATCAAACTCCACGTGAATGTTTATTTTAAATTTATTTATCCTCTAAACAATAAGACCCACATTCAACACAAAGCAGAATAGAATAAAGAGAACATTTCTCACCCAGCAGCATCAACACAGAGTCCTGTACGGTGTTCCTTCATCATCTCATCCACTGAGGCAACAACACTACAAGTGGGATAAATAACATCACACTGTTAACATCCTCCAGAGAATACGAATGTGACCATGAATATATTTTGCACCACAAACATAATGTAACACTAAGATGACCACAGCTTAGCCATTTGACTAGTCTACCTATACCTATCATTTAAAATGAACAACTCAAAGACCAAGTCAAGCCAAGTCCTCTATTAGCATCTTTTACTGTGCAAATGTGGCCATTACCTGAAACTGTGTGTAATAACACAAATTACAATTCATATCAGAGCCAAACAATGGAATGTGCACACAGCTGACACAGTACAGCTAGCTGTATGTATTTATCTGTGGAGCTTAGCTTTAGCCACCTTAGCTTGTGTCCACTCGGTGACCCATTGTTTGGAGAACATGTGACTAACTGAAGTTGTTGTGTTTTAACACTCCTTCATTATTAGCATAAAACCACCCATAACTGCAGGATAAACCATAAACTACCTCTTTCAGAAATTCTGAATCTTTTCATGGTTAGCTTGAAGCTCTTGTACTGTCAGCTGTTGTTGTTATTTGGGACGGAAAGTGCGCCTGCGCAGAGTAAAGTCTTCCTCTCGCGTGACCTTGACGAGATCTTCCCTTGGCATAGTGCTGCCATCTGGTGGTTATTGTTCGTTACGACACATGCTCATTGGTAGATGCTCGATGCCCGGTGCTCAGGACATTCTCCTTAGGATGAGCTGTGGAGCCGCCATAAGAGTGGGGATACGTTCCATTCATCCACTGCTACTTTTCTATGAAGAAAGCAGATATGTCAGAAGCTAAGAGCAGGACAAGATTAATTGTCTAGTCAATCTATGGCATTTGGCCACCTAAACCCACTACAAACTGCAACATTTATTTTCATAACCAAACTATTCGTCCCTTTTGAAGGTACAGCAGTAGTAGCAGTACGGTGGCCCAGACCGTACAGCCCTTTCTTCTATGTGGAGTTTTCTCCGGTATGACCCAAAAATATGCTTGTTAGGATAAAATTCTCCAGCCAGGTGACTGACCAGGCCTGGTTCTAAATCTGCAGATGGGTCCCCAGACACTGCCCACTGCTCCTTACAGCCATGGGTGGCAGATCAGTTACTTGTCTTACCTTATAACTAACACTCAGAGCCATTATTTATCCTTCTCATACGCTCCCATAAACAGTAGCAGACATATTTGATTCATGCAAGATAGCAAAGAATATTTTTGAATTGGCTTCCCATGCAGAGGTATATGAAAATTGTATTTTTTCCAAAATGTTTCCCAGTATCCTGTGAAGACGTTTTTAATGTCAAACCACTTGAATAACTGGTTTACATTTGATTATATGTCTGAAATAGTGCATTTTTTTGATATGTTGGAGGTCATATTGAACTTATAAGTCATAAATGCAGATTAGGAAAGAAACTTTTGGAAATTCATATTTAAAAAAAAAAAAACATTCATCATGCCCAATAGACATAGACAATAGACATGTGTGTGTGTGTGTGTGTAAGTTACTCTGCTTTCATGAAAGAAGCTGTACACAGCCTTTATCAGAGCAGAACTATGTAACACAACGAAGCAAATCCACATTATTTGACACAGTTCAATTCAATTCGACACTTTCAGTATGATTTAATGTCTTTGTAGTAGACCAATGCAATGTGCACGCAACAGACATGTATTTATTTACATATTTTAGCTTTAGCCACCTTAGCTTTTCCATACATGGTATGGTATGTTTATGTCACCCAACTGTAGAAGTTCTGTTTTAACACTTATTATTCGCATGAAAACTACCCGTAGCTGTAGGTTAAAACATGAGTACCTCTGTTTCTGCAACACTCTGTCATACTTTTCGCTGTATACATGTCGCTACCGTACTGTTGCTACTTTCGATGTCATTTGCAAGCTAATGCGCATGCGCACAGTAAAATCATCCTCTCGCGGTATTTTGACGAGACATTACATTGAGGCGGTGCTGCCATCTAGTGGTTATTATTTGTAACAGCAAAGACGTGCTGAGAAAACAGATGGAAAAGCTGCAGTTTTCTTTTTTGTCAGATGTAAAGTATATCCGCTTGTCTTAAATGTTTGTTTTGAAAGTAAAATTTACAAGATTTATCCTGCGTCATTATATTATATTAATTTAGATTATTGATACAACTAAAACAGAATCAACTACAGTTTGAAATGTGTGTATCATCCAGATGCCATATTTTACCAGATATACTGATTTTGTTTGTTGACAAATGAACCCTCACCACCTTTAGGTGTGTCTCAGTGATACAGTGGTGGTATTACTATTCTGGTTTTAATCCACTTCCAGGAGCATGAGATGTGCATCTAGTAGATTTATTACTAGTACTTCACCAGACCAAACAATTTATTATACTGATAAATCATTTTAAAACTTTCCACCATTAAAAAGACCTGTAACCTCTACAAGCCAATAGAAAAAAACCCATAAAGTATTTTAAAGGGATAAATAATAATAATAATAAAAAAAAAACTTGGTTGCATAAATATACACACCTTTAAACTAATACTTTGTTGGACCACCTTTGGCTTTTATTACTGTATTCAGTAAGGCATTTCCTGTCCACAGCCCTTTTCACATCACTCCACAGTGTTCCGATCAGATTCAATTCTGGACTCTGGCTGAACCATTCCAAAACTTTCATCTTCTGCTGGTGTAGCCATTCTTTGGATTTGAATGTGGCCTTTGGATCATTGTTATGTTAAAAAATGACATTTCTCTTTGAACTGGAGCCTGGATGTTTTGTGCCAACACTGACTGGTATTTGGAACTGTTCACTGTTCAGAATTCCCTCCACCTTCTTTAAGTCCCCAGTTCCAGTTGATTTTCTCAACTGGAACTGGGGACTCCAAAGCATGATGGTACTGGGGCCAAAAAAAATGCACAAAACAGGTTTATTCAGTTTTTTTATTATACATTTTCACTCATTCAATCCCACAGTAATAAAAGTCAGAGTATTTGTGCAATGTGTAATGAAAGAGTCATTTAGAAACAATCAAAACAGGGTGCTACATTACACCATTTCAAACTGTGAAAACATTGAGTTTCTTACCATTCAGTCAAGAAAATCAGTAGTAAATGGAAGTGCAATCAATTCGTAAAACAACCTAAAAAGTTAAAAGTCCAGAAATTTATACAAAGTGCAACAAGAACAGATCTTATAGTGAATAATTATAAAATGTTAATATTCAGTTTATTTTTTGTGACACCATGGTGAGACGATTCTGTAAACACATTCAGACATTTTCATTTTGGTCAAGGTTAACCTTTAAAATTAAATACTGCATCAATATATGTATGCACACTTATTTAATAGGTTTGTACACGATACATACAGTACATTAATATATCACTTGTAAAAATGAGTCCAAATGTGCCCAATGAATAGGGACTGATTAAAGATTACATTTTAGCAGCATCAGTGGCGCTTGTTGCCAGAGGGAAAAAACCTGATTTGTCAAAATATATATATTAAATAAATAAATACAACATTATGAGGCTCATTAGTTATAAACTGGCAGCCCTCTTCAGCAGGTTTAGTAGATCTAGTGCCTTGCAGCCAGTGGTTTATTGCACAAGAGCAACAGAGAGTGACTCTTCTTTGGCACACCCGAATGAATCCACAAGAAAAAAAAAAACACCACCCACCTCGCTGAACACATTCTGCATAGAATCAAACTGATGATGTGTGACTTCAGCATTGGCTGTATTTGTCAAATGTTTGGAGATTCTATGCAACATATCTGAGTCCAGGGCCCTCATGTACAAAGGGTTCATATGTCCAAAAACATGGCATACACCCTTTTCCATACTCAGATGTGAGTGTGGAAATGTACAGTCGTCCACGCCAACTCCATAGCTGGCGTACGCGTGTTTCTAGTGCTTTGTAACCATTGGCAACATCATACTGGGAAACTGTTGTTTTTGGGTCACTTGATTCATTTCATTTGTGTTTGTTTGTCAGCAATATTACACATGAAATTTACATGAAAAGTGCTAAGTGGTCCAGAATAGATCCCATTCAATTGTGGTTCAATTGTAGGTCAAAGGTTAAGGTCAAGGTAACCAAATATGTGCTTTTGCAATGATCAAAGATGTCCTTTTCATTCCTGTATACTCAGTTTTGCATATAGCTTCTTTTTGCTTTCACTGTTGATGTGTATTTGCATCAGAACCTTGAAGGACGGATTTGAAGACTCTAGGTCGAAGGTCAAGGTCACAGTAAAGGTCAAAACTGAAATGTGGATATAACTTTTAAACTGTTCGTCTTAGAGACTTCAAATGAGCACTAAAATGCAGGTCTTGCGTGTATAGACTTTGACCTATTGTTGAATCAAGAGGTCAGGGGTTACTGGGTCAATACCTAAAAAAATAAACAGAGGAGATAGAGACTTTGTCCCGCAACCGACCACTCTCCTAACTTTATTTTCTCTCTTGCTCCCTCCATACCATAGGATACTTCTGACGTTGTACATCACCTTCACAGAAATTAAGTTAATAAAGCGTATTTACCAGGTTATTTTAATGTTTATCTCAAACGACAAACAATCCAGTCGACCGTAACCCGAATATCATTAAAATATTTTTCAATGATCTGCAACTGCAGGTGACCTTGGGCACCCACTCACTTCAATTCAGCCCACGCACTACTGGTTACAATATTGAGAGATAGGAAACCTGGTTTGGGCTTTAAAATGGTGTCATGATCTTTGACTTTGAAGGGGACTTTAAAAGGTCAAAAGTAAGGTCACAGGACTTCAAATGGTCATAACTCAGTGGTAATGTACTGTGGTCAGCGGTTTGCATCCCGGCTCTGTCTGTCCACATGTTGAAGTGTCCTTGGGCAAAGACACTGAACCCTGTCTTAGTCTCCCAGTACGACTGGACAGAACCTTAGAAACCTACTAGTGTATGAGTGTGTGTGAATGTGTGAATGTGAGGCGAATGTAAAGCATTTTGAAGGTGGAAAAGCACTATATAAGTGCAGAATATTTATCTAAAAAGAAAAGCTACAGACACTCGGTTAATAGATTGAAAAGTACATGCAGCATCTAAAATTGAAACATGACTTTTGACTTTGAGCAACTTCATGTTTTATGAGGGAGATGTCCATTAAGAGCTTGTTTCCTTATGTAAAATGCAAAAGTATGAATGGAAAAATATTCCACTACAAGAAGTTCTACTTTAGAACAATGTCAACGTTTCACTATTATATATATATATATATATATATATATATATATATATATATATATATATATATATATATATATATATATATATATATATATATATGTTTCACTATTATATATATATATATATATATATATATATATATATATATATATATATATATATGTTTCACTATTATATATATATATATATATATATATATATATATATATATATATATATATATATATATATATATATATATATATATATATATATATATATATATATATATGATGCTTCTGGATTAATTTTACAACTCTTCATGTGCATGCTACATTTTAATTCTATACATACATTACATATTGTTGAGTAGTTCAGTCCACCACAGCTATGCATCATATTTTAAAAAGGACTTAACTTGTTTCACTGTACATTTAATTAGATTGCAGTTGTAATGGGGATATCAGCCTGTGTAATTACATAAATCCTAAACAGCTGCAACATATGGTGAATAAATTGAAGAAATGGTGAGGGGAAAAAAAAACAATAAAAGTACATTGTATGGTGTTATTTTGGATTTAGTAATACTGAGCAGAGGGTGATATGATGGGAAACATTGTATTTTCTTATGCTAGGTGAAATGTGTTCATTTTATTGGATATTTATGAAGCTAAGCAGCAAGGAAACTTTCAATATTGACCAAAATAATTGCAATCACAGGCCTAACCACATTTTTGCAGAGAAAAGTAGCTTGTTTTTTTGTTTTTTTTTTAAGCTTTGTTACAGTGCATTTATCAGCTAATTCTTGTATTGTTTTTTAAATTAAATTTATGTATTTTAAGCTGATAAATGAAGTCAACACATTTGGAGATGCTTTGCTTTCCGCTAGAACTAAACTGGCAAGAGAATTATACTGTATTAAAGATTATTTGCCACAGAGATGTAGTGGAGTGACACAAAAATTGAAATACTGACTTACAGCACATGAACCTTGAAAACATATAAAGGGTGTCTTTTTTTTTTTTTTTACCTGTTGCTCCAGCCTGACTTCATTTTCAAAAAGTCTTCTATATGATATTCCTTTAACACTTTTAGAATGATTGATTTCACAGAGGCATACACAAACATTTATACACTGACTGAAATGCACCAATGAGGAGTTTTTTTTCCAGGGTCATCCTTTTAAGCGTGTGCAGTTGTGTTCATTAGCTGCTGTGTAGGTCGATGTTTTCAACTCCACTTCGGCGGTCACCATCATCACCTCAATACATTCTGCAAGAGCACGGCACAATATTTGTCAAGATTACTGTTCAAGGTCCTGACTAAACTAAAAGCACGGTAGTACTTCACTCAAGTTTACTGGAGTTTAAAAATGGAGTAAAAAAAAAATAAAATAAAATAAGTTAAGCTCCTAATTTTGGCCCCAGAAGCACATATAGCATGAAAAATGAAAAGAAGTGCCAAATCATGCAGATGGTTTAATCCCAGCTTCATAACATTGGATTTATTCCCCATTGAATTTAAGCCCTCGCTGCATTTGAAGATAAAATAGTCATTTGTCAAATGCTGCCAAAGAAAATTCTCATCAAAATAGAATACACAATAGTCTCTTCTTTCTGTCTGCTTTTACATTATTGATGAACTCATTGTTGTGGACTAATGAGAAACAATATTGATTATAGTGCTTAATGATACAGCAACTGACCGCATATACAATAAAGAGCTTTAATAAATAGTGTTGTGTGTGTGTGTGTTCCTGAGCTATTAATAAGCAAGTGGTACAGTACAGTGTGAGCTAAGGTGTGATTGTTCTTCCCAAACAGTCAGTCCTGCTCGCACACCTGCCACTTGGTCCTTCCAACAAATCTCAAAGGGGGTTTCAAGCTTTAGGTTAGCCTTTATTCTCCTGCACAGAGCAGTGTAGATGGCTCATTTGTGGGTGGAACATAAATCCAGTTCCTGATAATTAACTAGCACCCTCCAAGCAGACACAGCGTTTTCACCAAGTATTACCTTCTAATTTTAGTGTGGAAGACAATGGGGAAATTCAGCAGGAGGACGTCAGTGAAAATTCAACCATCTGGACATTCTCGCATACTGGTGGGAGGGTGATGATTTATTTTCAGCAACCTCTCGAGCTGAATAAGAGACGCCTACTGCTCGAAAATCTGCAGAGAGGAAGAGATATGAGAGCGGCTTTGTGTGCAACAAATCCCAGAATTAAGAGCCATCTGAAAGGAAAACACCATCCAAGCTCTAATTACAACTCAAAGAACAGGAACATACATATCTGCATGTGGGCAAAGGTCCCAGACATGAATACCATTATTATCATTATGGCTGCTTTTGACGGGTTAAGACAGATAATTAAAAATAAATGCATGATTAGGTGGCACAAAAGAAAGATGCTTCCTTAGTTTCTTTTCTATATGTTTGAGCTCCTATACAATTATACAGAGCAGCTTTAATTAAATGTATTTTCTTATGAAGAAACATAAGGGTTCAACCAGCCATTTTTCATTAAATTGCAGGTGTTCTGCACTTAGGAGGGAAAAAAAAAAAAAAAAAAAAAAAATCCCTGCGGCACAATTGTTTTACTGCTTTATCTCCACTAGATGGCAGTATTACCTTTGGCTTTCATCTGCAGCAGAAGCCGCTCAGTCTCTGCTGCTCAAACATTCAGCATCATTCTCTCTGTTTTGAGAGGATTTTTTTAAAAAAGCAAACAAGATGCAGCATTGAATAACCTTGAAAAGGACGCTGGTTTCCGTGCCATAAATCCAAGGTGCTCTCAGCACACTTTGTGATCTGCAGTCACGCGCTCACATGAGCTGCCACAAAACACACACAGGCGGCAACTGTAAACTTTGGACTTGATCCATCTAATTAACAGATTCAGATAACTGTTGGATGTTGGAGGCCCAGAGACATTCCAGGAAATGTCACAGTACTTGGTAATTTTGATCAAAAGGCCTTTGTAGAGCAGCATGTGGTGCACTTATACCCATATGAGTCTTAATGCAAATGATGCCCAGGAAATTGTGCAGGAAAGTGGCATAATTATAAGCCATTGAAAGTCCATTGTCATTCCTGTCTGAGAGGTCTCTCTTGAAAAATCAGGAGCTGATGGAAACCCCTCTAAGTACCTGAGATAGAGCCGGAGGGGGAAAATGACTGGGCCTGTGCTGCCATTATGCCATGGTAGCGCAATTATATCCAGTGATTGGCAGGAGCATAAATTAGCTTCTGTCTTCATGGTGTGGTTTACTTTTAGTTTCTGACTAGTGCTAAGGTATCCTGTTTTCACATGAGGCCAAATGCTGTAGTGTCGGCTTTAAACCAGCTGTTCTTGGTGAAAAACAAGACATTATTTCCCAGGTTTCCTCTGTATTTATTCCCTTTACTACCCCAGTTTATTTCTGTGCCTGATGCAAATGCATCCTCCTGCGGCCTGAGCACTAGAGATTCATGTTTGTGGTGGGAACCGCAAAGCACCAGCTGTCCTTTAAAAAGAGACAGCTAAAAAAAAAAAACAAAAAAAAAAAAACCCACACATACACACACATTTGATGCGAAATGTCTTCCTCCCTATTCGTCCCCAATCATCAATAATTCACCGGCTTCGACATTTGAACTAATTATGGTGCACCAATGGCCTATTTGAGCAGGGTCCTGTCAGATGAAAGCTGCTAGGTCCTTGCTGTCAGTGGCCGAGGTAGCAGAATGAGGCGGCTCAAGCCATTAAAATGAATGGAAAGCACCTCTAACAATCATACACCTCTGACACACACACACATAAACAGGATCTGCAGCCTCAAATACACACAAAAGAGCACACACACATTCAACATCACCCTTTGCTGCCTCAAACATACTCACAGATGTAGCCCACTGACACAAACACACACAACAGGGGGAAAAAAAAAAAAAAAAAAATGAATTGCTGCCTCATACACACCCACACCAGCACAGACATGCATAAACATGATGTGCTACAGTAGCTCACACACACATGAACACGCACGCCGATGTGCTCGCCACCTGTGTGGGTTGTTTGGCCTCCTCATCCAGACCTCTCTGGTTTTAATTAGCCTGCTGCTGAAGTGTTTTCCTTTTTATATTCTCTGAAGGGTGATGATAACGGCTTCAGCCGAGATGGAGGCTCTCTGCTGGTTTGTTTCATTAGGGAGAGCATAATGACCCTGCAATCACAACACCAAGAAAATACCTTCCCTAATAATTATTTCCCCCCTAATGGTTCAGTTTATACAATGCTGCAGCCTTTGTCATTACTGCATCGACTGTAAGGCTTAAATTAATACTAATACTACTACTAATAATAATAATAATAAAAAATCACTAAATCCAAAAACACAACAAATGCTGGAATGATACAGACGATACTGGATGAAGAGGCTGGTTTAGTCGACGTGTACATACAAAATAAAAGTCTTACAGCACAAATGGAGAATGCTAACATCACTGACAGAGCCTCTTATCATCTGTCACAATAGATTTTACCTGCAATAATTACTCTATCAATGGAGACGCTAAGTTACGTCCTTCTACTTCTGGTCCATGGGTGCTTAGCACGCAAAAAAATTTGAATGGGAGTGAATGGAGAGAGAGAGTCAAGTTAATTCTGTTTCCATTTGACAAGTGCTCTGAAATTCACATATGATAGCGGTTAATATGGAATATTTGATGTGGCATAGGCAGACCACCTGGTTTTGATGGGAAGCAAATGTGACGTTAGGTTTTATGTGGGTTTAGTAAGAGATATGACGTCACACTTGGCACTCAGCTGTGGCGTGGAGTCTGTGGTGACGTCACATGCGTGCTTAGGTGTGTAGTCCGAATTATTAATGGGTTTTACTCACAAATGAATCAACTGTTGCTTAACAGAAGCAGTTGAAACACACATCAATAATTATCATTTATTATGAGGTGTGTGTGATTAAAGGCACATGACAAACCAGATACCATTTTATTTCCCATTGAATATCATTCATTAATTTTCTGATCTCAGGCCCCATGAGCCTCATGGAAGAGGGGGAGACTTAAGCTCCCCATGCAAATAATATGTCATGCAATATTATCTGTTAACACTGTCTATTGCTTTCAATTTAATGTCATGTCCAATATTATTTCCCACTACTGCACTTTATTAATTGATTTTTTTTATTAATTTATTTATTTATTCCATTCTTCTGCTATACTATTCTAATGTCATATTCTGCAGGGCTGGTAATGTCCTATCTTATATTATATATTTTATCTAAACTTATTGTATCTCATCTAATTCTAATGTTGTCTGCGTTTAAATGGAGCCACAAATTAAAATGGAGAATTAAAATGGTCCATGTAAACATCTAATTAAGAAGAAACTGACTGAACTAGTTAAACTAGTGATAACATTAGATAGTCTGTTCATTAGGAAAATGTAAGTGATTAACCCTTTAATGTTCCACTCAAATTCACCTAAATTTCTTAATAAAGTAAATTAAATGCTGTTCTTGAACCATTTTGATAACATGCGATGGACGTTTGCTTATATTATAAATTAAAATATTAAGATGAAAACTGGGATATTAGAGGCAGGTTCTGTTAAATGATGCAATAGATGATGCATTTGTAGTTATTTATTAATGTTTTGGACAACATATGGACTACATTTGGACAATTTTTTAAAATTTGTTTAGGATGTTTTTGTTGGAATATAGTTCCTCTGTGGACAATTATGAGACATAAAGGTTTAAATCTGCTGTTTTCCATTTGAATTTTGAACAAACGAGTGACTGTACCTGCTATGGTTATGATATCTTCCCATGTGTGAATCTCTGTCCGGTCATGTGACCATTTGGGACAGGTTTGGGTAGTTTGCTTTAAATTTTTGAGCGACTACTTCTGGCCTTTGGAAGTTTAAAGGGTTAAATTAACCCTATAAATGCTTAATAGAATAGAATAAATATATTCTTTTGACATGTTTAGCTTATGTAGCAATAACATACCCTATCAAGTTTTAATTCCCACATTAATTATTCGCTAGATTTAAACTTTATGACCATTTATTGCAATATTACCCTCTGTATTTTGTGGCTTTCCCCCCCAGAAACAATCATGTATTTTTCTATATTTAATTAACTGATCATGATGTTGATAAAAGTGACTTTTCAGCAAAAAAAACCAAGTGTCTCAATCCACTCTCATTAATCCAACTCCACTGGTTTTCCTGATGAATCAATTTTGTAGAAGATGACAGTGTTTCCATGTTCACTATGGAGCCTCTAAACGTTTCAATGGGTCATATCTGATGACCATGAAAATATGTCAGATTGCCTTTCACACCAATCAATTATATAGATTGACTATTAAACTTTTAGATCAGTTGATGCTTATGGTCATTGGTGGCGGTTTGGGTTAACGCAGGGGTGTCAGTTCAGGGGCCACATTGAGGTAAATTTGACTGAATTGGGCCAAACTATTGAAATAATAACGTAATAACGACAACTCCAAAAATGTCTAAAAGTACAATTAAAAAATGAAAATGTTTACATTGACAAACTATCCTTTGAAACAATGTGAACAACATGAAACAAATGAAAGAATAAGCCTAATTTTAACAATATTATGCTTCTGTTTATCATTTCCTCATGTTTATTACAAGTTGCAGATCATACACAATAGAAACTACAGTAAATCTTCCCTTTCCCTTATAATATATTTTAATTTTTTACGTCTTGATCGTGGGACCCCCAACCTCTTTGGTCAACAACAGGTCAAAATCTGCAAGCGACATACCATAATCCAGTGTTTCCCAACCCTGGTCCTTGACGCACACTATCCTGCATGTTTTCGATGTTTCCCTCTGTGTCATTATCATTCCTCTGTAGACCTGGATGATAGGCTGATCATTTGAATTAGGTTTGGATGGAAAGAGAAACATCTAAAACATGCAGGATAGTGTGTGTCGAGGACCAGGGTTGGTAAACACTAAGATGTAAAATTGAAAAGTGTGTATTTTTGGTGCTCATTGAAAGTCATCAAGGTTCTGATGTCAATGCATATCAACAGTGGGAGCAAAAATAAACTAGATGTAAAAGTGACGATATAGGAATGAAAAGGAAATTCCTGATTTGTCCTATTTCTGATCATTGCGAGAACACATATTTGGTGACCTTGACCTTTGACCTAAATTTACCAAAATTTCGGGGACCATCTCATACCTTTCCTGACAATGTAATGGAAATTGGTCCAGTAGTTTTTTTTTGGTGTAAAGTTGCTGACAAACTAACAACCAACCAACCAGACCAAAAGAAGAAGAAAAAAAAAAGGAACCAAAAACAATACCCCCCCTTTGGAGAGAGAGAGAGAGAGAGAGAGAGAGGGGCGGGGGTAATTACCTTCCAACATGCTGCAATTCAAGAGAATGAACCAGAGACATCTACATCAACCCCTTACTTACCTATGTTTTCAGGCTGTAGAAAATCTACTCGAAATGCAATGTTTGTGTTTTCAGACCGGTAGCGGGTTTAAAAACATGATTGTTGGCAGTAATCACATTCTGTCAGACACGGCCTGGATGTGACTATTTCTCCGCTGTCGACAATGTTTTCACTTAAAAAAAAAAAAAAAAAAAAGCATTGAATGGCATCAAGCTAATAATCTACATTGGATTTAATTGGATCCTAAATGAGACATGTGTGTGTTTTCAGGTTCTAGTATTTTCTCCCCTATCTTTCTTCACTTAATGTAGTTTTAACCTATTATTGTTAAGTCTTTATAAAAGTATAACACTAATATGCATGTATTAGACTTGATTTGAAAGTGTAAAACCTTTAGTTTCTGCATTTAATGTGGCTGAAACACTACCTGAGTTGAACCTAAAAACCTGAAAATGGGCTGTCGATGATATGGTTGACCTGCTTCTGAGGATATATAGCTAATTACAGTGCACCATTATTGAGCTGAAAGACGCTCTAGGATATACCGTATGTAACACAACGGAAGAAGCCATTATTAAGTGAGTTGGGGGGCGTTTGGATCATCAGGTTTCAGTGGGAGACAGAGCAGGGTGTCATCAGCGTAGCAGTGAAACAAAATGTTGTGGATTATGCGGCTGAGTGGGAGTATGAGGAGGAGGAGGATGAGTTGGTTATTGAAAAAAGCTGAATTGGAAAGGTAGGTGTCAAGCCTTTCCAAAGCTGGATTTGGGTCGACAGAGCATAGCAATCTGGTTTTTCAGTGTTCGCAGTGGTGGGGTGAAGCAGTGGGGGTGCTGCCAAGGGTGTATTGATATTTTAAGGTGAAGTAACACAGATGAAAATAGTGACTCTGCTTTCAGTTTTGAGGAATGGTGATAGTACCTTATCTGTGTAACTACTGCAGATCCATAAAATGTATTACATAATGCTCAAGAGCAATGAAAATGGTACGTTTTGACAAATACAGCAGGTGTAAAAGCACGAGAAAAGTCATCAAATAGTTTGTCTTTGTGCATATGATTAACATTTTTTGGGCTATTTAACATTAGTATTGACGACACTGACACCATGATGCTCACATAATGACACACACTGATCATTTTATCGGTGAAACAGCTTGAAGCAGACAGAGATATGTGCGTGTGAGGCAGTAATTCATGCCTCTGGGTATGCATTTGTACACTGTAACAAAGCTAATCCTGTCTGTGTGTGACAGAGAAAAATATCCAAAAGATGCACCTGCTGCAGGATAATTCCTCTAGTGTGCATCCATGTTCTCCTATTATCTTTTTTATTTTCTTCTTCTGGTTCCAGTCATCATTAATTTGTTGTAATTACTTATTCCACCACATGCGTTATTGCAAATCGAATTGGGTGAATATCTTCCCCAGCATCTGAGCCTCACATGTTCATCTACAACATCTTTAAACACTACCTGAGTGACACTCACATTTTAAACACTTTATCTAATTGTTCCATATCACTGAATATGTTTGATAATTATGTTTACGGGCTGTCTCACTTTCATTAATCTCTTTGTGCCTCTCTGTAGCTAATGCAAGAAAAGTTCCCTGCAGATGCCATTAAAATTTCATCCGAATTTTGCCGGTCTATTAGGGAGCCTCAGAAAAGATGCTGCATGGTACGTTGAGAAACACAAATGTGCTAAAATAAAAACGGTCAGACCAGCATCGTCACCGGAAAAATACAAATAAAACAAAAAAAAACAACTAATGAGTTGGTGTTAAAGAAAAGGATCATTTGAGAATCTATTCGTAGGTCACTGTGGGTGTAGAAGATATCCTGGTTTGTCAGTAAAGAAAACCTGCCATTTCCTACTGTTTTTATAAAGCCCTACAGTCATAAATGGACCATTACAATCAAGGTCAACATTGTCTTGTAATCAATTCACAAGGTTTCTGCAGGTTTCAATGTGCTATATATAGCATAAGACCTCTTATCTCTACTGTCAGACTGAGGTCAGACTTTGATATAGTGCTTTTCTTTTCTTTTTTCACTGCAAGTTATATATATATATATATATATATGATATTTACAAGTGACTAGTGTGCAGTTTTATATAAATGCATAAAAAATACATTAAAAGGTGAAGGAATGCAATAAGAGAAGAAGCAAAGCAGGACAAATTAAATTAAATACATTTATATGAACACTAATAAGTGTAATATTATTAGTGTTAACTATAAGATTATTATAAAATAATGTAAATTATTACACTGTTAAGCTGTTTTCAGACATATTCTTCTTTTTTTATTCCTATTTATGCAGGAAAAATTAGTCACCTTTGACCCAGTTCTAAAAATTAATCACATTGTCACAATCATTTCGTGAGTTGGTTCGGGACTGAACCAACATTATGGATAAAACTTCATCATCGTCCACAGTGTTCATAGTTTAAAATAAAACAGAAACAATGGCTGTGCCCGAAATCACTCCCTAATCACGATATAGTGACCACGCCATTTTGTAGGGGTGTCCGAAATCTTTAGTGAAATAAACTTAAAATAAAAAAAAATATAATAATATATAAATAATAATATATATGAAATTATAACAAATAAAACTACCTTAAAGATTTGGAATGGCGTGGTCACTATATAGCAGTTAGGGAGTGATTTTGGCTTTTGTATCAGTTTGTACAGTCGTCACTTTTACATTATCATACGGACAGAAATAATATTCTTAACTCATAAAGACGTAAACATCCACTGTCGACCAAAAGCATCTATTGGTCGGTACTGTTTAAATACTATTGTTCATAGAAATTCAACCTAGTAGTAAGTGATAAACATATATTATTACAAATATATTATTTAACCAGTTGTTGTAATGTAACTGCCTCCACCACTACCACTGATAAAATAACAATAACACTAGCAAATTGAACTATTGCTATTATTATATATATTGTGTTGTTGCTGCCATAATAACTACAATTATCATTTTCCCCCTCACTTTCACCTCTATCTTTTTCCTCTCTTTCTCTTTTCCTTATCACCTCTAATTAATCCATATTGTTCAGTTGCTCTGTACATTTAGTATCTTTTCATTATAACATAATGTTGTCATTAATGCTGTGTGTCATTAATCTGTCATTGTTGTTTCTGGTTTGTCTGATATATAATTTTTTTTGTCTTATTTTTTTATGTCTTGTTTCTCTGTCCACAATGTCTTGTTAACTATCACTAATAAAAATAGGGGAAAAAACCCCAAAACTATCTATTAATTCTATAAATACATGATGATTAATGAGGTAAAATTAATTTGACATCTAGAGGCTACGTACGTAAGACTGTAAAACCAGAGGTGGTAAAAGTACTCACATTCTGTACTTAAGTAGAAGTACAACTACTTGTGTGAAAAAATACTCTGGTAAAAGTAGAAGTACTGATTCAACTCCTGTACTTAAGTAAAAGTAAAAAAGTACAATTTCTCAATTGTAATAAAGTACAAAAGTAAAACTACATTTCCTTTTTTGCCATGAACTCAATAATTATTTAATAATGAAAAACCAGAAAAGTTTCCAAAAAGTATCCAAAATAAAGTGAGTTACTGTGTAGATATTATATCAGGTCACAGTACTCAGTTTGATGTTATAAATATGAGATAAAAAAAATGCAGAATTTTAAGATGAAATGTTAAAATTGTGAAATTAAAAGTCAAAATTATGAGATAAAAAGTCAAAACTATGTGATTAAAGTCACAATTATGAGATAAAATGTCAAAATTATGAGGTAGAAAGTCAAAATTGTTAAATAAAAAGTCCAAAAAGTCACAATTCCTCCACTGATTTTCCCTCTGAAGTGACTTATTTTTCAAACCGTCACATCTGTTTAGTTTGAAAAAGTAACAAGTCTATTCTGAGAATGTAAGGAGTATAAAGTACAGCTATTTATGCAAAAAAGTAGGGTGTAAAAAGTTGCTCGAAAAATAAATAATCAACAAAAAAAAAAAAAATGTATCATGAAATTTGATAAAAGACAATGGTTTCAAATACAACTGTTAATTCAGATGTTCATCGTTCATTTGACACTGGTTAATTTCAACACATACTGTGCATAAAAATGATCTTCATTTGCTGGTTACAAGCACCCATCATAACTCACACAACGAATCGACGACACGCTGCGTTGAAAACAACCATAAAAAAGTGGACTTGCATAAACACGGCCGCTGTTTTTTCATTTTTAAACTCTCAGGATTAGAACCGATGACTCTGCTGTATTGAATCATTTAAAAACCTTTACTTCTCCAGGTATATCTCAACACCTCGCTCTTTTCATCATGTCTGGCAAACCTGCTCGCTATCACATAATTAAATAAGATTTATATCATCACATAGAATAATTCTGTGTGGGCTGATGCTGAATACGACTACAGCCAACCCCCCCCCAACCACCTTTTTTTTTTTTTTTTTTTTTTTTTTTTAACACCAGCCCACTCACACAGTAATTGAGAAACTGGCATATCTGAACATACAAAAAAAAAAAAATGTGGTGTGGGTGTGAAGATGTCCACGGTTGAGTGGCCAAATGTGTCCCACTCACACAGCCAATTGTGAAACTACTTATCAATACATTTCCATGGACATTTTTGACTTCAGTGTAATTGGTTGAGCATCAGTTTCACATCATAGTCACATACATGATGGCGGACGGATGAAAGATTTGTTAGATTTTACTTGGCCGTGCATTTTTATTAACTGGTATTTATGCGTAACAACAGCGGAAATCATTTTCCTTCAATGTTCAAATTGTCTGAGCGCTCTTCTTCTTCTTCTTCTTCTTTTTTTTTTTTACCATTGTGGATTCATAATATCAAAGGGAAAAGAGAAAAGGGCACATACTGTGTGATCATAGTAATTACAATAAATGTTCTTCTGTGTATATAAATAGCTCCCTGTTAATGATATTACATGAAGGAAGGCCTGTGCAGAACAGGCTTACATTACAACAGCCACAGTTTAAATGCCAGAATAACTTTACAGAAGGTGACTAATTGTGTTTGCAGCTAAGAAAGGGTGTCTTCTTCCCTCCTGATTACAATGGACTAATTTGCTAACCAACTCAAAAAACCTCCGCCAACGCAGAACAACTCTCCAACTTACACCCAAAGAAAGCGTTCTTAACACCTCAGATTCAAGTTTAACTCAATTCTTGGCCCCTTGCAAACTTATCCCCCAAACTTTTGGATGAAGTGGGTAAGTTTCTGCTAGTTTTATTATTACATCTACAAGGTGATAATCATCTAGTGGCAGGAATCCCAGATCTGGATCATCACCAAAGGCGAATCAATTGTTGCTGAGTCCAAAGCCAATCTGTTCACCAAATTCTTTCTCAAATGTGTTCATACAGTTAAGATGCCCTGATGATCAAACCAGAATAAATGACACCACCTTTCACAGGCGAGGTAGCAAAAACACATTTCTTTCAGCACAGCAAGGCAAGGAGCCTTAATGTAGCTACGGGTTTAACGGTGAATAAGGCTGAATTGTCCTTGTGGCATTCATTAAGCACACGCGTTTTAATGCGAAATGCAAAGACGCAGAGAACAGAAAGTTATCTGGAGATTTCTAAGTGCTCTAATGCCAAGAATTCACAAAGTATTTAACTAGGAAGGGAAATAAAAACTGCTTTAGTAGATGAAATCCAAAAAAAAACAACAAATCTGCCAGCTGGAAACAATGTACTGCACAGGACAGGCTGTCGATATTTCAGTTTTCATGCAGTGACTTAAAAGTGCCCATTTTGCAGCCTTTCCACACGTGTCGTAGCATGATTTTACATCGTGTGTAATGCGGTGGATATAAACCTGCATCAATATGAAACAATGTTTTCAGATCCAGACCTGTGATGAGGCCATTTTGACAGATTCCTTCACCAAGTCCGAGCCCTGCATTGTTGTACGACAAGATATCCACTGCTGCTCAGTTGCGTGACGCTCATGCCGTGTGTTCAAGGCATTATGAGATGTTGTAGCGACAGAGCAGAGGGCTGATGGAAGACAGTCGCAATCGCCCTGTTCTCATTAGATGCAGGGCTGACTGTGCTCATTAGGTCGACGGCAGCGCGATGGGGATCTATTCTCCTGAGGTGACCAAAGGTGCTTACACAGACCTTCCAAGTCTCAGTAATGATGCCCCAGACCTGTCACTCTTGTCACAAGACTGACATGACCTTTTCTGGCTCATGCACTCAAATGAAAAAAAAAAAAAAAAAAACTAATTTCGCCGGATGAGGCAAGAGGAGTTCTACTTTACACCCCCCCCCGAGTTTTAAGAATCCGACCAGTTTTGCATTAGTGCACTGTGAAATATCCTCAGCTGTTGATTCACCTTTTGCAAAGTCAACAAAGGACTTGAAGAACATTTCCTGTGAATTTTTCGTACAATTTAAGTGATTGCAATTCAGGTTTTAATCTAACCACAAAAGCCAGACCTTGCTATTAAGACCTATGAAATAGAGGCTTGCTGAGCAGCGACAGAGCGCTTGAATAGATGTCTGGAAGCAATCCATAAAAGATGGCTGATCAATGGCTGGAAAATGAAATGGGAGATGAAAAGATGTCTTTTAAAGCTCATGAAAAGGGAAGTAGTTGGAGGGCGTTTTGTTCAGATTCTGTTTTTAACCTCAATCATCTGAACACAGCAGACATGAAAGGGGAAAGCGGTAATACTGTAGCCGACTGTGGTCGTGCACCCCCCCCCCCCCCCCCCCACACCCCCACCCCCACGGCCCCCGATGTCAAGTGCCACCATGACCCCGACGTGCTTGCATATAGCGTCCGTAAAACTAACGCTGGATACATTTACGTTGTGATTTTAAGCGCTATTATTTATTCAATATTCACAAAAACGTCAACTGGGATTTGTTGACACATTAACATGCTGACATAACTTACTGAACAGCATAAAAGAAAGATGGTATTACATCAGTCCCATGTCGAATTAGACACTGATGCCTTATGAAGCAGTGTGGTCAGATCCAGTGTGCACAGGGGCCTTTCCAAACAAAGCCTGATTGTAATGGGCCACATGAAGTGCCAATTTAGCCCCACACAAACCCGAATATACAAATGAGAGCAAGCTACAGTGAAGACATACATTAATCCTAGCCAGATTGGGGACTGTATGAATTATGCTAAGAACCTTATCTGTTATTTTCCCTGATCTCCTGCTGGGTGAATTGATTGCATTTTGGTCTTAATCCGCAGCATGCCATGCATCTTGGGAGACAACCAGGGAGCCATCTTGAATAAATAGAATTTGGACTTGACAAAAGCCATCTCCAGCTGAGCAATGAGAAAGCATCCTTTTACCGTCGCCTATCCCCTACGACGCCAAATGACATTAGAAAATAGCCAGCCGCAGCTTATATGAAATTGTTGTATCGATTTGCTGTTACTCAGTTCGGCTGCAGTTTTCTTTTGAAACACCATTTGCGTAAATGACACTCATCAGGATGGATAAGGCCATTTTGGAAAACGCCTTCTGCTGCAGCCATCCTCAAGAACATCTCTGTGAAACGAGAGAGGGTGTTTTAATGAGATTAATTAGATCGCTTATGAGTGATGGTCCTCCACCAATTACCTGGGCCATAATACCGTTTTCCTCCACCCAGGGCGTCGCGCTCTGCAGAGCGGTGCCAGCCTTCTGCAAGCGCGAGGCTGCAGCAGGAAATGATTAATCATCTCATCACAATCCCATGAGATAATATGACAATAAAGACAAAAGCCTCTCGTCGGCTGTGGCTGTTTAAAGCCAAGAATTGCTTCCTAAACACTGACTCTGGAGTTCAATTAGATGATACGGGTGCAGCCTTTTAGAATACACGCTTTCTTGATGCTGTAGCACAACACCACAGAGGTCTGACTAGAAGTCCATTCCTTTTCTGTAATGAGGTTCTGTAGTTCACATTCCACCAAATGACAGAATATCAGAGATGCTTTGGCAAGACACAGACAGCACCGTTCCTGTTTTCATTGCTGAAGGAGAGCAGCGGGGTACGGCCTCCCCCGTGTCTATTTCCTTTTCCTTGCTGAAGGGCGGGGAGGGTCACAGACACAGAGGGATCACAGCGGAGAGTATGGCAGCCAGGAATCAAACCACAGCAGGATTCAGCCGTGGATTGGAGAGCCGGCGGTCGCACGCAGCGCACTGTGCAGGCTTTTATTGGCCCTTCTCCATCACACCTGTCACACAAGATTGGGTTTGTAGAAGCGCTTCCTTCAGCTGAAAAGGCCAAAGTAGATTATGGACACAGGCGAGGTTGAAATGGAATAACCAATGGAATGACGCCAAATATAACGCCTTGCTGTCTGAATGCAAATCATGATTAAATTATGAATGATTGGTGTAGTTTACTGTCAAGTTGTCTGGTTGAAGTATAGGATTTTGTCACATGTCCAAAAAGCCACATTTTACAGCCTTTAGGAATAGTAAAACAAATGACTGCAATAATCATTCATATATATATTCTGTAATTGGACAAATTACAATGGAATTGACTTACAGTGATATTAATCTATTTCTCAATTTGCTGTGGACCCCTAAAGCCCAGTCAAGGGCCCCTGGAGGTCCTCTGACCCACATTGAAACAATATGTTGCAGCAATAATGTGACTCTTTGAGAGTGTTTGAGATGCTACTGCATGCACACAATCCCCACAATCTGGTTAATTACTCTGTATTTTGATTAATTCATTGACATTAACATTCGTTTTCAGATTTCAGCTTCCTGCATCAATATAATAAACCTCTTTCCAACTACGGTAAGGCAGGCATAGAGCTAAAATGTAATTTTTGTCAAACTGCAGATGTCCTCTGAGCTGAACTAACAAGATAATTAAAATGAAATAGTCCAAACTTCACTATTATATACTCTAGTGTCCCCAAATCACCTCCTACTTAAGTTGCCTCTCTTTGGTTCACAATAGCTTTGAAAACATGAAAATAGTGGGAAATTTCGTAGCGAGAGAGTATTCATTGTGCTTGTGAGTTACAAGTCTTTTCAAAATAACCTTGTGCCCCAGAATAAATCCAAAATATGTTTGAGAGCAACAGTATTTTGATTGTTCAGTATATTAAAGCATACGATTCTTTCAGCATCCTTTGTGTGTATAGCTGCTCCAGGGTTGTTTCTCAGCTTTGTTTAGTTGGATCTGGCTCTCGAGCTTCGGTTGATATATGTTCAACTACACGTTGCTCAAAACATTAACAGCACCGTGTTTTGCTGGAAACAGGAGTGAGTTGTTGATGGGAAAATGGATTTTGAAAGATAAAATGCATCACTAAAATGTATCGTGGTGCAAACATAAGTCATGTTCTTCTGTAGGTTTGTCATTATAAGGGAGACTTTTCAAATTACATGTATGAATTTAACCCACAGATTTATATTAATGCAGCTAAACATGGTTAGTCTTAGCAGGGTTATGATATATTAACTAGTTTTAATTAACAACTTTTCATTCTGTATCAATATAAATGTATTTTATTATTATTTTTTTTTTAACCAAAAAAGTCATCTTTCTTTGCCTTTCTTTCTCACAGTGATGCGACAGTGTAACTATACATAATTATTTCCGCTACATATTTGTTCTGCTAATTTTGGCCATGTGACGTTCACTGAGTGTTGCGTTGCTATGTAACCTGTTGAAACGTCTTCGCAGCAGTGGCACCAGAGCAAAGATGCTGATTGCACTTGATGGAAGAAGTGAGGTGGATTTTGCTCTGATGCCAACTTAAAAAAAAAAAAAAAGCAGAGGGAAGGAGGGGGTTAGACAGAGTGCAAACATGCAAGCCGGTCCATGTTTGAGTCCATCTTTATTACTGTCATCACCTGCGGTGGTAATGTTTTTCCGCTGGGCTGATAGGTTGTCCAACGCAAACAGTGTCATGTGGCTGCAGTCCTGCTCTTTACCCAGCAGACCCTCTGGGAAGAACACGAGACGTCTTCATCTGGGCGCTGGCTCATTATGGACAAACACACACCACTTCCTCTCTCTTCCAATATACACTCTTTCAATATACTCTTTGCCAAACACAATTTATTTGTGTAATGCAGACACGCTGAGCTACACTTTCTGACTACTTTCTGTCCTAACTCCCTTTCTCTCTCCGCACACATTGCACACACACACCTTTTGGGTGTAATAAAACAGCAGATCAGAGTCATTGGCTGCTGACAGGGACTGACACTGAAACCTGCAGTTGTTGGAAGGCTGCCTGGGAGATGTTCATTACTCACAAAGCTTGTCGGTTTGGACAGGAGAGGAACAACGGCCTTATTAAGTGGAGACCTGGAGCAGCCGTAGGGGAAATACACACACACCCACATACGCACCCACATTGGCTCAGAGAAAGTTTAAAGTTGTGGCTTTAACCAGGTGCTGTGATAGGCTGAGAGAAGTTGGGAGCTGCCAGAAAAATTTCAAACTTTCCACCGATGGTGGAATTTGCTGAGTTTGGAGTTTGACACGACTGACAGACAGACAAATCGTGACATGACGACACCTGCGACGTCGAACCGCAGAGCCTCGGCAGCGCGAGGGGAAGTAAAATTTTACTGTGGAGGAATGTGACGGCCTCATTTTCACAGGAGGCTGCTGATATTGATTGGAGTTTCTGATGTCTGTCTGGCTCATTGTATAACTCTCGCAAGAACAGATTCAATATTCCTGACATTGCTGAACCTGAAGCCTTGTTTCCATAGTAACTCTGCTCTCCGTCTCTCTAAACATAGCCCTCCTGACTGACTTTAGCTCTGTTCAGATCATCAAGCACAGCTGAAGAGGAGGTAGATGCGTGGACATGGACAATAATGTTCCTGACTTCGGGCAATGAAACGATTTGCTAGCTTGTCAGTACAAGCAACGTCTTGGTGTATTTACAGTCCAAAGTGCGGTGAGAACACCAGAGGAACAGAAGGAGACATTGTGAAGCGCAAAAAATAGGTTTTTATTTCACTGGCGAGCGTTCATCTATCTTCCAAAGAGAAAGATTTACACGGTGTCACTTGTTGAGGGCGCCAATGAGGACACTCAGTTTTGTTTTCTGCTGTGGAGTTTTAATCACAAAGCCCCCAATTCATCTCTCACCTGCTACTTTTCACTAAGTTTGCAAAATCTTAAAATAGCAGCATCTCTCTAAACAACCTGCTCCATTTCAGCCTCGAGCAAAAGGGGGCCATCATAAATCAAAACTACCGCACTCGTGACGGTTCGGGGACGAGAGTAGAGTTGGCTGAATTTGCATTTGATGCAGTCATCAGTGTTTTTGGGTAAATCTCCACCACTAGCGTCACCTGCAGTGAAGTCAGCCACCTGATCCCTAAACACGATGTCAGTGATTTCATCAGAAAGTGAGTTAAAGAAAAAGTGTGGACCTTGAAGTAGTACACATTCAAAAGCAAGGTAACCTTTTATCCTAATCTGTCTAAATGGACGGTTTCAGATGGTTTCATGTGAATTTGGTCATTGAATCATGGTACGCCTCTCTACGCTATGATGCAAATACCGAGGTTTCAACATCTGGTTTCAACATTTTTCCACCTTTCACATTATTTATAATAAGAAACCTTTCAGCCTTTTCATTTGTGGTTCATTTCTTGACGAAGAATTTGGTGATGTCTGATGCAACCTTGGAAGCTGCGACGCTCTTCTTCATCTGGCTGCGTTCTTTGGCTTGCTGAGCCGTCCTCTGTGAAGAAAAATGGAACATGATGTAAGAGGTTAAATCTGCAGTCGGCGCTGAAGAGAAAAGTGAGATCAATATATTGAGCATCTCTTGATTAAAGTGTCTGAGTGGTGGCATAAACAGTGTGAGAGGATCCCCTTATCTGAAGGTGCAGTTCTCCACATTGGTTTATAGACGTCAAAATATAAAGTGTTTCCATCCAAAATGAGACACACTGACACCCACTCTTGACAAAAATCCGTGCTGGCGTGAAAATAAAGCACATTTTGGAATACAATGAAAGGTGGATTTTATTCCCAAAACCTCCAGTCACAAATCAGTTCTGTTTTTTAAGAACTGAATTGTCTGCGATTATGAAATATATTGACAGAAGTCATATTTATAAGACAGATATAGGGCCTTATGGAAGAAATGTTATATATCAATATGACATAACGCTCCATCATATGATCATATTACTGCCAATATAGGGCTTTGTGAGGGATGGTATGACTTTTGATCAATGTGTTTGACCATGTATCACATTATTGCCACCATATATAATCCTCAACATGAGTGATGAGTCTTTCTTTTTATATGGGGATTAGGGAGAGGTCGGTCCACTGTGCACCTTAAATGTTAGACAAATTGCTTTTGCCCCTTAAGCCCTGTGGCTCTAAAAGCTGGTGTAGCTGTTCTTATGGGTGCAGTGAAGTGTAATGTGCACGTACGGCTTTGTGGCAGACGGTGCAGAGCGTCTGCAGGTTGTCAAGAGAACACTGTCCTCCTCCGCTGTAGACCGGTCGGATGTGGTCGACCTGCCAGAAATCCCCTTCGACTGGGGCGCGGATCATCTCATTCAGCTACAAACACACACAGAATGAAATAGTGATCGTCTCAGTACACTGACTACTCTTCGATGTTTTCCCAGACTGCTGTAAATTGCCCAAACAAGCTGTGATTGCGCTGCCCTCCCAAGCCATCCATCTATGCTGAAGTTAATTTTTTTTGAGCTGATGTGATGTCTTTAGTGAGCTCAGCCTGTCTCGGAGTACTACAGTAATGTAAACTGTTACCCCCACCCCCCCACCCCACCCCAACGCACACATGCATGAATAGTATCTGAGTAATTCATTTCAAACAACATATGCAGCACAGGGGTACTTCACAATAACAGAAAATCTAAAAACAAATAAGTCTCAAGGACTACTCATGACAGCAAAGCAGGAAATAATGAAGGCAAACTGCAGAAACGGACCTCTAATAAAGGTCTGCGTGCCAAAGTGCGGAGATTAATGTGAGCCTGTTTGACTGGGTGGATAAGACCAGTTGATGAAAAACAATAATTGCACAAAATCAATCACAGCGACCTTTGACTTTCTATTATCTATCAGATGCCTCGGGTACAACCATCTAAATCACAGGCATGTTTCTGGCCTACATAACTGGTGGCTGTGGGGAAACTTAATCATTAAATGGCTGTAAATCAGCTTGATGAAGATGTAGAAATGAGGTTAAAAAACCCACAGGGAATCGTATGCTACAGTGGGACACACACTACTGTGTAGGTGCTGTCCACAGGTGTCTTCTCTCAGTGTCTGTCTAGTCTTTACCTGTGGATTGTGATCGAGCTTTTCTGGGTTTTTTTGTTAAATATAACATAAGTCATACGCTCATCAAGAATGTTAAATCTGCCTGAACACTTTTGTGTGATTTCTGATCAACCCATTTTCAGTTTTCTAGAGCCTCGTCAGTAAATGAGTTAGATTTTGACTGTGTTGAATCGAAACACGACGGATAGGAAGTTGTTTTCGGCCCACATGTGCAGATACTGTTTAAAAGGTTGGTATTGGCTAAAAACTAATCAGAGAAAATATAAAAACAAGTGCTGTCAAATGATTAATATTTTTAATCAGATTAGTCACAGGGTTCCAGTTGTTTTCTTTCAAGCTATTTTGTTGAAACTATTGAACTATTGAATAAACATGTTAATTGCATATATATTCATATTTTTGCATATGCTTTGGTATATTTCATCACGTTTTTTCATGTTTTGTTTTTCTGTGATTTAGAAGAGTGTTTGAATATGTTTTGGACTTTTCATCGCTTTTTTGTGTTCTTTTTTTTTTGGGGGGGGGGGGGGTGAAAACAGGAGATTACACTAATTATCCCATTTGCCTGGATGAGGCATTGTGCTCATCAAAATGGGCTGGTTCAGTTAACAAGTTGGAACCAATACATGGCAGGTCTTTGACTTAATGAACCTGGGATTAGCGTTTGACAAACACAGTAACCGCAGATTTATTCAGTTCATTCTTGAGTTTGTTTACTCATACAACAATAACTCAACTAATAAAAACGTAATGTTAATCAAAATGAATCCATAACAACCCTGTGATTAATCTGATTAAAAATGTCAACCGTTCAACATTTATATCAAATGTGGCTCAAAACGTGACAAAAAAAACTTTAGAAGGAGCATTAGGTGGTCAAGTTTTATAAATAAATGCTGTGTATGGAGGTAGTGTCCTAATAAATGTTGGCAACAAAACAAGGTTAGAGTTCAAAGCCAAGCATTTCAATTCAATTATTTAATGTAGAGTAATTTGGTATGTGCTTTAGGCATCGTCTAAAGATGTGTTCTGGTTCAGTGGAAGCACTCTGTTGGAATAAAGGTGAATATTTTCATCCTTTACTGTCAGGTTTGTCATTTTCCTTCCATCCTCTATCTAAGCATGACTGCTTTGAAAGTCTCTGTCACCACATGAAAGGACAACAACCTCAGAGCTGCAACTACATCCTGAAAATGGCAACAGGCACTGCTGTTTGTGTGCTCTTTTCTTTTGTTACGATTTAGTCATTTCAATACCGTAACGTGATTCGTCATTTGTGCACGTTCCATCAAGGTGACCTCTACGGTGGCCGACAACAGCCAAACACATTGCAACAAGCCCAATGCATCTCCAGTTAAGAGAAAACAGCTGCAAGTACAAAAACTCAAACACAAGTTTAAACAAGAGGGACGTGGTGCAAATGAAAAAAAGAAGTATAATCCTCAAAAGCTCTGTGAATAAAGTCAGATCAAAAAATCAGGCAGGGGTACAGCCATGGCTCAGTTGGTAAAGCAGGTCATCCATTAACCAAAGGGTTGGTGGTTTGTGTGTCCCCAGTGGTCACACTGGTGTATGAATGAGTATGAATGTTTGGTGGTGGTCAGAGGGACCATAGTGACACCCGTGTCAGTCTGGCTACATATGTAGTTTACCACCACCAGAGGGAGCATGTGAGAGTGAATGAATAATGGATCAATAATGCTCTAAACCTCTTAAAGCTTTGCAAATTTTATGACGTTTTCGTTCTCTAAATTGATTTTTAAAAGCGCAAATAATTTAGCTCCTCCTGTACTATTTCCTTTTGTAACAAAAATGAGCACAAGAAGGGTGAGCAGGGGTGGCAACTGTAGAGCAGAGGGGTGTAAAACCAGTTTTGGCCAGTCAAGTTTTTCAGTAACTGGGATTCATTTTTGGAACAACTTACCAAGTGAAATAAAAAACACAAACTGAGTCTAAAACATTTAATAGAAGAGTAATAAATAAATAAATGTAAAGTGCTTTGGGTGCCTTCAAAAGCACCATATAAATCTAATCCAATATTATTATTATTATTATTATGCTTAGAAATGCTGCATAACCAGTCACTAAAACAGAAGTGCTCAAACCTGCAGTCTGTGCTTAGACAACAGACTAGTGTCAAATATAATCAAATAAAAATCACATGACTGTGCTATGCCATAACTTCAATTTGTTCCCATTGGAGTTTGAAATACTGCCAGTCAGCTGTTCTCTGTGGTTCTCTCCATCCCGTGTCTCTGCATTGAGTTGTTCTGCTGACAGCGCCCCCTACAGGTTAGTGACTGGTTCTGCAGTGTTTTTTCATTTGCAGATGTATTTTTTGGTTTGCATGGTTTTGTGCTTTGCAGCTTTTCTCTATTTGCAGAGCATGTGATGATTATATATGTGTTTTTGTTTCTTGTGGTGCATTTCTTCATTTGCACCATGTTCATAGTTTTGCACCATGTTTAGGCTTGTGTTTGAGGTTGTGAATTTGTATTGTTTCTGTACTTGCAACTGTGTGCCTTTGTGTGTGTTTGGCCTTTGTCAGCTACCGTAGACTCCTCTCATAAACATTTCTGCAATCCCATTCTTTGTGCAGTCCAAGAATTTAGCCAAATAACCTAGATATGTTTCACATCTATTCCATTATAGCAGTGGATGGTGCCAGACCTATCTACAGCTCTGGAACAGATCTACCAAATGTGGAGATAAATCTGGGTATGTGAGATGCCAGAGATTAGAACCTTTGAATAAGGAAGCTATGTGATCATCAATAGCTGGAGCAGTTATAAATGAAAAGCTATTACACTCATTTTCATTCATTTTGATAGAAAGGCGAGTCATGGACCAATAAAAGAACCGCTTTAGTTTTTGCAGCAGTTCCATAAAAATGGAACTGCTGCTATAACACAAGACAGCTTTAAGTTAAGGGAGACTTATTATACTTATATATTATACTTATTATACTAGTTTAGAGCACCTACAGAGTAGTTTTGCATGATTTCCAGATCAAAAAACTCCATAGTTATCTCATACCGGCGTTCACAAAAGTCCTGATCCAAAACGATTTCTGCATATGACTGAAGTGATCAGTTTTGGCTTCTGGCCAATTTCGCTGTTCTGTGATTGGCCAGGGGGGGGCTGAGGTTTTTGGTCCGCCCCCACATGTGTATTTGTCTACTGTGTGATAGCAGTAGGCTAACATAGGCTACTGTACACAGAGCTATCAAGTCACACCTTTTCAGTCTTAATATACATTTCTTTGGCGTGCTGCTCTCACTATTGAACCAGTAGGAATCATTATGTTAATATTTTGGACCACTCGCACATTACGTTATGTTACAGCACTATAAACATGTCCAGACTTGGGGTATGTGTTGGACCCCGAGTCTGACCCGGACAATGAAAGACAAGAGGAAAATCCACCACAGCCGAGAAGAATGGACTCGGAAGTGTCAGTTTGGTGAGTATTACCACAGCTACTTTGCTACGTTACTCCCGGGAAAGTTTCAATTATATGACGGGTGGGCGATTATTGTGGCCAGGAAACCACGTTGCAGGATTATGGCATAAACACTATAGGTCATGTTTTGTAACTTTGCTGAGGTTTGCAGTCGACATCTGACATTATAACATTGTAGAGAAACATGGATCGGCATTTAAGTAAGAATGGTAAGCTCCAGTTATTGTCACAGTATGAAACATTTGTACACTTCTCACTGGTGTTAACAGATGACGTCACATGACCCCAGTCTTGGCCACTGGCTTCCTATGTGTTTTACAATTGATTTTAAGATTTTATTGATTCCTTTTAAAGCCTGAATGGGCCTGGCTCCTCGTTATATTACCAATATGCTAGCCAGTTACGAGCCAGCTTTACATCCTCCTGGGGCTCCTGGTTGTGCAAATCCAAAGGTGACCATCAGGACCCCTCGACTTCGGAACAGCCTGCCCTAGGAGATAAAGCTTGTGCAATCAGTGCCATCTTTTAAATCACTTCTTAAAACAATTTTTTTTAGACTGCTTTTTATGTGATGTGATGAGATTTTTTTTTGTGTTAATACATTTTTTTAATTTTAATTTTACCTTGCCTGACATCATCCTGCTTTATTCCATTCGATTCCCTGGATCTAACGCCGTAATGTTGTGTTATTTCTGTCCTCTTTACCTCATCTTACTTCACCTCAGTTCTACTTTGTGTTGCAGTTATGATTTCTTGTTCTGCTGCTGTGCCCATCTGCTTAGCTGTCAAAGCGCTTTGTGAACTGTGTTTTTAAAAGGTGCTACATAAATAAAGTTATTATTATAACCTGTTGTGGAGTTTGTGTTGGAATCTGTGTTGTGTTAAGAGATTATTAATCGATCTTAGTGGACTTTATTTCACACATCTGGGCGAAGGTATGGATTCGGACTTCCATTCTAGTTTTAATTAAATTAACAAAAGTATTGAAACACATTGAATTCACGTGTTTATTTTTTTTAACATGGGTCTGGGATACAAAGGAATGATGACAAATATCATAATGACATTTGTTAGTTCAGTTTAAGTTGTTATTTTTGGGTTTTTTTTAAGATAGTTTTTAATATAATCTCTCTGACTATGATTTCAAATGTGCTGTAACTGTTACTAATCATTTTCTACCACAACTAACCACCTCACTTTACTCACATCTAAATTTCCCCATTAAACTTTAAGGAAATATTGATATGTACATGACAAATTAGCATGAAAAGGACATCTTACAAATGCACCCATGACGTGTCTGAATAAATTTGTCTGTAGACTGTTATGTGCTGCTCTGGGAGTGAGCATAACTGTTACGGAAGCAACCATGATTAGAAGAGTCTGGTTTATGTATTTTTAAGTATTTATTACTCTGATCTAAATGTTTAATTCAACAGCTAATGAAATCAAAGACTGTTCATTTCCAGCTACACTATTACTAAAAACTATGAGCTGTTCCCCTGCTCCAAACTACTGTCATTATCAGCTTTAAAAAATAAATAAATAAAAAAAAATAATCACCAGCTGTCCTCTTATTTCTTTACAGGAACATATTATGGCTTTCTATTGGAGAAGAAAAGTGAAAACTGTTGTTTGTTGGAGGTGTTGCTGGTTTGTATTTAAATAAAATGCTGCACTAGAACATGGGTGTCAAAGTCATTTTAGTTCAGGGGTCACACTCAGCCCAATATGATCTCAAAAGGGCCAGACCAGTAAAATAAGAACAGTGAAAAGAGTAAAATTACATTATGATAATCTGTAAATCTTAAATGTTTCCACTAAAAAGGGAATAACATCAACAACTTGACATGTTTTAAGAAAAACAAGTGCAATTTTAACCATTTTCTGCCTCAGTCTATCAGTTTGTCATTTGCATATGTGCAGAACAACAAACAAACACACCAAACATTCAGTAACAGGCAGAATATTTGTAAAACTACACTTACTTCTCTTCAGATATGTCAGCTGGTTCATATTTGTTCAAGTATTTATTCAGGTTTTTGGAAAAGGATAGTTTGTTAATATAAAGATTTTCATGTAATTTGACTTTTTTTTATATTAAAATCTGCAGTTTTCATTATTTATAGGTAATTTTGATCATATTTTGCTGCTCTGACACAACTGAGATCTAATTATTCTGAATGTAGAACCTGAATTAAAATCATTTTTACACTGTTAATATCGTCATTATTATTCATCCTACGGCCCAGATTGTACCCTTTGGACGGCCGGATTTGGCCCGCTGGCCTTATGTTTCACCCCTGTGCACTGGAAGATAAAGAAGAAGGGAACATAGACCAAAAAGAGGAAAGTGAGTGTAAAAGCAGAGGATGATTGAGAGAATTAGAGGGAAGAAAGCCTGATGGGAAGAGTTCAGGTCCAAAAATCCATTTTCCTGCTTTGAGTGTTACTTTGTCGACATTGAGGCAGCTAGCTGGAATTGATCCCAACAGATTTGAAGAACAAGCCTGCTCAAAGGGGCAGAGTTCACATTTCTACACGCACACCATGCACCTTACTCTGACAAAAGACCCTCTGACTACACTCATGCACAGACAAAAATACAGTAGACGCTCACAGACACCCAAAGGCGATAATGCACACCAAACAATCCACACAAACAAGAAAATACCAGCACACATAAGAAACATATACCGTCAACACACACACACACACCAGCACAGCACCCCTAGTATGAACCAAACAATGAGCCTATAAACTCGAGGCTCCTCCACCGCTGCGGCGTCTTATCATGTGGCTGAGTTTGTTTCCTCTAAAGCTCGGTGTATCGATTGGTGCTGATGCTGCTGCCGGCGGCACTGAGAAAGGAAGCGGTGGTGGTGGTGGGTGGGGGGTATATGTGTGTGTGTGTATGTGTGCAGGGGAGGGGGAGGGGGAGGGGGTGGCTTTGCAGGATAACAGCCAACCAAATCAAACAGGCTTACTGGTCGAGGCCTGGCACTGGGAAAAAAAATAAAAAAATCAATGGGCCCAGCAATCCATTTACTGGGAGCTGGCCCCTTAGAGCGCAGATCAACCTGTGTGTGTGTGCGTGTGTGTGTGTGTGTGTAAGAGAGAGTGTGTGTTTGCATATGTGCGTGGGAGGGTAGGATGCAGAGAACAGGGCGCTTTATTTTTGCACTTGCACAAACAGACAAAAAAAAAAAATAAAATCTCTCTCGTCAGTTATTTAGTTTCATAAAAATGTTTTCCAAGATGATGTGTATATAAGTGTGATTTTCTAAATCCACACTGCACTGAATCATAAGCTCATGATTATAACCTCTACACGAAAAACACCAAACCTCTGAAAAATTGACTCAAAATGAGTTACAATTTAAGACGTTTGCACTATTAATTCACTATGCTGGCAATTCCTCCAATCTAAATAGTCATATTTATGTAGGTGCTGAAACGTCCTGTTGTATGTTATCAGTTATTATTATTTTTTTTGGGGGGGGGGGGTGGGGGGTGGGGGGGGGGGCATTTTGACTTTTAATTTGAGTGAAAAATAAGTACCTTCAGTTACCACACTGTTAGGCTTTGTGATAGTGTATTAATTCTTCAAAACACAGTAAAAATATTTACTTAATTCATTCATTGTTTGGATTGCACCAAAAATAATGTGACAATAATGCATGCTGCAGATAAATACACATGAAAGTATACTCATGAAAAAGTTAACTTTCCTAATCAGATTCATGCACATAATGATGCTCGTTGTCCAACAATAGAATCCTCCAAATTATATATATCTAAAAAAAAACTGACCTGGCATAAAGCATACCCTTGTATTGCAATATTATGAATTAGAACCTCTTTATTCAGATATATAATTACCAATGCACAGCCCTAGAGGTTTCTCAGTTAAAACAATAAAACACAGTATAAGATCTGACCACTGCAAAAAGTCACATTTCACTCACTGACAAGTCAATGCAGTCAAGTCTTATTCACTTTACATTCATGAAATATTTAAATAACTTCCTACTAATGAAAAGGCAAAAAATAGCATTATTCACTGTACTGTTAAATATTAAATGTGTCAACTTATTTAATATTAAGTTAGCCTTTAACATATCTGCTACCGGTAACAAACCAGACATTGGTCACAGTCGCATCTGCCAAAAAAAGCTCCTGAGTTCATTCAGTGTTTTGTGGACTTCTACACATTTTAAGATACAATATATAGATAAAACCTCAGCATTATAAAAAACAAAAACAAATAAGTAATAGCAGACTTGCTTTGCAGTTGCAAATGTCCAGCTGTACTTCTTTAAGACAAAGTATAGTCTTTTAATAATAATATAATAATAATAATAATAATAGATTGGATTTATATAGCACTTTTTTGGCCACTCAA
Source organism: Siphamia tubifer (assembly GCA_020466265.1). Classification (NCBI taxonomy): domain Eukaryota; kingdom Metazoa; phylum Chordata; class Actinopteri; order Kurtiformes; family Apogonidae; genus Siphamia; species Siphamia tubifer. Next base: position 14,535,483 of record CM035784.1, read on the forward strand.
AGCACTTCACATTCATGTTTCATTCGCTGTCACACATGGTTCAACATATATAGACAAACAATCACTCTCTCATTCACACTTATGAACAATTTTAGATTAACCAATTAACCTATCAGTGCATGTCTTTGGATGGTGGGAGGAAACTGGAATACTCAGAGAAAACCCACCCATCCATTATTGTGATTATTAAAATATTCAACAGAATCAAACTAACCAATGTACACTGTTTACAAAGGAATATATGAGATATGTTATGTCAAACTATTTTTTTTCCCACACGGGCCACAGTGTACAGCTCTGGTGAAACTGCGTTGACAGCCTCGGTTATTGCGGTCCAAGCATATATTTTTTTTCTTATCATGATCAACCCTGAGGTGACACACTTAAATAGTATTCCTTTTCTGGCTTCCACTTCGGACACAATTGTTTTGATTTCTGCTGTTGTAAAGTTCTTTGTTTTTTTGCCTTTTGATGCTATTGCTTCTAACAAACTGTGGCATTTACGACTTTCTCCTCACGTAACTGCTTCCTTTATTCACAGATCAACTTTTGATGAGCAGCTACCTTATGTGGAGACATGAGGGAGTGGCAGTATGCTAATCAGATGATAATCACAAATTGCAAGCACACGCCTGTCAATGTAGAATGATTCTGATTCACACACATGTACGCTAGGTGGTGAGAACAAAATAGTTTTGCATACGCACAAAGTAAGAACATTTCCACACACATATGAGTGTTTGTAGCCAGTGGGGGAACTGATATCTATTTCCACAGCTAGTGTCAGAAGAACTGAAATAAGAGATTCTGCTGTGACATGGCAAATGACAATACAAATGAATCTACTCTGAATCTGATCAAACCTAATCTGACATAACACAACACAACACAACACAACGTAACGTAACATAACATAACATAACATAACATAACATAACATAACATAACATAACATAACATAACATAACATAACATAACATAACATAACATAACATAACATAACATAACATAACATAACATAACGTAACGTAACATAACGTAACATAACATAACATAACGTAACATAACATAACCTACTCTAATCGAATCTAATATAACCTGATCTAATGTAATGTAATCTAGTCTAATCAAACCAGATCTAACCTAACCTACTCTGATCTGATCTAATCTAACCTGGTCAAATATAATGTACTCTAGTCTAATGTGATCTAGTCTAATCTAACCTAATCTAATCTGATCTAATTAATCGAACCAAATGTAACTTGATCTAATGTAATATAATCTATCTAATCTGATTTAATCTGATCTAATCAAATCTAACTTGATGTGATTAATCTAATCTAACCTGATTTAATAAAAGGTAATCTAGTCTAATCTAATTTGATGTAATCTAATCTAATCTGATCAAAACTAATATAATTCTAATCTCATCTATGCACATATATAGAATAGGTTGAATTGTACTTAAATGTGGACATTCTCCACACACCAGTCCTTCAGTTAACAGACTTGTTGAGTATAAATATATATATATGTGATAATATCTGGTATTCAACCTTTTTGAGTGGGAGCTGTGACAGCCATGTGTTCTCCATTATCTCCTTGCGTTGAGAGGGTGGGGCATCGCGGACCTTCAGGAAGAGGTCATGGGCATGCAGGCCGCAGTGCTGACAAATGCCTCGCTCTGTCTCCAGCACACGCGCCCTCATGTATGTCTGGCTGGAGCGCAACTGGAATTCCTCTTGACACCTAAAGGAGTTGAACACGAAAACATCATAGATGAATTTAAAGCTTTGGAGGGCATTCAGGGTGAAAGTCTGGCACAGGAGCGTTTGTCAAGAGATTAAAAGTCTTTCTATTTCTCATTACATTGTTTACACACTGAATTATGAGAGTTGTGTGCAACTGCAAGGTTAAAAGGAGCTTTTTTTTTCTTTTTCTTTTTGTAGATATTGAAAGAGAGATTTTCTATTATTCTACACAAAGAAAAAAAAGGACATGATTTATAGAGCATAATTCAATGATATTGTGTTGAAGTTTAATAAGATGCAGGTTTAGAGAAGTGAAGTATCTCACCTTGACTGAATGACCTGACTTCGTCACTTGTAAACCACTTGAGGAAATTGAATTTCTACCTTCAATGGGTTGAAAAACTAAAAGCGTGCACAGGCACAACACATATTTCGTTGTGAGAATCCTTCCGGCAAGAATGGCAGATTTATCCTGACCATGTGACAGGAGAGGGGACACTGGTTCAGACTTGCAAAGGTTTGACGCTCAGAGCCACACCAGTGTTTCAACATTTTGATCAAACATCACTACATGTGTACGATGCAGATGCGGTCATTATGATTCTAACATCTACAACAAACAACGATGTCAGAAGGCGACTGTTAAATCACTGCAGTGCGGTCTAGACAGTTCGGTTTCCACAAATCACTTTTTTCTTTTTACAAGGCGAGAAACGGCACAGTGTGAAATCATCATTATTCTGTTGTGTTGTGGCGGAGCTTTAGGAGTTCTGCTTCCTAAAGCTCTGAGTTAAATTTAATATTTTAGGTGCCAGATGGGTGGGCTTTGCTACAAAGAACTGCGAGCACGGCTAAGTTTAAGCAATCACAGACATGAGATAAAGTTCATTTAAAGGAGAGGAAATGCTTCCATTTATTCCTCACCTAAAATAATCATGGTTCAGGTACAGGCACTGTTGTTATGGCCTAAACTCCATCCATCTGGAGAATAACAAATGTTCATCTAACACTGGACATCACATCATTTTCGTGACCTTCCCGGTATTTAATAAACACCAATGAGACAGTGACTTATGCACCAAATCAAATATCCAGGCTCAGTCAGAGCAGAATATTTACATATGTTCTGGTATTGTTGCCTTTCTACAAATGTGTCAATATGACAGCTGGAGCCAGTATTGACTGACCTCTTCCTCACTGCCTTGCTCTTTATCTTATTGGTCACAATTTGAATATCACTTCAGCTTCAAAAGTGGCTAAGGGTGACATAATAGACATAACAATTCATTTTATTTTGTTTAAAAACACTGGGGAAAAAGTAGAACTTTCACAACGAGTTTTATCTCAATCTATTCACAAACTGTGAATAGTTTTGTCTCTTTAGGCAATCCAGTCGCACTACCCACCAACATGCCCAAAGTGTGTATACATGTGTTTGAATTATGCAGAAATATGTCTAAATTGGCTGTATATTGCTAACTATTTGCAGGTCTTATGTGTTTACACAAACCTGTGAGTGCAGAAGCGGGTGTCCCAGGCCCCCCCAGTGGTAGAACAGGCCTGTTGGCAGGACAGACATAGTGGGACACCTTCACTGTCCAGAGCCTGGACATATCCAGACTCAGAGGACTGTGGTTCTTCTGCTGCTTTAGATGATTCCTTGTCCAGCCTGTGGACACAAACAGAGAATGTAATATTTACATAACAGATATATTACCAAAACAATATATTCTATTATTATTATCCATGTTATTATTATTTATCATCCTATTGATTTTATATATAATTTTTAATCGGCTTAATCACGGAGTTGCTGTGGATTAATTTTGATAAATCACAATTAAATATGATTAATTTTTTATCCACTTTTTCATTTTGCATGAGCAAGGTAGAAGGAAATATATATGCATGTAATGTGTTTGTCGCAAGCTGGGGGATATGTTCCCTGAAGTGTTAGCAGAATATATATATATATATATATATATATATATATATATATATATATATATATATATATATATATATATATATATATATATGTTTTTTCTTTCTTCTTTTTTTGTCATATTGAACATTCTTTCCTGTTACTTTTGAATAGAGCAATTCAATAAGCAACACCTAATAATGTTAAGTATTTTGATTCTGAATGAGTGCAATACATGATCTTTTATTTGTGCAGGAGAATTACCTTGAGTCTAATGTTAACGTGAAAGCCAACAGCAAAATTCAGTGTAAAGTGAAGGTCTTACACATTTTCATATAAGTGAACACAAGGCAATATATTTTCTTTACTGTCTGTGCTCATGTTTGTAGATGCAGTGTGTTTGGTGTCTATATGTACAGTACTGTGTGTATGTACATGATGGTATGTGCACAAACTTGTGTATCTCCGTCCTTTTTGGCAAAGGACAGTGAGTTTGGGCATTTGCCACGGAGTCCCAGCAGGGTGCTAGAGCCACGTTGGAGGGGACAGATGGACTAAATTCTCTTTCCCCACGGTTTACTATTCAGACAGACAGAGAAGAACAAAGAAGCAGAGAGAGAAAGCACTACAGAGGGAGATGTGATCATTGAAATGGAGAAGAAAACCCTCTAAAAAAAAAAGGACCTTGCCGCTTCAATGTTGAGAAGATACCAAAAATTAGAAGTACCAAGAGACGAAATCCTGTGCCAGCAGCGACTCATGGATGAAAGCAGGACAGAAATAGACATTTTACTGCTGTGCCCAAAGTGCGACTGGTGCAAACACGGTACTTCAGAAAAACGGCTCTCAAATTTCAACGAAATGTAGCCGCTGTGGGAAATAATAAATAAGGCATTATGGAATGATGTAAAGTACAATATATACATTTATTTACATCTTGCGTCAAGTTCATTTAAATTCATGTATGCACAAAGCAAGTGTGCATGTTGGCAGCTCTCGTACACAGCATGAGGTAACGCTCTGAAAACCAAACTTCAAACCCCAAAATCACGCAACATGGCTTCAATAAACGATGCACAGCTTGCTAATGTTTACCAATGCAGCTCATCTGTGATGCTCTACACAGAATGCACCAAAAGCACAAGAGGGGGAAGGTCTGAGTGGTTCAGCGTCTGCCAATGGAGTGGGTAGCTTCTGTTTCCGAAGTTTTGATTTCATCTTTATCGTGGACAGAGATGCGAGTTTGGTCGTGTTATGACATCAAAATCCAGTCGTTTATTCCTGAAGGTGACACTGCTGTTTTACTTATCTCAATTTTATTTATTTTTTTGTCATAATTTCTCTCCAGGAGAGCATCATATTTAATGCAAACTTTCCCAACCCTCTCATCATACTGAACTCACATACTTGTGTGAATACGAGTAACCTTCATGACTTCTTTGAAAATATAAAGCAATAAATGTATCTCTGGTACATGTATGCAAACATCTACATCCTCCTACATATGCAAAATTAAGGCGCTATTTCAGTCATCCTCACTACCACATAAATCAAACTTAGGGAATGCGGTATCTGACACTGATTCCACCAAAAAAACTAATTATTATTGACAAAGCTGTAGCAGGGTCAAAGATAGTAGCACTGATATATTACCATAAAAGCTAGACACAAACCATACAGCATCAATGGTATCTTGATGGAGTAAATACGATAAAAAAAAAAATATATTCAGTTGTGACGACACCAAACAGAGTGAGAAAATATAACAAGGAAAACTTTGGATCAATATTGTCCATGATTAAATAAGTAACACTGTATAACGTTTTAAGACAAGTTAGCCTGTTCAGACGACATTCGGATTTCTTTTCTTCCTTGGAGCTGAGAAACAGCTCAAAAGATACAAAAGCACAAATCATTGATTGCACCTTTAATGAGATACTTCATGGACAATCATGAACATTTTGTACGAAAGCTCAGTAGCTGTTTTTTTCTCTGTGTATATGTGTGTGTGTGTGTGTGTTTGCCCCAGGTTTCCATAGCGATACTCCCTCCTGGGGTGAGCTGGCCGTTGCATCTCAGATTGTATTATGGTCTATATTTACTGTACTAACACACTCGGTGGGCCTTTGTGCCTCTCCCACAAGGCTCATACCGATCTCCATGGAGACAGCTGAGGGAAGGAAAATGAAAATAACACCAAGTACTGAAGAGAAAACCATGGGAAAAGATGAACTGAAAAGATGAATTCAAGTGAACGATCAAAAAATATCAATACTGGAATTTTAATAACTACAAAATAAATGCTATAATACCTATCTATCTATCTATCTATCTATCTATCTATCTATCTATCTATCTATCTATCTATCTATCTATCTATCTATCTATCTATCTATCTATCTATCTATCTATCTATCTATCTATCTATCTATCTATCTATCTATCTATCTATCTATCTATCTATCTCGTTCTCTCTCTCTCTCTCTCTCTCTCTCTAAATATCGTTTTAAATATCTTCATATCTGTCTAAATATCTCTGGATCTTTCAGGTGCCAACATGTGAGGTTTAATTTTGCTTCTTCTTCTTTGATTTATCCTGATTTATCCTTTGTCTGTGAATGAATTAATCAAAGCGAATGTTAAATCGGCAACAATTTTGTGTTGTTTTTCCTTTTTTTTTTTTCAAAGGTTGTGATTATTTTCTATTATAGCCAGCTACAAATCACATGGATTGCTTAATTGTGGATCTGTGAGTGTGTTGTTTGACTAAATGAATGAATAGATGAAAGGGACAATAGTGTACACACAAATGGTGTTGATTTGCTCTTTGGGTATGTGAGCTGGTGTTAGTTTTACTTCCACGTTGGTACTCCTGTGTGTTTCTGCAAAACAGGTTCATGCTTATTGACATCTAATCAATAATCCAAACCATGGTATGGTTTAATTAGACATTTATTTTTCTTATAATATGGTCTGTACAGTTCCTCTGAAAAGTGGATTATATAACAGTGCTGTCTGGTCTGTTATATTTTATTTGGTCATTTTTCCTTTTAAGCAGACTGTTTATTAGTATGATTATTTGGGTGTCCAATTAATACATTAATTAAGGTTGATTTTATAGTCATATTTAGTGTATTTTTAAAAGTTGCATTCATCTAATTTTTAATCTCTAACTTTATTCTTTCAGTAATGCGAGTTGCCTTTTTGATGTGTTAATTTAAAGCACTGTGATTGATGCGTGTGTCGTATTTACTTGACTTGATTATCTGAAGCACAGGAAAAGCAACATGTTCAGTGTTCATTACTTGTATTGATCAGAAAATGTTTTGATCCGTTAACTTACAGCACTTTACAAGGACTTGATATTTTGTTGTATTTGGAAATTAACAAAAGAGCAGGTCGTTATTCCAATGTTGGTGGAAACTAAAGGTTACTTGGGACTAGTCTGAAATACAAATAGAATATAAATGTTTAAAATAGCATCTGTTCAATATAGAAGTGTCTTCATAAAGACCTTTTTTTTGTTTTTTTTTTATCAGTCTCTTGATTTGCCACAGTAATGTAATGAATTGAAATGAAAATACTTTAAGTTGTGGAATTTTCTCAGCAATTTTTCGGTAAGATTAATTAATCAATTAATTACAGATCATAATTAATTAATTCTGCTGCTCAGATGTTTTAGAAGTTTTAGAGTAGGTATTTCAGTGCCCTATAAAGGGTTAATGGCAAAACCCCTACGAATGTATTTGATCTTATTTGGTCTTTTAACTCTTATCCTTTGCTGTTTGATCTCACAAACCAGGATGGTGAATAGTCCTGGCTCTGCTTTACAGTGTATGATGGAGTATTTTTAAGCCCCATCCACTTTTGATTGATGATCATTGTCGGATCGGGTCTGACATTTTTCTTGCAGCAGGGCAGCTCTATTTGCCACATCACAGAAAAGACAAATATTAAGACACACACAGACTGTTAATATAACATTACAGTCACGGAGATAAAATTCAAAGCAATCAATCACATTTTTTTTAAAACTTTTTTTTTGGTTAAGAACCTCCTAAATGTTTACCTTTCTGTGTATCCCACCTTTCTTTCAATTATAAATCTCATTATATTATTACATATTTGTATAAAGTCCTGTTAATTCATTTCGACTTGATTATTACTAGGGCTGTCAAAATTAACGTATTAACGCAGATTAATCCATTATAATGATTAATCTGATTACAAATTTTAAAGCAATTAACCCATCTGCAGAACAGAATGACTCTGAACATCACTGTCAATGCATTTGCGTCAGTTTATCCAAGTAGAGTTAACATTAGCATGTGCAAATGGACAGTTGACCCAGTTGAGACAGGCACTAGAACCAACCCATAAAGATGGAAGACACTAAACAGCATCTCATTGGCCTGTGGATGGAAGTATGGGGACAAAAAAAAAACCCAAAAAACAAAAACAGTCCACTGACATAAAGTATTATGCAGACTTTGAAGGAAGGAGTTCTGTTTTCAATGAAGCACTTCCAGCTTCAAATACCACATTAGCACTTCAGCTAGGATGTCACTCAGCCTGCGACAATCATGTTAAGTGCATATATATATATATATATATATATATATATATATATATATATATATATATATATATATATATATATATATATTCTCTTCTTTCCTGAGTGTTTCTCATGTAAAATGAAATGCAATTAATATCCATTAAAAATAAATATTTAACTGCAATTAATCAAAACCCTGTGATTAACCTGATTAAAAATGTGTATTGTTTGACAGCACTAATCATTCCTTGTTTGCCATAAACAATCTAAATGAAAGGAAAACCAATGAGTGCGGTCCATGTAAACAGAAAATGATGCACTTTTTCATTTGCATATGGAGCGAGGAAGTGAGATCTAATTACTCGTAACTTCAAAAAAAAAAACCCAGAACCATCTCTTTTAATCATGTGCTTTCTCGTATCCTACCGCTCTGGAGCTGGCTGTGTTAGCGACGTTGCAGACTTTCTCTTAGTAAAGAAGTTCTCCTTTGTGACTACCCGGATGCTGCCTCCCTCCTGCTGGGCCTTAGTAATGGAGGTCTGTGCCACCTCATCTCTGCTGAGGTACCTGTGAAAAAGGGATAAACAGGCTTGTGAGGGTATGGACGAGACAGACAGACAGACAGATATTATATAACTCTGCAGCTTGATGAACACAGCTGATTCACAGCAGGCGGGTGAAGCTGCAGGGGATGGATCCTAAACTCTGCGGACAGCAATAACACTAGGGGAGATAAGAAATTTGATGTTACTCGGGCGTATCGGTAATCTAAATCACCTGGTCTATATATATATATATATATATATATATATATATATATATATATATATTTTTTTTTTTTTTTTTCTTTTCTCTCTCTCTCTCTCTCTCTCTCTCTCTCTCACTCATCCACACACACATCACAACCCAAAGTCTGAATTGGTGAAAACATGATGCACTTTTTAGGGGAGCAGAGGTTCAAACTGTGCTTAAAAACCCTATCTTTTATTGTTTATTTTCTATTTTACTCATGCACTTAGCTTCTGTTTGTCCTCATCCCCTACTGAATCCTATTACTTTTGCTGCTGCAGCAAATCTAATTTCCCCACAGGGATCGTCAATCATCTAATCTAATCCATCTACCCTACCTCTGGTTTTATGGCCCTTGTAATACAGGTGCTAGGTGTGCAAGTTAAAAATTGCATGACATACTACATGTCAATCTGGGTGGGATTAAAATGACCCCTCAAATGTCAGCGTTGACACAAAATATAGCAAAGGAGCTGGGTCGGTGAAAAAAAATAAATCACCGATATGTTTGTTCTGGATAAAAGAAAATTCCTGTGTTGTTGAAGACTAAATGACCATTCACCAACATCTGCAGGAAGCATTAATGCTTTGTGGAAATGTGCTGATGTATCAAGAGTGGGAATGGATCAGATTGCTGCTTCAGTAGCTCCGTGTCACTTTTTAAGGATTAAACACAGCAAAAAACTTCTTATTTTTGCACATTTTCACGTTAATATTCTTCTTTTTCTTGATATTACAATTATTTTTTTGGATTATTATTTTCATAAAAATAATATAATAACATAATATATATAATATAATATAAAAAATATCTCAAATTCATCGATAGACAGCAGGTACAAGCAGAGCATGACCATTGTATTAACTCTGTGGTTTGACTTTAACTCCAAAAACTCACACTAATGTATTCGATCTAACATTTAACTCTTATTCTTTCCATCTAATGTCACAAACAGACATGGTGAATTAGTTCTGGTTGTCCTTTACACAGTGTATGATGCAGTATTTTTATGACCCGTCCACTTTTGATTGATGACGATGATATTTCATTGTCAAATCAAGTCGGCCATTTTTCTTGCAGCAGAACACTTCTATTTGCCACACTGCAGAAAAGACAAATATGAAGACAAGAGACATGTACGGACTTTTGACTTAAGACTAACAACCCAAAACACCATTGGCAACGAAAACCCTCCAGGATTTCGCCATGTTGCGGTTTGTAACTCTAACACAAATTCAGCCAATCCCAGTGAATTCAACACGATGTTGCAATTTCAACCAATCACTGTGAGTTTTCCGCAAAATGTGACCAATCATTTGTGACGTCTTTTCCTGTTTACCTTACAGTACGAAGCAGCATGTGCACGGCCAGCAGTTCGCATTCGCCAACTAGAATGACTACCAAAAGGTGCGTTTTTTTTTTTTTTGTTGCATTTTTATCATCCAGGTAATATTTTATTTGCCATATTTGAAATGTTGTCTTAATATCTCAGTGTCTTTGTTCTATTTTTGTCAGATACTGCCTCTACTACACAGTACACAGTGCTAGTAATAAGGTTTTTTTGACTGGCTGAGACATTTATACTATGTTTTACAACTACATGTAGTGTTAGGAGGTCATGTGAACTTTAACCTTTGAACCAACAGGTGGATTTGGAAAAATAAATATATTTTATAGCATTTTTGTAATCGTTATAATCATTTATTTGCCATCTCGGTAAGGTAGTTTTGAGGATCATATCACAATGACTTTGAATTAATTTTCAAGTAACTAAATATTTGAAATATGACTTAATTTTGATTTAAAAAAAGGGAAAATCGCAACTACTTATCAAAACTTTCACTTCCTTCCGCAACAAAAGCCTAAAAAGCACCACAACTTTCATTGCAATTTTTCGGAAAAGCTCATGCGACTTTTTTCCCAGACATTTTAGGACAAAACAATCTCAAGAGGGACTGACTAATGTAAAGTATTTAACTCTTGTTGAGCCACTAATTTGAATCCATGAATCTAAATAATTGGTGTAAAACACAGTTTGTCTTTTCATAACGAATGTGGAAACATCAACAAATTCCACAGTATTGATTTATCAGTAAGAAACCATGGAGTGTGATCAGTGACTGTGGATGGAGGCACTTGATTTTACATTCAATTATTGATTTCTTTGCTGAAAAACTCAGTTTTTCCTTAGTTTTCTCTGTTTGATATACTAACTTTGAATTTACCTTGAGTTTTCAGAAACATCTTAATTAAATGTAGGAAATGAAATATAGAAAAATACACGATTTACAATGAAAAATGTTAAAGACAGAAGATGATATTAGAATAAATAGTCATAGATTTCTTAATAAAGGTTAAATAGAGAGAAAAAAAATATTTGGGAACTGACAAAAGTAGAACTGGGTCTTTATGGGTGAAGAGTCACTGGAGATAGAATTCAAGGCCTTCAATCTGCTTTTTTAAAAATTGCTTTTTAATAAGCTTTTTTGTTTAATAAGAACTACTCCACTCTTTTTTGGATTCATTTTTTGATAGGTTTTCTTTTAGTTATTTCTGGGAGATTTTATGTGATGAAAATGTTCACATCTACCATCTGTCCTTTAAAACAGTGGTCCCCAACCCCCGGGCCGCAGACCCACCTAATAATTAATTGTTTCTCTTGTATTTATTATCCGAATTTGAGCAATCTTTTATTTTGAAAAACGACCGGCTTCTCTCGGTTACATCTTTGTCACTTGAATGCCAAAAATGTAAACCACATGTTAGCAAAATAAGTAAAAAACAGATGTGTTTGGAAAGTTTCTTTTTGAGACAGAAGAAGAGCCTCTATATTCCAAGAAAAGGAAAGCTTTTAACAGACAATATCCCCCCCCCCCAAAAAATGCTTGTTTTGATTGTCCAGGTTCTGGTATCTATTGAAGCATTTGTATCTCTGTGGGTTTTGTGTGGGTTCTTCAGTTTTCCCCACTATTAAAATCAGATAGGATAACTCTCCTGTTGGTGCCCCTGTCCATGGTCCTGAAGAAGACCAGTGCTGTGTTCCAATAACCATACTGTCATGACTACACTTACACACATTACACTTTCCATACTTACTAAATGTACACTTTTCAGCGCGTAAGTACTGTTCCAATTCCAATACTGGATCTGATTCTGCCTGTCGCTCTTACTGAAAATGGTGCCAGAAACAGTGAAAAATTTAGATTTTTTTCTTATTTGATTTATTTGAACATTGAAAAAAATTAAGAAGAAAGAGAAAACATATAGTAAAAAACAACATAAGCACATTCAAAAGGAGTGTGTGGAAGTTAACACTTATAAAATCCCACCTCTCTTTTCTAACAAAAAAAAAATGCCCTTCCTCCAAAACAAAAACAAAAAAACCTACATTTCTTACCTAATTCTGATACATGCTCATCAAAATAGATACTACTGTTTTTATGTTCATCATGATTATGAGACTCCAGTGCCTCTGGAGAATGTGTTGTCGCAGGACACCATCAGCGTGTCCTTGTTTCGGCTGAAAATACACTGGTGTGTACAACCGTTTATGTGTCACGTTATTGCAAAGTAGCCAAAGGTTTGTCTTCTACTTTAACAAGTGACTAACCAGCAGTGTTGGGTAAACTACTCAAAAACTCTCATGCATTACTAACTCTAAAGTCATCAGTTATACAACAATATGACAATTTATGACAATTTCTTGTAACTTAAGTTACTACTCTGTAATGCATTACACCCACTACCTTTAACAACTCAAAGTGATTACAGTAGCCTTCATTAATTACCATATATTGAACATCACTTGTTAAAATCACAGTTTAATGTCATATTTATGATTAAAGTTACTTGTTACTTAATATTGTGTAGTATTATGTAGCAGTTCGCGGGCAGTTTCCACTACGTAGGTGATACGTAGACAATATGGCGGCCGTTGAGTACGAAAAGTGTACAGTAACTCCACCGCGTTTAGAAATGGGATGCCCTTCGTACCCAAAGACAGTACAGAAAGGAATATTGGAGCACCGCTTACTGCTCTTAATGTGCATTATTTGCTAACGTGTGTGTAAAATATAAACTGACTTTTACTACAGGGAGAATAAAGTACATTAGGCTTTTATGACTCATGTTTGGCTAGTGGTATAAAATCTGGATAAGTGATAAGCCGGGGTCATAAGTTCAGGAACATTTCAGTCAAAACAAACTGAAATGTTGTCAGAGCCATCACATAAAACCTGATGAAGTATAAACCAAAGCAGGAGTTAGATGAAAGTATAGAGATAAAGAAAAAGAAAAAAAACAGAGCGATAGGAAGCAGGAGGTAACAATAAATGTAGAGGGAGACTCTCATACAAGTTCAGGTGGTGAAGCTGACTACTAATTGTTATATGGATCAATAATTAATGGGGTTTTTTTACATTTATTTTGACAGCTATATCAATTCTTTAACTCACTTTGATGAAACTTTATTGCTGGTACACAAACAGTTGCGCTGTCACCTCTGAAACAAAATCAATAATTGGAACGGTTCCTGGTGCAATGTACAATGACAGGTAGAAAAATAAATGAACACTATTATCATGGCAGAAACACTTAGAGCACAGTATAGAAAGATAAAGGTTGTGTTTTAAGCCATGTAGTTTGTTCTTATACATAATTATTTATGCATTATGTTATATTAAAATGTGTTAATTGAGCTAAAAAAAAACAATGCAATAAATGACCAATATATAATTAAAAATAATAATAAAAATGACAATGAATCATAATAAATGTAGGTGTCTTTTCATGGTTAATTGAAATGAAATGAAATGAAATTATTGATAACATTTTATATGCATGTTTTACATACATTGCACTAATTTGCCAGGGATTTGTGACCACTAGAGGGAGTAGAGAGTCATTTTGTCTCCCATAGTAAGGAAGCCACAGGTGTGTACTCTGAACATGACCAGATGGGATGAGAACAACTTTTAGAGTCCTAGAAAGTGACACAGTGATAAAAGCTAAAAGCACTGTTGTCGTTTTCTCCCCTGAACACAGCTCTAAATGAAAAGTAGTGAAATGACAGTTCTTCCTCTATACTGATAAGTTTGATTATGGGGCTTATGAAGGTATAAAGTTATCATGGGATGTTACTATTTCTACTAAAGTTGGGCGTCCGTTGATCCTGGGTTCAAACTAAACTGTGACAGTTCTGACTTTGTTCGGAAACAGATCTTTCGTGCAGAAAACTAAGTGACATGTGGTTTTACTTTGACTCTTTTCTTAATAAAAGCGTAGCTAAGCTAACCGAGCTATAATGTAAACTATCAGCTTATTTTTAGTTAAAATAATAGGCCGTGAATTTTAATTTGAAGAAGAAAACTTGATGGTACGTAGTTGATATGTGTGTAGCATTAAATAATATTACTTCAATCAGTGAGTGACACAGTCTGTGGATATACCTGTATATGTAGTGTTAGCTCATCTGTTGTTTTGGTGGTCCTAACTGCTCTTGTACATGACAGCCCCCTGCTGTCAGTAGTTGGGAGTATGAACTCTACATGTAACCCCTTGTATGGTAGATTTTTCTGAGCATTGGTGGTGAAAATAACAGTTTCTTCTGGAGTTTTTTCTTCACTTGAACTCAGGGTCTAAGGACAGAGGATATTTTATATTAAAAAGACTGTAAAGCCCTGTGAAGCCACATGGGGTTAGATAAATAACTGGTTATGATCCTTCACTACATCCTGACTGTCCTTTTTTTTTTTTTTTCTGTTCCAACTGTGAGACTTGAAAAGGACGAAAATTATCTTTAGTGTATTCAATTGTGTCACTGATTTATAGGGTCCATCAGAGGGTTATTGTAATGCTTTCAATTGAAAAGAAAAAAAAAATAAGAAAAGGCATTTATTTCTGCTTTAAATTTCATCACCGATTGTACCATTTTCCTGATTACTAATGAAGTCCTGGCTCCCACGAGAGGTCCTGCTGTTTAAACGGAAAATTATTGCCCCTGTTAAACTATGCTTTTAGTGCGCCTACTTGGCCCTGCAGGCTACGTGGTGACATTTATATGCATTTCCACCACCTCCGTCTGGACAGAATGCTTTCTTTAGGAGGGCGATGGAAAAAGGCAAAAGGGAGGGAAAAAAAAGAAAAAAAAGATGGATGACAGGAAGCAGAAAGTGGAGGAGGGGGATACATCAAAGACGAGAAGTTTCTCTGGAAACTGAGGGGAGATGAGGGAGAAGGTAAGTCTCCATCAAACAGAAGAGCTTCCTTTGCTTCAAACAGTCCCAGCACTGAGGCTGCATGAAACGAGATACTTTACACTAAACTGGAGTCCAACTGTGATTCGGCGAGAGTGTGTTTGTGTGTGTGTGTGTGTGTGTGTGTGTACGCATGTTTTTATGCAGCTTGGAGCTTGGCCAATTGAGATTTAAGTAATTCTGTAAGGTGGCTGCACCTGCTCCCTTCGGCATCATAATTTCAGTGTTTTGTAAATATGATGCATTACAGTTTTAATGTGATATAATGTCAAACCATCAAAAAAAGCAACAGCAAGAGTGGAAGAAAACAAAGGTGCGAGGAGTTGCTTTGATGTAACACAGCATTCTTCTTATGGATTATTTGGACATGCTTTTCTGCGGGTAGCCATTTGATTCACATCTGCAGGAGGGCTGTTTCAGGCATGGGGTGGCAGTGGGGTGGCTGACAGTGAACCTGTAGACCTGCAGAGCTGCAGACACACTGATACTTTAAAGGAAATATGGAACTGCCGATTCATACTTAAATGTTCAGCTTTAACCAAATTACTGCTCTTGTTGCTTCTTTGCAGCTAAATACAATTGATTTCTCTGCACCTGTCATGGATGTACTTGTGAAAAATGCCAATGAATCTGTTAAATCTTTACCCAAATGCTTTGTGCTAGACTCATGATCACATGTTTTTTTTTCTACATCAGCCGCTGAAGCAATTCCTTCATTTATTTGCATTTCTTATATTGGAATCTGATTTGGGCAAATTGCATTCATCTACCTGAAAACATATTAGTTTATGATTATTAATTATGTCATAAAGAAATACAATAAAATAAATCCATAAAATAAATTAGGTTTTTTATTTCTTTTTTGTTTTGTTTTTTTAAATTAGGCTCTGACAATTTGAAGAAACCGATTTCCTTCCATGTACAGTGCATCACATTTGACTCAGTATTTATCTATAATGAATATTTAATATCAGCATGAAATAACATTTGCTTTTAGACATTTTTCTGCATTTCCCACTTAAGAAAGTCACAGATTTTCATTTGACTGCGTTTAATTTTGATTATGTAGTGTGTTAAAAGTAGCATTACAATACGTTAAAAACCTTTATTTCCACCCAGAGTTTCCTTAATGATTTTTTATTTTTTTTTTTAAATCTTATACTGATGATAGGAGAGTTGAAACCCTGTGCAGAGTCTTCTCCACCGCATTCCAAAGATTCTCAGTGGGATTCAGGTCTGGACTCTGTGGGGGCCAATCCATGTGTGAAAATGAAATGAATCACTCTTTCACACTTTAAACCTGATGAATCCTGGTATCGTCATTTTGGAATATGTCACTCATGTACAGACCTGCTCTGGTCATTCACTATATTCAGGTTCAGCTGACCTCATTTTATGGATGCATAACTTCATTGAACCAAGACCTGAACAACTGATGCAACCCCAGATGGGTCATCACTTCAATTACAATTTTCTATCTATCTATCTATCTATCTATCTATCTATCTATCTATCTATCTATCTATCTATCTATCTATCTATCTATCTATCTATCTATCTATCTATCTATCTATCTATCTATCTATCTATCTATCTATCTATCTATCTACTTATCTACTTATCTATCTATCTATCTATCTATCTATCTATCTATCTATCTATCTATCTATCTATCTATCTATCTATCTATCTATCTATCTATCTATCTACTTATCTATCTATCTACTTATCTATCTATCTATCTATCTACTTATCTATCTACTTATCTATCTATCTATCTATCTATCTATCTATCTATCTATCTATCTATCTATCTATCTATCTATCTATCTATCTATCTATCTATCTATCTATCTATCTATCTATCTATCTATCTATCTATCTATCTATCTACCTATCTATCTACCTATCTATCTACTTATCTATCTACTTATCTATCTATCTATCTATCTATCTATCTATCTATCTATCTATCTATCTATCTATCTATCTATCTATCTATCTATCTATCTATCTATCTATCTATCTATCTATCTATCTATCTATCTATCTATCTACCTACCTACCTATCTATCTATCTATCTATCTATCTATCTATCTATCTATCTATCTATCTATCTATCTATCTATCTATCTATCTATCTATCTATCTATCTATCTATCTATCTATCTATCTATCCACACCACACACATTAATTGACTATAGATTGTCAATAAGAATTTGCTGATAAAATTACATTAATTGTTGGTTAATTGGCCGTCTCTACAGTGGTGTTTATGTGGAATATTGGGGGCAGTAGTCCACCTGTACACACCTGTTTGAGTGTGTCTGCAGCTTTGCCACTTTGCATCATTGCTGCCACACCAAATGTGTATACAACAGACCGGTCCAGATGCCCCGCCCCCTTAAATGAATGTTTGCAAAGCCTCAGGAGGTAGTAGTAAAAGAAGCAGGTGTGTGGTTACCAACTGAAATGTATGTGCTTACAGAAACAACCCCACCCCATTCCGCCTCCCCACCCACTGACCTGCATACGTGTGTCTGAGCGCCCCCCCCCCCCCCCCCCCCCCCCCCCACACACACACACCCTAACCCACCCACACCCCAACTTTTGCTTTATCATGTCAGAAAAAAGTCATTAATGCCCATTTCTTCTAAACTGCTGCTCTTTAAATCCATTTATTGTATTGAGTTTTTCTGCATAATTTATTAAGTTCAACTCCATAAATGTCATTGTTACCATTTCCAATAGTTCAATAAATTCATCATTAAGGAATATGTAATTTTTTCCCCCTTAAGTACATAAACAATATTTAGCTTTTATTCTTAGAGACAGGGAAATCACCATATATTAATGAATTGTTAATAGATTAATAAGGTCAACCATCTAATGATTAACAGATAATCTGCAACCCTAATATATATATAATTTTGGAGGGGTTAGCAACACCGCTATGCTCAGGGCATCACACTATATGCTGTGTTGCGTCATGACCCCTTTGATTCCAGAACTCATGTCTGTTGCGTAAAAGTCCAGCCTGTCTCACCTGTGTTACCCCTTTAGCTTGGCAACAAAAGGGTGGGCTCAGTGTCTCACTCTTTTTCTAGGGTCTCTGTGTAAAAATGTTTTCAGTCTTCTTACGCATCTTCTCTCGCCACATTTTGTTTGTGCTGGATCAGAACTGGCTCAGTCCACCGTGGTATAGGCTAGGCTGTATTTCTCTAAACAATTCACACTTGTCTTGGGAGGTGCTGAGCACAGGATACACTTTGCAAAACTGTGTCTGGGGAGAACTTGTTTTGGTGGAACGCTGTCACATGGGGGAAGTCAACTGTGGCAATAAAATGACTAAATATTCACACAGTAAAACATCACACAAAAATACGTATGTGTGTGTTAGGAGCTGTTGTTGCTATTCTTTGACATGAAAGTAATTTGAAAATGTCATGGTAACACAAAAAATACCAGAGGGAGACTGTCGACCAAATTAATTAACCCTTACCCTTAGAATGTGGCCATTAAAGGAATTATGAAAGATTCAAGACCGGTCGACTGTTTGAACAATATGGTGTCATTTGAAGAATTTAGAGGTAAATTTGATACAGATAAAAATACTGTCATTACTGTCATTAGGATGAGACAAAATGGCCAAACAACCAAACCCTTTAAATTTTATGTGTAAAGACAGTTGAAGCAAAGGAGCAATATCAGACCTGTACAATTTACTAATGTGTAATTCACCAGAAAACTCTGATGATAAGAGGATGGGGTGAAGTGAAGACTTGGGAGAAGAGATTTCCTAAGGGGACAAGAGATTAATATGCTTGACAGCTTGACACTCTGACAATTAGCTCATGGCTTAGACTTTTACAATACAAATAGACAATGAGAACATACACCACACTGGTTAAATTAAATAGCAATAATATTACAGATCGGTGTGGGAAAGGGAAAACAGACATGATTCCACTGTATGTTAGCCTAGCCGCAAATTCAAGAAAAATATCCCATTAAAGTTGAAATAAATAGTAATGTTTCCACCTCAAATCAGCAGGAACAGGACATCTTACAGTTCCACCCATGACGTGTTCCAATATTTTTGTCCATTTACTTTAGAAACATCAATATTTCCTTATTTCCTAATTTTCTTACTTTTCTGCATAGAGTGTAACAGTTAAGAATCTCTATTGGAAACACATAAATATGCAATATTAAACTGTTCAGCTCTCCAAAATCATCAAGACTTTAACCTTTTATTGCACATTTCTGTTGATATCATGGTTTCTGATGATATCATGTGTTTGTAGATAGTAGATAGTTGGTGAATGGGCAAATAAATACATTTAAAAAAATAACCAAAAATAATTCATACTTGACAAATCTGCCCACAAAGTCTTAAGAATCTTAATCATTAGTCATAATAACTTACCATTCATTGAACAAATATTAGTTTTTGGGTGTCATGTATCATATTTTCAGCTTTTATTTGTCCCAATGGAGGTAAATTAAGTATTTGGGACAAAGTAGTATGTTGACAAATGTCCCTGTTAACTCTAAAGCATATCGAGGTGCTTACTTAAGGCTAATAAAATAGATATGAGAGAAGCTGTGTCTTTAAGGATCAGGATTTAGAGACATCTAGTGGTGAAGTTAATAAAAAAAAAGGTGATGTTAGCTGGAGTCAGTGTTGAACTTGTCTGCTGTGAGTTTAAAGAAACTTCTCGGGTAACTCAAAAACACAACAGTTATTTTTGTGATTATGCACGAATGAAAACTCAGCAATGAATATTATATTTCCTTTCTCCAGTTAGAATCCCCCATAGCTCCTAAAAGCTTACACATCGGACCTTTAACTACTGACATTTTTCAAATTCACAGGCATCCACACTTGATAAAAACGACTTTAAAGCACAGAGTAACGGCAAAAAAAAACAATTTGAGGCAGAAGTTTGCAATAATTTTCGTGATGAGGCAGGACGCAAACCAGATTAACATCCTCTTAACTGCACTGAAGTCATCGTAAATCACCATGAGTGGCTTATGACAGAAATATCCACAGTGGTGGAAACCCAGGCAAAGTGCATTAAGTTTGAAGTAGCTGAAAACTGAGCGTCTCAGAGCTGGGAAGGTGAGCTGTGATCGCCCCACTGAGCCAAAGCTGGAGCTTGATTGGTTCTGATTAGTGAATAAATCAAACAGGTATCAAATCAAGCCGGGCCAATTGCCTCCTACTCACACCTTGATTAGGTTCATGCACCCAAACACATCCCCTGGTTGAGAAACACTCTCTCTGTCTTGCACACACACACTCGCAGGAGTCTACCCGGTAATTGGCAAACTCTCCCTGCCTCTCTCCACGCCAGCTATAATTAGTGTGCCAGCAACAATGCTTGTTTGTCAAAAACACACATGTACACATACACAGCGCTCATCCCATCCTCTCTTATACTTCAGCTGACACCCTTTGATACACCCACACACAAACACACACACACGATTCTGCCTACCATGACGCCTGAGGCAGTTAGTATTTACAAATCCTCTCTTTCCTCTGTGAAATCTCACACGTAACATCTTGGATTCTGACATTATGTTAAGAAATTATTTATCTTGCTTTTTCCGACATTTTCAAATTCGCACTAACTGGCCCAGAGGGGGTGCTAGGTCAGATTATTTATTGCTGATGAGCCTGTGGGCTTTTTCTGAGCATCGTCATCATCAATTGGGACGAACAGGGAGGTTCCGTGATGCCAAGTTGTGAATCAGGATAATGTGATTCTCGAGCTCATTTTTAAAGCTTCGGTAGTCAGACTTTTTGAGGATCATTAGGCGAAAGTTTCATAATATCCTCCCAGTATATTGGGAGTCAAGTCGTCTGAGGGGCCATCAGAATTCTGCACATCCCCTTGGCTCTGTTTTCCAGGCTTTAGATAATCCAGCCCCTGACAAAGGATTATGGTCAGTGATGGATCTTTCCCAAGAAGAGGAGATAAAAACAGATGATTGACAGCTGTAAAGACTAATCAATTTCAGACGTATCTCTAAGCAACATAGCAGCCGGTCTGTCCATTCATTACATAGAGGCTTCACTTTTCTATAGTGGTATCAAACAGTCTCTTCTTGACCATCTTAATTCAAGCTTAACCCAACAACACTAATGTCTTCTTATGTGATTTTCATTGTGTTACTGCCTTTTTAAAGGGTCCCCCATGGCTTTTTTTTTCATTTATTTATTGTATCTGATATTGTCTAGTGGTAAATTATAGAAGAGTACTACAATTTGGCATAATTGACCAAAACTGTATTTTATCCAGGATATTATATTGGGTAAAATATATCCAACATTAGTCATTTTAATGTCAGTGTTCTAGGGTTAAAGGTGTTGTGCAAGATGTTTCCTGGAGCATTTTTTAAAAATTATATTTCGTACAATCCCCTTCATATCCTGAAAACAACTAATTAATTAGATGCTCTTAACACAAAACTATAAAAAAAACAGAAAAAAAAACCCCCAAAGAAGTCACCTGTGGAACAGACAGGACTGAAAAAAAACCCCACACCATCCAATCAATTTGAGAGCCTACTTGAAATGATTGAAGGGTGATATGTCTATCAAACTAAACTGCCATTTGTCCCTGCACGTACCCCTCCTGCATGAATCATACATTCTCAGAGGCTGGAGCACTAGTACAGGACATGAAACCAGAGCTTGGCTAACTTTATTAGCAATATTAGGATGTAAAGTTTGCCAAAAAAACGTTTAGTCGCTAACATTAATGTATTAATGTATGAGCTGGGGCTGTTTTGTAAGAGCAGAGGGTTGGAGGAGACTGGATGAGGTATTCATGGACTGGTGCTAGCATCACAGCCCAAGCTGGAACTGAGTACGAGCTGGACCAGAGCCCAAGCCCCAACGGGAGCCTGAGTCCGACCTTCACTGGAGCTTAAAATGGAGTCGGGCGAATTGTTGCTGTGCAGCGCGTGTGAACCCTTAATCGGGAGCAAACATTGTGCATGTCATTATTCTGGAGGTGTGGCTTCAAGGGGATGTCTGAAGAAAGGGGTTTAAACTTTTGAATTGTGTATTTTCAACATGAAGCTTGTAGAGCTTGTAGCCCACCATTAAGACAGAGAGAGATTTTTTTGTGTCTGATTTCGGCATATTGTAGCTTTAATGCTAATGTGAGTTCTGTGATTTTAACATATTCTGTCCATTGTTGGTTGGAAATGAACAATTGATTACTTCCTACTTGCAGAAGAAACCTTTGTATCAGGTGCTGTTGATTTACACAGGAACTCTACAGTACATGCCAAGTTAACAAAATCTTTTATTGAAATAGATAGTAGAACGTATGCGCCTGCAGTGTATTTGTGTCGGAGTTGTTGTACTTGGAGCGGGTCATTTTTAAACAATAATGACTACATTTTATCATAATGATTACTTATGTAGTATTCTGTTGTTGAAGAGAGGAATTGATTCATTTTAGGGTAGACCTATCTTAACAATAACCGTGTTATTATTTGAGCTAACTGCACTCATTTTACATAATCATGATAACCATCCCTTTTTACCTGGAAACAACCTCAGTGAAATTAAGATAAATATTAGATTTTATCACTATTTCCACATCATTTTCCACTGTTTGAGATCTGACTGGTAGTTAATGTTATCTATTTGCCTATCTCTCTCTCTCTCTCTCTCTATCTATTATTTACATTTTACATTTTAACTGTATCCATCAAAAGTATGAATGAGCATCTATAAAATTATGTCGTGAAAAATGTGTGTAACTCAAAGCACGTTTTATATTTTAGCTTCTTCAAAATAGACGTACTTTACTTTTAATTAAACGGCTTTACACATTCTTGGCATTCTTTCAATGACCTTACTGAGACATTCACCTGAAATGTTTCCCAACGGTCTTGATGCGATTCCCAGTGATGCTGAGTACGTGTTGGCCATCTGTGGTCCATCTCATGCCATTTCAATGAGAAGTTGAGTCCAAACTTGGTGAAATTGGTAACGTAAATACTACATTTGTGAATCTACTATTCAGTTCAGGCTGAGGTGAATGCTTTCACCTTGGTCCTCCTACAAGTACATTGCAACCATCTGTTTGTCCATGTGCAAACCTTAAAGAGCGTATTCAGCAAATGCACTCAAAAGAACCAGGACCTCGAAACCTAAGCGTTACACTCAAAAGAAATTGAGTGGGACTTGAAGTCTGTGACTAGAAAAAACCAAGGCTCATTTGAATTCATTTTCAGGAACTTGGAGGAGCGATAAAAAAGCAAACCATGCAGATTACCAGGAATTGTTTTACCCTGGTAAATAAATTCCTGGTAATAAAAGCTCCTGGGAATCTGGTGGAAAAGGGGGCTTGTATCAAATCTGCCTTATGCCATTTGTGTTTACATGGACTAACAGAAATGCAACGTTTATTTATGTGCTCCAGTGTTAAATGTCAATTAATGGCTTTTCTTCTTTATAAGGTGAACAGTGTGCACTGTAGATAAATACATGATTGATAAGCTAGACTGGGAGACCCAATATTTGGATTACAATTGGCCAGTAGATCATACAGGATATATAGTTAGATCACATGACAATTTTTACATTTTTAAATTTTACATGCTTGTCTGTCATCTACCCCCCCCCTTTATGGCATTTTCCACATCATATAAAATTATGACACTGACTTCCCTCTGAGAAAGAACAAGAGGAAGGAACTAAAATCACAGTTAATTGGACAGCCATCATTTTAACCACATGAAGATCATTAAGTAAAACTCACATCCCACCATGATTGATGATCATTTAGAAGTCTATTTGAGGGTGTTACCTGCAGCTACTGTCTGGACTATGCCACAATGGCTGACTCCATTCATTGCCGGTCATCAAAGTACAGTACTCACCCACAAATGGATTGAATTGTATAGTGCTATAAAGGTTCAAAATGTTTAGTAAGATATGATTATTATATTGTATTTATAAAGTATACTCAATACATTGATATAAATACATGCATGTTAAGCTATTTCTAGTGTAGGTAGATCATTTTAACTAGCTTATTTTAAAACTAGTTCAAGAGGCTTGGTAAGTCAAAAGTTAGGTTACTAGGTTCTTACTAGTGGTGTAAAATTAAACAGGGACCAATTAATGTAAATTATTCGTCAGCAAAATAAAGGGTCACTAGTCTTACTTAAAGATAAGCATGAAGATCATACTTTTCAAATTTGCAGAAAATCCAACCCAAGTCATCTTCTTATTATGTAAGTAGATGACATTAAGTATAATACATGCAATTAACATGGATGTAGGACAATGGAAATAGTTATTCTCCTCTGTCTGCATTTCTATTTGAAAATACTGCACAAGATCTGAAGGTTTGTCTTGCATCTCTGTCCAGCTCAGTAATTTTTTAAAAGTATTATTCACTATCAGGAAACTTTTCTTGAAAAATGGTTGGAAAAATGACATGTTGCATAACAGTAACTACTAAAAAAATGTTTTAAATGTCTTGCTTATCCAGACGATAGAGAATACCTGTTTAATTTCTGAGTGTGCCATATTTTATCATAATTCCTGACAGAAAAACTTCAAGATTTGTTTTTTTTTTACACACATTATTCATTCCTTTTTTGGTATCAGATGTTTTCATACTTTTTGTGATGAAAGAACAGACTGTACTAACCACCAAAATCCCATCGACTCCCACTACAAGGGACTTCATCGAAACAAGTGATGATAGAACGATGAATCCACATCATAGAAGGATGTTTCTGGGGTCTATGAATTAATTTATAATGTTTGTATGTTTCTTTTAAAGCATCCATAACATAGTGGAATTATTCAGCATGGTGCGTCTGAGGGGTGAGAGTGTGAATCCTATGATTTTGTTTGTTTTTCTTAAAAGCACATAACAATCTTTTCACATAATATAAATGAAAATGTAAATGCATTCATGTTACATATAAACATATAAGGTAAGGTAAGATAAATTTCATAAATTGAGGTACCACTGTGTGTGTGTGTGTGTATACATACATTATATATATATATATATATATATACATATATATATATATATATATATATATATTTCTTTTGCACTGCTTCTGGCACAGTTCTTTTATTCCCAAATACTAAAAAGTCTATATTTAAGGTCCTGCTGCATGTGCATACTTTGTAAATGTGAAACCAATGCATTATATTTGTCACTATTTCCAGATGTTCAAAATGCTAGGGTTGTGGTTTGCCATGTTTTTTTGAAAGTCAGCATAGCTCCGTTCCTTCCCTAACAGATCATCAGCTTGAATCTGACCTCTTGGTGCTCGAGTGCCGGCGCTGGGTGGCGGTCAGCTCCTGCAAGCCAAGAGCAGGAGCGTGGTAGAGGAGGCCACTACGTCGGAGGACTTTCTGCTTCATTGCTGCCAGGCCGCTCCACTCCTGAACAAAACGCAGCACCTGCAGGAGGACACGACACCTCAGCCTCATATTCAATTTCAGGTTGAGACTGAAATTGCTGGAGCCTGAATCTACAGGAGAAGTTGATAGGTTGGACATTGGAGCTTCTTTAAAAGCCAAAGCAATTTTTTTTTTTAAGTTTTTCAATTCTGAATATACCCTTGAGCTGAAAACAAACAACCCAGACCTCAGTGCACACACACACATAAACACACAATGAGAGACTTTTCCACATAGCTGAATAAAACCCATCAAACCGACAGAGAGTTATATATACTTTCAGTCAAGGATTCAAAGAAAATCTACTGGTAAAATGAGAAATACTGCACAGAGAACCATAGCCTAATGGGCAATTTACCTATGTATATTACACTTGAGGAGTAGTTTTCCCCCCGAATAGCTGGTCTCAAAAATGTTTTTCCGAAGGTAAAGTTCAAGATGGAGACAATTTTCAAAGCTATCATAACATTCCATGAATTTTTAGTGCAAGAATCAATCCCAGCTGTTTGAACAAAAAAAAAAATTACTTATCTATGGAAGATGGAAGCAACTGATACAGGCGATGAAGTAAAATAAAATAAAATGTAGCAGTAAATAATGTAATAACATAATTAGCAGGACAAAAAACAATGTAGACAACATAGACTATAGCAATTTGCAAGTGTTCTGTGTCGTCTTCAGGAGAGATTACACGAACAGGAGGGATGAAAACGTCTCACAAACCACTGCAGCTTTATCTCAAGAGGTCATCAAAGGTTAGTCGGTTTGAGCTGAACTGGTCAAAATTCATGTCTGTGGAGGAGAGCGGGATGTGATCAGAGCTTCGAGTTTTCCCTAAGGTCAAATGGGTTAATAGGTGAGTTTCAGAGCTTCACGTGGGTGAACACTGTCAATGTGTAACGAGACAGAACTATATGTTAAAAAGTCTGTTGAATCTTTTTACTGTGAAACAGGAAGGCACAATGTAACTCGATGCACCTTAAGATGAACACACTTCTTCTATAATAATCTTAATGCAAGCCTGGATCCTGATTGGATTTAATGTGCATATTACTGCTCATAGCAACGTTAGAAAAAATATGAATGATGACTAATGTTGAGAAGCAAGTATGTTTTTGAGCTTGAATGCTGCTAACATTTACATATTTGACGTCAATTTAAACGAGAATTTCAAGAGTTTGTGGTGAAGATAGGCCTGTGTAATGAACTTTTAAGGAGAAAAAAAGTTTTTATGCTGTATAACACTGGAGTACAACCAGAAGGTCAAACTATACAGATGTGTCTATTCAGTTGTATGTATGTGACACACCTCTATGGACAAACACGACAAAAACTAAATATTAACATTCCTGCAGTTCTTCACTAACAGAGGTGTGAGTAAGTGACTGGCCTCATAATTGTATTAAGACGTCCACATCATCGTAATGACCGAGAAATGTTCACAAAATCTATTTTCACGCGACTAGTAAATCATTTTTCTTAGAATTATTATTAATTTATTGTAAAGATTTGGGTTTGTGTAGTTTTCTCTGTGTGTGTGTGTGTGTGTGTGTGTGTGTGTGTGTGCATTCACACACCACTGCCTCCAGAACGTAGACGTGTTGCTGCCCACATTAAATCGCTTGCCCAGTATTGATTTTGATGGACAATTGGTGTGTAACAGGGCGTAAATGATGGGTCAAAGCATGGATGCAACTCACGCCTGTGTTTTACAAACCAACATAAACAACGTGACAGGTGGGGTGTCTGTCAGGGGCTCTGTTACCGCCACAGCAGATTGCAGGATTTAATATTAGCTGGTTGGCGTGCGGGGTCGTTTGAGGCGATGATCCGTCTCTTTTAACGACCCTCATAAAATGGCTGTTTCTCTTGTGCTGGTTTCCTTGGCTGACTGAAGCTTCCCAAAACCTCAAAACGCCCCCTCTCTTTTCCTCCCCTCTCCATCATCCCCCGCACCTCCTCCTCATCCCCCAACTCAGCCCCAGGCCCTCCGGTTGTGGAAAGTGGGTGTCCACACTCCACCTATCTGTCAGGCGGCTGCTGCTCTCTGTCCTCATGATCAGTGGTGTCATTAGCTTCATACACACACACACACACACACACACACACACACACACACACACACATATACATATCTGTTCGGTTTAATCACCCCCTGCACAGTCTTTTGCCTCATCCTTACTGGGTCAGTGGAATCAGGGAGATTGCCCTTCTGACTGACTATGATATCAAACTAAATTATCTTAGACTTAAATTAAGGCCGTCCTTAACGCAGCCTGTGGGCACAGAAACTGAAAAACTTTGAACTACACTTGAGCACATATAAAATGTTCTTTCATCTTCCAAACTGCAATTTACTCCAGTCAAATAGTTGCACATTTCCTTGTCTTTCTAATCAATCTCAAAAGTGACAGCTCTTCAAAACTGCAGCAAATTAAGTGAACTTCCCCTTTAAGGTGTTTTTTTTTTTTTGAAAGTAATGACACAATAAGTAGGTACATTACAACATGTACACCTCCCTGGTGTAAACGCACCAATACACATACACACCCACACATGAATATCAAAGCGCATTCAAGAGCGTACATCCTGGCGGGAAGGGCAGACCTGCATTCGATTTTCGTAGCGCTGGCTGAAGGCCTCGGGCAGGTCGTCCCAGTTGGTTAGCTTGATGTCCAGAGGGATGAAACTCAAGTTCAGCGGAGTACCGTCCTAACAGATGAGGAAAAAGAGAGGAGGAAGAAGACAGCCCCAAGCAGAAAGATTTGTTACCGCAGTGTAAACAGTGGTCTATGATTTGCATTGTTACTCCTGGAACATTTGGTTGATAAAATTATGGCTTTCATCATTCGCTTGGGAAATACAGATGGTAATAGTGGCGCGCAATATTAGCTCCTTGAGGATTACTATAAAGAAGACATGCCATGCAACATAAGTCTTCTGTATTATTTTCATAGTTTGATGAATATGAAGTGGGAGCAGATGAGTTTTGGAACTTCAAAAAAGCAGCTATTTTCCTTTTTACTCAGACTAGAATATAGCTACTGATGCCCTGGAGTATTGCAGTATAGGCCATTTTCACAGCAGACATTCTGGCTTTTTAATGCAAGAAAAGCACAGGTACTGCTCATTAAATTAACTAAGGCTCTGTTCCATTTAAGTGTCCCAAAAAGCTGTTCCAGGGAGCCTTCATGGACAGAATGGAGACCCTGAAAGTGATATATTGAAGTGGAACACAGCCATTGTTAATCATGTCCTTTACACCCATCTGTTTTATGGCTTAAATGGGCCAAAAAGTCTGCTGTAAATAGGGTCTATTGTGTTTTGTGATACTGTAACGATTGAAAAAAAAAACAAAAAAAAAACTAAACAGAAATATATTTCCTTGCAGAATACCAGTCAAGATTAAAAAGTATACTTTTATGTTGCAATAATAATTATAAAAAAAGTTTTATTTTATTTATCTAGGTCACAGGTGTCAAACATGCAGAGGTCCAGTCACACCTGAGGGATGAATTTGTGAAATTCAAGGAAGTTGACATAATTTTAGGTCAATTCAGTCTAAAGTGGATGAGACCAGAAAAAACGAGCATAATAACCTACAAATAATGACAAATTTCCTTTTTGATTGAGTGCAAAAAGTACAAAAAAGATTGAACTTTTTACCAAAAAAATGGGAATAACCTGTAATGTATTCTGCTTGTATGTGTTGTGTGTGTTATAAATAATAAGCCAAAGTGTAATAAGGGGAGGGGGATATTGTTTTTAGATTTTGTCTGTGTTTTTGTGTGCATTTCTTTGTGTCAGTTTGTCAGCAACTTCACACAAAAACTACTGGACCAATTTCAATGAAATTTGGATTGATTTTTTTAAGTATGTCTGTGCTGCTTTTTGCCATGTCACTCATGGGAAAAAAAAATACATAAAGGTTTTACTTACACCTGCATTCTGTCCTATTTTCTTTATAACTCGCATAGGTAAAAAATAAATAAATGAACAAATATATAAATATAGTGAAGGAACTATGTTTTCCAGCATGAATAAAAGAATCAGCATCTAATTTGTGTGAAATGAACATCATGTGACAACAACTATAATAGCCCTGGACCTGTTGATTGCTCGCCAAGGTTTGAATGAAATACACAAAACATGAATATACTGAAGAGAAGAACAGCATCTGACTATCAAGATAATGAGAAATATCTGTAACACGAATGTCAAAACAATCAAATGCAGATTGCATTGTGATTGTCTTTTTGCTCGGACATGGATGTGTGAATACGTATGAATCTCTTTGCGAAAAAAAGTGTCTCAACAAACTTGCATCAGGAATAGTACAAAAATATTTTCAGTTAAGTATTTTGCAGATTCGTGTTGTTTAAATGCCAAACACTCAGTGCGTAAAAGCCTTTAGTCGGTGATACAAAGAGTTCATTCTGAGGTAACACAAACATCATTCTTCTTTCCAGATGACTGTGCAGACATTAAATAATGAATCACAAACGCAAACTAGGGCACGTCTTTTTCCAATACAGTCACCAGAATGGATATTTGTATTCCTTCTTTTTCCACTGGGAACTTTATTTTGAAACTAGAATATAAAAATGGACATTAGTGCAATGTTTTTTTTTGTCCCAAGAGAAAACACAGTGATCCTGGCAGCACATAGTGGCACTTCTACACAGTCATCCCAGTCCGTCCATGTTCCTCTGGAGGTTTTTTTTTCCTGCCCAAAACGGTTGGTGAAATGTGGGATTTGTTTCTGAGTCACTGACGCAACCAAAGCAAACACAAATATAACCACGCACGATTGTTACATGACTGTCCTCTTAAATGACGCCACATATTGTTTTATTTGTCAGACGTGAGAAAATGTCCGGGCGATATTATGCTTGTGTAACTTTAAAAAAAAAAACAAACTGCCCAGATGCAATGAAACTAATGTGTCACAGAGAGTGAGTGGCACAGTGTAAACATCTTTTGGTTATTAACTTGGAATGAGAGAAAATATTTCAAATATTACAATTATTTTCTGGGCTAGACAGAGATAGATAGATAGATAGATAGATAGATAGATAGATAGATAGATAGATAGATAGATAGATAGATAGATAGATAGATAGATAGATAGATAGATAGATAGATAGATAGATAGATAGATGGAACTAAATAGAAGTACTTCCTTTACTGTACTTATTTTTCTGAAAATGTTTTACTTTTACTCTACATGTCTGTACTTTATACGCTTTACATTCTCAGAATAGACTCATTACTTTTCCAAACTAGACAAATGTGACAGTGAGAAAAATAACGTGGAAATCAGTAAATCAGAAATTGTGAGATAATTATGACTTTTTATCTTAGAATTTTAATACAAATTTTTATCTTATAATATAGTTTTTTCCTCATAATTTTGACTTTAATGTAATAATTTTTACTTATTTTTATTCTTACAATGTAGATTTTTTTTCTCTGATAATAATAATAATTATTATTATTATACATTTTTTCGCTACTATTTATGACTTTTGAATTTTTCCTAAATGTCCTGTCCATACCCACTAAACTAAATACCATGACCCAGTAAAACACATCATCTACACATTAACTCACTTTTAAAGGCTTTATTTTTTTTGATATTTTTGAAAATGTTCTGTTTTTATTTCATCCATCACAACAACAAATGCAACTTTACTTTTTACTTTATCTACAATTAAGAAGTTGAACTTTTTTAAAAGGAGTTGAATCAGTACTTCTACTTTTACAAGAGTATTTTTTTCACAGGCGTAGCTGTACTTCTACTTAAGTAGAGAATGTGAGTACTTTGACCACCTCTGGTGTTCAGTCAATGATATTGTCATTAGAGTGAGTATGCCTGCACTAATAGTCCACTCTAACATGCAGGAGTCTGTGTAACACTTTTATCTTTTTTATAACACTGAAGAAGTAAAGCAGAGAAAAATCACTGTTAACTATTAGAGTAGTTGCTGCTTGTGGCAACAGATGTCATGTAAACATGCTCTGGAAAACAACAATAATATATTTACATAAAATGTTCAATGTGTTAGATAAGCAAATGACTAATATTAACTACACCGCATGGTCAGAAGGTGGGGCAAGAAGCTACATTAGACATGGAAGTAAGAAACAGAGGTAAAAGAGCACAATATTATAGTGTTTTTTCAAATTACAATGTTTCTCTGACTTTTCTGTCTATATTTGATCTGCAGTTATGCTCTGGTGCTTTATATTGTATTTGCATATTTTTGTTTCTACTACTTTATATTGCTAAAAATGTCAACTTGTTATGCAGTACATCTCCAATTTGCACATTTTTTTTTTTTTTATATACGTCTGTATTTTATTGTTATTAGTTGTAATTGCACTTCTATACATTTCTCTTCTATTCTATTTTATAGCTCTTAATTGAAAATGTATTTGAAGGAAGTGTCATTATTCTCCACTATGTGAATACAACTGCAGTTTTGACAGGCTTTTAGTGTCACTGGGCAATCATTCCATAATGCACCTACTCCTTGCAAGCATTTTTAGGCTGCAAAAAAAAAAATCTACCTATGATGCAGATTTCATTTTCAGACAGGAAGGGTGGTTAAAATAAATGATTGACAGCTGTAATGACCTACCGCTGATCAGATTCAGACAGACATTCTTCTACTATTCTACTATTTCACTTGTCCAAAACAGCATGAAGCAACATTATGTAACATCCATCTATGTGATTTTGAATTGGACTGACACAAGAAAACTGCTGTTGTGAAAATTCTGGCGATTTTTTTCCTCCTAATTTCAATTTCTACAGATCTATCTCCAGCAAAAAAAAGAAAGACAGAATGCATGTCAAGCAAATGAAAAGCTGAGCTATGGTAGTTATTTTGCTTCGCTGTTTGTAGTTAATTGCACAAAAAATACATTGCTGGAAATGCACAAAATGCTGCAGATCTTTTATTTTGTGAAGTGCATTGATATTTTCAGTATAGTGCAGCGAAAAGTATAACACAGTTAGTGTATTGCGTATGTGTGTAAAATTATATGAATATTACTGTCTTATTCTATAGTGTGTCGTCAACCCAAAATCAGTGTTTTCTCTTCCTGTCTTCAGTGCAAAAAGATATATTCTTCCATACTTCGTGTCTTTGTTGTGATGCATCACTCTCAAGGCGACAAAAAAGATAAATTAATTCTACTTTAAATGATACTGAACACAGTAGAGACAGACTCTTAAAACATTCAATAAAATAATGGGAAGTCCATGAACACATTAATGATTCTAAGAAGATGAAAAAAAAAAAAAAACCCCGTAATAACTAATTTTAACTGTAGTCGAGGTTATATGTACTGTCGCTCAAATCCTGTTTTTTTATTCACTCAAGTAATCAGAGCCCTTAATGACTAAGTTGCTGAACTTGAATCCAATTACATCCAAGTTTTGTAAGCAGGCTGCACTTCATTCTTTATTGGTTGCCATGGTAATTCTTGTGGTAACCAAGGAGCTTGTTAGTGATCTGTCTTGTTTTCCCCTCTTTATTCTAATATATGTACACATCTTTGAAGACATGCTTCTCTTGTGACATGCATTAGTTACAAAAATAATGAGGAAAATGAAAAAAAAAAAAAAAAAAAAAAAGCCGCACAAAACGACAAGAAAGCGCCTCACCATGATTATGGGTAATCATACTGCCGGGTCCGTAGGTAACTGCATCGCCGGTGTAAAAAATAACCACAATAATGAACATTTTCCCAGTTATTACAGCTTCATTAGTGCTAACTACTGCCAATTTGAAGCTGGAGACGGCACTTACCCTCAATATTAAACTCTATTCAAACAACACCTACTGTGTCAAACATCCATACTTTTAACCAACAGCATATTTTACAGGAAATTACAACTGATGAATATAGGTAAAATGCTTCCATCTGTATTTCACTTCAGGTTTTTGGTTTGACATGGAGATGGTAACTAGAGAGGGGAGGCATGAAGCAGGAAAGTCTAAAGGTTAATACCTACCAGCAGCAGAAACACGGATTTGGAGATACAGATCAACATTAGGGACATTTCTCCTCACACTGTACCATCACAGCACAGAGGCCCATGTGTTTGTTTGGATTACAGTTAAATAAATATCATGGGGAGTCAGGGGAATGGTGGAGCAGGTTTTGCTGTAACAGCATGGAGCAGGATTAGATCCCTGCCCTGCTCGTGATTGAAAAAGAGTGTGCTCCCTTCCCCACTAACAAACAAACAAACAAATAAATATGTAAAATGGGCTTAAATGTAAAATCAGGTAATATGAGGTGTGGCTCTGTCATTAGAAGGGCAATAAAATGTTAATTTAATACATGGATATCTGAGTGTGTAGCTAATATGTACAGTATATTTGATGAATTCTGCTTTTTGTTACTTCACTTGAAATGTTTTTTTATTGCATTTTAGAGCTTGTTTCTTTGTTTTTGTGACATATTCAGTAATATATTCAGACAAATTGTGACACTGCACTGGACAAATTCGACATACCCTCAATTCAGTGGATTTTTTTTTTCTTCTAATTAAAAACACATTTTCCCCCTTTGCTGACTAGGATCTTGTAATTACAAGACAATCTGTGTGATTTTCTTCCTTTGTGCACAATATGCCTTTATATGACATGATGCATGTGTTGGAGAATGAAGTAATCACAGAGGTCACAATCATATTTTCAGGTCAGAGAACTCCAAACACTCAGAAACTTGAGTGAAACAGACTCAAATAAAGAAAAGAAGAATACCTCATCTATTTTAATTTAGGAAATAATTTAAATAGCATAGCTGTGTTAGGTTTATCTGAAACATTTTGACAGTTTTTGCTCTTTCTGTTCTGGCTTGTTAAGTACTTTATGTTGCTTCACACTGATCCATTTGATATGTGTGTCGTACACTAAAACATTATAGTCACATCCAACTAGGTTCAAACCGGTCTGGATTTTGCCATCAAGTAAACGAACAAAAAAAACTCACCTTCAACTGATTAAAAAAAAAACCTAACAGGACCAGTTGTGGCAAAATAATAAAATATTGTGTGCAATGCATAAAGCAGCTGCAAAGGGTAGAAGTCTCTGCAAATGGCAACGCTAACTAGATAGTGTCTGACTAACTTACGTCCATTCAAATGAGGTAAATTAGGAAATATTCATAGATTTGGTGCAAAATCAGCATCTTACCCTGCAGCAAAAACCATCTCATTCACACAAGACTAGTGCAGGTACTTCAGCTGACAATACAAACACCTGCTGGAAGCTGGTGTAAACTCACTGTCTCTCTATTTCGATGTTTCTCCAAATCTCTCACTTTTATTGAATTATATTTATTATATTTAATGATGTCAGGCACTAAAGCTTCCGTCAGCTATAGGAAGTATCAGGCCAGTATGTGTGTTATCAGAGTTTCTATTCATAAAAAGCATGATTCATCATATTGATTGATTAAATATCCACATATATATCATCCCAAAATTGTGGGGTTCCGCAGTTCCTGACTGATTTGGAGTAACCTTTTTTGCCTTGTGTTAATATGATGACAATAATGTTTCATAAATCTTAATCTTGATGCAGAATATATTCAACGAAACATAATATTAACTTATGAAGATCCAAATATCCACTGACGATGAATAGTTACATAGTTGTTGATCTACCAACCCTATGAGGACATGTAGATACCTGGTGTAAAATGCAGTTAGTCATCTTTTTATGCTCATCAAATATGACCCTATGTAGTGAATATGGAAACACCGTCATTTTCTAAAACATTGATTCACCTGTAAAACCCATGACAGTGGATGGAGACACTTGTTTTATATTCAGTTATTCATATATTTTATTGAAAATGTCACTTTTTCTTCAGTGTTCACTGTTTCTGATGTAATAACTCTCAAATTTAATTTGCACTTTTATGAACATCTACATGATCTGCAAATCAAATGTTGAAAAATACCTGGTTTTCAATGAAAAAAAAAAAAAAAACGTCTAAATACGGAGGATAATATTACAATAAGTGGTGAAAAAAAATCAGTTGGAAAAGCTGAGGGAGAAAAATTAATCTGGGAACTGCCATCAAAGTAATAACGGATCTTTATGAGTTAATCAAACACATTTTAACATACCAGCTAAAACCAAATTTGACATGCACTTCAATAGATTGTGTTATAGTCATGACATCTTAAAGAAGCATGAATGTATAAAAAGCACTAATGATCACACTGAATAATTAAATGTCCTGATATCTTTATCATCCCATAATTACACAGTGGAAGAATTCCTGAGTGATGTGCAGTAACGTGAACGTAAATACTTGCAACCTCTTTCGACAACCTCATAACAAATTAAACAGAATATGTTTATGAATATGCAGAATCTAAATATATATTCAGTGAGATGGAATTTTAATCATTGGATATTAGTCAAACACATTTTAACTTGCCTGAATTAAAGTAATATCTGGCAACTATTTTTGCTGGGCCTTTCATTAGATTATGTTATAGACATGAAATACTGAAGAATGTTGGTTTATGCATCACTGGTCATTAAACACAATCTGAGGATTTTTCCGATTTTCATTTTTGAGCCAAATATGGCTGAAATGTAGCCTAGCTGCACTATCTCTACTCATTACATGTATGGGTCTGGTCATGCTTCATAGTCAGAGGAGGCGGGGTTAAAAGGTTGTCTTTCAAATCTCCTCTGTATGCAATAGGATGGTACTACAACCAATCAGTGTAATCTTTAGGATGACGCAGTAAAACTCTGGAGAAAGTTACAACTGACTAAAGAAAATTGGGGATTACAGTATAGAGTTTAACAACTGTGGTAGCTTCTGTAAATACATTTAAAGATTGCTGACATTTTTCTCACATTCTTCACTCATCTCATTGATCTCATGATCACATTGATAAAAGGAAATCACCACCCAGTCGGCAGCTATCTATTGTTGTTCTTCTTTTATGGTTGTTTCTCCGAATGGACCGCCCTCTGACTCTATACTTCATATACTCTATACTTCAGTCTACTACTTACTTTGTCATTTTAGGGAAATCTAGCGAAAAGTTACATTGAGCATAACTAGACCGTCCCTGGTAGCAAATTAGATTTGCTGCCACTAGGGCCGTCTAGTGTGGCTAGGCTAGCTGAAATGTGGAGAAACACACACATACACATACACACACACATAGGTACATACATACACATGCATACATACATACATACACACATACACATACATACACACACACATACATACATACATACACATGCATACATACATACATACACACACACATACACATACACACACACACACATACATACATACACACACACATACACACACACATACATACTGTACATACATACACATGCATACATACATACATACATACACACACACACACACACACACATACACATACATACACACACACACACACACATACACACACACACACACACACACACATACATACATACACATACATACACACACACATGCATACATACATACACATGCATACATACATAAATACACATGCATACATACATACATACACACACACATACACATACATACACACACACACACATACACATACACACACACACACACACACACACACACACATACATATACACACACACACATACACATACATACATACATACATACATACACACACATACATACACACACACACACATACACATACACATACACATACACATAAATACACACATACACATACATACATACACGTGCATACATACACACACACATACACATGCATACATACATACGCATACACACACACATACACATACATACATACATACGCATACACACACACATACACATGCATACACAGGTGCAAATAAAAATGTAACATCTTAATTACCTCCAGTTTTAAGTCACAAAATATAGTGTGATCGTCACTGTAACTTTTAGAAATGTGACACAGCATTTATCATGAAGAAGGATATCTACTGTACTGTTACAAGAGAGTAAACATGACGCCTCTCAATCATCCTGATGTGGTAAACCCCACCCATGGGACACTGCCAGTGTTCATAGAAAACAAAGCAGCCACCCATTCGAATGCAGTCAAAGTCGATCCTTGAATAAAATAGTAAAGGTTCAATGTGTAAAAAACCCCCCGAAAAAATGGACATAAAATTCCTAATACACTCAATATTTCTCATTCAAAGCTCAGTGACAAATCTTTCTCTGATTGTGTTCTGAGCGGCCTCCTGTGTGAATTCTGCGCCCGGTCTAGGATTATCCCGATGTGACAGCTTTCCAACCACAATTCCTCCAGTTTATCATTTAAACGACAGCGGGGGACATTTATCTCTGCGGCTTATCGTCTCAGCCACGCGTACATGACACTTGTCTATTGCCGTCAGGGTAATATTCCATTGGTGATTCACTTCACCGCTTGGGTCTTTTCTATGTAAAACCCTCTTGTCTCTTATCTACGTTAGTGAGAAGGGAATTTGATCCCTCATGAATGAAACAAAAGGGCATTAAGTATCACAATATGATCAATACAGAGGTCTGTTGGCAAGTGGCACTCACCAAGAACACATCGGAGTTTAATCAGAGTCACACCTGGGGTTAAACTATACTTTGTCTTTGTCTGCTCAGGTGCACAATCACAGGTGTTTAATGATCAAAGTAGCTGCAAAACCATTTTACAGTGAAATCTTATTTGATTTTCTGCATTGATATACTTGAATTGTTCACAGAAATGCCCCCCCCCCCCACCCCATGGGTGTCTGTCAGCAGTTTGTTTTTAATATAACATGATTGGTTGCTGTTGGTAAAGAGTCTCCATCTCTTTTTCTGGCACCGAGCCTTTCTTTCTGTCCCTTCGTCAGCTCTTTCAAAATGACTCGGCTGCAGCTTTGTTGGGGGATATTTGCAAATTTATGACTGATTTATTCCCACAGCAGACTTTGAATGCCCTGTCAGCTATTAGCTATTGATGTTGACCACTACTTCTATACTGTAGACATACAGTAGATATACAGTCTTATCCAATTAAATGGAAATATTTCACTAATTTAGAACTGCACTTCCTGAAAGTTGGGGAACAAATAAAAACAAAAGAGGTTTATGACTGAGGTGTTACTCTGACAACCCGCTCAACAAAACAAAATAAAATAATGCCATTGTGCTTTTTTGTTGAACATGAATACTTAAAATATCCATGCAATTTATCATTTTAGGATCTGCTCTTTCAGTGGATAAGAAATGATTGGGGCAAACAGTGGCTATACAAAATCCAGACACTGTAATTTACATTCTTGCATGTTTTTACATCATAAGAAAAGTCATGGTTCGGTTTGAAATATTAGTAAATATTGTTTGTTTTCTTTCATCTACTTGCCTAAAATTGTGTTTTGGTAACACATTTAATGTCTTTAAAATGCATTTGTTAGGAAAAACCTATCATCATCTAGGGCAGCTGTGGTTGTGGAAAGGTTGGCGGTTCGTGTCCTGGCTCTGGCTGTCCACATATCGAAGTGTCCTTGTGCAAAGACACTGAACCCTGACTTAGGCTCCCAGTAGGACTGACAGAACCCTAGAAACCTACGGATGAATGTGAGGTTAATGTAAAGCGCTTTGGGCACCATGAAGGTGGAAAAGTGCGGTCCATTTATCATCATTAGATGAAAAAAAAACAACAATTTTAAGTTGTTTTTTTTTAACCATTTGGTTAGCCTCATAGCCCAAATCACTTCACATAACCTTACTGTCTGAAGATTGCTGCTTCATTTTCAGCAGGTATCACCATTTGTGAGGTGAACAAATTCTTCTTCAAGGCTAATTTTCCTAAGAGTGTATTTGCTTATATTTAATAATATATCTGGTCTCCATTCTCTTGTTTCATACAATATTGTATATCATGTGCATGTTCTTGGTGTATGGTTTATTGATCATTATTGTTACTATTGCTTCTATGGTTGTTTATAGCTATTACTGTTGTGTGTCGGCTTAGCATAGGCTACACAAAATTTGTTCATTATTTCTTTTTAAGTCTTGGTTAATCATGTAAATGTGTTTCTACATTTATTCACTCCTTATTGTTGAGCCCTTAGACAGCACTGCACCATACGTTGTTTCTAAGTGTTGTAACTATATGTGTCATTAATTAAATCCTCTGGTTTTTTACATCCATGTAATCTAACTTTGAGCATATGTATTATAACATGCATCATGTATGTTGTAATACATACCCTTACATACTGTTAATACTTAAATATTGTGTCTATTCATGTCTTTCTTTTATTCTACTTAGCTATATTGTTATCTTAATTTTAGAAAATGTGTCTATTTTTTATCTCATTTTTAGCTTTTGTAAATATATATATTCATTTTATTCTTATTTTCTGAAGTATTAGTGTTGCATTAATATTTTTGCACTGACCAGAGTACATAAAATATCAATTGGGGCTATTCTATTCTTAGTTATTTTAGTTGCTTAGTTACACTGAATGCAAACGTGTGTTGTCATGCACACACATAAGCCCTAAGTATCAATGAAGTCATGTTCAATATGTTAAAGAATGACCCCTGTCTCAATGATAAATACAGCCGAGTTGTAAATAAAGGAGAAGAAGATGGAGGAGGGCTTACAGGTGAAATCATACAGGTAATCCTTTCGTACTTCCTGACCCTTTAATTTGTATTGAACCAGACAATATGAATGGCTTTGGAGAGCTTTTCTCTCCTTTAAACCACAGAGCTGCAATCAATCAGACAAAAGAAAAACTTTCTGAAGAGACTCAAACAGCCCCTTGTTCCTTTGGTAATTGACAGGACTGAATCAGACTTAAAATCAAGTGGCAAAGTTATTTGGTAACAGCATGTTTTCACTGCTTAAGACACCGTTTTAAACCTTCAATGGCACATAATGGTATGCTTTACAAGTTTGGGCTAATCAAAGTTACTTTCCAGCGGAGTACTTGGAAGCCACAGATTTAATTACTTCACTCAGTGTTTCAATCATACACTTTGATTTTCTTCACAATCCCTGTAACTACTTGTTCTCTCATCTGTGAATTGTTCGCTGAGTGTAATGCGAAGAGCGTACTGCTACTGTCTTTTACTTAACATGGTAAAATGGTAAATGGACTGCACTAATATATCGCTTTTCCACCTTCATAGTGCATTATATTAGCCTCACACTCACACACCAGTAGGTTTCTAAGGTTCTTTCATTCCTACCGGGAGCCTAAGTCAGGGTTCAGTGTCTTGCTCGAAGACACTTCGACACGTGGACAGCAAGAGCCGGGACGCGAACCGCCAACCTTTCATAATAATAATGTGTTATGTCCGCTGTTGGCTCTATCTCCATCAGGATGTTTCACTTCATCTAACATTAATTATGTTCTGCCTGCCGTTCAGACATGCATGTTCATTACATCACTGTACTTTTACACAACGGTACATAGTGTTTGCATACCTGACAAAGCCACTAGGAATATTGCGGTTATGTAACTCAAAGCAATGATAAGAAAATGATTAATATTGCAAACAAACCTCTGAGATGCAAAGAAGAATGAGGGTGTTACAGACCAAAGTTATCTGCTCAGATTATGAAAGAATATGAGTGTATTTAATGTTTAAAGTTCTTGTGCTTTGATTAAAGCTGGTACGATTATGAAAGCACCATAGCAACATTAAGTATGAGTTACTCACCTACCAATAATATCAAAAGTCATGTAAATGTGTTTTTAATATTAAAGCCTGTTAAATGCTATGTATCACTCACAAACTAATATTGTAGCTTCATGGTTATTTCTTCTATGTTCTCTAATTTGCTGAGCTATCATGCATTTGGGGATCCATACTGAAATTTCTATGCCTCATTGCACAAGACCTGAGCTAGCAAGCAGTTAAGGGCTGTTATCAAGGGACTAATTCTGTGTTTGTGAACTGAAGCCAATGCTGAAGCATCTCAAAGTGTAATGATACTGATGATCTCTAGATGCTGCCCCCCAAAACTCTGCCTCCTATTGATTTACACTGAAGTTCCCACTAAAAATAGTACATGTTAAATGAGTCCTTCTGGGCTTATTTGGTTTATTTGGGTTCTTTAAAGGTGTCATTTCGCTGAAAACCACTTTTCCACGCTTTTAAAATCTGATGGCTCACCCCGAGTTACCGACACATGCTGCCTTTGAAAGTGGTTTGCCACCTCCACTGGCTGCATTCACAGAAAACAACAAGAGGAACGAGGGACCCAGAAAAAGCCGGTCCATCCATTGCAGCGGATCTGGAAGCAGCATTAGCATCTACAAAAGAAGACACAGTAGCTGCTGCACAAGGTGGGAAAAAATGGCAGGTCAAACTGGTTCATGTGCTCTCTGTGGAAATAAAGCCTGTTTTTTCCCCCCCTGTACATTTTCAGAACAAACAACGGATGCTACTCTGGTAAAGGTAAACACATACACAGAGCGAGAGGGGAGGGATTCTGAGCCAATCAGAGATGCCTCGTCCCCGCGTCATGAACATGTATCAAATTCAATTCATATTTCTACCGTGCAAAAACAGCTTGAAACAAAGCAATCTGGATGTTTTTCTTAAATAGAACCAACACACAATGTATTCAATAGCAATGTAGAACACAGTAATATTAATGAAATAACCATGGAATGACACCTTTAATAAATGCTCTGTGGGTGCATTGGTAAGGTATTGTTCTCTTAATTAGGTTTTAGGATGAATGGAAGGCTTCCATGTTTGCTGTGTAATGCTTTTTTGACAGGTCAGTTACTTGCAAAGTTGTGTTTTTTAGGTATCCCCCCCCCCAATCAGACAGACACCTTGACTAACCCTGGCCATTTAGACTATATGACTATAAAAATAATTTGGTTGTGTTAATGTTTGATGCATTTTATCATTATGTTGTTTGAATAAGATTGGAGTTTAACATTAAATCACCCATGATGCCGCACATTCCTACACCTCTGCTCTTTGTCCAAATATGGTCACTATCGGCTCAGAAGAGGCCAGATGGTGGCCGCTAAATGTAGACTGCTGGCTTCAAAACAGCAGTTGAAAAGCCAGTGGGTCATGTCTATGATCTTTATGGGTCGTTACTCCAGATGTGGAACTGATCAGTCAGAACAGACAGGACTTCACAGATTCCTCTTTTTTCTTTTCTTTTTTTTTACAGGACACATACAAATATATAAAAAATATATATCACCATTTACTTTATATGTTTCTATGCCTGTGTGTGTAATTGTACGTTTTGTTGCCTATGTATTTTACTTAAGATTTTATTGTATTGTTTCTGAAAAAATGCGGTCTAAATAAACTTTACTATTATTCTTATCATTCTTCTTATTATTATTATTAATAAACAGCAATTCACAACCTGTTTCAAGGAGGGGGGGTATTTTCTGGCACAGTGGTTCCCAATATTTCTTGACTTGTGACCTCATTTTAATATCATACATTTCGTACATTTTTGCTAAAATTCATTAGTTTCTAATCATGTAATACGTTTGCGAAACTATGTTGCAAATAAACATTAATTTTAGAGGACATGTAGGCTATTGTTTATTATTATGTGTGGAGGCAGAAAAGCCAGGTGTAGATTAAACCCTTTCCCTTGGTCAAGATATGTACAGTCAGTTCGACTTGTATTTACAAGGCTGACAATTAATACTGAATAAACAATAACTCAAACTATGAATTATGAAAGAGAAAGATTTTTTTTTTTTATCAATTACTAGAAAATACAGGTGACTCATTTGAATTCCAAACGACCCCATGTGGGATCCCAACTGCAAGGCTGAAAAAAGCTGCTCTAACAGTTAAGACCTGGGCTGGTGTTTCATTGCCGGATCAACAATTCTAGCAACATTTATTGTCTCAGATTATTATTTAACGCTAAAACCAGATCATTGTGTGTCACCTACAGGTTCCCAGCTTCTGTCATATAAACAAATGCTGTT
Source organism: Siphamia tubifer (assembly GCA_020466265.1). Taxonomy (NCBI): domain Eukaryota; kingdom Metazoa; phylum Chordata; class Actinopteri; order Kurtiformes; family Apogonidae; genus Siphamia; species Siphamia tubifer. The sequence continues at coordinate 14,579,244 of CM035784.1, forward strand.
ACTTTTGTGATTTTGGCTTGATGCACCGCCATGATGAACTTTTCCTAAAAATAAAATAAAATAATAATTTAAAAAAAAAACATAAAAAGCTTAGGTGTATAATGTGCCTGCACCAATTATTTTAAATGCCTAGTATTTGTTTAATTCTAATCATTTTCATAATGTACTGTAGCTTACAATCATTCTTTTTTCACTCAAACAATCAGATCATTTGATGACTAATTTGCAGAACTTGAATGCAATTACATCCAAGTTTTGTTAAGCAGGCTGCACTTTATTCTTTACTGGTTGCCATGGTAATTCTTGTACAACCAAGGAGCTCGTTAGTGATCTCTCCTGCTTCCTGTGTTTATTCTAATATACGTAGATATCTTTAAAGAAATGCGTCAGAGGGAGAATCAAAGTGATTGACAACATTATTTTCTTAACTTTACAGACATGTTTGTTAAAACTACCCCTGGTCTGTTCCCATGATGCAACACGACTTGCAAACAGAATGATTTGCAGCTTTTTAAAACACTAATTAACTCAGAAAAATGTTTCCATCTTAAACTTTGACTTTATTAATAGTCCCTCTAACTATTTCCTCTCATCTACCTCAGATGATAATTGTCTGCTGAGTGAAAATGTGAGAGAACACTGTGTGATTCGCAATTTACAGCTGTACAGCTGTTGCTAGCTTTATCACGATTAAGAGATCTTGACACACAAAATTAATTGTGTTTTGTTCAATGTTCATTGTACTAAAGGTGTGACAGGAATATGCTGCTGAGGAAGAAGATATTAAAAGGGTGTGTGAACAACACGCCCATTCAGTTTTATTTATTTTTAGTGCTTTGACACCTGAAAAAAAAAAATCACTTTTAACTTTCACTTAGAAAGAAAAAGTGCTTCTGTTTCTATGTCGGTAACAAGCACAAGAGAGATGTAGGTTTGCACTGTTCAGTCTTCAAATTGCTGCAGGAGATAGTGTCTGGAAAGATTTTAAGGTGTAATAACCAGGACAAACACATAAAATTAAATCAGCACGCTCATATTCAACAGCCATATAGCGTTTAATATCGAAGAGATGAAGGAGGGATTAATAGGACACTGCTGACTCCGCCTCAGGGATTCTGCAGGCTTCAACAATAAATTCAACACTTTTTAAGACCTTTTGAAGACCATTATGATTAATATTATATCTATGTAGGTTACAAAAATAAAGCAGGAAGGATATAAAGGAAAATTGGAGTGTAACTTTGTTGACGGTTTACATGAAAATACAGAATAATATTGGGTGGCAAACATGCAATTTTTTTCTCCACAAGATCTCATTTAAATTGATTTGAACCCATATTAGATGACAGTACTGTTAACAGAAACATGTTTATTTTATTTATTTATTTATATTTTAACCTGCTGATGGTTTTGGCTGTAACTTCAGCCTTTATCAGAACTGTCAAATGCTTCCTGCTGTGACACGTTTTCCTTCAATTCTACTTGTTTGATCAAAAGAAAATCTCTAACTAATATTTGGAATGGAGGACATGACAAATGTAATCAATCTACTTTTAACTTGTTTAAATATATGACACCTGATATCCAAGTGGCTATATAATGCAAACTTTGGATTTCAAGTTATAAAAGGTCATTATTTTTCACAATTTGTATTACGTTAGAATTGTTTTCATGTTTTAATTTTTTGCACGATGTTTAAAATAAAAAGAATTACGACACTATTCTCCAAAGTGAGCTGTGTGTTGTCAAGTTTTAGTCAAATTTTAAGACCTGTTAAAATCACATTTAGAGACTATTGAAAGTTTCCTGAATTTCTCTATACACTGGATCATTTTCTGCAGGCCATTTCATTAATATGCTTAGAGTTGAAGCATTAGTAAAAATGAAATGGGGGGGGGGGGGGAAATATTTTTGTGCAAGTCTTTTTTTAGTATTGCTCAATAAAGGTTGCCGTATTCATTTTATACCTCATGGCAATGAACAGTGTGTTGATTTTTGTTGTTTGATATAGTGTGGTGTTTCTTTTGGTCGGCTTTCAAATGCTGCAGGCATGTTTGCACCTTCATGCTTGTTTAAACCACTGGGAGGAAGGCAGCATTCTGAAGGTAAAGTATTTAAGCCAATAACAAAAAAAACAGACTGATAAATTAAATTGAAATCTGCAATTCAATACCTGTATAATACCTGAATGTTAAATTTTACATAAGTACATTTAATATTGCATTATAAATGCATAGCAACTTCTACAGTATTATTTTTTTGGGGTTTTTCTATTTTAATGGTTTATGTATGAATACACAGAATTGCCAGAACTATTTAAAATGCTTGTAAACACTTAAACCTCCTTAAAAATCATTAAATATATGATGAAAATCACAGGTTTTAAGTCCACCAACCCCCTTTCATTTCCGATGTTGAATTTTTATTCCTCTATTCACAATTATTGAACTCACAGGATAGAAAAAAATGTTTCAATCATTTTTTTGTTGGTTTGAATCGACAATAATCATAATGCCAGAGTAACACAATAACAGGTTTGTAGGTTACAGAACTGCTGACAGGTTTAAAAGGCTTCAGTTGAATGTGGTAAAATACTGTACAGACACACCATGCATTTGTGATATATTGCATTAAAAACAAGTATTCTGAGAATGTCTAATCTTGCCCCTATTTTGTGCCAATCTCAAGTTTCTATGACAACCCGTTCTTGAATTAGAGACAATAATGTGATTTTGACCTTTCTGGTAAATGAGACCTTGACCTTTGACCTTTTGCAATATTGATGATTTCATTATATGTATATATGCATCAGTGCATGTAATATTATGATAATATGTCCAGTATTGATTAAGTTATAGTGTGATATGTCTACATTTTGCTTGACACACACAAAAAGTTAATTTTGCCACGTGTCACATTTGACCTCCAGAGATCTCAAAAACTATTGGTCGTATGAGAATTGTAGAAATCTTCATTCCGCATCGTTTGGCACCAATCTGAAAGTTCTCTGACCCTCCCTTCTCGAGTTATAACCAACAATGTGATTTTGACCTTTTAGGTAGCTGTGACCTTGACCTTTGACCTTTATTCAAATGGATCATTGCATCTGATGTGCATTAGCTATATGTATATGTCCATGTAATTTCATGGTGATATCTCAAGTATTCATTGAGCTATAGCATGATATGTCTCTGCATGGACACACACAGACACACACCAATTACAATAATTTCTCCCAAATTTAAGTCACTGAAATCTGCCAAATATTGTTCCCTTCTCCAAAACCCCATGCTCCCTGTTGAAATCAAAACTGAATATTTTAGTGGAAAAAACATCCAGGATAATGACATGTTGGATGGTGGAGCCACATCTTGTGAAACACAAACAAATATTTTTCTGCAAATATTTCATGATAATATTGGAAAGTGTCAAATTTTAAGGGTGTGTGAAAACTTTTTCTACTACTGTTTATGTTGTGATTCTCCTTCAACTCCTCTTTTGTCACATTCACGATCAATATTCAGACTCAATGGCCTCCATTTCAGCCAATTCTTGACTTTATATCACTTTTCAGAATCATGCAATGACAATTTCCCATACGTTTCATTTCCAGCTGTCATCAAAATTTGCAGAGGAAAAAAAAAATGCCCCTCGAATTTATTCGTTTTGTATTTATTTCTGTATTCCTGATAACATTTCAAAATCAAATTTAGCTTTGTTACCCCCTCCCCCCCCTCCCCTTTGGGTTATGTTGAAGAATATTTCTGTGCCGAAGGTACTATAGCATTTTTTTGCAATTTCAAATTGACAAAATGAGTCAAGAAAATTCAGAGTAGGAAACCATTAGCAAAACATCCGCCCCAATATTCACAAATGAACGCTGTCATGGGTAGTGGTACCTTGGTGTAAATATATATTCGGTCTGTGTACTGGCTGGCACAGAACTGCAGGCCTGGGTAGACAGGAACGGAAGTGTTGGCGTCTTCTCCATCAATGCCCTGATCATCGTCATTAGGATCAGCAGCCGAAGACAGACTCGGGCCTGCAGGGATAGAAAAAGGATGAGCAATATCTGAGAGAGTATATATTATTGGCTCATTATTGACTTTCACAGCTTTATTGGTATCTCTGTTTGCTCCTCTGGTGATGCAATGGCTTGGATAGACATTAAACTCCAGCAGCCTTTTCGATTCATTATTCAGAACGACGATAATGAGAAGTTGTAACATTTGAACCAGATCATTCAAATGCGTTGCATAAACAGTGTTTGCAAAAGTTACCTCATATTTATTACTTTCGAGCATTTCATTACAGAACCCAAAATGAAAAGGCTGGAGTAATTATCTTTGACATTTTCATATAAGCAGGAATAAAAGTCAATTTCTCTTCACTATAAGCAGTTAATATACCGACCAACTTATTTGTAGAGGTCTTATTATTCTGTTCGTGTATGTTTAATATGTCCAGAAGCAGAAAAATAAGGACCTTACAATGAAAAAAAAAAAGGGGCAATGATGTGCCACTCTTTGCAACATCCTGATATAGCACGATAATTAAACAAATCAAATTATAACTATGATATAACACTATAAAAGACCGGTTACAGTATTTACAATTACAGTACTTAGTCCCTCAGATTACATAACAAGTATGATGCACAATTTTAACACATTAAATATTGAAATGCTGATGGAAGCATGTGTCAGTTAAAAGGTACAATTTATAAGATTCAGATTAACTGTTGTGGTCACTTTTTTTTTAACCCATTAACACCCAAATATCCAACATTGAACATAATCCTCCACTGATCTACAATGTAATACCCGCTGATGCACTAATCCTGTTAATATATGTAAATAATTAGTGCAAAATACAATTTGTCATGTTTTTATGGTCATCAGATATGACCCATTTGGATGTTCAGAAGCTCCGTACAGTAGTTACCATAGAAACATGTCATCTCCTATGGAATTTAATCAATGGCAGTGGACGGAGATGAGACACTTTATGTTAATGATGAATTTACTAAAAATCTTAATTCTTTCTTCAGTTACAATAACCCTCAATTTTAATCTGCTTTTATGAACACCTACAGTTCATCATCAGTACATTAAATATAGGAAAAATACATGATTTTCAGTGGAAAAAAAAAAAGAAGCAAAACATGGAGGATTATAGTCTAACAAATGGTGATGAATGGTGTAAGAAAGTTTGACTGATGAGAAAATAATTCATTTGGGAACAGCCGTAAAAGTCGCACTCTGTCTTTATGGCTTGAGTCTTGAAAACTGCACAGCTGAGATTATGAGCGTTATCTGTCGCTATGATATGCAAAACAGCTCTGCACTTTAAAACACAAACATGATACTGATATTGATCGCCTGATCTTTTGCCGTATGAAAAAGCCTCCTCCGACGTTGTTGAACTATTCAGTGCTGTTCTGTCTTACTGTGCAGCTACTTAGCCAGACGATTTATTTGACAGGAACCTCCCAATTTATTTTTCACAAGTTCTCTCAAGAAACTGCCAAACAACAGGACAGGAACCTAGGCAGGAAGAGAAAAAGAGAGAGGGAGAAGGAACAAGAGAGAGAGAGAGAGAGAGAGAGAGAGAGAGAGAGAGAGGGGGAGGAATAAAATGACACTCGCCAATGTAGAGAAATGGAGAAAGAGAGGAGAAAGGGAGCAGGCCATTAATGTCAACTATGTAGCTCGCTCATTCCTGCCAGCATCTAGCAAGAAAAGGTCAGGCAGTGGAAATGAGACCGCCGCTGCTCGACCACGCTTCATTTAGACAATGACCTATAACACTCTGATAATACTTGCTTTAAATCACTACGCGTGGCCAGTTGTCTGCCATGCCTGCATGTGTGTGTGTGTGTGTGTGGCTTGCGAATGGGTGAAAATACTGACACAGGTTGATGTGCTCTATTGAACAGCCGCCAAGTTGTAAATGAACCGGGTCTGTGATGGTGATGGCACAGCATCCACTGAGTTTACAGACTGACAAACTGAAACGAATATATCCAACCATACACTGATGGAAGGCCTGAATCTATTGTGTGTGTGTGTGTGTGTGTGTGTGGGCAGGGCTCACTCATACAGTAAAAGGGGACATCACATACAGTGTTACTTTACCCCAATTTTGAATCTACCTCTAACTTCTACGTGATTGTGAAAAGTGCTGCAAAGTCGGAGAGAGAGGCTTAGAGAGCAGAGCGAGGAGGGGCAGGTGTGGAAGTGTGAGACAGCAGTTGTTCAGGGACAACCGCAGGACGGAGAGTCACCACACACACCTACGCCGAACCGCACAGTCGCCTGAAAGGGTTAGTTTTGCGTTTTTGTTCTGGTTAATTAATGTCACTTAAAGGGCAGGCTATATTTAGAATATTTTCACCACTTGTCTTTGCCATGTTATAGTCCCATTAAGTAAGGAAGTGAAAGCCTGAGGTGTTCTTAGAACCAACAAGACTTGCCTGACAGTACCTGCCTTGGTGTTTTAACACATTAGTTTACATCCAAAACAAGCCAAGCATGCACAAGCTAGTTGTTGTTGTTTTTTTGTCAATGCACTGTGTGTCTGATTAGAATAATATAATGGAATGCGTTTCTTGTCAGAAAATAAATGAGGCTTAGATGAAATAGATTTGCAACGAAAAAAGAGATTTGAAATCATCTCCTTCAATGTACAGGCTGTAACTGATGCTATAACCATAACAAAATGAAGAATTTCATTTAACATGGAAGCTGGAGCCAGAACAAACCCACCAATACAAGCCCCGCCCATTAACCCCCAAAAAAGAGGAGTGATTTTCAAGCAAAACTTTTGAAGTTTCAAGCAAAAGTTTTCAACTCACAAGCAAAGTGGGTGGATTTGTAAGCAAAATGAGTTTTTTTTAATTTTTTTTATTGCAACTTACTGTCTTTTGCTCTCAAATCTCAATTTTGGTTACAAATCTATTCCTTTTCACTGTGAATCCATTATTTTTGGATACTCTCCATACTATCCACCTGAATTCTATGGAGAGAATTAAGTCACATAATTCAGTTCAAAAACACATGATGAGGATATTTTGTGCCTTACTTAAAAATATGATGACATCTAACCAAACTACTGTTATACAATCCAGATTATGTCAATTTTAAGGTTTTCACTGATTTAAATTGACTTTCTCCTGAATTTGATTGATAGACTTATTGAAGATAGTAACCTTAAATGCCCATTTTGATTTCTAAGACATCAGATCTGCTGAATTTCTTTTCTTTTTTTTTCTTTCTTCTAATTGTTTTTATTTTTAAACTAAACCACTGTTGAATAAAAATGACATAGACTCAGACGTACATTTTAACAACCACCAAAAGCCTGAAAGACACATCACTTGAACAGAAGGTCTGATAATGTTACTGGACATGAGAATTGTCGTATTAATCTTCAAAGAATAGCACGTCTGCTGCGGATGTGGTCAAAATGTCATGATAAAATGCTACATTTAACTGCCACAGAACAAAGATGGTTAGGACAGAATCGGGTCTTGGATACCTAATTTACTCCATCTGTCGATCTCTGCTACAACATGACCTTAAAAGAGAGTGAGCGGCAACTCCAACAGGCTCTAGTTTAGGGTACATATGCTGTACCCTAATGATGGAACACTTTAGAACAAGTGTAAATGTAGAAAAAAATAACACATCTCAAAATAAAGACAATATTATGTGGACTGTCTTCCAGGGGTCATATTAAGCCCAACTGATCACAAAGTGGGATCATAACATAAAATATCAAATGTTATATTCACAAACTATCCTTTAACAATGACATGTAGATAAATAATATGAACAATAAATAAATATGAACAACCTGAAATGTCTAAATGTCAATTTTATTTCTATTTAAATTTCAATTCTGCCTGTTACTAAATGCTTTGTCCATATGTAGAACCACTGTGATCTGTATTATCTGTATGTGTGTTAATAATAAGCTGAAAAATAATAATGTCAAAATTGTTCTTATTTTGGTTCCAAATTCCAAAATTTTCCACTATCAAATGTTTGTGCAACATTGTGTGTAATGCACACGTACATCTACAAATGATAAGCTGAGACACTATACTGTTTAAATTGCGCTTACTTTTCTTGTGAAGTTGTATTTTTCTCAGGTTATCTTTTTTTGGTGAAATTTTAGTTTGCAAAAGGAAATATGTTCATAATTTAATATTTTTTATCGCACTAAAACACAGAGAGAAACTTGGGGTTGCCATAATTTACAGGTTATTATAGTATTATTTCACTAGAGATCATAATAATCTGTTTGTGGAACCTAAACTAAAATGGGATTAACACATTTGACTGTCAACATTTTGCATTTCCAAAATTCATCCCACAGGCTGGTTTGGATTTTTGTTCCAGTTTTATTCTATGGCCCACTTTTTTGACACGGCCCAACAACAATCCTGAGAGAAAAAAAAATATTTCCCCAATTTTCCATTGTAAAAAAACCAAAAAATTATGTATTAACTTTAAATGAAAACAAACTGCATTGTGTCTTTATCTAACAAGAGTGTGAGATTGTGTGCTACCGTTGTGTTGTGGAAGTGGGTGAAATGACTTGAAAGGAGCAGAAAGAAAGACTATAATAATTTTTTTGGAGGTGTTTTGGAAGTGTGTACTTATTACCTCTGCTAAGGAGGTATTAAATTCAAGTCTGTTTGTTTGTCTGTATGTCTGTCAGCAGGATTATGCAAAAACTTGTGAACGGATTTTGATGAAACTTTTAGGAATGCTAGATAATGGGTCAAGGAAGAACCCATTAGATCTTGAGCAATGAAGGTCAAAGGTCAAGGTCACACTAAAGGTCAAAATCTAATATCTCAGGATTCAGACAAGATAAAATCAGGGCACGGGACATAGGTAATGCTCAGTGCGGCAAAGTTAGAAAGAGAAATTACTAAATTAGTTTAATATCTTTGCACTGCAATCCACCTGGAAAGTCACCCTCCAAATTTTGGATCATTTGGTGGAGTTGTGCAGGTGTTTGGCGTTCCGCAGACAATCAAGCAACACTACAAACAGAGATTTTGCTGAATTATAGATAGATGGTAGAGTTACACCATCGCCATAATAGTAGTACATAAGCGATCACACCTGTTCGATTTAGCAGCATGCTACCACTACTGCAGAGATGAGTAAAGTTCATTGCCATGCTGATGATATTTTATAGCAAGTGTGTGTGTGTGTGTGTGTGTGTATGTGTGTGTGTGTGTGTGTGTGTGGTTGTGATGCTACTTTGTGTCTCACTGAACTGGTTTTATCCGATTGTCTAGTCACCAGTCATTGTTTATCGACCTGAAAATTGTCTGATTATTGTCATGAGCCGATTCATCGCCACATTTCTGGAAAATACTGAGTAGCATCCATTCACAACCAGTGAAAGGATCTGAAAACATATTGTTCATTTTACAAAATAAATCTCTCGTATTCAGTTTTCTACTTGAATGTGCTGTTGTACTTTTTTCCAACAAAAAGGGAGTCTTTGTGCAAATTGGCCCCTGCTTTACACAATGATAGCTATTCTAATACTGAGCTGGTGTTAAGTCATCCGTGTGGCCATCCTTTACTACCGGCATTTATTTGAAAACTGTCTCCAGTTATATTCGACTGCTGATCTGATGTTCAATATCGCTGGTTTCAAGGTGAGATCACCCCAATAAGTCATCTCTTCTCCTTGACCCATCCGGTACAATACCCATATCTTTCATTTTTATGTTTTCTGTTCTCATAGGGGCAATTTTCCTGGGTCTGGAACAAGTTGTTCTGATGTCACCTCAGTTTCAGTTAGGATGGGCCACTTTGTGTCTAAAATACCGAGACGACCTGATGAAAGCACTCTGCGGCTCTCCAGACCTGGAATCAAAACATTTTTAGGACACTGGCATTTTACAAAACCCCATCTATCTATCCTTCTACATGTCTAATGAAACCTAGCAGCGCTGCAATGTGTACCCTATATTTGTTGTAAGCAGTTTTCACCCCCCCTTTCCCTGTTTGCAGTGGCGGAACGCGCCAGCTGCATTAAGTGGGCCATTTATACGATGGGGGCAATTCATCTTACAAAGCCGTCTTATTAGACTGTCACTTACACAGTATGAACAGTGCCTTCAAAACACCCCAAGGGATTTATCTGTTATTTTACTGCGAGAGAAAGAAAACAACGCCTAATTGGACTGAGTCATCTTATCTTTTGCAGGATCGAAACAAAAGATGAAGCAAAAAAAATAAAAAATCTAACTACGTACTTCAAGTTTGAAGCCGTTTGGTGCAGCTGATGCTGGTGCAGCATTTGAACTAACATCCAGGAGACATGTATTCCTGTTTAAATGTTTGGGTCATGCAGATAGATGGAGCGATCGACATAAGGAAAGAAAGACTGAGAGGAGGAGGAGGAGTGATTGCCTGTCTGTGCTGTGAGGAAAGTAATCTCAGAGCAATCAAGAGGTGGGGGCGGCCGACAGCTCTGTGGTTTGCCTTCTAAAACCACAGGAAGGTGGAGGAAAATCATTAGGCACCACTCCTGACCCCATAGGTCACTTTTATTGGACAACCACTGTGTTTCGTATTAAACCCACGCTGTCGGAGACAGATTGGTGGCAGCATGTAACTAACAAACTAAAAAAAACATTAATGGACCATGTAGACAGTTATATAGATGCATAGATAGATATTAGCAGTCGACAAGGAAATGCACATGGCTGAAGCTGAAGCTGACTTGGTGGGGACCAAACTGGCATCCAGTGGCGTGGCTTTTGTGCAACCATTTAATTTTTTCATTTCAAATTGACAGCGAAGCTTTCACCTCTCCCCTACAGTCAACTTAAATAGCCCCTTTTTCTTTTAAAAAGGTACATTGTATTTTGGTCACTTTTAGTATTTTTTTCCCCTGTAGACTAGACATAAGGGAACAGAGTGGAGGAAGCACTGCAGGGGGAAGCTGCAGTGGGATTCAATTCTGGACTGTAGGGGGGGCATAGGTAGCTACAGAGATAGGAAATTAACCACTCGACAATCTCTGGGCTCTAATAGATGTCAAATCCTGTGAGTGTGACTCTGAAAAGAAAGTGATCTGTCAAGTTGTTTCACACTGATCTTAGGATGTTAAAGGGTAATGGGGGTTGATAGCTCGCCTGTTAAAACCTAAACGGCTTGAGTTCGAGACGATATTCCTCCTTATGGTAAGCGTTGACAAAGCAGCTTAAAAGAAACAAAAAAAATAAACACTAAAGTCCTTTTGGCTCAGTTACATCGTCCAATAACTGACCTGAAATGTGTGCACACTGACAGAGGCAACACCCAGGTCATAGAGTCTTTTTAGACTCTGCTAGACTGGCATTTTTTTAGTGCTCTTCATATTGCACAGTGTAATTAGTTCTTTGTAATTAGTGCAATTTATTGCTTTGCATATCCCTTTGAGACACGAGTACTTGAACACAGAGGTCTTAATTTGCAATATTACATACTGTATAATTGGGAATTTGTTTCCTCATACGCCTGCGAGACTCACGCTTGTGTGTATGTACAACCAGAGTGGACAGAGGAAGCAGCTTGTGTTTCAAGGATCACTTGGTGTAGAGAAAACATTGGCCTTTTATGTAATAAACCCCTCTTTACTTTATTAATGTTCACTTGTCGTGCTCTCATTTTGTGTAGGGAAATAAAGACCGCAATGACGTATTTTTCAAAAGGAGATAAAACTGATTCACTGAATTTGAGGTTGCTAGGTACAGTGCCGTACTTACGCAGTGTTACTAGTGTATGTATGACATGAGGGTTCCTCCAGATTTCTCCAAGTTAGATTTAAGACTTGTTAAGACCTTTGTAAGACTTTTTAGAACACAATACTTATTTCACAGCCAAACTGCCAAAATTTTGTGACTCCTACAATTTAAGGTCATTTATTTATTCACTCCAACGCCTTGATTCCCACAATTCTGAGTCATTTCTCACCAGAGGTGGTAAAGTTAGGAAACGAGTATAATAACATTACTTTCTTTGCACCTTGGGCATTTAACAGACACATTTAAACACAACAGGTTTATGGCAACATAACTTAAGACCTAAGATATTACGGTAAATGTAATACCTTTTAAACATTTTTTTAAGGTATTAAATGTGGAGTTATAAATTCAAGACTTTTAAGACTTTTTATGATCCTATGGGAACACTGTGTGATGTAAATTATTGTTCATCTTTTTTTCTAAAAAAAACAACAACCCTAAACTGTTCACAATTCGATGATGATTCCAAACTGTGGTAAAGTTTGTATTACAGTGAACACTTGTAAGCAATGTTAACTAGTTTGGCTAGCAATGGTAACATCAGTGTTGATTCCCATGATGCCTAGTCATTATGTTGGACTTTACAGAATGAATGGTCACCACCCAAAACTAACTTTATCAACAGCTAAGGAGCTCATAATTGGAATAAAAATTCAACTCAATCATATTTGCATAAGTGGATGCCTATTGAATACAAGTTCAGAGGTTAACTATCAAAAACATTTTGTCTTAATAGGATAGAATAGAATAGTTGGAGAGGAGAGGAGAGGAGAGGAGAGGAGGAGAGGAGAGGAGAGGAGAGGAGAGGAGAGGAGAGGAGAGGAGAGGAGAGGAGAGGAGAGGAGAGGAGAGGAGAGGAGAGGAGAGAGGAGAGAGGAGAGGAGAGGAGAGATTTATTGTCATTGTACAATGGTTACACAATGAAACTGCGTAGAGCTTATCCTCCTTAATGTACAAGAATATATTGTTTTTCTTTATATAACTTTTAGATTCTACTTATGCAGACATTAGCAGGGTGCTGTTGTAATTCCATTATTAAATTCTAACAAATGCTGCAATATATGAAAAAATACTGATATAAACAGCCGATTTCTTTTTTCTCTTCATATGTTATGTCTCACATGAGTATATTTTGCTGTCTGTCTTCCCTGCGCTTTGTTTTTGTATTTGCTGCTGTCAATCGACCTTATCTCATCTTGCTAGGCTATGCCATAAACCAACATTTAACATTCCAGAACGTTCTACAAATAGAGGCATGCTCAGAAGATGCCACTTCTACTTAAATATGTGAAGACACATTCCTTCTCTCCCTCCCTGATGAACACCTCTAAGCTGTCCTTCACATTTCCACCTCAGACATTTAACATGACCTCAAGCCTGACAGAAACCACTTTCCTCTCATTCAACAAAAAAAAAAAATATGTGGGGAAAAAAACAGTTGCTGGTTGGATGCACGTCATTATTTCATCATATGAAGTTGATTTAAACCTTGGTTGTTGTTTTTTTTGCTGGGTGTAGAAACATGCACATTTTCCAACTTAAATAAAAAAAAAAAAAAGATAAATCTTGATTTAATGTTGATGTTGGGGTTTTTACTATGTCGATTTAATTAATGCATTTTACTATTTCACTACATCCCTGATTTTGTGATGAAAAAACTTAAAATAATATCTTCATACTATAGCAATCTATAAAGTCTCTATTTGTGATTCATACCCTTACTCTAGTACCTGTTCTTACCAACAGCAACTAATCAAACCATGCAACTTCCAACTTTTTGAAAGAAAGATACACTATAGAAACAGTAGATAAAAAAATAAAAATAAATGTAGCATAGAGTCCAGTCTAGTGCTCCTGCCCTTAGCAACAAATTAGCTGCCCACGTTAGACCCATAAGTCTGGAATTTAAAGACTCGGGCATAGTATACAATCATTAGTTCACCTGATATTTTTATATTGCTATAAAATTAACTGCATGTCTATAGTATATCAGTGTGAACCAAATTTATATATATATTTTTTACATATAGAATCAATAAAAGACAACCTTGCTCTAATGAGTGATAAACATAAGGTATGGTGAGGGGAGGGCAGTCCAATCTATAGTCTCACTACATGATGTCATCAATATTGTGCGATGTACCTTCAAGTAAAGGGAAATACTTTTTTTTTGCCATTTCAATATAGATTTTTGAGTTCAAAGCACCCACAATGAAAATTAAAGTGATTACAAGGTGCACCTTAATACACCATGGAATGCCTATTAGTCTTGATTTTCTTCCCTTGGTACAAACATACAGATACTGTATGTGCTAAAGGGAAGATAGACCACATTTGGTGATATTAATTTTGGATGCTGAGAGAGGAATCTTTAGTTATAGTAATCCAGTATTGGCCTGATTGTGTGTAAGGTCCTTTAGACTGATGACCAAAACTCACACATTTGGGTAAACTCTGCCATTCGCACACGATTCTTTGCCACACAAAGGGCCTTCTGGAGAATGGTAATGTTCAGTAAATGGTGTTATGATAGTAAAAACTAAAGTCATTTTCTTTGCAGTGTTTGCAATATTCTGAAAAAAAAAAAAAAAAGCTGCCTAAAATCTAAACTGTTTGACTTGTCACTGATTTGAAGCCAGCTACACTCTGTTGAGTTCAGACTGCCAAGGGTTTATTCAACATCTCTTCCTGGTCAGTTGTAGCTTTCTGTGTGCAGAAATAGGCAGTACACCCACCTAGTAATAAGAGTAAAAATAATAACGTCTAGCCCCATATGGAATGAGATATATTCCCTTATTGGTTTGAAGTGATGATATTAAACAGCATTATATGGGCAGGTGACAATGCAGCACCAGCCAATTTCCCTAGATATGAAAAGAAGAAGATTGCAGGTGGGATTACCCCGTGTGTGGTCAGGGGGGAGGCAGCTGCCACTGCCAGCGATGTTGTCGCCTTGCTCTCCTGCTGATTGTTTGCCTTTGAGCTGCTGCTCGTTCTCCTCCTCTGCCTCTCCTACTTTCTGTTTGTCTTTCGGAGGCTCATCCACCATCTCCTCCTCCTCGCTCTGTTTGTCTTTGAGCGATTTGGGCGGCAGGGCCTTTCCTGGACAGAGCTCTGGCTCGCTGTCAGAACTGGAGAGGATGACGAAAGCCTGGTCCGTTTGGTTTGATGGTGGCTGAGGCTCGGGTGGCTGTGAGCCAGCTGAGAGGGGAAGAGTGAGGGAGGGAGGAAGAGAGGGAGGAAACGATGGAGATTACTTTATTGGCCGAGTTGCACAGTATAATCAGACTTTGAAGAGTTCCATTCCCTAGTGAGATATCCATCATTTGAAGAGTGTGACAGTGTGACAAAATGACTGCTGACATGAAAGTAAAACTCAATATGGCTCATTAGTGATGTTATTAGCTATCATAAGTCCTTTACAGACAATGTTAGGGGATGTAATTGTGTAAAATGGATAGGCATAACACAGCTGTAATGAAACTTACACAAACTCGACTATTGAGAATGCTTTGACAAACCTTGACAGTAGTTACAACCATTATTAATTACTTACCAAATTCAACTAACTATCTGTCTCATATTCACTGAAACTCTGCACAGATGGGGACATTTTAGTCCAGATCCTTGCTCAGCAGCACTTCGGCAGGGAAGCATGGAGCGACAGAGAGAACACCTGCCATCCTACTTTCAGCAGCTCTAAGATCGAACAGCCAATATAATTTACTGGGAGAAGGAATTATCTTTGTGTCACATTGTTTTGTTAATTGCTTGTCTGCATCATGTGTAATCAAACCTAAACAAAATAATTGTCAGCGATTGCTGCATCTGTGTCGCACTCCAGCCGGGTGCACTGAACAATACTCCCCAAGAACTGATAATGGCATAATGCCAGTCACAAGATTTTGCTTTGAACCTTTAAATCGTCAGCCTGTAGACTGGATATCATGTTCATTCTGCAGCTTCACTCTTAAACCATTCATGCAATTTTCATTCATACAGTACTATGTTGTAATTCTGTGAAGGTCAGGCTGAATTCTAAGCCACAAAAATGTTAATGAATGCAGGATTATGCTTTCTCCATTCAAAGAACTTAACATTATGTAAAATAGAGTTTTAATGTTCTGTTCAGAGACACAAAGAGAGCACCTTCAGTCATTTGATAGTCAAGGGTAACTGATTGCAAATTACTATTTATATAAATTATTACTAATTTTATAACCAGAATAAAATACTGTATCAGTAATTACCTTTTTATTAATAGCTGTCACTGATTACAATTATTTATAATGTGCACAGGTAAATCCCAATCCAGTCCTTTTGGAATATATATTGTCATCCATTCGTGTTTGAGTGTGTAACTTCCATTTTCTACAATTTTCAAATGTTTTTTTACAGATGTACAGATGTAAAGGAAAGAAATTAATTACATTACCTTGTTGGAAGACACCAGAATATCGAAGAGAAGGTGTTCTCATCATCAGATTATTGCTGTTATCAGACTACACTTGATTATCAGAATATCAGACTACACTTTACACCTGAATAATCTGCTAACTCTAGAAATGTGATAATGATTGGACTATTAGTGTGCATGCAAACAGGCTCAATGATAAAATAATGGCACAGCAGGAAAGAGTTCAAGATCACAACAATATGTGTGTGTCACATCTAGTCAGATTAAACAGAATTGATGTTGAAGCACATGCAACGTAAGCCGATACATGACATTACGAGGACATTTTAATGTTTAATGTAAGTTTGAACATATTACATCATAAGCTGAAGGCTTGCCACAAAGCAAATGCATTCCTTTGTAGCTTTTTGACAGGATTTCTTAATATTTGAGAGGAATATTTTATGCACATTTAAATGTTAATGTCATTTTCAGACAGAGGAAAATGTCACCTAGAAGCTCTTCAGAAAAAAAAAAAAAAAAAAAAAAACCTTACAGATTTTCCATTCCCTACTTTCTGAGTTAAATTTAAATCATATCCTTTCACATTATTTGTTGAACTTGAGGTGTGAAATCTAACAAGACAGTAAGTTGTGAGACTCAGGGACGCAGAGGGCTAATTAGTGATCTCGCCTCTCTGTGGCTTGTTTCTTCAAAAGGCCAGCCTATAGCCGGCTTCCTCAAATGTCATCAGAGTCTCCGGGCTCCTGGCCCCGCCGCTGCCCCCCTTCACTAACAAGTCGAGTGAGACCGTGGAGAGATGGCTCAATTTGTGTTAAGCTGTCCCCATCGAGGAAGATGTTAACGGGGAAAACCTACAGGGCCAATGCTTTGGCTTCAACCCCTTGTTTTCCAACCACTCAAGGCTGCCATTATGGCTGAAGTACGTCCGTAGGCTTCCAAAAGTGTGTCCCCAATGCAAACACATAGACATATGCATGCATGCAAACACCCAAAAAGCGACTGCATTCCAAATCACATAAGTTTTGCTCTTACAAAGTATACCATTGGATGTATGTAGGGCTGAGTTATGTCTGGAGTACATTCAACATTCAGTTTATTCAATGTGAGAAGCATTAAATTACAATGAACCATAACATCAAGCACAAACTGTAATTAGTTTTATTTATTGTAATTTAGTTATTCTCTTCTGTCGCTTACAGAAACATACAGTATTTGGTCAGTGTGTGTGACAGAGAGCACTACAGTACATAATAGGATGTTGCAGTAATATTGCTATGCTTGAAAACTCATTAAAGTCTATAGTTTCTAGTGATTTGGTACAGGTGTGAATTTATGATAAATAAATAAAACAATTGAGGTTGTTTGTGTCATGGCCTCTTTACTGCACACTGTACACCCGAATAAGTAAGCAGAACTCAAAAAAATGTAAGGCAATCGATTGCCTCATTTACTTTAAGTTGATGAAACTTAAAAAGTACAAGTTTAAAATTTAGATGCTTATTAAAGTATACTAAAATTAAAACATTACTTATTAACTTAGTATTCTAAGGTTCTGTCAGTCCTACTGTCAGAGTTCAGTGTCTTTGCCCAAAGACACTGTGGACATGTGGGCCGCCGACCCGCTCTACCAACTGAACCACAGCCGCCCCTCAATAAAATTACTGTGTTTTGTGATTGCAATGTTTTTGGTGTGATAGATATTGGTGGCTATTTGCAGTGCTATGAAATTGTATTTCAGCATCTACTAAGGTTTTTTTTTTTTTCAATCATCCTTATTTGAAACAATAGAAATAAAAGTACAATATCATTCTCAGCATTTAATGACTTAATTCCACTCAGTTGTACCTCATCTATGTCGTTAATAAAAAAAAAAAATATTAGTTGGAAGTACTTAAAAAGAAGAATATGTTACAGCAACTTAATACATTCGAGTTAGTAGTACTATTTCTGAAACTTTGAGTATTCACAACTTAATATACATTATTTAATTATTCTGAACATTCGGGTTAACAGTGCAGACATAAGATCGATGATGAGCTTAAAAAGACAAATACTCATACTGAGTGACTTTTTGCAATAAAGTGTGTTTTCATACAGTAGCTGTGTCTAATATTTTGTCAAGGAAATTACTAAATGTATTTGTTATTAATCATTTTATATGCTACACTCTTTTTGGCGACACCCATGTCGTAAATTCTTTGGGTATGTTTTACAACTACAGTTTTAAGAACGCGGACTTTCGTCTATATAGGTTCTACAATACAGGGCTCTACACACCCAATAATGTGCAAGTGGTAAAATCCATATTAACATGAATGTCCACTGGGCTTTAATTCTAAAATGAGAGACCTCCATGTTAAAATGGAAAACCTTATCAGCGTAACTTGACATGTTTGCATTGCACAACACAAACCAGTATTGGTCTCTATAGTCCATTTCTCGCTCCGTGGTAACTGTACGTGGGATAAAGTTTTAAATAACGCAAACATTTACACTTCCAAATGCCAAAAATTATGCATAATTAAGGGAGTGGCAACTGCAATTTACAGGTGAGCACCATCTGAATTGATTCTGCTGTTTGTGCAAAAGACAACATCTTACAAAGTCTTCTTTTTTTCTCATCTGTAGTTTAGTCAAAATATCTTATCACACTTAAAATAAGACCGAATCATCTAAAGCACAGGTGTCAAACTCCAGTCCTCGAGGGCCGGTGTCCTGCATGTTTTAGATATTTCCCTCTTCCATGTGATTCAGTTTAACCCTTTAACTCCTGAGAACTAACAACAAATTATTGATAACATGAGCAAAGTAAGACACAAATGGTAGAAAATCAAAGAACAATAGTAACATAAAAAAAACCAAAATGTAGAAAAAAAGAGCAACAAAAACTAATAAATATTTACAAAATCACAAATAATGTGGAAAATTTTGGGGAAAAAAAACAATTACGAAAGAAGAAAACTAGTATTGAAATTTGGTCCCAGCAATTTTAATTTTGCCTTTAAAAAAAAATAAAAAAAATTAAAGTCTTGCTTTTTTGCACCCTTTCCATGCGCAAAACTAACAGGAAAATAGTGGAATTTTTCTGAATATTTAAACTAAGTCATCCATTTAGAATCAACGCTGACAGTTAAAGAGTTAATAATCAGCTCCTCATCAGACTGATAATGATGCAATGGCCTCCAGGTGTAATGGAAGAGGGAAACATCTAAAACATGCAGGACACCGGCCCTCGAGGACCGCACTTTGACACCCCTGATCTAAAGAGTAACTTTTTAGACAATAGATCTTGAAAATCTTACACTTTCCTGAACTTTAAAATCCAATTTCACAACACTTCCACTGACATTTGGCATTTTCTTTCTGTGTGTAATATCTTCACCTGTAGGAAAATTACTTAAAGTACTGTTTTTCTCATATATTACTGGTCTGTGGCCTTTATATTAATTTGTTGTGCTTCAACTTGCAATTTGACAAAAAAAAATAGTGTTTTTTATATATATATATTGCATGATTCTTTTTACTTTCATCAAAAATGGTGTAATCTACAGTCCATAGCGCCATTTAGCCAAATATATATCACAACATGATTTGTGTTTTTCACCCATAGAGTACCTGTACAATGGTAGCCAAAATTATTAGAACATTTGTAATATTTAAGAGGCCTTATCTGGCTAATTGGTTAATCTAAATTGCAACATAGGTGTGAATGCGAGACTGATTCAGCCCTGAGATGAACTGGTGACTCATACAGGGTGTACCCCGCCTTCACCCATTGTAGCTGGATTAGGCCCCCACAGACGCCGTGACCCTGGTGATGATAATGCGGCTTCAGATGACGAGATGAGATAAAGAAAAGTGGACATTGTTGTTAATAGTTGAACGTAAAAAAAGGACATAAAGTGTGAGATGATAGTGGGCAAAGAGATACGTAATTTCCCCTCTTCCTAAATAAAACATCTACAGCAGTTGTTGAGAGACAAATCCTAGTCTACTGGTGAAAAAGCTGGAGGACTGTACTATGCCCACGCACCAGGCCAACAAAACTGCAAAACAGAGGAACTCAACATCGCTGAATCCACTCATAAATGGTGGAACAGAAAGTGTGTGGCTGCTAAGTGAAGCCAAATCTGCTGCAGTACATACTGTAGTGTTGGGTAAGTCACCTGAGATGGTATACACTGTCACATAGAGGAAAGTAATAATCCATGACAGTTTAATTAAAAACAAGTCTTGATCAGTGAAGATACAGAGCAACAGTAATTCAATTTGTATGTGATTAATAAAAGCTGTTGTTGTTTTGACAAAGGAGTGCTTGTTTTTAATTCCACATGTGTGTGAAATGTATACTTTCACCCATTGAGTAAAGATAAAATAAGATCAATGGCTGTCTACTGTATCTCACCGGCATATTCTATATTAGGGTCCTGTGATGTTGCAAGAGATCAATCCTCCAATACAACTGGATGGTAGTTTGACTACAGGATAACTCAACTAATTAAATCAAAGTCCATATGTATTAATTAAATCAAAGTCCATATGTATATGACTTCCTATCAGTAGAAATGAAAGTACTAGTACTAGTAGTACTAGTAGTAGTAGTAATAGTAGTACTGTAGCAATACCACAATGGCTCATGACCTATCGACCTACATTCCCCTACTAATGATTGTTAAAAATCACTAACAGGGTTAAACATACTCTTATTTGTTGATATCATAGTATCCATAAATGAGAGCCTTCACTCATTGAGCCCCCCTTTTATTTTAACCTCGACTCCAGTGGGTCTGTGTGATTCTCATTAAGCTTTCTTGGATTTAACAAAGGCGCCGCTTGTGTAAACCTTGTGGGGAGGGGGTGGGGTGTGTGTCACAGTTGTTGTGTGCCCCCTGGGTTATAAACTTTAGCACATGCGCTGCCAGATCTTCGTGTCACATTCTATCTTCGCTAATTTATGTCCTCAAATCTTCAATTAAAGCCGTTCTCAAGCAAACCTATGGGCTCTGCAGTGAACATTCATACCATCCCTTGACAACATTTATAGAGGACGTAATGGAAGTAATGGAAGACAGTTTTATTCTCCTTACTAAGAAACTATGAACCACTGTGGGGAAAACACACTACAAGCTAACGTTCTACATTTAAAACATTTCCATTTAGGAAAAACTAACAATAAAATCTATTTAATATATGAAAAGTTAAAGTGAAACTTAGGCATAAAAATGTCAAATAAAAATGTTAAATAATGTTTTATTATTAGCGTCTTTCTGGGTTCCTTTTTCTGCTCTATTAATGTGCTTGCTGTGTTTTATTGCTGCACATGTTTAAGGTTGAGCTTGTTCAGAATACTAAATATACTGTTGTTATGGCCCGGGGTCTTCCCAGGGCTGCTGTGTGTTGTCTGTGTTGTTGTGCCACCTAACCTGGCTGGGTGGAGCTGGAGGAAAATGAAGACAGCTGGCCATTGCCTCCTGAGCATATAAAACCCACCTTATGCTGCCAGTCAGTAATTTGTAATTTATTTATTTTATTCAAAGACTGTGCACAATAATATATTAACCTCAAAACCAGGAAAGATGCTGATGCTTGTGCCAGGTTTTAGCAACAAGCAAAAAAAAAACAAAAAAAAACGCTAATTCCCACCTGCAGTCCCTACACAGGCTGATGTTATGCAAAGTTTTTTAACAGAAAAACCCCTAAGTGGTGATGAAAAATTGCTTAAATATTTTACATTCACACTTCCTTTCCCTTGGCACTAACTTATGTTACTTTGGAGTATTGATTTACAGTATACTGTAGGTAGCTGTTTTGTTTGTTAAGACTGCCTGTTTAATTAATTTGTTGGATGATTGGATGATTGGATGACTTTAATTAACCCTTAAAAAGACCTAGTGTTTATTTTTTGGCAACTTCCGAAAGATTTTTTTCCTCTGTATTGAACCTTTTTTTAAGTGATATATCATTATTATTATTATTGTAACTTTTTCTTCTTCAAAATAATTTCTTTCGGCATATTTAATTCACTGTTCATGTAGAAGCTCAGATTCAAGTTGAAGATTATTATACCAGAAAGAGAAAACTTCAGAAAAAGTGACAAAAATAAGTCAATATAAAGACAAGCCTCTCCATCCACTGTCATTGATCCAACTCCATGGGTTTCCACCATAAGTATAAAGCCTCTGAACGTCCAAATCTGTCATGTCTGATGACCATGAAAAGATGACAAACTGTATTTTACACCAATTATAATATAAGGTGTACCCCACCTTTGCCAATTTTAGCTGGATTTGGCCCCCAGTGACCCCCAGTGACCCCCTGTGACCCTAGTGGAGATAAAGTGGGTTCAGAAGATGAAGGTATTAAACATTTCAGAAAAATAAATGCTTTTGGTCAATGGTGGACGCCTGGGTCTATACACGTTAAATTAGCTGTCTTTAATTAAATAACGCTCCTTTTTCAGTTTCATCTAGTGTCTTTGTGTCTTTGTTATGATAATTAAGCCAAGCTGTAACGTCCACTGGTATGTAAACTTACAGCACTGCATCATATTATATAAATCCATCATTTTCTAGTATCCTGTGAGAAACATGTATCTGTGAAAAAAAAAACAAAAAAAAACTATTTTTCATGAACTCTGAATATCAGACCTGTTTTCAGGTTTGTGACAATAGATTTTCCAAATCATCTAAAGGACATTTTTCAGGAGTTTATAAATTTAAAAGTACAAAACTGACACTCAATCTGTGTATGACCAAGGTTCAAAATCAACAAATATGGATAGAAGTATTGACATATATATTAAAATGCTTGAGAGAAGATCTTTATGGTGTAGAAAATGTACAATCTTCTCACCCTGAGACATGATTTTTAAAACTTTTTTTTCTGTGTAATGCGGAGTTAAGCTGCTGTTTGGAGTTTGTCAGTTGTTATTTTCTCATTTTTTTAATTCATGAGTCGGTAAAGGAAATGGTTAAAGAGTCCTTATAAAGTGTCAAGATGCAATGCTGGGTGTTAGATCATAAAAAGAATCTACTTTTTCCTCTCATTCTGTTTGGCACAAACACCTCATGGTATGACAGACTGGGGCCCTTTTGCAAGCTGAGTATTCTTCCTCTGCAGCTGCCATCCTGCTGTAGTTTTGTTAGATTTCTCCCTGCTACTAAACCCACAGAAAGCGACTGCCAAATGTCTATTCTTTACTGTTGGTTATAAGATCTGACTGTTTCAGAAAGTTCTCAGATTCACATTTGATATGTCTCAGGACCAATAATATCGATTGTGACACTTTTGTTTATAATCATTTGTCACATATGTTTCTTTCAACATTTCTTATATCATTCAATAACTTCTGGCCTGATTATTTTCGTTCATTTTCACAGGCTAAGGACTGTAGTGCCTAGTTGAGAGATACCTCCATAAATACAGTTGTTACTTTACAGCCCAGTCTGTCATTTACAAATTTAGCAGGTTGTTAAATTCCATGTCTAGCGAGCTGACAGCCTGCTGCTGTGAATGCAGAGTGGAGCTTGTGACAAAGAAGAGAGTGTGATTGCAGAATAGTTATCAAGCATCTGCTGCAGCTGAGCATGAAATAGGGGGCAAATTTTGTTTTAAAAAAACATGTGGGTGTGTGTTTGCTGATGATCTGTACACCATCGACACCAACACCAGCGACCAAGGTGCAAACATATATATATATATATATATATATATATGTTCTATGTAACTGCACTTTTCTATATTTAATTATAATTAAGTTAGTTTCATCCACAACTGTCACAAATGTTTTTTTAGAGTTTCCTAAGAGCAACATTTATTACGATATTATCCTCTGTAATTTGATTTTTTTCCAGAATAAATCCTCTGTATTTCTCTATATTTACTGATCATGTCGATGTTCATTAAAGCTCTGAGTAAATTCCATGGTTATTATATCAAAACAGAGGAAATTGAAGGAGTTACTTTTTCAGTAAAATATGTCATTAACTGAACATAAACCCAGTGTCTCCATCGAATGTCATTTATTAAACTCCATGGGTTTTTCTGGTGAATCAAAGTTATAGAAGATGACAATGTTTCCAAGGTAACTACGGAGTCTCTGAATGTTCAAATGGGTCATATCTAATGACTATGAAAAGATGACAAACTGCATTTTATACCAATTATTTCTATATATTTATAGAATTGGTGGATCAACAGCTTTTAGACATTTTACATCAGTAAATGGTTTTAGTTGATGGTGTTTTGGGCTTTATGGGTCAAAGTAACTGATTTTAGATTAAGTGTTTTCTGGTGCAAAAACACATCCTGAGATGTATTAATAGATGATTTTAGGGTCAGATTTCCAGCCAGCGCTGTGTAGAGACACCACTTTTTGTGCGTGATTTAATAAGGATTTACAAACTCACTCTTCATTTCAGTAATGACCTGTGCTGCTCTACCACGACCAGTTTAGCGCAGAGCCAGATTGTGCAAAGACACACTTAATGAGAAGAGAGGAATTGTTTTAATAATGCAGTGAAGATTTTATGCATGTGTGTCTGTCTGGAAACAGCAAAACAGGCCAATAGAGAAAACAGAAGAAGATTTCTGTGGAAGAACTGGGTTTAGAGCAGGGGGGTCAAAGTCATTTTAGTTCAGTGATGTGATCTCATGTGGGCCAGACTAGTAAAATAAAAATAATGATGATAATCATCTATGGATAAAAATGAAATAAAGGTAAAATCACATTTTGGAAATGTTTGCATCTTCAAGCTATCCCATAAAGATACGTGAATAACCTGAACAATGTGAAATTTGTATGAAAAATAATAATCTTATGTCTGAGCTTATTATTTACATGTACATTACACAAAACACTTAACAAGTAACAGGCAGAAGATTGTTAAAACTGCACTCTGTTTGAGGTGGTGCAAATTTGTTCAGGATTTTCACATTTTTGCGAAAGAATTGTTTGTAAATGTAAACTTTTACGCTAAAACAGAAACAGTTCTCATTAGTGTCAGTATTTTACTGGCCTGACCCACTTGAGATGATATTATATTGTATGTCATTCCTGACCTAAAACAATTTTGACATCTTGAACTTCTGATACAGTACTGTATATTCAATGTGATTTTTTTCCCACAAAGTTATCTCATGGACTGGATCGGAACCTTTAATGGGATGATTTTTGCCCACAGGCTGTATGTTTGATGCTCATGAGTTAAAGCATGAATGTAACTGAGTCTAAAATAGTGGCTAAAATGGCTTAAGGTCACAACATCCAACCTGTTTATAAAGGCAGATCTCGATCACAGTAAGATGGAGGTTAATACAAAAAGGGGAAGGTGCACGTGCGAAGGAGATGCATGAAGGAGTAATATTTTTTGGAAACGACAAACAGTATTCTGAGTTATATTCACAGTTTTTCACACTGATCAAACCTTTGAAAAGCTCTTAATAGACAATACAATCTCTTGATATAATGTTGCATATGTTCCAAACAGAGATTTATTCTTTCACCACATTCATATTTAAAAACATATTTCATGAGGATGGAGTTCAGTTTTTCACTCTTGTAATTATTTGTATATTTTCTGCGGCTGAAGTCTGACACGGACTGATAGCAACACATTGGAAATGGGTTAAATAAAAATAAAACAAAGAGATAAGGGTGATTTGTTTGAATATTAGACCATTATTCTCTGAGCCAGTTATAATTCCTGATAAATCAACCAGTCTTGTATAGTTCTGTTACAGTGACAGCTTTCTGCCTGATTCTACATTTACATAATTCAGTTAATTAATGTTAATTAATTAATACGTCTACTTCAGATGTTATGAAATTCTGTTCCATAATCAGCCAAATGTAACTTTTTGGATGAGTTAGCATCACATGAATATGTTATATTTTTTGTCACAATGGAAATATTATACTTTTATATAGATTTTTAAAAGTAAAATACAATTAATTTCCCTCATTGACATAAACATCTCACTTTCAATTGAGTAGATCACCTAAATAGATGTGCACAGCTAAATAATAACTCTGGGCAACAACAAAACACACACACACATCTCATTTCTAGTTGAAACAGTAACAAGAATTAGTGAAAATAGAGGCTAATAGAAGCTTTCCAGTAACTTCAATGAGCATGGTGTTCTGGTAATGAGGTGCGTCGTACTGGGATCCACTTTTCACTGGTTTAGTGTGATCATCTGATGGAACTAATCATCCTCAACAAAAGAGCATTTACATACGTTCAACTTCAAACCTAAACTTAACCCCAATGTCCATCCAAACCTAAATCTAACCCTTAGTCTGACCTTTGAACCCTAACCCTACAATCTATTCCTAAACCTAACCCTAAACTGGGAACGACACCAAACTCGAACCTTAAAATTGGCCCTAAACCCAACCTATACTTACCAATAAACATAAAATGAGAACTGGTTTCTTTATACCTCTGTCATAATAAACTGCATGATATGTTGGAACATTTCTTTACTAATATCTAGGGATGCATTGCTATATTAGGGACATTCTGACATCACCGAAAATTGTTGTTGGCATATAAAATACTTTTTCACAGTTGGCAATTACAGATTTTTTCCAAAAAATGGTGAGGTTTGAATCTTTATTTGTTAAAAGATGAATGGATGAAAGACCGTGAAATGTACATATTATGTTAATTTTACTAATTTCTTCAGGACTTTCTTCAACAACATAGTTTTACCTAACCTAATCTAATCTAATGAAGAAGTCTTCATTAGCAAAAATAAGTAAAGCAAAAAGAAACACTGGCCAATTTAACATGTGCAGTTAAGGTAAATTAACTCTGATTCAGGACGTAATTTTTTAGTTTCATTAAATAAAATGCTCGACAGGAATGTTGTAGATAAACTGAAAAAAAAAAAAAAAATATATATATATATATATATATACAAAGGGTCTCAAATGGTATTCCAGATTATTTAATACTTTGTGTGACTGAGTTATGGAGAAATTTATTCTAAGCAATAAGTAAATGTGCAATTAGTAGTGTATATGCGATCCTGTACAGAGGCAGGTTTTAGTGAAAGTACAGTGCAAAGTAAAAAAAAAAAAAAAATAGTATTAAGTTCAGTGGTGGGTTTATAGCTCTGTAATATCAGACATGTTTATTTTTCTAACTGAGAACAGCTGGATTCACTACAACAAAAAGAAATTAAATAAAACATTTATGTCAATTAAGATCTCACAAATCAAATGTTATACCTTTAAAATACTTAATAGTTAAAAAAAAACTGAATTGAAGTTATTTAAGCGCTGGAGACAGTGTAGTAGTCATAATGGAATAGTTAGAGAATGGAGAACTTCCTGTGTCAAAAGCAGCGCTGACTAAAAAAATCCTAAGTATCACTGGTGCTCAACTGCAGAATTTTAGTTTTGTTTTTTTTTTTCTTTTCTTTTCTAAGTCGACTCTGAGACATTCTGATGCATCTCAGACATTTAAAGAGCATGGACCTGCAGCCTGCCAGGTCATAACGACTTCCCTCCCCTCTCTTTTGCTACATACAATCATAGGCTGTCAGAGATATCAGCTAGAGCCAGCTCAACTTTTCCCAACTTTGTGCGAGACGTTTTCAGCTATGGTAGGCGCCTGTTCTCTCTCCCTCTCTCTCTCTCAGCTTGACAGGTGAGAATTATACTGTGTCCTTGTCATCTGCTAGGAGAAAGAGAGAGAGAGAGAGAGAGAGAGAGAGAGAGAGAGAGAGAGAGAGCGAGACAGACAATATTCTCAGAGCAGAGCTATTTCAGACTCTGGCGAGCCTGCCTCCATCTTTTGCTATCATGCATCTCCATCTGGTGAAGTCTGTAATACTGTTCAAAAGTATTATGTCAACAGACTGTTACGATTGATATTGACAGCGAGGAAAATAAAGCAATGAATGGATATAAGCTTCAGGTGCTTCATTTCAAGCGGGAGCTGATGGAAATATGCCCTTTTTCGAAAATAAATTTTTGTTTTGCAATCAGTGGATTCGATTGAATGGGTCTTGCTACCAAACTCCCATACATTTACATTGACAGTATCCCCAGCTTTTACTATATATACATAACCACATTCAGTTAATATGGTAAATGTAAATGGACTGCAGTTATATAGCGGTTTCATAAAAGCCCCTTACTCACATTTACCCATTCATACACCAGTAGGCGGCTGTTGCCAGGTACACATGGTGCTGCCAGACCTACTGGGAGCAGTTCAGGGTTCAGTGTCTTGCCCAAGGACACTTCGACATGTGGACAGCCAGAGCCAGGATGTGAACTGCCGACCCTTCAGTCAGTGGACGACCCGGTCTACCAACTGAGTCACAGCTCACACAACTCACACACACACACTCATTTATCACGCTTTAAAACAACTTAATACGAAAAAAAAGGGGCAACGGTTCTGCAACATTAAGCTACAGAGTGGAAACAGTCAAGTTACTATAAATCATATGTCTATATTTTTGTGATAGATCTGTGTGTGTGTAAAAGTATAAAGTGAGTATTTGGAAAAAAAAAAAACATATCTGAAGTGCAATGTGTAATATTGTGTGTAAGAATCCTCTGACATACATGAAAAGATCAGAACAGATATAATGTGTTTCTAATGAACCTGTTGGAAAACCTTCATTTATTTCTTGTTATATGTACATTAGCAGAACGGATGAATGAGTAGACGTCTCATAAAAACCCAAAACAAAATGACTCAGCTTGGGCCTAAGAAAACACACCCTGACTTAAATCAGGAAGACTTCTATGGTTTTAAAGGAGGCATGATCCTTTAAAATCATGACCTTATCTGTCATTTTGTTCAAAATTGTCAATGAATTAAATAGAAGATATTATAACCAATGATGAAAAATCACTTAGGGAAGATTAAATGTAGACAAAATTTGCAATTTGCTATAAAAATAGAGGTGTTCAAGTCTTGACTCACCAGAAGAAGAGCGAGGGAATTCGCACATCTCACAGTAAGGCAACAGGCTGCTGTTGGAGAAGGTGCAGGCCGCACAGTTCCACGCCTTAGCAACAGGGCCGCTCGCTGAAAGTCTCCGTGGATTTCTAAAGGAGACGAGAGCGCCGGGGCTACAAGAGCTCATCCCCCCAACTGTCACCCTCCGCTTCCCACCAAATCGGGACTTGGGACTCGGGGTGTCCTGTGGCGTCCGCAGCCTCTTCTGCTGCGGGAGGAAATCCTCATCCGGTGTGACACTGGTTTGACACTTATCTGAAGTGTCTGACACCAGTTCTCTGTCATCAGCTGGAGAGGTAGTGTCTTCTTCCTCTGTTCGCCTCCTCTTCCTCTCCTTGGTGGCATTCGGGGAGAAGAAAGATCGGATGTCGTGCTGCTTGTCTTTCTCAAACTGAGGAAACACACAAACATTACCACTCATGGCATGAAAATTAGGCTTTACCTCCCATGTATATCATACATTCAGGGCCAGATTTAGATTTCCCGGACGTACAAGGAAACATTTTATGACCTTTGGTAGAAACAAATGTCCACTTTAACATTTAGGCAAAGAGCATAAAAGAACATTTTAACTGGTCAAATGGATCCAATTGTCTTCCCCTTAAGCCCATCTCCTAACATGCATGAATCTGTTAATTATTTTAGCACATGGTTTTAATTTATACATGACAAACTCACAGTTACTCTGCATTATGAGTTCAGCAACATTGATTTGAATTAATACACGATACAGTAGTTTGTCCAACTACACTAACTCTTAAGGCAAAGGTTGTACTCTAGAATGTTGAGGATTTTTAGAGCCAGAGCTTTGCATGGTACAAAGACAGAGAAACAACACATACAGATATACTATTCTACACATTTGGTTTGGGACTGCAGTTGTAAAATTCCCTGATATTCCCTGAAAATTATGAAATTAACTTACTTTCCCTGTCGGCAACAGCCTTTATTGAAATTCCATGATATCCTAGAAGTTCCCTGACCTGTGGGAAACCCTGTACATTAGTATCTTTATCAGAAAGCTCACAAATATCCCTTTAATCAGCTGTGCCATAGAGCAGTTCTTTTAGATTTTGATACCTCACAAAGCACAATAATCTGTACGATTTTTTTTTTTTTTGCAACCACAGAAAAAAATAATGAAACCACCTGCTGACTGGTAATGACTAGCCTCAGTTGTCTGAGACACAAAAGCAGCATTTTCAGGTCTTGAAATTTCCAATAAAAGAAATAACTACCATACTTTAAACACCTGCTGTTCAGTATAAAGCATAGTGCTTTCAGTAGGCCACACGTCAACCTTCATAATGCTCCTTTCAGGGAAAAAAAATGTAATATGTTCCACAATTAAATAAATATCATTGAAAAATTCTACTTCTGACTTACATGAGTAAAAAACACATCATCTTTGACATTTCCTGTGCTCCCCTCCAGTGGCAGCACCATCTCACTTGGCGTCCAAGCATTGGCGAAATTGAGGAACTCCCATCTATCCTTGTCACCCTCGTCAGCGTTCAAGAGTTCTCTCCTTCCATTGAGAGACCTGCCAGTCACTGTTTCCTGGAGAACACAAGACATTCAGACCTGCTGAAAAATATATCATAGATGAAATATATGTATTTTCATTTCATTTTTTTTTTTTTTTTCCACATTCGCTTAGGTTATGTTCACACTGCTGGCAAGTGTGTCCCATGTCTGATCGTTTCACTCAGTTAATTTTTTTTTTTTTTTTCTGACAGTGTGAGCAGCACAAATCATATTTAATTGGACCCCTCAGTACCGATCTGGGTCAATACTATATATGGTCCTGAATCAGATCCAGGGCTGAATCAGGTCAGAATTCATGTAACTATCGCATGACTTTAAAATGGAGATTCATGACAACCCTGCACTGGAAGGAGTCACTCACTCCCTTCGAATACAATATGTGTATGAATGTGCGGAAACCAAAATCATCACATAACTGACAATGACACCAAGAATACGAATAGATTGTAGTATAAAACTAAGCTGTTAGTGTTTATAATCAAGGACATGGTATGAACATTTCCAATTCATTTGTCTTTGTTCCATACAGTGACAAGGGTGACCAACTGTTCCGGATAGTGCGTGCGCGTGCGTACAGCATTTGAAACCAAATTCAAGCGTCATGTAAATTCTGAACGTGTGCCGCATAATTGACAGAGAGGAAATAAGTACTGCAATTGATGCTCGGTGGGGGGGATGTTACGTTCTATAGACAACCCAGGTAGCCAAACCAACATTACATGACATTTCTGCACACCACAGACACCTACTGTCATTGTAAACTGTTTTGTTGTAATGACACGGCATTCGCACGTACAGACAGTGGTGAAGAACGCAGGTGCAACATATGGCAACACAGAAATTCCTGTTAATCCACTGAAAACTAAGTGGAGACCTGTGACTGTTCCTGTTGTGTTGATGCACTGCAATGCCTGAGACTTATGATTCATTTAAAGTCAATCAACTGTAATGGAATTGATGCAAATGATTAATAAATAAGTGGAAGTGCATCTGTCAAGTCATTATATCCCCGAAATGTGGAGCATCGGGATGTAATGGTTTTGCGTGCGCTGCTGTCTCCGCCGCCGCCGTATCCACATAAGGTCTTTTATTTTAACGTGATAACTTTTGAACGGCTGGACAGATTTGTCCCAAATTCAGTGTGCTAATGCTCTAGGATAGGTACATGAACTGATTAGACCTTGGGGGTCAAAACTTTCAAGATGGCTGACTTTCAAGATAGTCGAATTTTATGTGGCCCATAACCTTTGAACAGGTGGGCGGATTGCCACCAAATTGGGTGTGCTAATGCTCTAGGACAGGCATATAATCTCATTCTTTTATATTTTGTATTCAATATATACATTTATGAATGGGTGGATGGGTGGACAGGAGTGGTGGAAATAATGAGTGACTGAAAGCATCTCATTTCGGGGATATACTTTTAGCAGTCAGAGACGACTGCATAGGCCTAGTTTAATGTTCAAAATATTATGAATGTTTATTTACCAAAAAAAAAATACACATTTGATCATGACCATACATCACCAATAACAGTGGAATAGGTTATTATTGATATACCATGTACACTGTATGTGCTATATACTGTAGTGCTAATGCCAGTGGTGGGGGAAGTGCGGCAGGGGCGGTGTCCCACATTGTCCCTCAAAAACATACCTCTTGCACCCCCTTGGGCTCATGATCAGGTGGTAACTCTAACTGTGACCAGATCTGGAATATGAGTATTGGCCATATTAAAAGAAAAAAAAAATATATATAAATAAATCTTACAGTAAATCAAGACTGAACACTACATCTGCCAGTGTGAGCACAGACTCACTGTGCTTTATTGTGTTTTTACCAGCCCCTTTGTATTGCTTATATGACTGTATTTGTAGCTTATGTATTTATATGAGAATGTATTTGTATGCATTGATTCAGGCTGCATGGAGAATGACAACTTGTACCTCAATAGGATGCCCATGGTTTAATAAAATAGAATAATTGCACTTGATCATCTTTATACCCATTTTATTATTGTAAATCCCAACATCATCAGATTTACTGATATAAACTATATTTCCAAAAGTGCTCTCTCTCTCTCTCTGTCTTGCCTTGAAATATACTTAAGTGACATCCCATTCTTAATCCATAGTTTAATATGACATTGCAGAGTTTGCAATGTGTGTGTATGTGTGTGTGTGTGTGTGTGTGCATGTGCGTGTGTGTGTGTGTAAAGGGGAAGAGGGACTTAAGTCTAATGCAACTGTGATGATGATTTTTTTGTATGAAATGTATGGTGTGGCAGGAAGGATTTTGACATGGCACAGATCCACAGCTAAACCTTATCAGTGGAAAGGCTGTGTTGTACAAAATCAAAATCTTATGGAAAAACCTTCCCAGAAGAGTTGAAGCTGTTATAGCTGCAAAGGATAAACCGACATCATATTAAACCTTATGGATTAAGAATGGTGTGTCACGTCCATATGCGAATGAAGGCAGGTGAGCGAATACTTTTGGCAATATAGCGTATGTCTGAGCTGACTTCGCCTTGCAAGCATTCAAAAGTCGGAGGATTTTCACAGCTTAAAAATAATTATGAACCTTCAAAAATTCCCAACTATGTAGATGAAATAGTTTTCAAAATAACAATGAAAAGTAAAACAAGCTACGTGGCTATAATCAAAGAGTTTTGGTGAGAACACATTCAATGAGCTGCTAATTAATTAAGTGTATGTGTTTGCTCAGGGATTTATTCCAAGTACCAACACATTCTCTGAAATAAGGTCATCCGCAGTACCTTCCTATTGAGCATGGACCACATGACAGCATCGAAGGTGCCCTTGGCGATGAGGTAGTGCACGTTAACAGAGCAAGTCTGCCCAATGCGGTGGGCGCGATCCTCCGCCTGCTTAATGTGGCCAGGGTTCCAGTATAGCTCGGCGAACACCACGTGGCTGGCAGCGGTGAAGGTCAAACCCTGGAGAGGACACGGACACAACCTCATACACTAATAAATGTGTGATCAAGAGAAATATGTCTCATTCAGTCAAATGGTTCTCATTTCTAATGAAGTGTATGTGCTTTAGACCTTTTTAATAACAGAATATTGGGAGCTAATTGCCATTTAAGTGCTTCGAGCATCTACTTTCTATAGTTGGAACGAATAATTGTTTCTGCATGTTTGGTTATTCTGAGTAATTAATGCTGATGGGTTTACCAGGCTTAATAAAAATGTAAAATCAGTTGTTGCCATTTATTTCTACTTCAAAAAACCTTTTAAAAGGCTCCAATCAACTTATATTATGTCTGTTTGATGTACTACAGCAATACAAGGCTTTACATTTACTAAAAATGCATGCAGGTTGAAGGTGCTTGCTGTGTTGGTTCCTGTAATGTGTGTATGTACCTACCTGACCAGCTGCCTGGATGCTGAGGATGGCGACACGTGTTTCAGGCTCATTCTGGAATTTGTGAACCAGCTGGATCCGCTCCGAGGATGGAACGCTACCATCAATGCGAATATAACCGACCTGTTAGATTAGAAAGTAGAATTACAATTTGCTTTTCCCGTTAACTTTAACCTTTATGTGTTAGTGGGAGAACCGTGCATAGAAATGGAGTAGACTGTGTAAATGTGGTTGTTTTCAATTCCTTTGAATGGAGTTAGTTTGTGATGGGTATTTTTTTTTTTTTTTTTATTATTCTACTTTCTGAAAGCAGCGACAGATTTGTGCTGGAACATTAAAGGGAAGGGAACATTTCATTAACCTGTCTTCTAAATATATTTTCAATGACAGAGGTGTGAAGGGCACTGCACACAAACCGGGAACATTATTGGACAAAAAAGCTTATTTGAAAAGAAACAGAGAACGGGGACAGTAGAATATTTTGTAATATTTCCTAACACCAAACAAAGAAAGCAATGTGTTAGTTCATTAAACCTGAACTTGACATTCACTGAACTGCTAATGCACTGAGGACTACTGAACTCTTTTGATTCAGGTCCGCTAGTCCTGCAGAGCTGCTCAGTGGCCAACGGTAGAAGAGTGTATTTTTGCTGTTCAAGCTCCCACATGTGAATGTAACGGCAAGTCCATGAATATGAAACAGAATCGTGTTGGGACAGAACATAGAGGACTGTTTGACTTTTCTAGGATGAATAAAGGTCAAATAGATATACTCTGTGAGTGCAACAGAACATCCATAAAGGCTGAAAAAGCATCCCAAAATCGAATCTGGTTCACAGATTTAATCTTCTTTACCTGTACTGTTTAGTAGTTTCATACATTTGCAACTTTACTGACTTCCGCCACTTTGACACCAGGTGAGAAATGGTAGCACGTGGAGCATAAAACAGCAATAACATCATATGACTAGAGTGTAATCACTTGCCTCGGAGCTGCTCATCACTCGCGTTTCTGTCGCTCCTTTTTTTAGTGCATCTCTGTTAATTGGTGAGTGCGAACAAATGCACCAAGAGTGAATGTCTCGCGGAGAAATGTGTTATCACACGTTGTACCGCTGCATTAAATTCCACCGACACCTTCCCGACCTCTGCGACGCACACATAAAGACGCACGTGCACGTAGGCGAACACACATATTTGAACTCTTTCACAGATTGGCAGTGCCGAGCTAAGAGATATCATTTGCTTGTGATGACTTGTGAAATGCGCCTTGGGAGATTAGTTGTGGAAGTAAAGTTTACTTTCTGAAGAAAAGCAGACTTTTCTTTGAGAATGAGATCAGAGACCAAGTGCTTTAGTCTTCAAATTAAAACCCATATACGTATTTCTTATTAATTATCCACATTTACTGAAATTATTCACTGTAAATTAGCATATAAGGTAAAAAAACAAAGTCTAAATAATCTATAGCACGCAAAAGTCCAACAGTTGCAAAAAACTCTGTTCTGTCTAAGTTAATCAGTCATGGCAGGTAGGATTTAACAACACAGCAGGACTATCAGCAGACAAATATTTAAGTGCTGGTCCAATTACCTCAGCTTACCAAGAAAAGAGAAGTGAAATATGTGTAAATGCTGCACATTTAGTATTTTCAAGGTATCTTTAATAGGCAATTTGAGTCTCAGTGGATGGAAAGAAACTTACTGTAAAAATAAATAAATAGAAATTAAAGAAAGGAACATTTGTACCAAAATGAAATATCAAACATACAGTGGTCCCTTTTATTTCAAATAACACAAATGTTCCCCTTTTCAAATGCTAGGAAGCCTGACGGACGGTTTAAAGAATGCACGGTTATTGGTGCTCACTGTATAAGAAAAAAGTTGCAACTGATGGTAGCTGACACAGGTGCTGAAATCGTGGAGAATAGAACAGAAAATGAATGACTGGGTGACATGATGTCAGGGTGAAATACTGTGTTTTGTTCTTCTGTATCTTCTCAAACATGAAATATGAAGAAGCGCACTTGCATGCGAGATAGTACTTCAATGTGTTGACACTTTGAACAATGAGCATTTTTTTGGTAATAACTGTAATTGTTTTTCATGACTTATATTTTTCCCAGAGCTCCGGAGAAAGCTGCAAAATTGGAACTTGGCCCATTTGAAACCAAAATATCTCTGTAAACGGAAAAGAAATGCTGCCCTGGAGCACTGTTTCAACGGAGGTGAATAAGTGATGTTTTGTGCAGTTCAATGCCACCTCAGCCTCTACCTGTGTCTTTTGCAAAGAAAAAGCTGCTGTTCTTGAGGAATACAATCTCAAGAGGCATTACTCGCACAGACCAGTATGATAGCTGTGAAGAAAGAAAAGAAAAAAGACAAATTGCTCAGTGTGTATAATGGAAATGTTGGGGTTTTTTTTTCTTCCTTGTTCAAGCAAAGTAGTCCTTCATAGTCAAGAAAACAGGTCAGTTGCAGACAATGTTTGAGCTTGACACTGCTCTACACTTTTCATTCCATAATTTCATTTTAGGACATGGCACAAAAGTTTCCCATTTAAAGAGATGATGATATCTGGATATTTTTTCTGCTGTTATACATCACATTATTTATCATTTTATATGTATATGTACTGTATATACACACACATATTTAAACATTTCTGGTTTTTTTTTAAAAACACTTTTACTTTTATTAATTAGGATTTAAGGTACTGCTCTTTGTCTTAATTGCATTTTTTGTATATTTTCTTGTATTATTTAAGTACTTCCTTATTTTCTTACTATACACTGCACACTAAATTGACTAAATTGTCAAAGACATAAACCTATCTACATGAAGTGGAGACAAAAACTGATTCGAAAATAGTTGTCCTAATCAATACTATTCATTGTACCAAAAAAAAGCAACACTTGAATGGGTGTCATTGTGTAATAATTGTTAAAACCTAATGCTTTTGTAAAAGATCTGAGCAGATTTGTTTTGGTGCTGCCTTCTAATGGTTCGCAATTGATCTGGTTTCAGGACCCACAATCATATCAACCCTCAATGACAAGCTGCAAACCAAAATGATAACAGTTAAACTTCTGTAATATAGTTAATAAAAAATTTGTATGTGTTTTGAACCTGAGATAATACAGAATATCACAGTCTGCAAACACAGAACACCAGTTTAATGAAACTGACCAACAGGTGGTGATACTAAATATGGAAATATTCCCTTTAACTCCAATGAGGTACATTTGAACTCATATCAACAACGTGTGCTCAGTGAAAAAAAGTGCATTCAGTCACATATTGAAGAATTAAACACACTGAGGTTTTTATCTTCAATCTGTTTAAAGCTATATCTGATGTTGTCGTTGTCCTACCTGAGTTTTACCATGATATGAATAGAAACATTTGGGCTTTCTTTTAGGAAAAATAAATAGAAATAACAAATCATCCAAAATTGAACTAGTTCTTTCTCTCTATGATATACAATGAAATCGAAAACATGGTATTTCTAAACCAAATATTTTGCAAGTTAGCGCGTTAACACGAAGGATGGTCCGGTGGTCGGACCAAAAACTTGACAACATGGATGACACCCCGTTCCATAAAAAATACAGCACAGGATTAGTTTCTTAACATTATTTATTGCAGATAAAGGCCCGTGACCCAGTGAAAATGGGTTTGTGACTCACTTTTGGGTCATAATCCACCAGGTGAGAATCACTGCTCTACATCCTGGCAAAATCAGAACATTTCTATGAGGAACCAAGATCACTTCGATCGCCTGCTATGTTAATTTCCTTTACAGTGGCTGCTGATTGGCACATTTGTCTATGCTTCTCCAAAGCCTTCATCACTTGCTGTTATAAGTACAAAGAACTGCTGTATATCTACTATCTAATACTGACCTTGTCCATCTATCTAATACTAATCTTGCAATACAGGTATTTGTCTCATTGAATTCATTCATTCAGTACAAGAATATATTTATACGTACTGTATAAGTACATACTCACACACGCACGTACAGCAGTTTAATCCCTGATAAAGACCTTTGATACAATCTAAATAAATAGATCCATGACAGTTGACAGTCAATCATCCCTTTCCATAGGTGCATATACAGTATAATTGCAGCCCTTTAATGAGCAGTGTATTCAGAGATGCTACGAGATGAAGAAGGGACGGAAATATGCCTGTCAGTATTATTACATAATGACCAAATTTGCGTTAACTACACTTATTTTACATAATGACAATATCCATCTGTATTCAGCTGAATAAAACCACTTCATTGGAACTAACACAATTTCCATATTATTTTCCATTGTTTCAGATTTGAGTGCTGGTTGTTTTAATTATGTCATCCTGTTGTGCTTGCTTCATCCTGAACCACTTTCACTTCTGTTGGTCAACATTGTTGTTTTAATTCACAGAGTTTATGTATTTATGTATATATCCTTTCATGCATAGTGGTCACTACAGTGAACAGCTGTTTAAAGGTGTTCTCTTGTATGGTCAGGGAAAAATAAATTACGTCTTGTATTGCTAATCCTCAGATTCATAAAGATACGCTATGGAGAGATTTCTTTTTAAACAGGCGACAGAAAATAATGACCGGACGGTCATCGGTTTACATCCCTAATATATAAACTATGATAATGCCATCTGCCACTATTTGTATAACACGTATTTGTTAATGCAAATGACATTGCTGTGTTAACCAGTGGAAAAAAAACACCATTAGCTCATCTCTGCCCATGTAAAAGCTTTTAACACAGGCTAATGGGCTGTTTTGAATGGGAACTCGGTCCTGAATGATAAGGTACTGATGTGATCCTACAGGAACCGCCTACATCTCCTTTAAAGTGTCAATGTGTTTTAAGGAGGTCCAATTGTTTGCAGTAAACCCAAAGTTACCTTGGCCTCGATGACGGCCTCAGTGCAGGCCTGCAGCATGGTACGGTGGTGAGCGAACACCAGGAACTTCAACTGCTCTGCCTCCAGCATCATCTTAATGTAGTCCTTCACAGCTCCCGCCTGGCCACAGATACAGAAATAGACACAGATGAAAGAGAGCTACTGAATCCATCACTACACCGGTGGACCACACACAGAGGAATCGGCTAGATCAGTGAAGAAGTCAATTAATCACCGCGGCATCCTTTCTGTGTGATCGATTCTCTATTGAATGCCAGGGATCCAGACTTTAAAAGGAGAAAGCAAACAGAGTGACTGGGGTGCATTTGTCAGCTCATAGATGGTGAGAGCAAATCAATAACTCACAACTTGGAGATATGATTAGTGTGTGCATTCTTTCTTCTAGGGTTTTGGTTTTAAACAACAGATGTAGAAAATTGACCATCTGATCCATAATCAACAAGATTTGTTGTGAAAGTCAACCTATAATAAATATTTTTTTTCCAGTAGAAATGGCAGATTGTCAGATATTATTCCAATTCATTTAATTTCATCACCAAATACATGTTAAGAAGCACAAATGCCATGTTATAACAGAAAAAAACATTCAACGACACCAAAATAGGTGAAACCCTTTTCACAAATGAACCCAATATGTGTATTATCTTTGGTTGTTTAGACTGAAGAAACATTATAAATATAGGCTATACAGTGATGAATGCTGCAAGTAGTATTTTTGGCAAATACTTTTCAACAATCCCTGTACATTAGTACCTTCAAATAAAAGATGGACTTCATCTCCCACACAACCATTACAGCACAACTGACAGACTCTCAGACTTCTTTCCAGACCTTTGTATCATCCTGTGAGTTTCAGGATTCTTGTGAGGTTACATTGGAGCATTTTAATGTTTTTGTGTTGTTTTCTGTATCCTCTGTATAATCTATAAGGTTCTAAGTTTTGTCTGACTGGCCTAATGTGTTACCTGACTGACATAGTCTACAAGTAAATTAAGGACATTTTCAGAGTTTTTCAGCTTCTGCAAACATCCCAAAAGAGAGCTATTAGGCAGGTTACCTGTCAAAGTGACAGCTACAGTCCACAATTACTGCAAAAAGTAAAAAGTTCAGTTTCTCAACTATTTTATTCTGGAGTTATTTGCTTGGTATTTCCTTATGTAACCCTGTTTTTATTCATTCCTATTTTTTTGTACCTGTTAGTCTTGTTTTATTTATGAAGTCAAATGGCAACAACGTTTTAAAAAACATCACAGTTAAATTCACCAGCATCTTGCTTGTTTCTGCTGAAGCCTCCGACCTTGATTGACAGTGTGAAGCTAACAATCTAAAAAAGCGAGTAGCAGAACTGCGAGTGAGTTAACTGTACCCTGCAGGTATCCGTATCTATCATTTCACCGTGCGCCGCTGCCCAGCGATCACACTGTGATGGCTATGCCCGTTCCCGCCACCTTCTGCAAAGCTGGAGTGGATGTGCTGTATGAGCGTGTCATTGAGCATCCGGGCTCGGCTCATTTCAGAGCCCCAGGCCAAAAAGCATCCAAGAATAGAACCAACTAGTGAGAAATACTGAGGTTTGATTTGAGTCAAACAGAGCCCTTACTAGACGGTTTTGGAGACAGGCCTTTCTCAGCGGTGTAAATCCCACCCTGATAATCTCCACACCTCCTGCAACCTGACAACCTCTGCAGCCATCACACCTGCTCTGGTGGGAGAACCTCTGCTTTGCCTTGCTGATAATTAGCCGATGCGCCTGATAATGAATCTCTCCGCCAGGCCTGCCGACCCTGTTCTGATCTGGGGGGTCCTCATTACTGACGGCTTGGCTTCGCCGGCTTCCTTCCGCTGAGTTTAATTAGTGCACAAACTTCTCGGCTGTCTGAAGCGGCCCGTTAGCTTGCTTTAAAGTCCAGCATCAGAGCTGTCCTCTCTGGGTAATTGGGAGCAGATGCTTGGCGGGTAAAGCAATAAAAATAACCCAAAGGCATTTGGCAGCTCAGTCGCCAGGCGGACTGGCAGGCAGGCAGGGGCCACGGTGCTCGTCAAGAGTGACATAGATGTGCAAATCTATCATACCATCCCGCCCCTCCCAGTGATCCGAAAAAAGAAGAAAGGACATGGTATTTTTTTTTTTTTTTCGGAAAAAAGGGAAGTGTGTCTGAATCTAAAAACCAATAGGAGAGGAAATGAGACTGGGTCGGCAGTATCGGCTTTGAGGTGGGCGAGTGGGCGGGGGGCTTTGTAATGAAAGAAGGTCCGGTGTTAGGCTAAACTGAGCAGAAATCCAATCAGCAAACAACGCCAAGCGCAGAAAAGATCCAAGCTTGGAGGCAGGTTGAGCGAGTAGCGTGTCAATGATTGCATTCTATGGTTATCTCCGGTCTTAGTTAACCTCGGGGCCACGCTCCTCATGGTGGAGGGCTGAGGGCTAATTGAGAGGAGGATCAGCTCTTGAACATGGCAGATGATTGGAGAGGGTTACTATATTTGGTGGAGATGTTTACTCAACTATAAATACAAGCTACTGGGACACTTTCCACTCCTGCTTCATTGATACCATTGAGACTAGAAGCTGATCAGACATCAAAAACCACAAATTCCTGTCACATACATTTCTTTAGACAAACAGAGGAGGTAAATACTTGTTAGATTCTCAACGCCAGTGACCCCAGCCTTCTTCATAATGTATGTATCCAGTCACCTCCTCACAGTGCTTATTTTTCTCTCATTAAAAAAAAAAAACACTTCAAGCTCAGAGCCAACTGAGTTTCCATAGCAACAACATCACAGAGATGCTATTTTAGTGCGGTGTGTAACTTTGAGATAAGGTGTAATCATGCCAGGCTGGACGCAACTAAATAATACCTCAGTTATAACTCCCTACTTTGTCTAAGTGCTTTCACTGGCGACCATTAGGCTCTGTTACCATGGCAATGCTTTCCCATGAGATCTCACTGAGTGGTTTGGCCAAGCGCTCTGAACACGATGCTGTACCATCAAGTCACCATTTCCTGAGACATTAAAAATGAATAAAAATTACATTCTTTAACCAATTTTTAAGCTATTTAAAAGCTAGTGGATAACAGATTTAGCTTGAGTTTAAATTACCAGCTTTCAGAGGTTAAAAACTTTTAAAAAAAGAATGAAAACCAGCTCCTTTCACACACATTCTTAAGCTCTGTTGATTATGCTGTAAGTACAACATAATGTGAAAGAATATGTTTCAACACAATTTGTTTGACTTTTTCGTGCCTTCAGATTAGACTGTACATCTGCTCCATATTTAATTAACCGTTTCCTTTATTATCTTTGAAAAGAAAAAATAAATAAATAGGGATAGTCTTGGCAAAATATGCTATAAACTTCCATTTGTTAAACTGATACCGAACACAAGCCGCATGGAACTCAGTCATTCAACTTTAAACTTCTCTCATACTGCAGTGCCTCTACATCCCGTAGGGGAAAGTCACACCACAGTTTTAGAATCACTGGCCTAGATGAATGTAAAGTACATGCTGGTCAAATAACAACTTAGGCTGCTTTGAGCTGTAATGCTGAAAAGTTAGCATTGCCTATTTGACCAAGACAGTAGAGTCAGTGGATGTCAGATAACGCTGGAGGCTGGCTTCAGCTTGAGTTAGTTAAATGCTAATGCATTTAGCTGAAATTTCACTGTAAGCCTATATAATTATCACACTAACATGGCTTTCACAGAATACAAATATGTTTTCTTACTTTTCATACACCCTTTGCAAAGACAAGTGGGACTCTATGACCCCAAGCAGTGTACTTCTTCCAGGGTTTTTGCAGGCCTCCAAAGGTTTAAGACCTCTTTAACAATTAAATTAATGCAATTCAAGACCTATTTTTTTATTCTTCAGCCAGATGTTCTTGAGATTACATTTGCATGTATTAGATAAAAGTAGTACTGGCAGAAACTTACAGAAAAATTTAATTTATTCTAGACAAGGCCCCAATCACAACATTCAGATCAGCCAATGCAGTTTGGATTATACAGTAGATCACTGGTTCTATAACCCATACTGTAAAGACCTAGTAATACTTTTGTGGCAGCTCCCAACTTATGTTTTTGTCTATATTTAAACTTTAAGTGACTTACCACCATGTGTTGTAATATTGCCCTCATTATTTTGAGTTTTTCAGTGTAAAACATATAGTTTTATGAATTAAATTCACTCATCATGTCGTTGATTATTCTATCAAAACAGAGTCCCAACTCCATGAGTTTTACTAGTGAATCAATGTTGTAGAAGATGACAGTGTTTCTACATTCACTATGGAGCCTCTGACCATTCATATCTGATGACCATGAAAATATGACCAATTGTATTTTACACAAATTACATCCATGTATTAATAGTGGATTAACAGTTATTAAACATTTCACATCAGTAGATCTTTGCATCTGCTGGGTGTTTGTATCTTTATAGATTAAGACATGAAAAATCATATTTAAGTTTAAAGACTTACAGCTACAGTATTTTTGTGTTAACTTTCAAATGAATTGTTCTGTATATACCAATACAGTATACTAATAGATACTATATATTCCAAAGTGTTTCACTGCCATTTTTTTTTTATTTTGTGCTCTACATTTTTTAGGGGGAAGACCTTATAATTCTATATGTAATTTACAGACAATGTACATGTTCATAAAACCAGAGTGCAAATTGAGATGTACTCATATCAGAACAGAGAACTGGTGTAAAAGTGATACCTTTTAAGCTGAATATATCAACAAAACATGCAAACATCATGTATGTGAATCAATGTTGCAAAAAATGAGGGTGTTTCCTAGTTCACTGCACAATCTGTGAACATCCAAATGGGTCATAACTGATGCTGCTGAACAGCTGAGATTTATCTAAATGTACTAGCAGATACTATTATAATTTATTATTCATGATTAGTGGCTCAAAAGCTATTAAACCTTTTATATCAGTAGATGTTTCTGATCACTGGCAGCTGTTAAGGTCTTTGAGGGTTAAGACATATTAGCGTACGAAATTGGACTTGAGATAGTTTTGGAGTTCTTAAGCACCAAACCCCAGTGCTAATCATAGCATATTTAAATGTTTTATTTCATTTTTTTTTTTTATGTCACAAAAAACAATAAAAGTTGAAAAAAAAAAAAAAAATCCGAAACTGAATAGCAGAGGGGTGCATCATGAACAACTGACTGGAAAAAGTATCAGTGTAACTAAATTAATTAATCAACTTTGGACATTTCATAGGTTTCTTTAATAAAAAAACCTTTAAAAAGACATAGTG
Source organism: Siphamia tubifer (assembly GCA_020466265.1). Lineage (NCBI taxonomy): Eukaryota > Metazoa > Chordata > Actinopteri > Kurtiformes > Apogonidae > Siphamia > Siphamia tubifer. The sequence continues at coordinate 14,623,642 of CM035784.1, forward strand.
TAAAGACAACAGACTGGGAAGACACATTGTAGGAACACCTGGTGTCTCATTACCTTGGCAATCGCAGTTTGCTTGTACATTTGTGTGACAAGTCCCAGGACCTCAGTGAAAGGGTTATCCACACCAACGACCCCTGACCCCAACCCCTTCATCAGTCTCTCCCACTCGGCGAAGCTGGCTGAGGCCTCCTGTAAGCAAGGGGAGCACAAAGACAGTGAGGCTGCGTCCTTTATTTCTTCATCCACCCTTCTCTCTTGTTCTCTACTGTTTTGAGATATAAAGGGCAAAACAATTAATGGTGCTGCTGGGTGTCCTACTTTCCCTGGAAGAGAAAGAAAGAAAGAGGGAGGAAAAAAGCAAGAGAGAGAAAGAGAGATGGAGAATTCCCAAGGATGCCACCCCCTCCGACTAGGCTGCTGTGTTAGGTGGGTCATGAGTGTCTCCCAATTATAGCTGCCTTGTGACAAGCCGGGGTCGAAGATGGAGAAGCAGCCGGGCCAGTACAATAAATCAAAGACGCTTCGCCTGCTCTCAAGGTGATTGGCGAGAAGTATTTAAGGCGGGAGTTGAGAGCGGAGTGGATCGCAGTGGGAGAAGCTGCCGGTGAAGAGCAGCATATGCTACCCCCTGTTCATAAACAAGACATGCAGGGCGGCCGTGCATTTGTTGTCGACATCTAGGTTAGCACCGTTTATCATAAAAGCAGGACTAACAGGAAACTTGGTCAATTAACAGCAGGTCTCCCAAAGTAGCTCATCATTTTTTTGTGTTTTTTGTTGGGGTTTTTTCTACAGCGATAAAAAAAATATATATATATATGCAAAGCAGTATACTGTTTTTAACTTATTACATATAGCTTGAGCTTTTCTTCTTTTTTTCCATTCAATGACTGCACTGTGAATAAGACTAAGACAGAAGACCAGCACATTTTCAGAATCTTTGAAATTCAAAACCACTTTGTCATTATTTTCCCCCCCTATTGTTAACAACATTCAATTATTCATCTGAATTCAGGCTACAACACCACAGAATGTGTAAATTTCCACAGGATTGAACACATTCTTAGAGTGCGGCATATCAAACGATGCAGAACTGTGAACCATATGGCGAGCTGAAGGAAGAGGTGCCCCCAGTGATTAAGTACATACATACACATAATATAGGCTGTGTGAGAGGGAGGTCGGGGGGCAGAGGGAGAAAGAAAAAGAAATGAGGGAGAAATAAAGAGAGTGAAAGAAGCCTTATTAATGCGAGTCCACACACATAATAGAGGTGTCTTCGCCGATGTATTTTTGTGTGGTGTTTGTTGAAACCCGGAACAATTTTGGTAAAACATGAAAGCTTTGCACCATTTAGAGAAATCATTACCATTTCAAACCTTGTCAAAGTCAAGGACGGCTGAATGAATAAATACTATCACATTGCAGCAGCTCAAATCTGTGTTTCCTTTATGTTTGTTTCTCAGATGTTTCACTGAGCAGCATCTGCATCAACACCAGACTCTAAATAGTTCTTCTAATTAAAAAAAAAATCCAAAAAAAATCTAAGAATTAATTTCTGAATAAGGTGGAAAAATGAGTGGCTAAACACTTCACCCTTGATGATATTCACTGAATGGCTTGACTCGCGTTGACAAAAGGCCAAGGCTGGAAACGTAAAGGGCATGAGGGGTATAAAAAGTGTCTGGCAGAGGAAGATAAAAGCCATCATTAGGCAGTAAAATGAGATAGGAGGAAAGAGGCTGTGTGTTACGATCTGAGTGGTGCTGGTCTACAGAATAAGTATATATATCGTCAGTTTGCAAAACTACTGAGGGAACGTGGTTTGTTTAGCTGAAAAATATTGTCTGCCAACCCTTTTATGTTTTATATTGTTCATATTTGAGTGTTTGTTCTCTGTCCTGGGAAGTACAATAGCCACAGCTTTTTTATGACTGTTCACTTCATACCTCCCATTCACATCTCTTAAAACCACTCCATTTAGCTGCGAGGATGAAATGTCATCCTATTCTTCTTTGTAGACAAATACCTGCATGGACCACTCATGGATTCGTGGAAAAAAAAAAAAAAAAAAAAAAAAAACAGCAAAAAAACATCAATTCTAAAGCGGGCCAGCTGCAGCCGGTTATGCTTTTTGTTTTCACCAAAGACAAATGATCTTGCAGCTGAGGTTACTGCGCATCCAAGCTGCTGTTTCAGCTAATTCGCGATAAGAGAGAAACGTGAAAAGCAGAACACATGACATGAACTTTTCCAACAGCCCTACATGCAGGTTCAGTGGCCTAATTGGTGCCACTATGTGAAAACATTGACCATATTTAGCCCGCAATTAAAACGCCCCTTAACATTTAGGGAGATTGCTGTAAAAATCCTGCATCATCATTTTTCCCCACTAACTTCCTTATTGTTGTGTCATTCCTGGGACAGTGCCTTTGTGCGTAATTAGTTGAAGAGTACTCAAAAGCGCTTCTCCAGTGTTTTTCCACTCCACTCCCATTGCTGCTGATACGATACAAACAGTAACAAAGGCCTTTAGAGGGAGGTTTTTTTGTGTGTGAATTGTATTTGGGGCCGGTTATTCCCACTGGGAAGCTAACCCCTTGTAGCCTTGACACTGCCTGACCTAATGCAAAGAGTAGAAGAGACACTTATAGCCGCTGCAAAGGCCGGGTCAAAGCTACATTAACATTCACGTGTACATTCACGCGCATTCAGTTTTGTGTGGGTGGAAGAGACTGAAACCATGACTTTAGGATGGCTAAAAGAGATGCAAACACCTACGCAAGAAATCTGACATTTACAGTACTTTAGAGCTGATATTCTACTTACAGTGGGAGGTAATACACACAGCCTTTCAGTCTATCTTGGCTTAGGATGAAAAAAAATCCAATCTAAAGCCATAATATGCAGCTTTACGTATTGTTGGCTTCAAAAATTAACAACACCCATCCTGTAATAATATTAGAATACTTAATCCATGAGGATATAACACAGTGATATTCTCAAACTAAAAACCAGCAATGACATATTTTTTACGTAAAATGTTATTAAAAGGCCTTATTTTTGTTGTTATGGTAATAGAGACCACAGGATTTTCCCTATGTTTGTTGAGGACTTTGGTACTATGATTGAACTGAGGTTTTATTTTTTTCTTTAAAAAGAAGCGTTTTTGCATACTATTGACCTCCGTTAATACCATATTTAGAAAAAAAAATGGCAAAGAAAAAGGAATATACATCACAATGATGTCAACATACAATTCCAATTTAATAGATAATAGATGATCCTCTTCTTTGTGAAAGGTTATTAACAGGAAAAAAATTAGACAGCCCAAGTACTTTGATCAAATGGAAATGTTTATGTTATTTTCTGCATTTTTCTAAAAAAAATTTGAAATAATAATGGTTTTCATATTAACTGTTATATGGTCTGTTACCCCATTGAGTTGGTGTGAAACTGTATTTTCATTCTTTGTTTCCTGTGTGTTCATGAATGCATATAGTTGGAGACTTCTGAAACCAATTTTAGCAAACAAAGTTGAAATGGGACTGCAACAGAATTAGCACCATTGCATCACAATGGACATATTAACTGATTTGAACAAATTTACTGATTTAGCATCTGCAAGTCTGTGCCCTGCCCTCTCGTATGTCATTTTGTGAATATCAACGCAAACATAATATCTTCCAGAGGAATAAAAATGTAAAAAAAGTAACATAGGTGAGTAGAACAATTCAAATTACATCATAATTAAAGCCCCAATTGCAAAAAAAACACGTTGTCCTTTAATGAAGATACAATGTGTGACTCTGCATTTACTCAGTTTATGCTTTAGGATTTGCATTTAAGCTTTGCATGAATAGAACATTTAAAGCTTCCACTCTGTAAATGTGAAGAAAAATGAATGCTTTAAGTGTACCTTTGCAGCCTCTTTAGGCAGGTCAAAGGGGATACGCTGGCGGATTTTAGGAGGCAGCTGGCTAAGAACATCAGCCTTGAGACGACGGATCATGATCTGGCTCAGTCGCTGGTGTAGCTCTTCTAAGTTAGACGCCCCCCGACAGTCCCACTGCCTGCGAGTCCCAAAGTACCTGTGAAGAAACACAGGGTTTGTAAACAAGAGTTGAAGCTGTAGGTGCTGATGCATTTGTTTTTAAAATCTCTACCTGACGAGACAAAGTTACTAAGCAAACATACTTATTTACAGCAATGCCCTGAAGGAGTAGTTAAACACATTTAAACATTCCCACTAGGGAGCTGCCCAGCAGTACAACAGTCTTCCATCGTTTACTGCCGAGCAGCTCTGCTGGAGCAGTCGGGGGATCAGGTTTTTGCTTAAGGGCACTTTGCAGAGCAGGAAACTATTGTGTCTAATGGCCACAACAGCAGGTTCATCCCCAAAACTCTCCCGCAACTTTTCACAATTTATCAGCCAAATGGATTTTTAGAATAGAACTGGCCCTCCACACAAAGCACGGTTTTCTGCCACGTTGGCTGCAAGTGTGGACGAACGTAACAAGCCACTGCCAAAATCTGCTGTTTCACACTCTGCTAGTAAAACTGTCGTTGCTAAAGGAAGCAAAAGCAGCTCTTTCACTGCTAAAATGAGTTTTATTGGGACATGAAGCAGCAACTTTTCAACTACATGTCTGTGGGTCACACTTAAGAGACAGATTTGATCTAAAAAGATGCAGAAGTTACAGCATAATGGCGCTTTTCAGTGTGTATGACTACATATGTCTGGATACAGTGCTATTCCCCTGCCACGTAAAGTGTCATTATACTCAAAGTGTATCCTTAATGGCTTCCAGCCCATCCCCAACCAAGCAATAGACTTTGATGGACATCCAAAACAATGTATTTGATGTGTTTGTTCACACATGTAACTGATCATCACTGGCAACTGGCAGCCAATTGGCATTTAACGCTTGGCTTCAACTTCAGTCTGGCTCGGAAATCAAAACCCTCAACTCAGCAGCACCAGCACTCCAGAGTCAGGTAGAGCTCATTGTATCCCAGCAGACACTTAAAAAGAGTGAAAATTAAATCATAGGTGAGATTTATTAAACCCAGCTAATTTCAGTAGAAGAGTATATAAGTGGTAATGAGTAATTATATTAGAAAAACTTCATTAGTTGTATGTGTATATTAATTTTTTTTATGAGATGCATGTCAGCTTTGCATATGTGTGCACTGCAGACTTTAACCTGAAATGGGCGTTGCAGTACTTCTTAGCGTAGTCATTCCATGTTCCAAACCTCTTGGGGAAGAGTGCATCAATCTGCATGAAAAGCTGTGAAAAACACAGACAGGAAATGAAGTTAAACCGCACAGGAGACAGAAGACACAAGCGCGATGATATCTTGCAGTCTTATTTTAGAATGCATCACTCTATAAATACGACATCTATCTAGGAATCTGCAGCCATTTGGTTACAGTTAATTCGTACAGAAAAATACAGCAGTCTGATTACTGTGATGTTGTGCTTTAACAAACTTTTAATTTCGTTTTAAATTCCAACATTATGCAAGGAGCGGAAGGCAAAATCTGCAGTGTAGTAAAACTCTCAACGCTGTGTGACATAGCAGCAGTTAATTTTACTTCACATCAGCCACATCACCTTCACCTTCCATGACACATTCACAGTCGATAGTGCTAGTTTAAAAAGTTATTTCTGTACCGTACTGTATCCTGTGTAAATGTATCCACTCCCCTACATGAAACTGACAAAGCATGGGGTGCATCCTTTTCCAACTGTTTGCTTCTTCTCACCTTTTAGGTTGTGAAAGCTGTGCGCTATAACTCAAAGCGGCACACTCTTTTTTTGGCATTAAACACACACCTTACCTGTGCTGAAGATTAGTCTACTGTCAGCTGCATCTTGTGTGCAATTTATTCAAGGTCCTGTTGTCCTTCGCCTAGTTTTCCAGTGTTGTTTTTCGTGCAACTGTGTGGTAATTCGTGTCAGTGCCAATTAACGAGGTCAAAGTACTGTGTAGTCAGACTAGACAATGAAAACTAAGCTAATATGAAAACTAAATTACATTCAAGCCCCTATAGTCTTGTTTGGTTTTGTCTCTCAGCAGAATTACACAAAAACTTCAATATAAATTTTCACGAGAATTAGGAGAAGGGTAGAACATGGGCCAAGGTGGAAAGAATAAAAAGAGGTTGACAACAATTATTTACTGGACGGGATTTTTAGTGGCAAAAAAACCCTGAAAAACCACGGAAAATATTTTGTTATACTGCTTTGAGCTTTGATTGCAGGACACTTTCACTGCTTAAATGCAGTATGAATACAGTACACATGACACAACATTCATATCCATCCCTAGCTACATTCATTTTGGCAAATCCATATATAAAAGTGACATCTCTTGCTCTTTCACATTTTGATCCTGGTTTCATCATCTTGGAATATGTTTGCGTCGTAAGTGAAAACAAAAGCAACTGATTTTTTAGACCTGGTCCTTCAAGATATTCAGGTTCAACTGAACTCATTTTAGGGACACAACTTGACTAAAGCTAGACCTGACAAACCGAACCAGTTTCAGATCATAACACTCCCCCCTCAGGCTTGTACTGGAGGAACTAGGCATGATCTTGATGGGTAATCACCACACCCACCTCTTCTCACACTGATGCTCCCATCGCTCTGGAACAGGGTCAATCTGCACTCATCAGACCACATGACCCTTTTCCAATTAAACACAGGTCAATCTTCATGCTCTCTAGAGTTCAGGGGTGGGCAATCTTGGTCCTCAAGGGCTGGTATCCTGCATGTTTTAGATATTTCCATCTTCCATCACACCTGGAAGCCATTATCGGCCATTATCAGGCTTCTGCAGAGCTTGATGAAGAGCTGATCATTAATTGAATCAGGTGTGATGGAAGAGGAAAATATCTAAAACATGCAGGATCCTACCCCTCGAGGATGACGATTGGCAACTCCTGCTCTAGTCTATTTCCCGGGTTAAGTACAAGCAGTGACTTGTCTCTGTAATTCACTTTCTTCTCATCAGAATGGTCAGTTTAGACATCCATAAATATACTGAGAATATCTGTTGTCAGGTTGACAAGATTTACTGGCTATTTGGGTATCTGATATAAAATGTTGACATGTAAGATGTTGATTGTAGTTATTAAATGTGGACTGGACACCACACGTATAACTGTGGTTATTGGAAAAACTCAATAACACATATGAACAGCAAAGGGAGGTTATTTTTCGTCTTTGTTTATAAGGATGTTAGTGTCGAGATCTGAAATAGTCAGATATTGGAAATGTACACATTTATCAGCCTCAAAAAGTCTTCCACTTGGTTTTAAGAAGTATTACAAAAAAGAAAAACCTTTGCTTAAATACATACAATTTAATTACCTGGCCCCTGCTTATATTATTGAGATGTTTAAGCCAAAGATGAGCAGTGCTATAAAGCATGTAGAAAGTTTGTGACAGCAGCACAAGAGGTAATAAATAATGCAAGGATATCTGCAACATATTTTAAATGTAAAGCACTTTGAGTGTCCAAAAAAGCACCATATAAATCCAATCCATTATTATTGTAATTATTAAATAGGCCACTAATCTACAATGACACTCGAACACCTGATCAAAATGAATTTAAAGATGTCTAAAAATTAAAACCTACATCTTTACATGGCCTGTTTCTACAAGAACACTAATATGAATATCCACTTAGTGTAGAACTTAGTGTAGTTCATCTAGTTCAGCATCTAAATAGGTCAGTAAACCAGTGTCCAACAGTTACACATATACTTATTTTACTGTGTTTTCACAAATGTAAAGGTCATTTATGCCCAAATTTAATACAAATGACCTTTTTCTTATTAAAGCAGAGCATGTAAGTATAAAGGTAATGAGTACTCCCATGCAGATCTGAGGGGGGGTTTTTTTTGTGTGTTTTTGTTTACAATTATCTTTTTATTGCAATGGCAAAATATCCACCACATACATTACAGCCTTAATCATTGAAGAAAATAAAATAGAATGGATGTAAAACATTCCAGTGATTATATCCATACTGCCCTGCCAGAATTTCCTTTTACAGACCACTAATTCTCAGTTGAAGTAACAGCACAACAAAGCACAACAGGGGAGTACACCGCTTGATACAATCACAACCTCACATAAAAGTAAATAGGTTCACACGAAGTACATGTACAATCAAATTTAAATCAGATCTGATTGGTTTTACATACTCAATTTCTTTGGACCAGCTCTTATAATTTTTTTTTTCTTTTTCCAACTCCAAAAGAAATCCATTCATCACTCTTGGGTGGTCTGACTTTTAACCATTTCCTCGAGATGGCTTTCTTACTGCCTGTCAACAGTAGAGCCAGTAGTTTTTTTAAATTTTTTTTATCTTTAATGTTCCATGATTCAAACAGTAGAATTCCCAAATACATGGAATATTTACATTAAATACATTTTGTATGTGTATATGGGTCAAAACATGGTATTTGATATCTGTCTGACGGGACATTTCAGAGACATTTTGACAGATTAGTGTTGTTAAATGACCCACATTTTGACTTTTAAATTCATTTTTGCTTTAGTTGGACCATGACGGGTTAGCCAAAACAAGGAGCTATTTCATACTGAAATAAATGTCGGAATGGCAATCAATTAAAGTTCACTCTCTGACAGAACATGACTACTTTGACCCTGATCTCTTGTGGTGGCTTCATTAGGACCCACAAAGCATCCGAGTTTCTGAATGGGTATGACATCAAATCTGGCGATATTTTTCCAGCAGAATGCCCTGGCTGAGAACCATTGTCGTTTCTCCAGTGTGATCATTACCGTCACTTCCTTTTCCCATGTCTTCTTCATGTATTCTGTACTCTCTCATTTACATAATTGTATGGCATTACTGTACTGTATATAAAAAATGCAAGTGTTATGTAGAAATATGGTTAGTAGGGAGAGTTAGCTTGATTAATCTACTATATAAATGAGTAAGAGTCACCACAAATTTTGATTTTTAAGTGGAAAATGTTATTATATATTAAAAAAGGAACTGAAATTAGATAAAAAATGCTTGTGGCCACTATAATATCACAAATACATACTGTATTTTATGTGATTTAGAGATAACTATGGCCTTAGATTTCAATTAAGACATTCTAAAGACTTTGATTGGCCCAATAATAAAAAGAGTAAAGCTTCCCCAAGTAACTGCTCGAATGTTAAAATCCCAAATCCATTGCATTATTTGATTTCAGTTCACATCACTCACAAGCTGCTGTTGCTGTTTGAAAATGACATACAGTAGCATTTTCAAGAGCGCCTTTGTGCAGTAAGTACAGGCTGAATACATCCCTGGTTGCAATAAATCTCCAAAATATGCAAGAATCTGCATGCGTGCGTGGGTGTGTACTGTATGTGTGTGTGTGCAAATGCCAACGTGCCTGTGTGTACACATCACATTCTGTCAATTTTCAGTATTTGTGGCAATTTCTGAAGTAATGACAGGTAATCATCAGCAAGCCAATCTGAATAAGGAGCCACAGTCAGAGCAATGTTCTAAATTCAGCACTTGTTCAACGGGAGCTTTGCATTTTCCCCCTTCACACTGTTGATATAATAGGTGGGTGGAATGAGGGCACATCATGAACGGTGCAGCATGCCCTGAGCTGTGTGCTAACGCGATGTCAGAGCCACAGTGAGTAATGATGGCAGTGAGGAGACTGGCACAGAGGCAGGGACAGGGCTTATCAGGTTTATGCTGGGGATGATAAAATGTTATATTCAGTTTCAGATTCTAGTGGCAGAGAGGGAGCGGGAGATGATATCTAAAAACTAACCTCGCCACTGCAGTCAGGCAATGGCAAAGACACGATGGCATGTATCACATACACACACAATCTCGTACACGCACGTTCTCAAAGATACACCTTCTCACAGTTTCTCGCAAGTACGAACTTCACATGGTTTTGGAATTAATTAGCTGCCTGCATTCATCAGTTAATTATCATGATGGGTCGAGGCAATAATTAAGTTTTTCTCACAGCGGTGTGTCAGTTAGACGACAGTGGGATCTGAAGCTCGTCTCACAAAGACACCTCAACGTAGTCAACACGCAAGTCTAAAAACAAAAAAAGCTACGATGACAGCTCTGAGGAACCGGCTTATTAAATTAGTTTTGTTGAAGCCCATACTTACAGGGTTTTCCCTAGTGTTCTGGTGGGGGGGTGGGGGGATGATTTTCTTTCTAAAATATATTGATGTTATTTCTTTAAAAATTATTTCAAACGATTACAAGGTTTTCCCAACACCTGCACAGTTTTTGTTTTTATTTGGGGTTTTTTTTTAGTCTTAGGATCAATTGGATTTTTTTGCTCACACTAATGATGGATACAAGTAACTGATATGCAGAACAGATATGTTGTTGCGGTATTAATTCAGTCCTTGTTGTGAATGTTTTAGAAGAACTTCAAAGCCACACTTCACTGAAATACCTATAAGATAGAAAGAATCGTTTAATAGCGGTTTTGTTTTTTGTTTTTTTTACTGAAGAGCTACAAAATAAATGTTAAATATTTATTAACTGTATAGCACAATAGTGTAAACCTGTCCTGTTTGTGTCACACCGGTAATGTGTTCCACACTTTGATAAATATAAATAATAATAATACATTTTATTTGTATAGCGTTTTTTTATGCCAATCAAAGACGCTTTACATGAAGTAAAAAAAAAAGAACAATAAGAGTCCGACTACAATAAGAAAAACAAAAACAAACCAACAATAGAAAACAAAGTAAAAGTAATCAAACATTAAAAGCAATCTTGAATAAATGAGATTTTAAATGGGATTTAAAAGTGTTGAGGTTGGAACAGTGACGGATGGTTGGGGGAGTGAGTTCCAAATATGCAAATAGTTGTTTATATATATATATATATATATATATATATATATATATATATATATATATATATATATATATATGATCTACAGCCCTTAGATCTGAAAAAGTTTTGTCTCAGGTTGTGCTCACATTACTTTGAAATTGTACATAAGACAATGGTAGGTGACTTTTTTTCCTCTTATGTCAAATAACACTAGTTTTAGTTACCTTACAAAGTCTTTCAGTTTAATTTTTGTAAGTATTTTAAGACATTCATAGCAGTTTTGGGCAGAAATATGATCCATTCATGTCTATCACATTTAAAAATGGTTTATTTTGTTGCCATGACCTTAAGTACAAGTGAAAAATGACTTGCAGAAAGAAAACATAAGAGAAAGGTGTCATTAAAAGAAAGAGAATACCATACAATGAAATGTGAAAATATGAGAACCAAATGTATGTTCCCCCAAAGAAAGCCCCCCTGATAACAATTATATAATAATATAATATATACACACACACACACACACACACACACACACACACACATCAAAGAGTAACTTCTGAACCTGATGTGATTATAAAAAGGTGGCTTCCTTCAGTTGTTTCTGCTACATCATACATTCAGCCAATCAAACTGAATATATGGTACGTGTCTCAGAGTTGACTGACATGTCAGAGTGCTTTCTTCACTAGATGCAATATTGGCTTTTTTGATTGACAAGGTGGTGCAGCTGTGGATGAGATCCATATAGATGAGCGTTACTTGCGTGGCTGCCATCACTGTGCTTTTTACACTTAGTATTGGCAAATCCATGGTAGCATCGGCTCTGTCATTATGCAATTTTTCCCCACCATAATTACTTGCTCCGATCTCTGATTGATCCTGGTTGAATTTCTAAATGACGAAGATGTTCTAAAATGTTTATTCCTCTGAACCTTTATGTCATCTTTGACTTCAGTGTTCTTCATTTTCTGCTTCCATGGCAGAGATGTTTTAAGCCATACACTCCAATCGGTAAGACAAGAGGCATTTGCTTTTGTTTAACAAGCTCCTGCCAAAAACAACACAGCTTTTAATATACGTGACCTATTTTTCAAGATGATAAATAGGAATATTCTGTATGATGTGCAAATTTATAAAAGTAATACTTATAAAATAGGCTTAGGCTTGTGTTGAAGAACTTAAATATATAATTAACTCTATAATTAGGAAATAGTATCAGGAAACTGACAGCTATCAAGCCATCATTACAGTATGGCTTATTTTAATGATGCACATGCATGACAAAAAAAATAAAATAAATACACTGTCAAACAGTGAGACTGCTGAGGCCAAAGATGATCACTGGCAGAGATGAGGAGATGCTGCGAATGCCTGAGTACAAAACTTTATCATTGCCCTATCATTAGCATACAGTGGACAGGCAGCACTTGGTGGATTGTGTCCTTAGATTGAGACTATAAAAACATTTTCTATTCACAAAGTCCACCGCATCTACCGGGTCTGCAATGAAGGAATATGGCTGCAATCTACTGCCTCAATATAACATATATAAAATGATATCATAAATCATTATGGAGAGGGAAATGGTTCTGCCGCTCTCCAAACACTGTTGTCCTGTGAACAGCCCATCTTATTGTCTCTAAATTCAATAGTCCCCCCCCCATGTGCTTCTTTTTATTACTTGTCTCATTTATTGCTGTGCAGTGTCTGTTCATATCGGGTTTTGTAAATGAAGTTTTTGCAACAAAGGTTATTGAAATAAGTCCGTGGGATCCTCGAGGATAAGTGTTGCTGGTGAGAGTTAATTGGCTTTTTGGATCTGCTCTGGAGTATGTTAGCTCTGCAGGCTAAGTTACCATGGCGATCCACCTGTCCTATGAAGTGAAACACCTTTCTGAGGTGGAAACACCAGGGCTGAAACCAGTGTTAACTCCCTGTCCAACTAATTTTATTGTGATTGTAAGTGCTGAAAGCCTTCTGAGGAATATGAATCTCCATAATCTGTTAAACTATTTCTTTGTTCTTTCCTCTTAAGCTCTTTGTTTATTCTTAATTAAAAAATACACCGTCTGTTATGAATGAGATTTGAATGCAGCCGGAAAACAGTTGATTTGGTACAATGGAGAGGAGTAAAATAAATCTATATCAGGATGAAAGAAATGTTTAATATTCTACCTCTTCGGGGCGGCCCAGGGCGGGGGTACCAGTCAGGAGGATGGCCCGCTTAGCACTCTGAATGAATGGAACCAGGATCTTAGTTCGTGCTGCATTCCGGGTCTTTAGGTAATGTGACTCGTCCACTATGACCACGTTGAAGCGCTGCCTGCTCAGAGCCTCGACCAGCAGGCGAGCATCGGTGGTGAGCAAACCGTAGCCCAGCACGGTCACCTTACTTCGGCTGATGCCCCTGGAGGAGCAAGGACACACATCAATTACTACCACTCACATATGCAGCTAAAAATAGACTTTACAGTCACTGGTAGAGACATGAAAATAGTTAAAAAGAAGGGGGGAGAAAAACCATTAATAATTAACCCACATGACCTACTCAAATAACTTCTATTGTCCTTCATAATATCATTGAGGTTACCACAGTTTAGTTGAGGTCAAATCCTCTATTTCGTATGGGAAGGTTCCTACCTGAGTCAAATGACCTGGAAGTATCAAAGTGGCAGCCATGATAAGAGCCGGTTGAAGTCTAAATGCTACACAAAAGGAGCTTTAATGCTTTTTTTTTTTTTTTTTCCTTTCTCCCTTAACAGAGGATAGACTTGACTTGACTTGTTCATAATTGACAAATCTGTCAATTATTTTTCTCAAATAGCAGATAGATTGTTTGATCAATACAAAGTCAGAAAATGCTGAAAATAGCTTGTTCTCAAAGGTCTTGTTCGGTGTACAAACCAATAATATTAAGCGCACTGTAAAGGAGAAGCAGGAAAATATCAATTATTAAACCCGCTGGTGCTGAAATCATTATTGACGTAGCGTTTTATACATCATAATCATTTATCTATTGAGATGATAATCAGATAAAATAATATAATGCAATGGAAGTGGATAAAAATACGAAAAAACACATGACATACCAAAAATATAATAAAGGAGGTGAACACAATATGAATGTACTTCAAATAATGGCAACTAAACATGACGCTGTAAATGATATAAAACTGTAAATAATTTGAATTTGAAATAAATACTGTACATGTGGTAAACTGACTGCAAATGTAATACCATTTGCCAATGAAATAACACTCTTGGTGAACAAACTAATAAGGTGGGCGAGTATGCATTGTATTAGAATGATGATCTGTCAATCAGCTTGACTCATGTCGATAGATAAGAGTGGACAGTGTGTAAGTGTGAACAACCGCTGTCAGTGTCACAAGCATTTTCCCACACTTTCCTGACTAACAGCCTATTTTCCATTTCAATTCCAACCTTGGTAATTAATTCAGATTTTTAACCAGGCCGTTTATGCATGAAACAATACGGTCAGAAATGAGAATCTGCAATGCACTCTTGGTCGTCCATCGTCTCAACACTGCAGCTTCATTCTTTGCTAAAATATGCAAATAAGCACCGACAGTACAGCAGTTGCATAATTACTCCGCAAACTCTGATTATTTCTGCACTACAGTTGTCTTTTTCGTACATTACGTTTTCCTTAGGGTCAAGGAAAAGTAGGAGAAGAAAGGAGGTAATTTTGTTGACTATTCAACTGTAACTGACATTTTCTTTGGAGGGGGGGGGTTACTGTGTCATTGCATTATGAAAACCATCATATTGAAGCGTATGGTTAAATTTAACAAATGCAGTGACAACTTTTATTTATTATAATTTTTTTTTATCTGTAGCGTGTGTTCTATGTCAAGAGTTAAATTGACACTTCACATCTGTTTATGAATGTCAGTGTTTACTGTACTGGAAACCGACACCTTGAGGTAAAAACGGCGTGCGGCAGAGATGCACAGATCCACAATCTGGGGCTGTAGGTTCCTCATACAACCCCTCCTCGGCAGTTAAGGAATCCATTCTGAAGCAGCAATGGCATATCTATATTTTCCAGGTTACACACAGTCCTAACACAAACACACAGCTACACAGGCGCAGTCACAGATAAACAAACAAACAGCGAATGTGGAACCATAAAGGCGACGTTCAGCTGCATGAGGCTCAATAAGGGCCGCCAAGAAATCAAAAACACTTCCAGCATCTGTCAGGCGCTTACTCTTTGCCTTCGCCACACACATTTTCCAAGCTGAAATAAACCTAAGGTGCCATTCATGTTGTACAAAACAAGTGAGTCAAAACACCGAAAGGAGGTGCTGCATAATTTCCTCCTGCTTCCCTGTTCAGTCATTAACACATCGGGTTCAAGGACACATTTTTTTCCCCTAGAGGGGTTTCACAACCTCTTTGCTCCTCATCTGTGATGTGAAGTGGGGAGTTTTTTTTAGCCCCCCCCCCCCACACACACACACACACACACACACACACACACACTCCAAGCCACCGATGTGGAAAGTTTGTTTCATTCAAAAATAAAAACTAAAGCAACTAAGAGAGAAAGTTGAGGCAACAATAAAAGTAAGGATATGCTGTTCTTCAGGCTTATATGCCACATTAGTCAACAATGCAGAAATACACTGCAAACCTCAATCAATACAAACCACTGTGAAAATGAGGCACATTTTTCCACAGCAGCATTTTTCCACTTCCTGCATTGGAAATTTCACCTCTTGTTCAATATTGCAGATGTCGCCTTGACATGATTTGTCTGTCAGCTCTGTCAAACATCGGCCCCTGCTGCCTCCCGACACCGAGGGACACTTTGAGATTAATTTGTCAGGACCAACTTGTCTGTCCATCACACCGCTGGTTCTTGCCTCAGCTTCACACCGACATGGCTGACCAAGTATGTTCACATTCTTTTTTCATCTCTTTAGGCCAATTATAACCCCTAAATGCTAAATACCAGGCTTTATATGAACAAGAGTCAGCAGAAATGACATTTCCACTCAAGGCATATGGACAACTTGTATTTATATCCAAATAATGCCTGTAACCTTTCACTTAAATAATCCTATGCAATATGGACACAACATGTAGGGGAGGTGAGGGTATTGTTTTTTGGTTTGTTTCAGCAACTTTATGATACTGATAGGACATGTCTCCCTTGAAAAAGAGATCATTGATCTCAATGGGACACACCTGGGTAAATAAAAGTTAAATAAAAAAATTATGTAAAAAAAAAAAAAAAATACCGGATCGATTTCCATGAAAATGTCAGGGAACGTGTGAGGTGGTCCAGAACAGATCCCATTCAATTTTGGGTGAATATAGGTCAAAGGTGAAGATCAAAGTCACCAAAAATATAGGGCAAATGTTTGCTCGGGGCAGGGTTTGTTGATCCTGGCACCATTTGTTTACTTTGCAAAAAATATCCTGAACATATTTACAAGCTCTGGAGACTTGGAACAGACCTGCAGATTGACATTACATAACATGTGATTCATTGTGGTGCTTATTTTCATTTTGTGGTGATGTACTTTAGATGTCCGAGATTGGGTATTATGAAGGTTTCATGTTGGAAATAAGTATTTACATTTTACCATTATTCTGTGGATTTGATTTGTCTAGTAATCCATGCCTAATCTCACACATTTGCTTTGAAAGTATTCTCCATAAATGTGGGTATTCAAAATTTTTTTTAGACAATCTTCTAAATTAAAAAAAAAAAACACAACACTATTAATATGTTTTTTTCTCAACAATTACACCATCCACACACTGGAAATAAGGAATTACCTTGCCACTGGGTAATGACTTTTTCTTTTCTCTGTACAAAGGAAAATTATCTTGTCAAACGCAATTCAAAAGATATTCCAGCTAATTATGAGCTATATTTAACCTGTAACAAGCTACATTAATGGTTTGCATAACATTCCAGCTGAGGAATAAGTAGGAATTTTGCTTAACACAAGACAGTTTGACGACTATCTTTAAGGACATAGGCCTGATAAGAGAGTCTGGATGAGACAAAAAAAAAAAAACCTGTAGTATCTCTTTAGAAAATATATCAATATGAAACACATTCTCGACTTCCCATATAGTCACTATACACGTATTGACCCATTTTTAATATAAGCGCAATTATTAGTGCAGCTTTACCAGAGACAGAAAGTCAATGAATCAGTTATCTATGAGGTCAGAATCAACTGTATGCCTTTGTAGTTTAGAAGTGGAGACGCAGAGGGGTGTGTTCAGATGACCTACATGGTGTCGCTCTTGTTCTCCACCAGGTTGATGTCTCCAGGCTGCAGCTCAGGGATCCACCTCTCCAGCTCCTCAATCCAGGGATATTTCAGGGACGATGGCACCACCACCAGGAGAGGCCACTCCTGCCTGTAGGTGTATGCAACCGCGATGGCCTGAACCGTCTTCCCAAGACCCATCTGGACCGACCAAATCAACACGCAGTGAAGGGGGAGAAAAACAAGTCAATCGTACGCCGACTCTGCGGTAAATTGCATATGACGGCCGGGCTGATGTGAGGCCCAAGTGTAATAAGGTCTCAGAATGATTCTCGTGTCAAAACTGATTAGGCACGTGGGAGTGTTGCACAGGCCTGACAAATTAATTTGGAAGGCATGCAGCACAGTCCCAGGTTAATTTTTTTTTTTTTTTGAGGGGGGTGGGTATGGATTTCCTGAGCAAACATTGTGTGTGTGCTTACCTCATCAGCTATCATACATCTGTAAAACAAAGAAATAAGACAAAACTTTATCAGATGGATCTTGAAGCAAAGAAATCAATTCATATCAGGTGGCATCCTTTATATGACTGGTGTTAAATATAAGGCCTGCGGACCAAAACTGAACCACCACATTCATTCCAACCTGTGGGATGTAAAGTGCATCATAATGACATTTTTTAAAAATCAAAATCCTCAGACAAAAAGTCAAAATTATGAGATTAAAGTCATTATTAGATAAGCAACGGGTAATTATTAGATTTAAAAAGTCTAAATGATGATTTAGTAAGTTACAATTTATGATGTAGGACTTATTTTTCATACTTTCACATCTGTTTAGTTTAAAAAAAGTAATGAGTCTATTCTGAGAATATAAAGAGTATAAAGTACAGGTATTTATATAAATTTAAAGAGTATAAAGTACACATATTTATACATAAATGTAGGGAGTAAAAGTAAAAAGTAACAAGAAAACTAAACAATCAATTAAAGTACAGATACCTAAAAACTGTGCTTAAGTACAGTAACAAAGTACTTTTACTTAGTAACAAAACTCCTTTCACAACCCATCTTCTCAAACCTTTTTGGGTGCAGTGGATGCGCACTACACTACACTGCATACAGTGACGGCGATGAGGTGAAAATGCCACCTAGGATTCAGCTGTTCTTGGATGTATTACAAGTCTGTCACTTGAAATTTAGGAACGCACCAGTGCTTTGAGTTTAAGCAGTGTTGGTGCGATGTGGAGTTTCTTTTGTTTCTTCTACTCTGTGTTTGATGGAACTCTTTGTACAGACCATAGTGACTTCATCCTTTTTCCAGCAAGACTACGGAACATAAATAACACAGTATGCAGGATCTGAGATGGGTTTGGTCAGATACACTTGCAATTTATTCCATTTGGGTGTTGTTTTGTCCCTATGATTGTGATGCATCACTCATAACTGAACTTTTAATGATCTTCACTGTAATTGTTATGAAGAGATTAAAAGGGATTTTTTTTTTCTGTTGGTATGTCCCAAACACAAACCAAAATGTAAAGCAGCTATATGCTCCTGAGACCCAGCAATACAAGAAGACCCAGGTTCGATTCTCGGACCGTGGGGGCCGTTCTGTGTGGAGTTTGCATGTTTCTCTCCCCGTGTCTGGATGAGTTTCCTCCGGGTGCTCCGGTTTCCCCCATCACCCAAAAACATGTTTGTTAGGCTAATTATCCTCCAGCCAGGTAAGTGACCATGAGCCTGGCTCTGCATCTGGGGATGGGTTCCCAGGCACCACCCATGACTGCCCACTGCTCCTTACTAAGGATGGGCTAAATGCACAGGACACATTTGTACAATTGTATGATGATAATAAAGTACCATTTTATCATGTACTAGTGGACAAGAGTTTCATTGTTTTACTTTTTAAAAAAAAGTCCACTGAAAAGGACATTATATTAAAAAATTTAATAAAATTAT
Organism: Siphamia tubifer; assembly: GCA_020466265.1. Classification (NCBI taxonomy): domain Eukaryota; kingdom Metazoa; phylum Chordata; class Actinopteri; order Kurtiformes; family Apogonidae; genus Siphamia; species Siphamia tubifer. The sequence goes on from CM035784.1 coordinate 14,642,745, forward strand.
CTATACTATATATATATATATATATATATATATATATATATATATATATATATATATATATATATATATATATACATATATAAAATATCTTAAAAAAAACTGTTGCACCATTCTGTTTCCAATTAAGGCAATTATTGAATGTAAAATAAATGGCAAAAATGTTTCCTTACTGGGTCTCAGAGGATATGGAACTAACATACACATATAGGAAGGATTATGTTCACAGAAGTCGTGATTGTTCTGTTTGCTTGTTTGCCTTGGAAAAGTAAACTTTCAGAAATACCAAGCTTCAAATTGGAAAACAGACTTTCTTCGGCAAATGCATCAGTATCAAACACAGTCATTACTCCCTACTAGAGAGTATGCAGAATATGTGGATGTGGACAAGGTGTTGGGGAACAGTAGAACAGGCACTAACCTGAAGAAAAGAAGCAGTAGCCACGATACAAACACACATTCAGTATTTATTCATTACTGCTGTTTTTATGTAGTTCTGCTTTATAGTGTCCACAAATTGCCTATGTTAATCAAGTTTGTTCTATGTACTCAGTGGTTGCCAGGGTTTATAATCACATAGCATTCATGTATTTAAGGTACCCTGTTGATGATGTAGGTTTTGTTAAATAAACCCATAAAAATGGCTACTCTTCAAAAAAAACACATGAGGTGTATTGTGGTTTATTGAAACAACATTTCTTTCTATGGGGTTCTGTTACACATCTTGGTTAATAAACTAATGGTGCTATGCTACATGGCAAGGAAACCAGTACTGTCTTGATGTGTTTCAACGCAACTAATGGTGCCCATATAAAGGTGCGTTAAATAAGACTAAAATACATCCATACCTACTACTGATTTTCTAATCATTTCCACACGTGCTTTTGTAATAAATGTGTTAATTTGTAAAAAGACTTAATGGACATGCTGTAGTTTTCCTATTTGGTAAATATTTGCATGCTTTTTATATGTTTACTGGTATTATATAAAAAAAAAATCTTACTATCCCTATGTTGCATAAAGTGAACATTGCAAGCTTATCATATCATATCATATCGTATCGGATCTCATCTTATATTATTATAGTATTGCAAAGCAGCCACAGTCATCCATTGTGTGTGTAGAAATGATACTAAATACATGTTAAATGTAGCTGTCCCAAAAGTGCGTGGGCACCAGTACCCATACAGCACACATCCATTTGTTTCATACGAGTAGTACAATAATACTTGCAAATTCAACTGTGCAGAGGCAGACTTCTCCTAATGCACCTTTTCAAGTATGTTTTATGACATTATTTTATTATGGAAACTAAAGCTACGACAGAGGTAACAGCTCCCCTCTTTTGGCTGCCTCTTCACTCTGATACATCATGTTTCAGCAGCCGTAAAACAAGCCAGCTCGCTTCTCTTTACACAATACATTATCAAGAACAATGAAAGCAAGACACATTCCTCAGCTGAAGTTGTCCCTGTGGAGAAAGTGCAGATAGATCAACCTCTGGTTCTCCCTGCCCGCTGAGTTTGGGCCTATTGTCATGACCTTGCTTATTCATAAATGCTTCCAACATCATGTCAGACCAAACAGTGCAACTGAGCGGCTCTGAATACCTCAGACACACTCTCTCATTATTTTTTCTCCTCCTCCTCCTCCCCTACTTCCTCCCCCCCATCTCCGCCCCATTTCTCTCTTTCAGCTGAGGAACATGATTAATGTGCACCTTGCCACTGGTGGTTTTTCTAATTGCCAGCACACTGGCCCAGTCAGCGCAATGCACACATGCACACACACACACACACACACACACACATAAACCACACACACCAGCCAACATGTGCGTGAAAAAATGCACACGACAGCATGCCAAGATACAAAAATGCGCAAAATATTCACACACAGTCATGAACAAAACGAACTGTGCCCGTAAATGCAACTCATGTAAATGAACACACACACACACAGACACACACACACGCACACTTGTGCTTGTGCATACGCCCACACTCACACACCCACGCTTGCAAACTGGGGAGGGAGGCTGGCTGGGGCAGGTGCTTGCCATTTCTCAACACATTAATCATCCTCCTTTAAATAACCTGAGTGTCGTCTTGACGGTTTGAGACTGCGAGGATGCTGCAGTGCTGTTGCCTGACGACGGCACGGTCCCCGTCGGCGCATCTTTTCTAATGTTATCTCTGAAACCCACAAGCCCCAAAGTGTCAGGAAATGGGCTCTCCTACCTCCCAAGCTGGCTACGATTATTTGATGGCTTTGACCTCTGTGCATTGATGTGTTGTCTGGCCCCGTGTCTAACCCCAATTTTCTGGCTCTTTTAAGGTTCTTTTTGGAAGGACTGGACCTGCACTGAGTGACGGTCAGAGGAAAAAGTGCTCAGGGGTTGGACTGCACAAAAGGCTGACTCAAAAGGTGCTGTGCCATGCTCGGCCCCCGGTAGGAATTCACACACAGATATGGGTTCACAGTGCAGCGCTGCTATTAAATCCAAGTGAACTAAAATCAAAACAAAGTGGCCTTTGGTGGAAGAGAATAAGTCTGTTTATTTATATTTTTTTGTACAGATCAGAGATGATGTCTTAAAAGAATTAATTTAAATGGCAAGTCTGAGCCCAGAAAGTTTAATCCCAGGCTATTTGCTATCTTTGCCTGCCTCTTATACATGTTATTATAATATGCAGCTATGAATAAACAGCATCACTCCTACCATGAGCTGAAATATGACATTTCCTAATATTTCAAGTCAAATTATATTGTATATAATATTTACAGTACATCTGACATTTATGTTTGATAGAATTCATTGCTTTTTATCCAACTATGACTGTTCACTGCAATATTTACTGCAATTTCATTTTTATAATGCTATTATATTCTCAGATGATGGTGCATATGTCAGAGAGAAACACTCACATTAATAAAGCTGAAGCATTACAGCGCATGATTCATTTTTCTCTATTATAAAGCAAAAAAAAAAAAATATACGTCAATATAATGATTCAATTACATATTTTGTACAAAACTTCCAAATGTGACAGATGGAAAATGGTGAGGTACATCAGTATTCTAAACATGCTGTTCAGGAGTGCATTGATTGCTGAAATAAATATGAGGTACAATAATTGTTTGATATAATTCACATCATTATCGGTACATCTTTCCCCGATCACACAAACTCCAGCTGGATATAGACTTCATTTGTCATAAACTGGTTCTTTTTCCATTGGTTCTGTAATCTCTTCTTTACATCCCGAATGGCTACAGGTCACTAATGGGGAGTAAAATTACCTTTTTTCATGGTCTATAAACGACATCTCGTACTTTCCACACATGTATAACTTATAATAAGAGCTGGGGTTTTTTTTTATTTTTATCAAAAGCTAGTGAAAATTGTTGAATATGATACCTTAAAAAGAAAATACTCTCTAATTGAAGCAATGAAAAGATATTTCTTTCTTTTCTTTGCTCATTTACAAAAAAAAAAATTAATCACATGAAGGTGCCAGTAGTAGTATGTTAGATAACAGCTCTGAGCACAGACTCTCAACGGTGCTACAGATACTGTATCTCCAAATGTTCTGCTGACTACTGCAAGTGATTTAATGGAAGCACCCGGTTTGCTCTCCCTATGTGATAAACAATACATATACGCCATTAGAAATGTGGCATTAATATATATCAACTTGTATGTTTACACAGCAGACAATATCTGTGGAATGGACTTCACAGTAATTTGACCATCACGGAGCGAGACAACACAGTCTGGTTATTGATCTCCTTTTGCATCGGCAGACTGGGCCTTATTCAATCAAATCGCAAGTAGTCATTTACAATAACATTTTGGACAGATCATAGCAGCGCGGACATGCACTGACTCACAACACGGTCGACGCTGTAATGGAAGCGGCCAAGAAGGCAAACTTTACATCCAAAGTTTCAGACACCTGGGAAGGTCCTGTTTTTGCTGGATTTGACTGCAGCAACCCGATGAATTGTGTTTTAAAATAGCTAAATGTACAAAAATGTCAGCTCTCAAATGCCCAACTTCTGCCCAACTTTGCAGACAATACAATCAACCACATCTCATGGGTTTTTATTGTCGTGCTGTACCGCAACGTTCCCACATTACCCGTCATCTAGCTCCATAAAATTCACTCGCCCTCCTACACAGACAGCACAGACAGATTCAGCGGGCTGCGTAAGCATTTGAATTGCAACGATATTTGATGTTTTGGTTCGGTACGCTTGATGCTCTGAATGTGAAAAAACACAATCAGTATGAGATTTAAAGGAAAAATCCACCTACGGATCCTCCCACACTGTTGGAAATCTAACATCAATCTGTGATGTTCACTGCATTTCAGGAGTTACTTTATAATGAAGGACTTCCATTTACCTTTTTTCCTCTCAGCCTGCCTCATCTATTTCCACATGGTGATATCCTACATTTGCAGATTTGCAGAATTGGTCTGCCTCATTCAAAAGTGCCGTTCAACCATATACCATATGGCTCTTTTAAGCTATTGTAGATAGACATACAGTGAGATTCCCCACAGTCTTTGGTGAGAAAACTGATGACATCATACCGTAGCTTGAATATTTTTAGTATTTACTTGTTGGCGATGAGATCAATATATATTTGACATCTCTTCTCACTTTAAAATATGTCCTTCGAAACCAAAACATTTCTAGAAAAAAAATAAATATAAATGATCATATAAATCATATAAAACTCTATAAGACTGTTTTTCTACATTGCATTTTATAATGAGCTTATCGTCCACAATGAAAATGTATGTCATGCACTATACAGTGGTTTACTCTGCATGAATGATAATATCATAATCATCAAGTAGACACTGTCATGCAATACTTTTTAGCTGATATATTGACACTTCTTTCCTCATTCTGTCCATCATGGAGAAAAGCATTTCAAATGAGCCAAGTACAAGTATATTTCAAGCATTGCATTAAGGGTTCTTTGTAGCAATAATATTGCTAGGCTAGCAACAAGTGTCTCATTAAAGCTGTTTTTTTTTTCTCTTCAAGGTTTTTCAGTTAAAGAGTATGAATTCCACAAGCAGACAGTATAGCTGACAGTAATGATGGATGTCATCTGCTATAAAAGAGAAAAAAGAAGTCCATTCTGAACTCTTGGAGAAACGTTGCAATTTAGCCTTAATGAAAAATTAATCATTCTATCTGTAGACATGAATGGTTCATTTGAAGATGATGAAAACATTATTATTAATGCTATATTCCATTTCTGAAAATAGATCTTTTTTAAAAATCAACATAAATCTTATATATTGGACCTTTGACCTGCAGGAGCCTGATTACAAAGGATGACGACTGAAAAAAGTCCAAATCACCATCATTTCTCATTGTCCTGAATATGTGCTCAGCTGTTCAAGCTCAACTGCTGTGTAACTGTGCGTTATAGATCATTTCACTTAAAATATATTTTTCATTGTTTAATATACAGTTTAAATGCATGTTTACTTTATCTTGTATATACATATAGTGTTTGGTTCATTCACCCTTGCTGCCCCTGAGTCAAGATTTTTAATGTCCGGGTTAAACAAAGGTTAAATAAATGAATTAAAAAAAATTCTTAGAGATATCTTTTTTTTTTTTTTTAAATAGCAAGTAGAGCTGCACAATATATCGTTTGAGCGTCGTCTTTGTGATGTATGTGTGCGCAATAATCACATCGCACAATTTCAAGGCTACCTGACACACACTGCACACAGAGGTCCAATCAGAATTGTTCTTAATCAGTTTGGAGTGAGTTGCTGGTAATAACAAAATGAGAAAAATGAGCAATGAACCACAGAAAATCTTCATAAACAAAGCCTCGGTGCCAAAAACTAAAGCAACGTCAGTTATCTGGAATTATTCTGGCTACAAGTAGAATGCTTTTGAAGCACGTATTCTATGTCAACAGTGCATCCCACCTGTTGCCACAACTAATTTGTTTGACCATTTATGTCGGCACCACACGGATTAGTGGTTCTGGGCCACTCTTCCTGGACCAAAGCCTCCAGTTGGGTCTGTTTGGATGGTCTCCTACCCATCCCTCCACAGATTCTCTACATGCTTTAGCTCAGGATTTGGAATGGGTCATAATATCCTTGAACCACCCCAGCACAACCTTGGTGGTCTACTTTAAGACTATTAAGAAAATACATTGGACTGAGTAAACCTAGGGTATGAATATGGTGATTTTTTTGTAAATCCACGAATAAAATACTCCTGAAATGAGTTTTTTTCTCAAAGTATCATGTTTTGTTCCTTCACTTATCTATCACATATATGTCACAAACAAACATGGGGAAATTCATTCTTCTCATTACAAAAAAAAGAAAGAAAATTAACCAAATATGGCAGGGGTATGAATAACTTTGAGAATGACTGTATGTATAAAAATCTTTTTTTTCCCAATATGGTGCAGCCCTATTGGCTTGTCAAAACTGATTAAATTAAATGTTAATATTCAACTGGAGCACATAAAACACTTCGTCGTCTCAGATAAATATTGAATGCAGCCTTCAAACATGCAGATACAAACACACTGTATGAGTGTTCGATCTACTTTCAGCTTCCACCACCTACAATATTTTGTGCTAATGCCACTTCTGCTCGTCTCCAGAGAAAAGAAGCACCCAAGGCTGTTTTTTGCTGTCACACTGATGCCAATTGACTGAGGTAGCTGTCCACACTGCAGCGAGAGCCAATTGACTTCTGACCCACCCATGAAACAAAGCAGTGCCTCCCAGTGTTCCTGAATCAATATGGCCGCTCCGCACCGTGGCAGTGTCGCTCAGATTGGCTCCCCCTGCGCTGACCTTCCCCAGAACCTGAGTGCACATCGACTGGTCGGAGAGGAGAAAATGGCCGAGTCTTGGCCAGTTCATGCTGCTAATTCTCAGCACTGCCAAACATTTAGAGTCTTCAAAGCAACTAGGAAACTTCCCGCAGACTTAATTATTTTCCAAAAAGGTATAATATGAACCTTCTAAATTTATAATGCATTCCCCATAGACTTTGGTGTTTTCAGACTTAATTAATTAATCATATACCTCACACATTGATCATATTATATTAAGACTTGAAACATTATCGAATTCAATGACTAGATTTTTCAACAGAAGTGCCGACTTTCAATTGTTATGCACATGTCAAAATTGCTAACTTTTGCCATAATCCTTACTTTTTTTAAACTGGGAAAAAAATTGAGAATTGGACTCATCTTTATGGTCACGAAATTAACACTTGCCAAGTATAAGGATATTTCAGTAATCTAGTGGTAGCGCGTTTGCAAATGTTTTATTGTAATTTATAGTATAATGTTGTTCAATATGAAAATGGCCTTACACAGAACTGAGTAAATCAAAACACTGAATCATTTTCTTTCATTCCCATCATCTTCTCTTCAGCTATCATTTATAGATATGGCACTGTAGTTGAGAATTAATGCCCCAACTGTTTATATCAATGCATTCAATTTATAATCATTGACATTTCAATGAAAGAACAGGCCAAACAGAAATAGAATTTTACTTATATGCTAGTAAATGGGCCTCTTTTTATGGTTTACACATATTCTTAAAGAATTGAAAATGCAGAAACATACAGTTAAATCATGAATCACAGCTCTCTCTATGACAGTTAATTGTGAGAAAGAATGTAATGATTGTGACAAGCTGAAGATATTGAAAAATTAAAACATATAAATGGCATATAGACCTTTGGATAGAGATGGAAATTGATGCTGTTTTATTGAGAAAGAGCAAAGCCATTACCAATTCAGTCTACTGGACCAATTATTTATTGACTGTATTATTGATTTCTGATCCATTTAATGGATGGAAAAAGTCCCACGTAGGTTTTCTGGGTCAACAAACCTGATTTATTGTCTCTGTTATCCTTACAAGTTTGCCGCAGCATAGATGCATGAATGTGTTGACATTGTTTTGCAGTGTAAGAAAACTATGTCAGCATCAATAAAATAAATTGAGCTGCAGGGCAGACGCTTCCAACTTCTACTTTTTCTGGACAATTTAGAACCAGGTCTCAACTACATACACTTCTCAATTATCGTCCCTTCCTCTGAAATCATTTTCTACTCCACTTTTTCTACTGCATGACAAGGCATTTGTAAGTTTGAGGACAGTGTGTTAACTGATATCAACTTGGAAGAGTTATGGTTCCTGAAAATTACACTTTTTAGACACATTCCTCAACCACATATTATGGACACCAATATATGGAAGTTACATCAGCTTTAGTTGTTTGAAAATATAGCAATATATATTTACATTTTACAGATGTAAGAAATGGACACAATGTACTTGTCAGTCTAAATGTGTTGGACAGAGTCACATACATATAACTTCTGAGTATTTTGGATTGATGGTCAGAAATGACCAAAATCTATGCTGTAATATACAACTGCTGCAGTGCTTACCGTCCATTCTTTGACAAAGCAAACTCCACTCCTTCCTTTTGGAACGTCATCAGGCGCTGTAGGAGCTTGTGAGGAAGGCCTGACAGTTGCCGTGACCATCTTGTATCACAGCAAGAGGTCTGTGGGCCATTATCATCCATTTCCATTAGTAAGTCCTCATCAGTTTGCTGGTCCTTGTTCAGTCTGCCGGCTTAGATTTTAAGCTGAATTGATAAAAGGGGACAGCAACTATTAAAATGAAATATACATCTAAATGGCCCCATATTGGCAACATTTAGTCTAGATTTATTTTTTTTTAATCCACTTGGCAATAACAAGCATTTGTTCTCAACATATTTATGGCCTCTGTAGGTGTCTTTATCTAGGGCAAGCTACCCCACCTCTCCTCAAGCACTGACTGCAAAATAGCACAATTGTAATATGTAGCACACATGCATGACCCAACATTGTGGACAACCGATCTCTCAATTTTAGATGGGATGGTAAAGTTGCCTGTTTCAGCCACCTACAGTCACAAAGGGATTTAAGGTGTTGCCTCACTATTTTGTAAATCACCAATCAAAACTGATTATTGACAGAATACAACTAAGCACTCTGCAATAAAGCAGTCAAGTCACCTTAAAGGTAACTTATTTTTATTTGTTATGCTCTTATAATTATCGCAGCAGAAAGAGGGAAAATGACACAAAAATCTACCAATGTATATACCAACTATTGTGGTGCATTAAAGGAAACCACATAATGGTCAAGATGTGGATCTTTTTTATGTCCACGTGACACAGTAAGACAAAAATCTGCAATGTGCATGAACATGGCTTTCAATAAACAACAAAACCTTTGCACTCACCAGTAAATTGACACTGATGCATGACCCTTGTTGATTCATATAATTTTGACAATGATATAATAATGATAATAAAAATGCAATAAAGTGGATGGCACTCTTACCCCCTTTCTTACAAAAATTACAAAAATAATACCAGTGGATACAAGCCTTAACCAGAAGAAATCTAAAAGAATGAATGAATGAAAAAAATAATTACATTTTTTTTACAAAAACCAGGTACCACTACTACTATGACTACTACTGTTCAAACAGACTTTTATTTTTAGCCATGCACCAAATGCACCGATAAGGCTAGTCACAAATACAATGCTTAAAATAATAATTTGGCCACAAGCCAAATACCGAATACTGATACCCATATTATTTTCTGCTTATTTTATTTTTGACATTAATTAACCATCATTTTGAACTTGGGTAACAGGGAAGCCTTTTAATAATTACATGATAATAACTGAACAGTCTTTGAGGTTGCCAATATCTTTGAATGACCACTAATTAAAACAGACACATTTCTGAAACATTCTTAAATATTACCCAACAGAACACAGTGGATGCTGCCACCAATAAAATAATGCTTTACTAACAACTGATTTCAGTAAAGCAAAGCCAATTTTATCTGATGTTTGGCTCATATACAGTTTGTGTTAGGATTAGGCTAAGGGCTAAGTGTTAACTCCACATGATCATTAACTTCACAGTTTTTCTGTCCAAGCCAGAAAATGTCTCACAGTTAACACCACAACCTTAGTTATCAGGTTTGATTACACATTTTTTTGCTGATATTCATCTATGTAACAATCAAACAGTGCACAGTTCCACTCTTTACTAGGTTTTATTTGCATAGAGTCATAGCATTGTTCATGCAATATTTCAAATTTAACAATATCACAAGTCACACTATTTATTTTCTTTACCAATAATGCAATGTATCAGACATGACATATCTTTTATTCATTATTTATATTTTCCAGTAGTACACAGTCATTGAAAAGCTGTAAAAAAAGTTATAAATAAAAGTTCAAAGCACTTTTTATATGGCAAGTGCATAAATCTATATAACAATGTCAGGCTTTTTGTCTAAACGAATTTGGTTATACTGTTTAATATCAATGGTTTTATCGTTCACACACAGTTTGTTTTATCTTGTCTATTGTGAAAATGTGTGTCTGAAGACTCATACTTTATATACTCACATAAGATTTTATGAGTGACCTGTATATAAGGGAGGCATGTTAGTCAAGATATTTGAAGACACCAGCCATAATATTTACAAAAGGAAGTTAAATATAATATTCTAAACAACTTAAACCCAGAAGTCATAATGATAATAATGCAAAATTACGTAACAGAATGCAAAAAAACTTAAGACACTTACAAACCATAGCTTAAATTAACTAATATTTACCCACAGCCCACTGTAGTCAATACATGACTTACTGCAGGACATAAATTAATATTCAAACTGGAAGGTTTTTATTATATGTGTCATTTGTTCCTCTTCCTGTTTACTTTATGAGTGACCAACTAAAAAAAAAAGGTTAAAGGATAAGTTATGATAACATTAATTAACACGCAGCTAACACATTTATAGCACATTTAACACTAGCAGTACAATGGTGCTATTTCTACCCGTCTCAAATCATTCCGAAACCGGAAATAATATATTATCATCTTTCTTGCCTACCTGAGTATACAAGACTGAGGTGACGATAGTATGTTTAACCAAAATGCGAAAGAAAAACGTGGAGAAAAGTTTCCCAGTAACAGAGCCGGTACATGTCACCGGAAATCCGGTAGGAGCTTTTAATGCAACCCGTTTCAAAATATCACAATTCGCCTATAAGTAGAACAACTTTATAGCTGAAAATATTCTACTAAAACACGTGTCTCTCAGGTGCCATGATAAAAAAAACGAAAGGGGAAAAAAAAGACGACATATTTTGCACACCGTACGTACGGTACGTAAACAGCTTACGCACCCTCCCTGCCTGCTGGTGTCCGCAGCCTCTCCTTCTCACTCTCTCACAAATACTAGCTACTTCACCCTCAGATCGGTAGAGACAACGGCTGTGCACCGATTGTAAAGCGGTAAGACATCATCACATATCTACACTATCATGTCAATCAAGACCCGGTGTGTTTACCAGACGTTAATCGCATAGTTTTCATCATGTTTCACGAGCTAGTTAGCCGTAAACATCTCCCTTGCTAGTGCGTGACAGCTCGGGGCACCGGTGTTTGGCCGTTTTGTAGCGTTAGCAATCCACAGAGGCAGGTAACGATGGTTAGCTTAGCCCCGGCACGACCCAAAGCCAATAAAGAGCTCATAATGATACGTTTTTTTGTGGCAGAATTGCACTCCTCGCACGCAAACACGGTGTCCCATTTGGAAGCAGCCATACTTGACTCCGGCGTTGGTCCGTAAAGTAGACATATTTTAATTCAGCAATGCACAATTATTTAATAACTTTCAGGCCTGGTCCGACTGTTGGTCCCCCAGCAATGTATGCGGCAACAAATACTTATATTCACTACTAGCCGTCTCACATTTTGGACTCTAATTCACTTATTGTCCTGTGTAAGTAAATACATTATGTGCCGAATTTTAGCTTGAAGAGTCACATTTCCGACGGTCATTGACTGTACATCCAATCCGTTGTAATTCTATTGAAGCCAAGAATATATTAAATTATTTTTTTTCAGTGTAGTCTGGCATGATAATGATTGTCTCCCATAAATTATAACATTTTTTTTTATCAAAACATGTTGTGGTCTAGATGGACCATTTGAAAAAAAGTCATAGTGTAATCTATCAATTTCAGAGTATAATAAATTACATTAAAGGAAGTCCAGAAAGTCTACTAAATAAGGGCAATGGAGTTTTGATGATTAATGTGAAAACATTTATTTATAGGTCTAGTCTAGCCTTGCACATTATATAATGTGTAGTATAACTATGTTATTATTAGTGATGACATATTTAGTAGATATTCTTGGTACAGAGATCTTAAAAGAGGACACTTAAGCCCAGTTTGAACCAAATAGGTCATAAATCTTTTTGCATAATTTAATCCTTGATTAATGAATAGCCTATACCTATAATTCTGGACACTAGCTATAATAATTACTGCCTCATAAACCTAGAGGAATAAAGACACAACATGGAAGTTTGAGTTTAAGTTGCCACCACTGGGGTTCAGTGAAATGATGGCATCGTTTTTTTTCATTGAGGTACTGGCGGAGCCTGGTGGGTGGAGAGTAGATGTTGGTTTGTTCCCTGCAGCTGCTGTTTCAGAGAGTGGAGACGGATGTGTTAATCTTTACATGGCTGGCAACTGTGCTGTCCTGCTACATGCTTTATAGGATGTGTGTTGCATGTAAGCATACAGTACCACGGTGGGAAATTGTGACAAGATCGTGCATCATGTTTGTAATGCCTGGAGGGAGATGGTGCATTACAATTATAGTGGCAGATTTATCATGATCACCTACACATCTTTGTGGCTTGAAATAAATGCCAATAATTGTTTGCCAATATTGATTCACCCAGGCTTTCTCAGTCCACTGTAGCTCCTGCTCTGTTGACCATTCATTACACAGGTTAGGGCATATTTGGAACTGATGACATTATCAGTTATTGAGGTTGAGGACGCTGTGTAATAGCTTTCTCCAAAGATGTAGCTCAACGACTAAATAATTCATCGCCTTCCAGGGGGGAAAATCTTTCTTTCCTATAATATTTGGTCTGGGCCATTAAATAATTCAGCCGCCTATCCATAAATTGTTTGTTCAATTGGTGACCTTTTCATGGGATTAAGAAAGCACAATAATAAATTCTTCAGAGACCTGGCATAACGAATGGTACAATTATGAAGCAGGATTGGATCGGATCGGTTGTCGCAGCCTGGTGTTGGTTGCTAAGTGACAGCAGGAACTTTTCCGCCCACTGTGTTTGCTGTTAAAGTCTGAGTGACTGAAAGGACAAAAACAATCACATTATGGCAGTCTAGACTTCGCATACGACCTGCTTGTGACTCCCTAAGTCTTTAACAGCCTGTCAGTCACTTACTGATGAAAGTGCTTCTTTAAGTTTTTTTTTAGTTTTTTCCCCATAGCTCACCTACCACTCTTATTCGTTCTTTTACGTCTGCATGTTTAAAGTTGGTAGCATTTTTGATTTTTTTTTTTTTTTACTGAAATGAAAAAGACAAGTGGAAGTTATGACACTGTGGGCTTTAGTTTTCTTCTAAAGATAAAATGGAGGAGGTTAGGGGTGTGGTTTGTTCATGCAGATAAGCAGCTGCTCTTCTATTAATGAATATGTTTTCTTGTACATTGCCCAAAGTAAATTACATATTAGTAGTGTTTTAGTTTGACGGCTTTGTTTTTCAATGAGGGAGGGTATTTCAGGTGGCAGCGCTCTGAGTCAGTGGGATTAGCTGTAGCCTTGTCTTCTTGTGTGAAAAGCAGGGTGCCAGCTTTAATGGGAAGGTAGCCCAGTGAACAGCCTGGACTCACAGCGGCCAGTGCCTCCCCATCGACTCTCCACCTGGTCTTTGAGCACCTAGCTGGCCACAGACATGTCACTCCTGTCCTCCATCCTCTCCTCCTCCCTGTTTGTCTCCTCACTTTCTCCTGTCGCTCTGCTCTTTTGCATCTTCTCTCGGTCTCATCTCTTCTCTGCACTCTCCTTTTTCTCATTTCCATCTCCTTTTCCTCTCCATCTATCCATCCTGTGTCCCTGGCTGCCCTTCTTCCTCTCCTACCCCCGCCTCCATCCTAAAGCAGAGTAGCTAATGAAGAGCCCCATTTAGCTGGTGACTTTGGTTCAGTCAGACCTCCGTAGTGCTGGCCAGCTACGGCTGCCGTGACTGGCTGTTGAGGCTCTGACATCACACAGGGACCAGCTGTTGATTTGGCGCTGTCTCCAAGGCTGGCTTGCTTGATGGGTTGTGGCAGGTAGACTTGTGCTTGCACAGTACCCTCCCTCCCTCTGTCCTCCATCCCTCCCTCTCTCTCTCTCTCTTTTCCTATCTCGCTCTCTTTGTGACACCCACTCTCCCTCACCCTTTCCCTTTACACTCCCTTCTCCCTGTCTTCCACTCTCACACTGTCGAGCGAGCGTACAGGAGGCAGCAGGCAGCTGCCGAGGAGCGAGCTGGGAGGTGACTCCAGCCTCGTCTCCAGCAAATTGTGCCTCCTGTACAATGGAAACTAAGCGGTCGAGTCGCAGATGGGATGGAGGGCAGTGCTGCCGGGCAGGTAGGTCCTGCAGCTTGGAGCCACTTTGTTACTGAGCATCCACAAACCTGTACTGATGGGTCATTTTTATCTGGTTATCCTTTTACTGTCTTCACTATTTTATTTTTTTACTGTATTCTGTTGTTTCCATTTGAGGCTGTTGCTTTTTCTCCACGGTTCTACTTTATTGCAGCATAAGATGAAGGCATGCTCTGTTCATTGTTGTCTAAAAAAAAAAAAGAAAAGAAATTGCTTTTATGCTGGCACTTGTTTCTCCACTCATTTTCTAAAGGCATACGAGTAAGTCTGAAAGAAAGTGTGCTTCCCTTTTCTTTGGCTTGTTAAACTAAGCGCAACATCAGATTTGGTGTGCTGTCAGAGCTGTGTTACTCGGTGAGCTGAGCCAGAGCTTTTGAATGTTCTCAGTAGTTGCCAGAGCTGCTTCTGCTTTTCATTACGAGGATAATTATCCAAGATGAGCCAATAAGAGGCTTCGTTCTGCGTTGTTTTTCAGCCAAGCTCACCCTCTGTCTCCCCTGTTTCCCTGTTTGTTCTGCAGGTGTTTTCTGCAAATTGACTTTTAATGACTGGCTGACTTTTAAGTTATTCTCTCAAAAGACTCCATAGATATAAAAAAAAAATAAAAATGCTAGACTTGCATGTTGGTTTTCTCTGTTTATTGTTTCTCCCCTAATTGCCTAGATTGATATTCCCTGGAAGCTTTCCTATGGGATAGGTAATGGATTACCTACATGCTCTGCTGTGGATTTAATTTATTAAAGCTGGCTGGCTGCGCCTGTGTTGCGCCGTACCATGTTCACACTGGCTTGTGCGACCTGGAGGCAGAGCGAGCAGTGCAATTAGAAGCTCATTTGTGCCTGTTTATGTTTTTTTTTTTTCTGTTAATTCAGTCTGAGCTATTACAAGCAGTTCCTTAAACTGACACTGCCTCAGTCGCCATGAAATTGAGCCAAGCTGTGTATGAAAGTGATATAATTTCATAGGGTTTACACTAATCGTTTTCTGGTCCAATTATATAGCTCCCCTGTCAGTGCTTTCCTTGCTTTGCAATTAGCAGAAATGGCTAGAAAATGGGAGATTAGTTACTCAGTTAAGCAAAACACTGAAATCAATTTTATTGCAATGCCATGAGTGTGAACCAGCATTAGTAACCCAATTAACTATTTATTTGATGCCTGATTTTATTAGCCAAGGTGCTTATCTGCACAACTTGCATACTGCTCGAGCCAACTCAGATGAATCTATGTTTTGGTGTGAGTTTTGAAGTCGGTAATTAATTTTGCTTCCATTTATTATACCTGTGCATTTTTCGTGCCGTTTCTTATGGCTGAAATTGACATTAATAGAGCTAAAAAACATGAACAGGCAATTGGTAACCCACAGACATGGTGTTACCTATTGGATTTGTGTCTCTGCTTTTGCCACGGTGAAAAGAGATCTGTTTAGTATTCCACATCTCTGCAGACAATATCCCAGCTGTTTGGCACCGCTTGTACAGTTGTCGTCTTTATGTGACAGTTGCAAAAGCTCATTTCCAACAATGAGGGGAAATTATAATTTTTTTTTTCTATGCATAAAATGAGATCTTATGCAGAAATGTGTTACTTTTTGCGCAGATTTTTCAGAATCATTGGAGGATTTTCCTCATGATCCCACAGAAGCCGCAGAAGGTGATAGCTTTTTCCTTCTCCTCCTTCATTTGACTCATCTGCTTGTACTCTATTGAGAATAGAGCTCTGGATAGAGGAGCACATAGAGGGAGGGATTGAGGGTCCTTCACCTCCGGTTGAGCTGGTTATAGCCTAGACAAGAGCCCTGATCCATGCAGAGCTGAGCAGAACAGAGCGGAGGTGTAGGAGAGAAAGGTCAGCCTTTTGCAAGAAAGGCAGAGGCAGGCATCTATATGTGTGTGTGTGCGTGTGTGTGTGCGTCTGCTTCTGTGAAGGGGGAATAAAAGAAGTATAGTTGAGTGCTCCTGTTCAGTTGCTCCTGTGTGCATGCCACCACCAGTGGGCTCTTATATGCTTCACAGTGATTGAGAAATTTCTCATTAGCAAGCCATCAGACATAATTGTCGACGAGAATAGTCCGTGAAGAGCCTGTTGTGTAATTAACTCCGTTCAGTAGATAGCCAACCTGATGACCCTACTGTACGTTTTGCAAGAATGAGTCTCGTTCAACAATATATGTGCAGAGGAGAATGTGCCCATGCAGCTGAAGATATTTAAATAAACCCATTTCATTGCACTCCTTTGGAAGTGAGATAGTGCTTGCTTTTTTTAATTTTTAATTTTTTTTTTTTAACTGCAAACAGTTATTTTCATTGTAGGATTTGAAGCTTATCTGCATTTTAAATGCACTGCATACTTATTGTATAAAGATGGCCAAGTTTGATAGATCTGTATATGTGTGAGGCTGCTGACATGCTGACGGGCAAGGCAATAGAGGTGGTATGAAGGGGCGGTGTGACACTGAACGATGCCTGAGGGAGCCTCTTTAAGGTTGCTGCGCTCTGCGGTGACTGTAATACCAATGAACCACTCCCTGTCAGCTACTGCACAATACTGAAGAAGATACAGGCAGGCGGAGCATCTCTACAAGTTCCCTGCTGAATGTCTTTGTTAGAATGAGTGTCTGCATTTGGGTATTTTGTGGGCTCAAGCACCCATCGAATGCAAATGTCGCCTTTTGTCCACATTTGTCAAAACATATTTTTGAGTGTGCGTTCAATAGTGCACTATTGGCATGCATTGCAACAAATCTGTCTGCCTTCACCAGTGTCTACACACATGCACGTAGCCTCAGTGTGAAGTCCCAAAGCCAGCCAGCTAAGCTGCGGCTGCACTGTCCGCTCAGCAGCACTGGTCATAAAACCTGGAGTGCCCATGGCCAGGCTCAACCACATCACTGTCAAGAGTAACTCTGATACTCGGTGTGTGCACATTTGTGTGCATATGTGCTGCAGGAGCAGAACAGAATCACAGAATGGGTTCTACATTTTCCATTCCTTTTATTGAACAGTGCACTCCTATTCGTAGCTACTTGAACTGACATCTTTTCTATTTGCACTGAAGAGCAAGAAGGGCAAAACCTCAAACCACAGCACCAGGATGATGCTCCTGTCAGACTTCCTCAAGCTTGAATGCAGTGCTGGTTAGATTTAAGAAGAATAAGGACCCAAGAAAAAGAACAAAAGATGGCTGTTAGAGCTGCTGTAAGAGCACCACAGAGTGAAACTTACTGTAGGTATAGGCAGAAGAAGTGATTTTTTTTTAAAAGCCATTAAAATATGCAAATCACCCAAGTACAGACTGTAAGTTCTATGTTTTGTATTGAGATGTAAGTGACCATTTAAATAATATCAATATTGATGAGTGGAGCCTGCCGTAGGCATCCAGATTGCCATCATCACCATGTTTGTCAGTATAAGGGAGAAATGCTACAGGCTATTGTAGACATT
The DNA here is from genome assembly GCA_020466265.1 of Siphamia tubifer. Classification (NCBI taxonomy): domain Eukaryota; kingdom Metazoa; phylum Chordata; class Actinopteri; order Kurtiformes; family Apogonidae; genus Siphamia; species Siphamia tubifer. Next base: position 14,660,796 of record CM035784.1, read on the forward strand.
TCCCTCACAAATGAGCTGAGGTGTCACTCTGAAAAGATAGTATTTGGATTTTAAGTCTTATACGTAGGCATTTAATGAGGTTAAGTGGCTGTATTTAGGCCCTTAGTGCTCACATTACTTGTGTTTCTGGGAGGCGTTTCAAACAAAAGCCTACAGTAAGTAGTGATTGTTCACGGCATACTGCCCCCACCCATCATCACCTCAGTCTGTGGCTCTAGCTGCAGGCTAAGGTGTCAGCGAAGGAAGATTATAAAGTGAGTAGGGATTCCTCTTGACCTTTTTGGCTGGCACAGGGGTCGCACTCAGACCAGGTTGGGAGCAGCAGCCAGATCTTGGCACCGTTGGGTGCCAAAGTCAGCGTGGCGCTTTGCCCGCTCAGTGAGTCAGATTAGATGAGGAGGAAGCTGATGGAAATGCAGAGGCACAATGACAAACACGAGCAAAGGGTCAGGCAAATACATCGCCAGTCATTCAAGGAATAAGGTCATGTGTTAGTGGAGCAAGTTAGAGGCAGTTAATCAGAAACAGACTGCGAACACTAATATGGATAAGGCTGTTACACTTGCTCATCATAATTCATTTTATGAAATTTATTCAGTCCTTTCCTTACAATATTTTATCAATAAATGCAGCTTATAGTTGGCATTTCCAGATGTCTGCCCTGCATAAGCCGTATCACCCTGTCATTCAGTGAGAATGGAATTTGGTATAAAAATGTATGCCAGACGATGCGAAATTTATGTGCCACCAAATGGCAGAGGATTTTGAGCTGAGAAATGCTATCTTCCCCTGCTGCTCTGTGAATTCCTAATGCTTGGTTTTTACGAGGTTGGCAGGGGTGCCTTCTCCTGTTGCCTCCACCGCGCTCCCATCACTGCACTCATCCATTATTTATGGCACATAGGCACGCATAGGCCCAGAAATACACTTTCAATTTACCACACACTTTCCCCCCTTGACTGACACACACACAAATATTTCAGAGTTGCTGACATCCTGAATGCTGTCAGTCCATGTGACCTCTGTGTCAGTGTCCTCACCTTTGACCCCGCCCCCCCTCACCGTCCACAGCATCATGTTAACCCAGTGCCTCTCTCTGCAGCAGGTCAGCAGGGGTCATGAGGGTGTCAGAGGCCCCGGTTGCTGTTTGGAGCAGCTGAAGCAGACATGGGCAAAGAAGTCTTGGATGGCATTGGTAGGCTCCGCCTCATCGACTTCACCAGCCACTTCCTCCTTCGCCACAACCACCACTGGCTACGTAACAAGTATGTCTGTCCTTTAAGTTTGTATTAATCATAGTGAATTAGCAGTTGACATTGAGGACAACAATGTGTGTCACTGAAAATGAAAAAGGGAAGCAAAAGCTTTAGAATAGGAGGGGGAAAAATAGGAGAAAAGTCGAATTATATTTTACACTTAAAGAATGGCACCCAGACATCTGCCACAAGGGGCGTCACTATTCATTGTATAGACAAAAATGCACAAGATTTTTTTTTTTTTACATTTGCACTTAAGTGTGTATTCTTCACAACAATTTAGAACATTCCAGCTGTCAGTAAAATTGTGTTCAAGTGCAGTATCTTATTAGTATTGATCAGTTTTAGCAGAAGTTTACACTAATGCTTCGAGTATAATGCTTGTCACCGGTAAATGTTAATTTTAAGGGGAAATGATTACTCAGAAAAATGATCAGTTCTACATTTTTTTGGTTACTTTGAATTTGCACGCTCAGCCAGTTTTTTCTTAGTTTCTTTTATTTATTCCTATTTGTGTGTGTGTGTAGTGGTGGTGCACACTGATTTTATATGTAAAGGACTTTGTGCTACATTTCACTGTATGAAAAGTGTTGTATAAATAAAGATTGATTGATTGATTTTTATGGTTCATATATCAGATTAATTTATTTTGATATTTCATATCGTGATTTTGATGATTAGTTCAATTATTCCAACGAAGACTCAGTTTCTAATATACTTACCAACATAATAAATTCTCAATATCAGCACTTAGTAGGTGAAAGGCAGGGGTGACATCAGAAGGTGATGATTATTGTTCTAATAGTTAAGATTCCTGCTCTAAACTACCTCTACTTTTTATGAATAGCAGAATGTTCTCAAATAAATACAGCCATTAAATGAACTATAACAAACATCAAGTACTTTTTTTTTTTACTACTGTTTTTAACTTGAAGCACTAAAAAAGGAAGGTAAAATCAATAGGATAAACATCGAAGGTTAAACCTATTAAACACAAAGTTGATTCTAAGAGGCACGATTGGTCATATCTTGAATTGGCATCTTCTGCCCTATAATGGCAGCATCCACTGATGAAAGCAGATAGCATCATTACACAGAGCAGATTACCCATAATATGACACTACGATATTAGAGTCATAAATATTTTCAAAAAATATCTGCTGATGGCTGTTTTGGTTTTCACTCGCTCAAGACCAATTTCCGACTTCCTTCGTTGCCAGACGTTCCCTTAATGTATCACTAAGGATCAAATGATGATCCATATTACTTATGCAGTGAAAGCATCAGGGATTCAAAGAGGCACACGCTGCAATTACCACACCTCAGCCATAGAGATGAACGAGATGCTAAAATCTGAATGCATCAAAGTCTACAGTCAAATTTTATTCCCACGATGAAATGTGTTTGGGAGAATGAGTGATTTGGGGAGGGACAAAAATATCTATCCGTCACAAGCTCAGCTCTTGAAAATATCTGTCCAATATTGAAAACCTTCTGCAGTCCACTCAAGAGACTTCACTCATCAAAATGTCAGGAGCAGACACTAAATATTCAAAGGCGTGCACAACACTCTGGAGTATTAAGCTGTTTTCCTTCAGAATGTAAAAATAATGTAAAGCAGCAGCTGCCGTCGCTTTTGTCAAACCTCTGACAGGTCATTGAAATTCAACGTATGATTCTCCAGTGACCGTTCTTAAATTTTTTTGCTAACCTCTTAGCCCTGCACACCAATGGATAAGTGCTACGTCTAGCCGGTGGACCTCGCTAGAAGTCAATTACTGTGACATAGAGGAATTGGTTGCCACCTTTTTAAGAGCCGCTCCCGCTTGCTGCCTCAGCTCTTTTGGGATGAAGATAAACAATCAAGTTTGAGCCAGACACGCTTGCTGCTCCGAGATCAGATAGCAAAATGGCTGTGATCGCTTCCGAGCAAATAGGTTGAGGCCTCTCTGATGGCTGAAGGCTGGAACACACACGGTTGTCACGTACACACTCAAGCACAGAGTAAGTGCTGTCATGTGTGGATCCAGTTTTGATGTGCACAGTGAACTTGATGAGCCCATTTCTAATTAACCTATTAATCATAGCTCTCATGTACCAGATGTCTGCCCTCCCTTCTTGGGCATGTGTGTTTCACTGCATGGGGCCTGACTGCATAATTAGGCCATATCAGCAGGATGAACTCACACCATGACTTCAACATAGGGAGGTCATGGCATTACATAGATACTTTCTGCATTGAATAACAGGTGTAAACGCAGAAAATATACAACATAGATCTGTACCAACATTTTTTTTAAGTATTTCAAAAAGGATGTTTTCATCTTTCAGAAGTGAAGGAACATCATCTTAAGTATCTTATATGTTTATGCACAGTGTTTGCACCAGATTCCTTAAATCTAGATCTTCACTGGAATAAGATATGCACCCTGTAGCTGTGGCAGCATTCTGCACAGAACCACATTACAGGTTAATTCACAGCTGTTTATGTCTTAAAACAATTTCTTCTCTTCAGCAGATCTGTCACAGTTATTGCATAATCATCATATCGGTGTCTTTAACATAATTGTGATCATTTTATGTAGTCATAACGATATCTCGAGGTGATAATTCTAAGTGAAAAGATTAAAACTTATTTTAACATTTTGAAATTTTATTTAAAAAAAAAAATTGTTTTCTTATTCTACTCTTGAGTTCAATGTGTAATTAGCATTACACTAATTTACTTTCATTTTGCATCCCATTAATGGGCTTTGTAGCCATATGATTTGTGCCTATTTCACATGCACCCATTTTTAATAATGAAAGACACAAATATGATGAATTTGATTTGAATGTTTAAAAATATATTACATTTGTGCTTCATGTGGCTTTAAGAAAAGAAACGATAATCTTGTTGATGACGTCAATTGACATTTCACTATTCAACCTATCACACGTTCCCAGCAAGGTGTGACACTTGCTGTACGACAATGAAATCTGAGTTTCAGACTTAAATAGTTTTGTTGGCGCTAATCATACAAATAGCTCAAGACTTTGAACGTGCTAGCTGTCATTTTGTGCAATCATTTGTCTAGTGTTTCTCACATAACCACTGCCAAATGCTAGACTTGGAGTGAAACAAATGATGCCTTGGGATTCACACATGGTCAGAAAATCATTAAATTAACAACAACTTAATTTTTTAAGGTGTAGGTTTAGGTTAGTTGAGGTGTTGAGCTATTTGATGTGATATAAACCTTGTGGTGTATATAAACTAAATCCAACATAACAATACCAAGAGTAATGGGTACAAGAAGCTCTCCAAAATAATAGTGAATACATGGGTGTCCCTCCAAAATAATAGCCACTAGACAAACACATGGGCCACAGATGGTGGCCCATGGTGTTTGGCTGCCACCTCAATCTAATGAACATTAATGCAAAAGATTAAAATTAAATATGTTGGTTTTTGTCATATGATTTAAAGTCCTCAAGTAAATTGACCCTTATGGACCCATTTTCTGTCTTTCAGGTTCTGTGTATTCACCAACATCTCCCAGTAAGACTTTGCGATGAGAATGTCCGATACCGTAGACAGTGAAACGATGAAGGTTTCCGAAGCCGCAGACAGAGTATCATCTCCAAAAGATAATGCCACCAAGTCGGAGGCTTCTGACCACAGCCAGAGCAGAAGAGATGAACATGGCAGCAACAATAAGAGGGACACACAGGTAATGGATGATGGGATATCTTTCTTTAGAAAAACGGGTAAGATGCAGTTCATTAAACGGTGGTTACTGCAGTTCATTAGCTCGGTCCAACTCGCACCCCTCTAATTAGCGAAGTTTGAGATGCCAGCAGCGTGAATGGACCCACATTGAGTTGAGGACTCCTGACGTCTCGCCAAACATTTTCACTTTTTCAACACTTACCTCCATGAAAATTCACTAGCAGTCAGCGTCAAACGGCAACTGCCCTGGGGATCTCCTGTCACCTGCGGCATTTCAAGATGATTTCCCCCATCGCGTCAGCCAGCACAATTGTTCCTGAAAAGTATAATCTGCACAGACTAAAATAATAATGTGCGACTTGACTCTAAATTGACACAGCATTGAGGTCAGTTATAGTGAGACTTCTCACTCCTGTCTGCTTGCAATGAAAGAGTTTAAACTTGAATCTGGTAGCCTAGCGTTTCGCCCGTTTCTTATGGCACATTTAAAGTAGTGAGGTCTGCTGGGTATTTAGTTCAGCTGAGATCGGTTTCAGGGAAGCTCCTAATTAATTAGGTCTCTATGTCATCTGCAACAATCGTACTTTGGGACCATGGGAAATTTGCACTTGTTAATTTTGCTTTTTAATTAAACAGGTGCTAACAAGTTTGTGTTGACTGAGGATATTTGCGCTAAAACATGAAAATGGAATCAACCATGTTGAACCTGATCAATTACGGCCAAGGAAATCAACGAAAAGAGAAAAAAAAATAGAATCGTCTCTTTGGCTATAACCTAAAAATAGGATTCAGGCCAATCTGGCCTTGTGGTCGGAGGCAGGCAGAGAGAGAGAGAGAGGGAGTCAGGCAGGCAGATAATCTGAAGCTCAAATCCTGGCTTATCTACCAACTTCCTGTGTCTATGCTACCCTAAGGAACAGAATGACACCAGCATGGGGGAGCTACAGCAGAGAGAAGAGCAGCAGGGAGGTTTGAAGAGCAGGACAGGCAGAAGAAAAAGAATATGTAATTGACAGAACCGGAGGGGGAAAAAAATATGGTGCCACTGGCCATATTTCAGTGTCATGTGTCAATTTTTCAAACAATACTGGCCGTATTTATTTAAAGAAGTGGTCTATCTAGTACTGGATGGAGCAGACAGGATTTTCACAGTCTTCATATTTGACAGTTGACAGCTGTCCTCCGTCAAATTAACCATTGTTCAGTTCAATACATTTGGACACTTGCCTGCTACACTTACTTGATTCAGTGTTTGGGCATCGGTACGTTTTGCCCATTCTTTCTCAGCTGATACTGAACATTAGCAGCTTTGTTCAGAAGTGATGGTGATTTTGTCTATATTATTTCAGAAAATAATTGCTCTGTGAAGATGCTCTCAGCCCAGATGTCACCACATCTGAGGAAGAAGAGCCAAACACAACTTGATCACTGTGACTGAAAAATCACACGAAATCTGGATTAAAAAGCAGAATAGTTGTCCACAAACAGCTTCAGTGTTACACTTACGTTTTTGGGGTCTTGGTTTACATGCTTTTTTTTTTCCTTTTTTTTTTTGCAGTGACCACTTTTGACCACAGGAGGAGTCATGCCAAAATTATACAGTTTTGCTTTACACGTTTTTTTTTTTTTTAGAAACACCTCAATTAAAGGGCACACATTTACTAATGCATTTTAATGAGGTAACCAAACCTTTTATGATAGTGATCAGTGTACCTTTTTTATCAAGCATATATAATCTTCACTTGCTGTATCTATCAAGAGTAGCAATAGATGGAATTAATTGCATCTTGAAATTGTATGAAATTCTTGTACAAATCTGCAGACACGATAATGTACAAAGTGTTCATACAAAATGAAAAGTAGATATTGATGCAGCATTTCATTTGCAAAAAAAAAAGAAGGAATTTCAGGTTCTATTTGATGGAACTTAAGTGTGAATTATTAAACACAATAAAACTAATTGTCACACAGAACAGATGGTAAACTCATTAATGTTGGACAAGCTGGGTTTTTATGGACATAATGTGCAAAAAAAACATGATAAAAATGTAGTAAAAGTGAGGTAAATGTTGTTGGAATTTATTTTTATAATGTGCTTGACTTGATGAGACAGTTTATGATTTACAACATGAGTCTTGTGCTTTTATGTTCTTTATTTTGTGTGGTTAAATCCTATATAGATGAATATTGGCTGCAGCATAGCACCATCAATGGTGGTAATATTATATAGGAGATCTTTTGCTTCAGGTCAGTGATGTCCCATATTTTGTCCCATTTGTGACATCTCTAACATCACATCATAGGAAGAAATCCAGAGATGTGATATCTAGTGACTAAGGTGTCCCATCCCTTCCAATCCACCGGTATGGAAATGTTTGATTACCATATATGGATGTAGGAACCCACCAACATGCAGTCCCCCAATGTGGTACAGTAGTGCCCCATCTACCTGTAAAATGATGGTTGGTTGAAGGTCATCCAGTTGTGGTGGCAGATATTCAATCAAAAGGTTAAAGTTAATGTTTGCAGTGACTGATGTCATTAAAGAAACATGGATCAAGGCAGTGTTATTAAAAAAACTTCGACATATGTAGAACAAATCTGCTTAAAATATCTCATCAATTGTTTTTGTAATGCATTGTAAAGGGACTTTTTGGATATCCTGTATCAATTTTTCACTTGGATTTTGTCCTTTGACTGATGAAATGGCCGCGAATATGATGGAAATATGTACATGTGGCCAAATGAAACCTCTACTTGGATATTCTAGTTTTAAAGCAGGATCTGTGTAGACACTACGGGCACTTGTTTCCTCACATTTTCCAGGCCTAACCGCAATTGTCCTACATCTTTTCCTCGAACTCACCATAGCGTAATTGTTCTGTGGTCTCAGGAATGCCGAGATACGCTTACGGCACCGAAGCCCCTGACCTTTCTGCCTGTAATTTGCAGCAGCAGAGGAGGTGAAGCTAATTCCGTCGTTCTGTGTGAGGGCATCGGTTAAACGCCTGAAATGTTCATTGTGGGGGGAAAAAAAATCGAGGAGATGTAAGGAAAATGGTGTGGGGGGGGGTAAGAATCGGGAGAGGGAGCGACGGTAGCTTGCAGAAAAGCATTCCGACAGAGAAAAGGTGGGGGTAGACTGGGTGACTTTGCCACCATCTGCCTCCAGCTCTACCGCTCTGTCCTCTGCGGCAGGACAGGTGGCTGGTGGCCGGCCTACTTCTGCTGACTTCAGCCCTTTCCCTCTCCCCCTTCCCCATTCCTTTATCTCCTGCCGGCATTGTTCATTCCCCACCGGCCCCATGCCGCTCAATTAGCTGGTGTAGCGGTGCGCTCATAGTCCCAGCCCACCCCCCCACCCCCTCCTCCTCCCCCTTTCCTCCTCCACATCCATATTACCTGATATAGAAAGGGGCGAGGCAGGTCACAGGCATTGGAGATGGGCGAACAGCGGTCCATTTCAATTTTTTATAGCTGTTATTTGGCCCTCGAGCTCAATGAGGGAGGGGAGGGGTTGTCCTTTTGATTTTTAGAGGACAGGTGGGAAGGACAAGCTGTGTGTGTATGTGTGTCCGCACATGTGTGTGTGCACGCATGGCGGGATTAGGAAGCATAGAACTGGGCTCTGTTACAATTTAGGCTGAAATGGCTCCTGCCAGGTCTCGCCCCTCCCTTCCTCAGTTCCTCTATGCCTGCTACTGAGAGACCTTCTGTTTATACGTACACACACACATAGAGCCACCGGTGCATGAAGCGCACAGGCACTGGGCTGTCTCACACACTGTTGGGCGGCTGGTCTCTGTGCTTTCTGCATCTCACCTCCAGCGCTTAGGTCTGATTCACATGACAGCTAAATGGAGCTGGGAGCACGGCATAAAACTGACCTGATTCTCGTGCAGCCAAATGTCTGCCTTTTGTTTTTCTGCAGTGTGTGCACCTGTGCCATTGTGCGTAAAGATGGGGCCCTACAGTGCAGCCACTTAGGTAGCATATGCTCTGCAAAAATTAATTCATGCTCTTTGGAAATAGCGATTGTTCAACTTGAGGTTTTATGCTGCCAAAAAGACTGTTTCACTTTTATTTGTGCAGATCAGTGTTGATCAATTTAGTTTTTCAATTTAGTGGGCAAGTGTATGAATTGTAAAACACCAGCACTCTAAAACAGATACATATATTTGATATTTGTGTCATGAATTGTTTCGAGTTTCCTGAGCTTTTTTTTGTGGAGCTGGTGCGTGCATGTGCAAAATGTAGGCCCTTCATATTTAATTCAAATCTTCTGCACTTTTTAAAAAAAAAAAACAATCCTGTTTTCCTCCACCTTCTGTGGTTTCGTTTGATATTTCTGTGCACTTTTCCCCACACCATTCCCCTACCTATGGACAGCCTGCGAAGTACTCTAAGGTACGGTACACTCAACATGCATGAAGGATGCTGCAACCAGTTTCATGTGCACTTGGATTGCGTTGTTTGCTTGGATTGAGTTGGAACTTGTACTTGTATTCACTGTCAAAGTTGTATCCTGCACAGTGTTCTGTTGAAGATGTCAAAACTGCGTCATTGGAATACCTTTAGATGCCATTTTATGAATGATGGTGAAACGTTATGTCTGGTTTGTTTGTCTGACAAGAAAATTGGATATTTCCATTGTGCTTGCTGCATTGCTGGAAGAAATGAGAAGGCTTGGGTCTTTGTGATAAAGCTCACCCCATTTTGTATTTTAATTGAGTTAATCTGCAGCCACAGGTCAAGATTCATCTTACCACTTCCCAGTTTAGTCCTCCAAGGAAAGAATCGTCAGCTAAAATATGAAACAAGTAGCCGTGTTTCCATCAGCATGTTTTTTTATTTTTTTTTTTATGTGCTTTTTGAAGTTTCACGCTTGCATGAGAAGGGTTTTGCCTTTTTTCACAAAAGGGCTAATGCGCTTAATGGAAAAACTAAACGCCTAATAAGTTTTGACATAGCTAACATTTAGCTCATATGACTGATCAACTGTTTCCCCATTACCTTCCTGAATAATGCTGGGGTGGAAATGGGTACATGAGTATTGAAGAGCCAAAATTGTTCGTTTTGTATCATCCTTGACACATTAAAGTCATTTTAATTGGATGACAGCCGCATAGTCATCACCTCATTGTAACTCTACACAGTCTCTCACAGTGTGGTGTTTGACTTCAAACCAGCTGGTGGGGAATTATTTATTATTTTTTCATTTTTACTTCACTTCAGTTTCACTTAAAAGCTATATGGAAACACGGCTAAAGACATTTTGATTTGCTTGCAAGACTTGATTGTGCTGGCTGGTTGTTGTAGTTTAATTTTGGCTTGCTTGTGAGGGCTTGTCACTGTGACGTGATCATATTGATGCAGTTCGAGTGCGTGCATGGTTTTAACTGTGCCCACCTACCTGCACCCCAGTCCAACGCCAGGCTAAAGCTCGTGCGGAGCCTGGCAGTGTGTGAGGAGTCCTTTCCTTCCCTTATTCCTGAGCCTTCAGCAGCACCTCAGGTAAAAACCTCCCTTTAGATACACACTGAATACAATGCAACCATACTCTCTTCACAGGAAGTGAATTGCAATTTCCTTTAGTTAGAGGCTGAAAAATCCACCTGAGTCATCTTATAATGACCAATCTGACGTACAGTAGGTGGTAGTTCATTTTCCTAGGGGCCAACATGCATAGTGTTGAATTGCTGCCCTGGGATTCTTCATTTCAGCTCATTACAGTTGAACAGTTAGACCACTGATGCTTGATTAGCATCCTTCGTCTGACAGTTATGATTAAATACGTGGCCGCTGCAGCCTGATGGAAACATCACATCATCAAAACAGAAAGCATAGAGCTCCAGCAGTGAACCAGCCTTTAGTTTGCTTAATCAACTCTTCTTTCACATTATTTCTCTGGGCAAAGCCCCCCTCTGATCAAAGTTTCTCCATTACATGCCATTCTGCACCGCTCCTGGCATGAATTCATACACATTCACGTACACACAGGTGTGCCGGCTTCAGGCGTTTCAGCCAGTCAGCACCGAGCTCCATAACCAGAGGGCGGTGTTATTCCCACAACAGTCTCGCATCGTCTGCACTCACACGATGTCCTGTATTACTGCCATCAATCATGTCGAGGAAATTACAATTTCCACATGTCAGCTACAGAGAGCTGTGGAGCGCTCTAATTGAATACTCCTGATATTTCCCCCGCTACTGTTATTGGGCCTAGAGTCGAGACTTCTCTGAACAGAGCTCTGAGCTCTGCGGCAAACTAACCTAGAGGGGCGAGGTAAAGCAATAAAGAGAGGAGTTAGTGAGTACACATTCAGCTGTAACATCACTGATGCCCCTTCAAATATCTTCATTTTTTTTTTTTTTAACTGGGAGGTTGGCTTGGGGAGTAGAATCGAAACATACCTCTCCCACTGTGCATCCAATTGATATCCATCTACTGTCAAATGTGAGGATAAACAAAGAGCTCTATGGATCTATGGACGGCACATTCAAGAACAGCGGGCTGTCCAAACCGCCACTGAAATCGTGACAAACTACATCTGCCCTTGCATTGTATGCCTGGCTGTCAATTTCAATCAATGGCCAATAGTCAAAGGCCTTTGAATGCAGCCTGTACTTTTTGTTTTAGACTGACAGCATGTTCATTACATATTCAGAAGACCATCATTTTCATGCTGTTTTTCCTTTATCTTGAGGTAAATGGATGTCAGGAAACAAATGAGCCAGCTCGCAACAGCTGCACATCAACCAAGCGCCTTCCATGTGATGCCGAGGGTGGCATTAAGCAGCAAACATCACTGCGTCTTGCCAGAAAAACCCTTTCACTTTGACAAACACACATACACACACACAAACTCACTGTCAGCTACGCAACACACCGACCGACACTCATTTTCTCTTTCTCCCCATTTCACTCAGGCAATTAGTCAGTCGCGTTCCTCATTAGCATATTACATTTTCACTTATATTGCAAGCATCTTAAAACCACGGAGAATGTTGCATCTCATTATCATGCCTCGCAGCTGTTACAGGGATCAAACCCGTGACCTTTTGGTTATGAGTTGCTCTGCCGTCACTAGGTCACCCTGCCACTCTGGCTGCCTCCTCTCACTCATTCATTCACTTTTCAAGCACATGCACAGACCCTCTGATGTTAGCTTTGCAGGGTTGTGTTTAATCCACTTATGGTGCACTGGCAACCCCTCTCTCCTATTCAGCTTTTCCTTTCAGCCTTTGTAGAATCGCCTGAAAAGCAAATCAGATACTTCTAAATCGAGAGTGGGAGTGTATCGTGCGCGCGCGCGTGTGTGTGTGTGTGTGGCACGCACTGTCAGACTAGGATGAGGAACTGCATGACTGGGGGTAAACCAAGGCCACTTTTAATAGATCTCGCAAAATACAACGGCAGACTTACAGCCAGATTTCAGCTCAGTCGATATTAGGAATCATTACAATGGGGGGGGGGGGTTTAACAACAAGATCCTCATTCTAGTGGATTTTAACTACAAAAATCTGATGTTATTTAATTCTGGCCTCAAATTCATTTATTATTCAGGTGTTTAATAATAAAAAAAACAACCTAATCTAGTAGATTAATTGCCATAGTGATTTGGAATTCATGGAAGCAGGCGCAAAATTACTGGTAAGATCTATCTGGGAAGGTTTCCGTGATGAACCAGTAGAATTTAAGTGTCTTACAGTGGCCTCTTTTGCCAGTGCTTTTCTCTAATTAACCTAGAACCTCAGGCAATATCGTTGAGAATGAAATGCCTCATATTTAATGCCCCCTTCCTAAATTAATGTCTCATAACAGACCTTGGTCATGCTGAGCTTTTGGAGCTTCTCTTAAGTGCTGACCTTAAATTGTGTTGTACTCGACTTGCGTGTGGGAACCACTGCAAGCCACCACCCCCCCCCCCAATTGGTTAATTTGGGGCCATGTGGCAAATGCATGAAGATTTTTAATAATAAATGCTCATACATCTAATTGTGCTTCAAAGCGTGACACATCAATTGCTGTAATTTATTCTTCCATTAACAGGATGGATTCCCTCCTCAGCCCTTTGAAAAGGAAGAGCGAGCTGTAAAGGACCAAGCTGAGAAAGAACACAGCTGTGACAAGGTGGACAAACCAGAGAAAACACCACGAAAAATGCTGTCAAGAGGTAAGGCTTCATGAAATTGTAATTCAATTATTTTCATTATGCACTCTGATTTCCATTATTTTTGTTTAGTCAATTTTGGTCGCAAATTACGGTTAAAAAGATCCTTTACACCAGCCTGGTGAGAGCAATGTCAGTCAAACAGATTTGTAACTGCAGTAGCAGGAGCCGCACTGAAATATTTCCATTAATGCCTCAGCTTTCTTTACATCATAAACACCTGGGGCCTCATTTATAAACATTGCTTACTCCCGAAAAAATATGTGTGCACTGCTTCTTATGCAGAAATCTGAATTTATACATTGCAAACTTAACAGCAGAATGTGTGCACCTCCACAGCAAAAAAAACTTAAATAAAATGTATAGATTGTAAATATGTATTGATCGCATTCTGTGTCGCTGGTGACAGAAAGGCGAGTACTGAAACGAAGCCAAATGCTGTAATGATACTTATCACACAATCTATGTCACTCAGCCAAATTACAGGCTTCTAATAATTATATCCCTTACCATGACATAAGGAACATTCAATTCTAAACTTTTTTTTTTTTTTTTCAGGGCAGTGTGTCCCCCCAGTTTGTCCAAAAGCACTTCTACATTTTAAATGATATCTCATTATGGACCGATAATTGGCGTGATTCAGTTAATTGCGACAAGCTCAAGGTGTGAAGCAATTATATGGATTCCCACAGGCGATTGAAGGTGTCTGCTTCCCTCTGTGGAGCAACACCACTGATGAGGCGGCCTCCAATTATAGAAACGCAGACATTCAGGGGAGGGAGAGGCTCCAATGTCCCCCGACTCCCACTCACGGGTCCCTATCCTGTCTTGGTGCACAGGAACACTTTTTTTTTTTTTTTGGTGTCAGCTTCGTTATCTGACCACTTTTTCATTTCTTAAATGGTTGAGCTGGCAGCACTCGCCAGTGCTGTTACGTGCTGCCAGAAGCCAGATTGCCCCCCCCCCCCAACAGCAATTGGAAAACACACAGTCCTCTACAATGTCACCCGAAGTGACGTTTTCTCTTTTGAGATCTGACTTGGCTGAGTGACACGCTGATTAATTTGCATATCAATATTCACAATGGGTGTTTGATTAACTGTTTATCATTAATTTGGGAACTTAACAGGGTGGAACATTTCATTTTTCCCAAGAAAATTGTATTTAGTCGCCATGTCAATGTTTTATCATTCAGGATAGTTTAATCCCTCTGCCTGTGAAAAATATTGAATAGTTTTAACGGACTCACTTCCACTGATCAAAACGCACGTTTCTCTTGATTAGATTCCAGTCAAGACTACACAGATTCAACTGGCATAGATCTCCATGAGTTCCTCGTCAACACACTAAAGGGCAATCCAAGGTATCCTCAACAAATGCATCAGAATTAACGGTCTAATAAAGCTTAAAACTTTCACATCTGAGCTTCTCCCATGTATACATTTCCTTCTCAGGGATCGAATCATGCTACTGAAGCTGGAACAAGACATCTTGGACTTCATCAGCAATAATGAGTGAGAAATATTTCCGAACCCAAGCTAATGCATTTGCGTCTTTGATTATTGGGAACGAAAAACTTGTCAACACAGATTCCTAGAGTTCACATAGTTCTCTGAACACAAGTACACACATTTCCTCACACTTTGAGTTGGGCTTTGCTTGAAGTCACACAATTAAGCCAAGCATCTGTTCATTGTACTGGCTGTTTCAGTCCTGATTACGCTATAGAGTTTTTACGCCTCTGTTTGGTTCACAGAATGATATGAATTCACCGAACTTTGACACGACAATGGTGATGAGAGTCCGTATTGGATTTTTATAGAATATTCAGGCTGGATTACTGTTACAAATTAAGTCATGCTTTTCCAGAAGGTTTAACGTGCTCTCCAGTGAACTCAGAAGCACCTTTGAAACATTTTGGAAACAGTCCCACAGGCAGCTGTTGCCTTACATGGTAAAATGGCAAGGTCGCTGCCTGATGATCCAGACATATTGTCGGCCTGTCTGTGCCCGTGATTCATTCACAAAGCTCATCTAGACGGGGATTTTGAGTTGTTCTATTGAAACAGCTGAAATAATTTAACTAATTTACCACAGATTCGTGTACTTATGGTGAAGGCTGTGTATCATTTAAAAAAATTTTTGATGTCAGTAGCAATACCAAATCCTTAGCTATAATATCGGTTCCAAAACACTATTTTTATACCACTTTACAGAGCTACTTTCCATTTTAATTAGAACTTTAATGAACATTTGATTGCACATTACAGTATCAAGTGTGTATACTCTTCAGTCAATTCACAATAAAAAAATATATAAATCATAAAATGGGTTAATATAACTGTAGTGTTTCAAAATGTTATTGCACTCTATCTACTCAAGGCAGTTTTACAACATGAAATCCAACTTGTTTACCATGACTTGAAGTTGTCTAATATTATGACATGTACAGATGTGATGGTGCTTTGGAATAGCAAAAAGCAGATATCTCATTCACCTTTCATTTGCTGAACATCTAAATTACATACTGTATGTAATTCGGAATAACTAAACACATTTTAATTCATTACTTTTCTTTCTTTCTTTCTCAAATGCCAGCTATTGACTATTATTAAAAACCCATTCTGCTAGTCCTGGTAATTTTTTAATGTCCTTTTTGCCACCAGTTTACTCTGCCTTTCTCTAGTAAGATGGCTAATAAAACAGTATAATAGCCATGCATGTTGTATTCACTGACATAAATGAGATTTTCTCTATGGTTAATTAAATTTGAAATCAAAACTGAGACTTTTTTAATGCTGAATCGGTTCAAGTTTCAAGGCTGACTACCCAGTTACAAAGATGAACACATGCTTTCCATTGTATTAACTTAAGCAATTTACATAATTTAAGAATAGGATAATTAGTTACAATATCAGTGTATTAAACAAAACATTTTGATCCCAGTGTTGACCCTTGTGGCACTCCACATCCACTATAAATGGTAATTTATTACTACCTAGTAACAATACAATAGTCACATTGTGACACAAATTCTGTTTGATCCCTTCAGAAGCCAGGAGAGGAAGTTCCCACCTATGACCTCCTACCACAGGATGCTGTTACACCGTGTGGCAGCTTACTTTGGCATGGACCATAATGTGGACCCCAGTGGAAAGTCAGTGGTCATCAACAAAACCACCAACACTCGAATGTGAGCTTGTGCTTAAACCCCTGACTCTCGTTTGAGTCAGATTTGTTTTGAGATTGATGGAAATTGATGAGAGTAGGTTGGCTGAATTGACCTTTTTTAATTATCAAAACTATTGCTTTGCAAGGTATTTTTCTGAAACCAAAAGCTGTTATAATCAATTGACAGACAAGTGGGTTTCCTCCCCTCATTGTTGGTTGGCATATGTTGCTGTCAGCATCTGCCTGAAATTAAGCTGCCACTAAAACTTGTGTAAATTCCCCACCAACAGACCCGATCAGAAATTCTCAGAGCACATCAAGGATGACAGGGCGGACGATTTTCAGAAACGCTACATTCTCAAACGAGACAACTCCAGCTTTGATCGTGAAGACAGCACGGTAGGTG
The DNA here is from genome assembly GCA_020466265.1 of Siphamia tubifer. Classification (NCBI taxonomy): domain Eukaryota; kingdom Metazoa; phylum Chordata; class Actinopteri; order Kurtiformes; family Apogonidae; genus Siphamia; species Siphamia tubifer. Next base: position 14,677,515 of record CM035784.1, read on the forward strand.
TTTTTTTTTTCTTTTCTTTTCTTTTTCTTTTTTTTTTTTTTTTCCTCCTTCCACCAAGCTGTCACTTTCATTTCTGACATGTTGGTAAGAGTGGGACAATCTGGCGTCGCTGACATAGCTGCTAAAGAAGTATGTGTGTATGTGTGTGTGTGTGTGTGTGTGTGCGGTGTGTCCTTGCCAGATTCGAATGCGTTTGAAAGCTGACAAGAGGAGCAAATCGATGGAGGAGAGGGAGGAGGAGTACCAGCGAGCCAGAGAAAGGATATTTGCACATGATGTGAGAGCTGTTTGTGTAGGCGGGATGGGGGCGGGGGGCCATGTTGCACAAATCTTTGTGTCATTTTTATTCATGTGCAAATTCAGTCGAGTTTTTGCTACCAATTACCAGTGCTGGATTTATGAATGCATAAATGGGGTTGCTCTGATTTTGGGGCCACATTTTTGGCAAGAATGTGTTCCTCGACTTGCAAGTGGGCACACTGGAGCAAATATTGATATTGATTGATACTTTGAACGTACTTTTCAACAGTGCTAAAATGCAAAACCTGTTCAAGATAACACTGGGAATCAACTGTACTATCAAATTTCTGAACCACTGTCATTTTTTTTTTCATTTCCCCGACAGGGTGATCATTTCATTCTAGACAGAAGGTAAGTCATAAAACCACATTTATCACAAGTCCACTGACTCTACTGCTCTTATCGCTTTGTAATATTTTTTATTTTTTTCTAAAAACCTCTATCTAAAAGGGGTAATGAATTGTAATTTAATTGGCCAAAGTAGGTGATTTCATCTTTTAAAATTTAATATAAGCACTTGAAATGATGTTCAGTCACTTTTATAGTTTTGCTGTCAGAGGAGCAATTAGAGTCAGCTTTGTCATGTTTTAAATTGGTAGATATCTCATTTTGTCAGTGCCTGTCCTTTAATACCTCTTTTCCCTTCAGTGCTCAGGATGAAGACACATGCATGAGCACCCAACAGAGGCGGCAAATGTTCAGGTAGGTCCACTCTGTCACACATCATTCAGCTGTTTTCTGAGACTAAACTGTAGGCAGAAAACCCTTTGAATCGTAGTCTGTCTTAATCAGCTCGCCCAGGAACAGGAGTGCTGATCTGAGGATTTGTTTTGCCGCTCAAGAAAGCTTCTGTTAAATAGGATTTTCTGCCCAGGCTTCCTCATGTGGGCTGTGGGGGTATTCAGACCAAAGCTTGCCAATTAAACCATGAAACAGTTTTTTTTTTTTTTTTGTTTTTTTTTATGTCATCTTTTATTGATCGAGCATCAAACAGTATATAAGAGTAATGTAGGGAAGAAATCTAAATGGGATCCAGACTTATTGATTACATTTCAACAATTTATGAGTATAAATGTGCTGACTTTGTTCTTCCTGTACAAGATGACTACATATTACTCTCTAAAATTCCAAGGCCTTTCAATATTATTTAGACAAATTTTTTTTCCCCTGCAGCCGCTCTTAGCCAATGTCAGATTTCATTTCAAAATATAATTGAGGTCGAAATATGCCTTTTATTGGGGCTTTGTTTTTGCGTTCTGGTTGTGGTAACATAGTTTATTTAATAAGTCATTTTGATTCAACTTGAAGAAGCTAAAATGAATAGGGCTAAATTTGGGCCGAGATTTGAGTCTCATCCAGACTGTCAGCATTGAAATGTAGCAAAAGTGCCAAAAGGAATCTAATAAAGATGTAACACTGCATAATAGTGAAGTATATTAACAGTGTACTATCAGTTTTAGTTGCGGGTAAACAAAATATAGTGTACAATGACTGAATAGGCTTAAAAAGCAGCTTTTTCTGGTTTCCTGTGTACAGGTTAGGGGCTGGTCGGCCAGGTGCTAGCAGGCAGAGCAGCTCGGAGACCGAAACCTTGCCCCGGCATGGCGAGCCTCGGCCGTGGAGCAGCACAGACAGTTCTGATAGTTCTAACCGACTCGCCCCACGGCCCGCCATCACCAAGGCCAGCAGCTTCAGTGGTATTTACCCCGGCCTCGTGCGAGGGGACAGCACAGCCAGCAGCAAGAGCACTGGAAGGCTCTCCAAGACAGGCAAGATCCATGTCTAAATACTCATTACCCTGGCCCCCATAAGGGAAGGGGGGGGGTGGGGGGGTTGGTTTTGGTTGTTTTGGGTTTTTTTTTGTCTGTCTCTTTATTTGTCGCAAACTACTGGAACAATTTCTATGAAATTTTCAGAAAAGGTGTGAGGTGGTCTAGAATAAATCCTGTTAAATGTTGGTCAATGTAGGTCAAAGGTCACAGTCACCAAAAATGTGTTTTGGCAATGATAAGAAATATAACAAAGCAGTCAAAATGTTTTTAGGAGGCAGGGTTTATTTTATTTTGTGAGTCGATGTCTTCAGTGTGTATGAAGTACAACTTGCACAATACTTTTGCTCACTAAAATGCTTCTAAACCAAAAAAATAAATAAATTCTGCATATACTTACATTTTAAAACTGAACTAGTCAGTAATGTGTCATCTACAGAATTTTTCATTGAACTGTTTTTCAGTGGAAAGGCCAGTGAGTCATATTTGAAATAGAGAACTGGTGGCAATGTTCAGCATTTTCTCAGCATTATCTTTGTTTGTTCTTTTATGCCATAAATAATTTAAGCTCCGTTTTGGCTCTGAAACAATCTCTCTGTTTATTTTGTACTCTACGCAATGTCCTACCCAGAAACCCATCGCATACAGCACATGTCAATAAACATTTATTCTTTGCCAGAACTGATTATTTATAATGCCTCAAGTTATGTGTGAAACTTTTCTTTTTCTTGATTCGGCTTTTGGCCTAAAGCCAGCTCAATAGGTTTGTGTTCATGTTAAGAATTTAACAACATAGATTTTCATTCTTGCTGCAAATATCTGTTTGGTCTAAATATCAGTTATCAGTTTCCCTGATTAGTAATCATCATCATCATTGGTCCTGGAAGGATTAAAAATGAGGCATTTCACCTGAATTATAAGTCTGAATGCGGAAGGAATGACGTCTAATTATTTAAATAATAAAAGTAAGTTTGTGTTGTATTAAAACATGCCCTCTGTCATAACCTGAGGAGTAAATACCACTAATTATGTAGTGTTATTTGTTCTGTATACAGCTTCAAGAAAAATCTTCTGGCATCTCCATGCACCTGAGGTGATATCGGAACAAATGTTTGTTGTCCTGCAGCAGTCAATAAAGTGTGTGGGCTGCCTTGTAACCGGACAGCTGTCAAAACTAATTACTGTGCAGCAATACAGTGATGGAAGAGGCTTTTTAAAAGTGTTGTAGCAGCAGTAGTAAAAAAAAAAAAAAAAATGTAGCAGCGAAGAATTACTGCATAATGTATAAGTCTGAGCACTGAAATTGCCACGCACGTCACCAGGATGAAGTTAAGGCTGCTCCCTGACTGTGGGTGCTTATTCCACAATATGATCCATCTGTAATTTCATTGGCTGCGATTAGATGAAACGTGTTCTTCACTGCAGGCTTGTCGTCTTTATCTCAGCCGGTGCAGGGGAGAAATCCTCCAGCGTTCTCTTCCCCTCTTAGTTGGCCTCTGCTCTCCATTTTGTTCCCTGCCACCATTTCTGTCTGGCATTTTTCTATTTTTGCCAATCCCTGCCTTTCACCGAGAGGCAGCAGCAGGCTTTTTGCCTGAGCAGTTTTTTAAGTTGTTTATGAGGCGGCTGGTTGCCCTCACTTTGTGTTTTGGGAGTATAAGCTGAGGAGACATCTTGCTGTGTTGCTGTGTTTGCCCTTCTCCAGAGCCCTGAAATAACCTTTCCTTGCAACTGGCTACACGCTATTTCTACCTGAAAATATCAGGTTACATAATGTAGTCCTAATTTTTGGAGTTTTCTAAAATGTAATCTCCTTTTCTTTTTATTCACCTTTTTTTTTGTTTTTTCTCATTATGGCAAATTTGACTCACCACTTAGTGCAACATTCGGTGATTATTCAGGGAGAAATCTATCACAGACGGTGCAAGGATACCAAGAGACGAGAATTCGCTGCAACCGCAGGAGATGTTGCATTATTAGAGAGAGACACAGCGGTGAATTTTCTCCCCTTTGGAGGAACACTCGTTTCAATTTATGGGTGTAGGAAGTATTGATGCACTCTTGAATAAATATGGGTATCATATTAGACTGTAGGATACTGTATTGATCTTCAAGAACACCATTGGTTTTTAGTTAAAAGGTTATATGCAAAGATTTGTGGCCAACATTTGTTTTTGTTTTTGTTTTTTGTTTTTTTTGGTGAATGTTATGTCCTTGTGGAATCCAATTGGCACTTGTTTGGTGAGTCCTGTGCTGGAATGTCATCCAATTATGATAAAAAAAAAGAGTATGTGTCGAATGGAGCACTTCGATTTTTTTATTTCTTTCGTCCATTAATGTAATCTTTGCAAGTTACCAATCTGTTCAGAGGACCGTCCTACTAGATAGGATTCGGCAGTTGTCAGTGGGTTGTTGTTCCACAGACTTTCAACAAAGAAGTTCATCAATTAGAGAAGTCAAACCTTTTCAGTTTTTACAGGAAAGTCCTAAGCATGCCAAAACAACTGGTACTCCACTAGCTCTTTTAAATGGACCTCCCAAGTACTGAACAATAGTAATGCATGCAAATGCATATCCTGATTGAGTATCATTGTATAATTAATGAATTCTGTATGTATATGTGCAGATTTTATTCCTATTGTGATGCATTTTATATACCTTGACAGTGTCCTTGATTACATTTTTAAAATCCAGATACAGAGCAGTGGACCTTTTTCACAGATAATCTGAATTGTTAAGGTAGAAAATATATAGGGGTACTTGATAACATTAAACATGACCAATTCCTGTTTAGATTAATTAATTGTCAGGCCTTGTGTGTGTGTGTGTGTGTGTGTGTGTGTGTGTGTGTGTGTGTGTGTGGGTGTGTGTGTGTGTGGGTGTAAGTGGAACAGAATGTGCTCAACAGCCCATAATATTTAGAGTCATGCTTGCTTATAACAACTACATCCTACCCCACACATTATAACACTGGCACAGGCAAACAGGATGTGTTTTAGCAACTTTTTTTTTTTTTTTTTTGTCTCTCAGGTTCAGAATCATGTAGTAGCGTTGGGTCCTCGTCCAGTTCTCTGTCCCGTCCCCAGTTGCCTCTCCCGGTTTCAGCCTCAACCCGATCTGCCATCCCCAGCACGCCCATTATTCACCCCTCAGCTGACACTAGAGGCTCTGGACACCCTGAGATGATCAAGAGTGTCCCTTCACAGCCACTACCAGCCAATGATGCTACCAACTATTATGTATTGCCGCTGGAAGCCTCAGGGATCCCACCTGGCAGTGTCCTGGTCAACCCACATACAGGTTGGTGATATACTAGTACCTCCAGCCACTTTTCTGTTTTAATCACAGAAGTATTTGAATCATTAAGCAGCCATCAGTATTTCTCTGTTTTAAAGTGGGTAACCTAGTTTTACTGAGCTGGAATGTCTTTAAATCAAACAGAGATTTCCCTAAAATAGCTTCTCTATCTTGTAATTTTATGCTTTGTACTGAATATTCATGACTTGGGGCAGAATTGCAGGTTGGCATGGACTGCACTCAGTTTTCTGTCAAATTAATAGTCAGACCAAAGCATGCTGATCAAAATGCATCGAACAGATGGGTGAAATCTGTAAATATTCATTATGGTTCTAACAGACACAGTTTTGAACTTCAAACGCTCCCAGGGTTGTTAATTCCTCCACTCATGTTGTAGCAGTTGTTGTTTTTGGTTTTTTTTGGGGGTGTGTCCTTCTCTGTCACCATGAATTCTTGGCCTGTGTTAAGTGAATTTGGTTGTTTATGTTGTTTTATCTTCTTCTGTTATGCATTTACTTATACAGGCAAGCCTTTCATCCATCCTGATGGCACTGCTGTAGTTTATAACCCAGCCGCCATCACCCACACTGTTGGTAGGAACCCACAGCAGGGCAAAACCCCGCAGCAACCAATCACTGGTGCAAGCCAGCAACAGCCAACCAATCACCTCCATGCACAGGTAAGTAGGGGGGATTTGATCCATCAGCTCTAAGACTGACTTGTCTGGCATTTCCGATCCAGTTTTTTGTGTTACCCAGAAAATATTTGTTCCCGTCTTTACTCTACCTTGCATTATTGTCTTAAATAATTGAGGTAATTTAAACTGTAGGTAACTTCAAGTTCAGGGGGTCATTTAAGTGTTTCCTGACTGTGTTAGAGATATTCCAGTATGAGTATCAGTTTGCTTTGAATGTGAAAAAGATGCCCCGTCGTACACAAATAACGTCTAACTTGGGTCACTACTAAGAATTAAAATGTTTAAATAAGAAGTAGCTCTGTTCATATGATTTTCATTTAGCAGTAAATACAGAGGTGAACAAAGAGGTTAAAGCTGAAACCCTCACAGAGTTTTAAGTAATATCAAATTATTCAATTGAAGATGCATTTTTTTTTTCTTTTTATTAGGAAGTTATTGTTTTTTCAACCAAGCCCCAGTAGATATGTACAACACATGGAATTGCACATAGAATTAATCCAGAGGGGCAATTTGGTGTCTTAATAGATGTAATAACAATATCACCAACACAGTCATTTATGTGTGATGAGCGAATACAATAATTAAAAACCTAGAAAATATGGTAGTGAATCTCCCAGCCTTTTCTTAAGCGCTGTCCAGTCTCATCTCCTATCCCTCTGCCCATCTCTTGTGTCCTTCCCTCCTCAGCCAATATGTCCTTCTCTTCAGCCGTCCTCTGAGCTTGTCCACAACCCAACGGTCTCTTATCCTCTTCCTCCTCCTCTTCCTCCTTCTCAGTTCCTGCCCGTCTGTCCTAACCAACAGTACACTGTGGTACAGAATTTCTTTTCCATTTTTAATGATTCTTCCCTGTTCCATCTCATGTCAGCCGCGGCTCACCACATCTACGGTTATTTAGGCTTTTCACGGAACGCTCACTGAAGTCGGTCAAACTGACAGATTTGTGCTAATCTAAAATTGTCAGCTGTTTTTAGACCTTGATAGAGGTCTCGCTTTTTCTCCCCATCATGTCTCTGATCGCATTTATCCTTATTGTGAAGAACTGCAAGAACGGTCTTGTTTATTCAGGAGCCATGCTCATATTGTTTTAGATTTTTGAATTCAATTTTCCAAATGTATGCTGCTCTAGCCTCTCAGATATGAATCATGGTAGTTTCTTGCTGCTTTATCAGAACTTAATGAACATATTTGTATTCTGGCCCAAACACACCTTGTGTTCCAATTGTTTTAGGTCCGCATTCTAACTGCACCTACTTTACATTAAGTGCTTTTTTTTAATTGCCTGAAATAAAACACAGTACTATTACACCTTTAAAAGTTTAAAACAAACCTCATCACTCCCTCATTTGACTCTTCGTGAGTTTTTTTTTTTTTTTTTAATTGATGAAAAGGTGTATCTAAATCCAGCAGGGGCTATTTCCCACATATGTAGATCATGCATTCAGTTAACCTAATTTTTGACCTGGTTTTAGTGAAAGACATGCCTCTGTGGCTAATTATGCCGGTGGAAAGTTCCATTAATATTTAATTCATCACCAGATGTTGGCGCTGAATAATCCATGACTAAAAACACTACTTTTCCAACAATATGCCAAAAGTGACCTGAACTTGCATGCTGCAGATAAATAGTTGACTTTTTACTCATATAGTCTCTGCAGACCCGGGTCAGATATAGAGACTGTGAATTTGTTTAAACCTTCAAGAGAAAGTCAATGGAACAAATATCTTTGATTTACCACTTAGCTTCGGAAGCAGTTGACCGTCCTCTGGTGGTTCCGCTGTATCGATCATGTTTACTGAGCAGGCTGACAAATTAAAATGCAGAGTGACCCCGGTTCTGGTCATCACTGTCCTTGTGCTGTGTGTTAATGTGTAAGAGTGCAGCTCATTGTAGCAGTTCACTCACCTCTTGAGTCCTTGTCAAAACTGAATTATATATAATATGTGCAGAGTAGTGTTGTGTTAAGCTCTGTCTCCTCTGCAGCCTGAAGCCCTGAATGCCCAGTTCAGTCACATGAGTCTGGCGCAGCCGCCGCCCCCGCCACCACCGCCCGCCGACGGCAGCGCCTCAGCTCCAGATGCCCGCCATTATCCGAGCGTATACCACCATCACCACCCGTCGCCTGTGGTGCTGCAGGGAGCGCCTCCTCAGCAGGTCGCCAGCTATGTGGTAGCAGGGCCATCGGGGGGACATGCAGGGATGCTGCCGGGTCAGCCTGTCCCGCTCCCAACCCATGGCCCAAACCACGCTTATTCGAACACCAACCCGGGGCCTGGTGCCTTCTCTGGGTCTGTGCTGAACCAGCCCCTGCTCCAACAACACACCTACATCCAACAGCCTGTCCAACAGGTATGACATTCACAAAAACTGTCACATTTACACAGTGTTATAAATGCATCAGAATGTATCACAGTTTTATTGTATCACATTGTCACATAATTAGTATCGGCAGTACAAAGACTATTTGATATCGGCTATGAAATTAATCAGCGACTGTGTTAAAACTTAATTAAGAAATTAAGTCTCGGTAAACTTGCTTTTACTTTCTCGACTCCTATCTGGGTAGCTTAAATATTTGAATATTTTCAGAGCAGAAAGACATTTGAGGACACCATCTTGGGCGTCAGGAAACATTGATCAGAATTTTCTACATCTTTCTAACATTTTGGACTAATTGTTAAATTAAGGAAATGGCTGATAATGAAAATAATTGTCAGTTATTGCTTTTTCAGATTGAAAAATTTGTGATTAAAACTGAAGCTTCTTGTGTATGTGTAAAAAGTCTTTGTTAAATTCAGTTCATTCACATTTGGCAAGTGAAGAAAAGTACATACAGTAGTACGAGATGCTTTTTTTTCCTTTTTTTTTTCATGTGCCTTGGTACACATAGTGCTGCAAACTGATTCATAAGCTTGCATTGAAGAAACTGTACATCACAAATCCTGCTGGCTGTCTCTTCCAGCTTCAAAACCAACACGCAGTAATTTGTTGGTAGCACTACATCATGAGTCACCCCTGCGGTGAAAACCAGCTTTATGACTAAGCCTTCATTTCTGCTGTTTACTGGCGCTGCGAAGTGGATTCAAATGAGCCTGCTAATGTGTCACACTGTCCTTGAATTTGTGTTTGTGCCTCTTCGCAGGTGTCCACATGTTACTGCTCCTCTGCCCACCACCCACACTGCTCCAGCCAGCAGCAACACTACCGGCCCCCCGTCAATCCGCTGCCCTATAACTGCCCTCAGAGCCAAAACCTGCCCCAGCAACAAGGTATACTCGCTCAACTTCACTCAGTATTCCACTCAAAAGACAAAATTTCCTTTGGCACACAGATGAAGTGCATCCATCAGGCTTTTTTTTTCATTATTATTAATTATTCAGCACCACAGGATAGGTTTTTTTTTTTTTTACTGTGAAAAACCTGGACTAAACCATGTGCCTGTTGTATTTATTATACAATCACTTTATAGCAATTATTTGTGCTAAACATCAGTATTTTGCATAATTATGATCACCATTCACCTGTATGAAACAAAAATGTCCTATTTCCATCATTATTTTCATAGAATTTCCCTCTGCTTTATATAATACTCTTGTGAACTCTTTGTTTATATTGTGTCCTTTTCATCTTTTGCTTAGTTATTGCTTGATTTGTATATTTCAATACGATTGTAAATGTGCATTCGTTTAAAGAAAAGTGCATTTCCCTCATGATTTATATACATTTCTGCATCTAGGTTCAATGCCAAAGAAACACGCTTCATTAGCTGTAGTATGTGTATATAAATAAGATATTGCTAATTGTTAATGAGTCATTTTGATGTTTTTTGTTTGTTTTTTTTAGTCCGCCTAAGAAGTTGAGACTAAATGTTTAAATGGTTTGATACAAATAGACATTTAATAAACTCATCAGATCTAATTTATGTGATCTTAGAGGAATACAACTGTATACCTAAAAAAAAAAAAAGTAGGTCATCGTTTTTGTTCCTCTGAATATCGGTATATCACTCTGTGTTTGATGTGAGCGAACTAAGACTTTGTGTTGTTGATGGCAAAGCTCAGCCTCTTCACTACTATATCAAGAGTTGAAGGAGATATCAATAGACTTTAACTCCCCACTTGGTCACTCGACTCCTAGATGGCTTTCTTTTTTGTTGTTGTTATTGTGCTCTTTCACAAGGGAGCTGCACCAGCCGCAGTCCGACTGCTGTAGCAAAAGGACAAATATTTCTCCCTTTCCTCTCTGTGTTTTTCGGTTTGTTTGTTTTTTATGAGTCGACATGTCTCCCCGGGAAGCATTCACTTGATTATTCTGTTTTTGTTTTTTCCACACCACAGGAGTTTAGGTTTTTAGCTCCTGCTCTCTAACACACACACACACACACACACACACACAATATTAACTGTATGTAATTGTGGCACAATTGTGATTTGTATAGCGCGCGCGCACACACGTACACACTGGTGCACACACATCTATGTAAGTAGCTGCGGCACTATTCTGTCATCTGTAGGCTGCAAATGTGGCTTCCCTGCTGGGGACCCGGGGAGTAGACAGCAGACAAATGAAGCTGCCCTACAAAGCCAAAGGACAGCAATTATTTTTCAGGAAAAACTGAAAAAAATGACTTCAGAGCCGCCTTCCCTTTTCTATTTGTGCATTCATTTAAAAAAATATATACATACGGTATGTGACTGCATAAAGGTGAGGATACTGTAATATTGCTGCACACATAATAAATTATCAATGGGACTTCTCTCTGAGGAACATGGGATTGTTTCCTCTCCCTTACATCAGACAGTCACCAGTATCGCAGAGCTTTACTTACAGTCATGGTCAGTCCTTGGATTTTACATGAAGGAATTGATTGATCTCTCTTACCTCCTTTTTACTATTTCTATGGTTTAATACTATGCCCTCTGTACTGACATTTAGGAATTTAACAGTAGAATTTGGGAAGGAAATGAAGCTAGAGGAGGAGAGAAAAATGGTGCTAGTAATTTGATGTGAAACAAAATCCGAATAAAAAGAATCGGTGTTATCTGAAAATGTCTACCTGAATATACATAGGCTTTTTTTGTTATTTAAGTCAAAGAGTGTTGGAAAAACCTCCACATCACTGAAATACTGTCGAAAGTAACAGGCTGCACAAGAGATGCCATAATTTGAAAGGGGAAAAAAAAATAAATTTAAGTCTTTTAAAGTATGACATCTAATAAAAACACATCTTTCCGAGGTTGGAAATAAGTCTTGGACGCTTGTGTAATGTTTGGCTGGAAGAAAAACACTGAAAATGTCTGCAAATATATTTATCTATGCCATTGCTGTTTACAGTCCATTCACAGTTTGATAGTGTCACCGTTCATCTGGTAGATTAGTTGGTTTTCCAGTTTGGAAACTTCCGAAATGATGTGTATTGCACCAGATTATAATTTGTTAGATACCAAACACCCCTAAAATTTTTTTATTTTTTTTTATCTGTTGTGTGATAGAACTATTAAGCTAAAAACATACCTTTTAAAACAAAACAAAAACGGCAACAATTTCCTTGAATCCTATCCTTAAAAAAGTCAATTAGACCAGATGATGTTACATATCTCACAAATATGCTAATAGTTCTTCCAGAAGACCCGCTGTTTTGTGCGATTTATCCCGAGATATTTTCGATTTTCTTTTCCCCCAAAGAACAAGTGTTTGAGCCTGAGAGGCGGGATGCGGGGCCGGGACGCTGTCTGAGAGGCCTCTATGAATCTCACAGTGAACCGGTCTCTTTTTCAGCCCCTCACTTCACACCCGTACAATGTGTTTTCACCTCGTTGCAACTGCACTGTTAGAAGAAACAGTTTTGCGTAGATAGGAAATTAATTAGCCCTAACCTCTCCTCGCTGGATGGTTTTGGAAATGGGGAAGGTCAGCTCTGCAGCGGCCAAGTTCTGCCATGATGTTAGGACCCAAGTGGCCATTATCTCCCGCTGAAGAAATTTTCTTAAGAAGTCACAATCGTCTCTCATCTCCTGGCTGCTGGAATGAAATCGGTTGCGTTTGATATTACAGTCATTTCATGCTTGGTTTGTAAGTGAAGGTGGGAGGCGAGGGTGGATAAAAATAGTCTTCCCCCTTGTTCCTCACGGAGCACTTTCATTGTCTAGTTGTACTTTTCTCCCAGGGCAGCAGACTGTAAAGACACCTTCACAAAAGGACGTCCTCTCCTTTGCCACTCGGATTGCCACATTGTGTGTGTCGCAGGGGACAGTATTTTCAAATGTCTCTTTTTGTCACCTTGACATTTAAGTGTCTTGATTTCCCCCCGGCTACGAGTAAGCGTCAGGCCAGAACCGTGTGACTTTGCGCAGTCTTTTGTGTGTCATTTTCTTAGGCCACTCCAAATGGCTTTTTAACAAGTGCTGTCGAGACGTGGTCTCATTCTCTGTTTACCCCCTGAACTTAATCACTCTTTAGACTGGCCCTTGTTTTTTTTTTTTTTGTTTGTTTTTTTTTAAACAGCCATTCAGGTTGCAGGTTCAGGCCACCACAGGCTAAATCAAATATATTGACTTTCTCATTTATTCCAAGTGCCTCAAACCAGCTTAGCTGTAACAGCTCAACTCCTTGAGCTGCGCCAGACTTCCACAATCTTTCAATCTGCCGCTCAGTCCATTGTTCTCCTCTTATGGTGGAACGCTGCACTGTTGTGATTGTTCATTCACATTGTTCTACAAACACATTTCCTTTAAACATTGGTAAAGTATTTTAAAGCCTCAACAATAGATCTTTTCTATTATTGAAATCCAGTTATTCAGCTAATGAATGTAAGGAATGGGTAGTGCATCATGGGAATTTGTTTTTGCTTTTTTCATCAATGTGAATATGTAAAACCAACAGCCCTTCTTCTGTAGATCTCTCTTGATCCATAAAATTCTAATTGCAACCTCTAATTGCTGTAATATACTCAAAATGAATGTGTCTCTAACTAATATCCGACCATTTGTGTTTTATTAAACTTTTTCTTTTTTTTTTTTTTACTAAAAAAAATACTACATCTTTGCTTCCCTCCTAGCAATGTTTCCATTCATATTGAACATACACTTAAAGATTATTCTTTATCTTGAATTCATGTTGACAGAAAGACATAAACCAAAATCCTGAATTGTTCACAGTGCTGACAAAATCCAAATTTCTGGCGCATTTTTTCCCCCAAGCCTGCTCAATAGCAGAGCCTTGATGTCAAAAACAGAACAAGGACAAAAAATGTACAGTAAGGAGAGGTGCAGTAATTTTTATCAGCACTTGTAGTAAAAGCTGTATCACATTTAAATGGCGAAGTGGAAGAAAAATACTGAGGCACAAAGTAAATGAATAATGACTCCAGTGTAACATGATGGTATAAACCTGAATATATAATAATTTGCCTGTTGGGGTTTTTTTTGACTCTGTGAACCTTAAAAACCCACACACTGTCGATACCCTGCACAGAGCAAGTTACAGGACAGTTATTATCAGCACTTTCCGGCTTCTGCAATTTTTCAGTCTGGTTCAATCTCCAGCTCGCTCCATTGTTCTTTCCGATGTGCTCTGAATGTTGTGTTTTTATGATTGATCTCTCACATTGTTTCTACAAGCAAATTTCCTTTAAAAAAAAAAAAAAAAAAAGACTAAAGTTTTGAAAATCTCCCGAACAAAGAGTCTGTATCTTGTGCATTTTTTTTTTCGGCGCTTGCTAATTACACATTTGAATCATTGTCTTTTTCTTTTTTTTTTTTCTTTCTTTATTTTTTAATCACTGTGCTCATATCAGTGTCTTTTCATTCGGTCACACCGCTGTGCCTTTTTTCATTTTGCCTCAGTGCACCAAGCCGTGATGCCAAACCCAGCGTCCAGCTACCAGACCGTAGTGGGCGTGCAGCCAACACCCAACCTCGCTCTCACTGGCAACCAGCAAAGCAATATGGGAAACCAGATGCAAGGCATGATGGTCCAGTACCCTCCAATGCAGTCTTATCAGGTACTTTTTTTTTTTTTTTTTTTTTTTTTTTTGATGATGCAACGCCTCTCTAAGCATTTCCTGCCAGTGTCGGATAGATTAGAACATAAGCAGTTCTAAATTGAAAGGGAGCATCGTAGTTTATTTTGTTATAAGTGACATTTGCTGAGTCTTTATATTCTTGTGAAGGCCGCTCAAAAGTAACAGACCAGATATTACAGGAAAATACTCAATATTGAGTTGAGATCAAGAATACAATCTATAGCTATATTTTAGCATCTTTAGCATTTTCTCCTTACACTCTTACTTACAGTACAGTCTTTTTTTTTTTTTTGGCTTTGTTTTCTCGTGTAGCAGGTTTCAGTGCCACAGCAGACGTACCAGCAGCCAATGTTTGTGTCCTGCCAGCCAGGACAGGGAGCAGTGGCTGTTGCTGGCATGCAGCCCTGCTACAGCCTTCTCCCACCCAACCAGCACACCACAATGAGGTATGGTCATGGTTTTTACATCAGTTTTCCTAGATTCCCCAAGGCTTAAGTGTTATATTGTCGCCGGCAACATCGTAAGGTTTGAGGCTGTTTGACCAAAAATGAGCATATTCGCATAATATTTAACTATTACTATTACAATATTTCTGATTAAAAACATGCACAATGATACTCAGCAGTGACACAATGTTGCGAAGCAATCTTTTGGAGTTTTATGTGCCATTAAAAAATACAAATATCAGTCTAACATTATTGAAATGACAGCAATCTGATTTCAACTGAAATGATGTGAGACTCTTAATGACAAGCATTTGTTTCGTAAAACATTAACAGAATTATCGTTTCACAATTGGATCTTGTGCGTTTTATATTTTGTCATGATAATCTTCTTTGGTGATTAAGAACGGATTGTCTCACTGTCTTTTTAGTCTCTTTACATAATGCTCATTCTGTGTTTTGACATTTAACTATTATTTTATCTGTTGAAATGTTCTGCCTTAAAATATTCATCTGCCCAAGACCAACAATTTGCCTTTACATTGCTAAGAAATAAAGATTTAACATTTAGCATGGTTATTATAGAAATTGAATAAAATAATGACATGTATCATAAAAGGATTTTAGCTATATGGCTCTTATTCATTTTTCGGCATGGATTTTTTACCTTTGTATTTCACTGAGATGTGTAGAAAAATCTTATTATTCATGTTATATTGGGTATATATGCACCAAAAATCCAATAACTTCTTATAAATGGATAAATATCCTTATCCTTCACTACAGATATTCAGTGAATACTCTTTTTTTATAACCACATAAAGATCCTTATTTACAAATATTGTGCTTTTTCTGTTAAAATTGAGTTAAAAAATGCACATTAAACCTCTGGGGGAAAAAATAGCTATCATGTTATGGTATATTCCATTCAAAGCTTGCTCCATCTGTGCATAACAATACTTCTGTGAATTGGAGTAATCAGTTAAAGGTAATATTGCTGTTTTGCTCACATGCTTTACTGATCACATCAATCCCGACATAATCTGATTGTGTTGATTCATTTGATAATCAGTCCGAAGGCTGACATGAACTTTCTGCGAAATTAAAGAAGAGTTAAATTTGTTTTCTACTATAGCTCTTTTTTTTTTTTCCTCCTCCCCCTCCACAATTAAGTTTAGTCATGTTTACAGTTATTATAACCGCTCCCTGATTTATGTTCATCCCTTCTCAGCGACAATGTCTAATAGCTAAAGTTGCTATAATAGAGTTAAAATCAAATTATTAGCTTGTACCTTGTCCCAGACACATATTTGCAGGTTGCCTGTGCCATTTCTCATTTTTGAAGGTGCCTCTTATTCATAGAACTAACAGGCCTGATTGGCGAAGCCCCAAAGCACCAAAGAGCCAAGGTCATCTTTGTTCACTGTGAGGGGAAAAAAGAAAAAAGAAAAAAAAAATGACATTACTGCTCCGATGCATGTAGCGAGCCGGTTCTACACAGAGCTGATGAATGTGGACTCTGACACCGTCTCGGAGAGCTTTAGTCACTTCTCCCACATAACACTCATCATGTGGAGAAGTGTGGAGCATCTCTCTCATTACAGCTGATTGATAGAACTAGTTCACAGAAAGCAAAACATGTAATTAGTTTCTACCTCTACGGACCCAATCAATCTGGCTACTGGTGAGCGGAGCACTGCAGGGAGCATTGTGCACAGGCGTATACATAACAAACGCATCACGCGGGGCACAGGCGCGTACGCAGCCGTCACCTGCCGAAGAACAATGCAAAGACATGAATGTGCGCAAGGAGAGGTCACTTTCTCATTGTCCCAGCTGTGAAATGAGGCTGCTTTAGTAGGGCAGTCGGAGTGGAAATGATTTATGCCGCAGTGTTGGAGCGGCTCAGTCGTCTCCCACGAGGGCTCACTGTCCACCTGGAGCTCGCTTTTCACCAGCTGCAGCTCAGCACACGCCGGTCCCTGCAGGCAGGTTGCTTACAGAGCAGAGCGCATACCTTACAGATGGACTCGAGCTCAATTTCACGTTTTAATGAAGACTTTTTGAAGCTTTAGGCCTGTTCATAAGTTATGGAGACGTTAAGGAAGGCTCAGTTCATCTCGTGTGTTTTCATTACAGTTCAACAGTGAGTTTCCTGCCTGCGCCAATGATGGATCAGCTCCAGTTTCCCCAGAACTCCTCCCCCTGTGTCTCCCAGCAGCACCCGGGCCAGCAGTATGCAGGTACTGGACCCAAAACTAGCCTGGTATATACACCCAGGAAGCAATAAATCAACACTTGTCAACTTCCCACTTATTTTATGGGGGGGGGGGGGGCGGTATCATAAATTAGACTACACAGGTTCAGAACTCTTAAAGGGTTATAATCTCTGGGCTTTAAAATGTTTTTGGGGATATTTTATTATTCTTTCCCTCATCTGTTAAGTGAGAAAACTTTATGAATAGTTGAAAGAAATCCATCTCTTTGGTAAGAAGGTTTTCTGAGTAGTTGAAAAAATTTATATCTTGGGTAAGAAAAGTTTGAGTAGTTTCTTTAAAAAAAATCATCTATTGGGTAAGAAAACTTTTAAGAATTATTGGGGGGGAAAAAATCATGTCGGTAATATTTTTTTCAACATTTCATAAAATGTTCTCACCTAAGGTCTGAAAAACTACAGATTTTCAGTCTTAAGGTGAGTTTGGATGGATTTTGGAAACATAACAAACACGTTTCTACCATTTTATTTGGTGGCAGTCATACATGTATGACTCTTTTGAAAGATTTCTTGTTCATTTTGTGACTGGTAATATAACATGGATTCATCAACTGTTTATTTATGCATATACATACATCTTACTAAGAGCCATTTAAAAGCCCTTTAGGTCTGTAATCATATGCACAACGTATATTTGACATGAAAAGCTTCAACAAGCAAAGCCTGTTCAGGAAATGTACAAAAAAAAATGACAGCAAGTACCAATAGAAGTGAAGCGCTTCAAGATGAAATGGTGCAATAACATCATGGTACTCAAAGCCAAATAACAAATGATGGAAAAAGATGAGGAAATGGGGATGAAATATGACATTCTGTCAGTTTCTGCCAGCTGTTTTTATACAGGTGAATGAAGACTATTACTGCAATTATGCAAAATAGTTCCATTAGCTCATATAATTGCTATAAGGCAATTATGTAATGGGTGTGACGGGTCTACATGTATGCAATCAAATGTCGATTTCGGTTTGTTACAGAATAATTATAATATTTAGATCATTACATTTGTGAGCGACGATGTACTGATATGTCTGCACGGGCACCTGTTAATGCAGTCTCTCCAGTTTTCTCTAAATTTTAGGTGTCTATGTGAGATCATCACTTGTTCCCGAGTCACATGTTCACATTAGATCATTTTATTTCACTTTTTGCTCGCAGAATCACAGCCTTTTTCTTCATTGATAGGTTTTGGTTTGTAAAATGACAGCTTTATTTTCAATTGTGTTTGATGACATCAGTATATTTGTAACATTTCTCGAAGTATTGGGCTTATATGGTGCATTTTTGGTGGGCGTCACCCAAGCCAGTTCCAAATTTGCGATGGAGCGATGACATTCAGGACACCTACTGTAGGTAAGATAAGGTTTTGGATGGTTACAGACAGTTGGTGGTTCTGGTTTTGTCTTATTTTTTCCTCTTAACCAAAACTCATGAGGAAAAAAATAAGAGAAATTTGAGGGAAAAGTTCCGAAATGAGCCACGATATCATCTTGTTTTGCAGTACAATCACGCACAAAAGTGATGTTGAAGAGAAAATTCACTTTTCAGTCTCTGACATTAGCCGCCCTGGAGATTCCCCATCACTGCCAAGCACTCAGGCTTTCTTTATTTTCCCCATCTCTCAGTGTCAATATCTGCAGAATGTATTCCTCCATTGCTAAAACCCAGGGTTCATAATGAAATAATCTTCCCTGGGTTCACTTTGCCTTTGTATGTGCATCAGATGCGTGATTAGATTTACGCTCCAGATTTTCAAAATGAAAAAGAGTGAAGCGTGGTGATTATGGGTCCCGGGAGTTTGGATAAGTGAAAGTGTTTTGCACATCGCCCTCTTCCTCCAGAGGTGGATGAGAGATTATACGCAGCGACGGTCGACTCTACAACTCTTCCACGATATATTGATAATACGTTCAGAATGCTGTTGGAAGCACTATGAACACAAAAGATATTTAACAACAACCACACATAAATTAGTCACAACAGTAGGGAAAATGGCAATGAAAACGGAGACTATTGAACAGTATCTGTACAAGAGTGGTGTTAAACAAGGTGATGAATCTACAAAGTCCAAAAATGACAGAAAATATATTAATAGTCAAGGATGTCAAACTCATTTTAGTTGAGGTTCCACATACAAGACCACAGAACAAGTAAAATAATAAAACTCCAAATTCTTACTTTTTTTGTTGTTGTTGCAAAAGAAATTGACATTTAATTATGAAAATGTCACATTAACAAACTATCCTTCAACAATAAAATGGGAATTACGGTACTTGGAACAGGTGTGACCAACCAGAAATGTCTAAATAATAATAAGTGGGAGTTGAACAATATTTTATCTCTTGCCAAATGATCTGATCTGAAACGCACATGTATGCATGATAATTTGAGATCTGATGTCACCCCCCCCCCCCCCCCGAGTTATTTGTTGGTTTTTCTTTTTGTTTGCATTGTTTGTAAGGGTAAATATTTTCATCATTCAGTGAATATGTTTTGCATTTCAGACTAAAGTAAGAGAATAATTTGGGGTTGTCATTTTTAATAGGCTGTTAGGTTTTTATTTTCCTGGTTCAGTTCAGTTGAGACCATAGTGGGCTGGATGTGGACATTCCTGATCTAGAAAATCTTGAGGTTTTCATGGTTTGGCCTTTTTCTTTGGTTCTTGGAGTCGCTGTCCACAGGCCCAGGTGGGGAAGCCTCCTCACTAATGACCTTTATTATTCATGTCTGATTATTATGGAAGAGCAACGGAGGGAGACATCATTTCCAGGCCGTCAGTAACAAGGTCAGATGAAGGTCTAGTAGCGGCCTCACCTACAGCGTCACCAGTAAACATTTTTAATTGGCTAGACCAGGGCCAGAAATAATCAGCATATTAAGTTAAAGATCCATTGTCCTTGCTACTGTTGTTAATCACTCTGTAATAATTCATAAATCAACAATGGCTGTGCAAAGTTTGGGATGGGATTTTCACTCGGGGCACGCCTCGCGAGCTTTAAGTCAACAGACATTAATTATATGTAAATGTACTGTATGGTTTTAAGTTCAGGGCGCACGGTTGTCGACATAAGCCAAATGCGCTCTACCTCAACTTGTGTTTTGTTTAAGTCACATCAGTCACGTTCATGCCCCACTGGCTAATTAGATAATTGGATCCCCTGGATTTAGCTGGAAAGGGGAATGGACCCTGTTATTGCTACTACAGAGGTGCCCTTATAATGGAGACACTTCAAACCTAATTGCTCAGCGGCTAACCCCCCCACACACCCCCCCCCCCACACCCACTGATGAAATGCATTGCTGAGTAAAAGCACTGAAATGCAACACATTTACTGAAATAAATAGAGGGTGAGTCAGTTTTACTCGAGTGCAGGACTGAGGAAAGGGCGAGCTGATGTATTCTCACTTCTACTCTCGTGTATCAGCAACATATCAAGCGAGAGGCTAATGCAGGGAGCATGGAGTTCAGAAGTCCATGCTGGAATTTTAATCCAGACAGTCAAGTCAAGTCAAGGCCTTAGATAGCTTTTAACTCTCCCTCTTATCCTAAACCTAATCCTAGCCTCGGGCCCTGTTAACCACTTGAGGCTGAAGGCTAAGTGCGATGTGGCATTTTGAGACGTAGCTTCAAACCCTTTGGAACAGTTTGCCAGCGGAGACGAGAAAATTCACCACACACGTTTAAATAATCTCTCTGGATGTACTTTTATTGTCTGACATTTTCATTATTCTATCAGCTGATTTTTGTCTCAGACTTTATACAGTTGTGAACGTTGCCTATTAAAGGCTTTTTTTTTTTTTTGTGCATTTATATTTAGTCTCGATTTCATTGTGTGATGCCATCCTATTGGCTGCAAAGATTATAAACCATCACGTAACTTAATTTAACTTCATCTTTTGTTTGTATCAGTTTTAAGTTTTGAGGAAAGTTTACTGATACGCATCACATACTAAAGAACTCCCAAGGTGCACAGCTACTGGGTTAAAACACTGCACTCACATTGTCCACTGATTTATGGACCGTCATTTTGAAGCAGAGTTGGTCTAGTTATAGTCGGAACCTGAAGTTAAGAAGGGATTATCCCACCCAGGTGTTGGACTGAACATTTCAGACACTCCAGACTGTAGAACAGCAGCTTGGCTTAAAGTGCACCCTGCTCTGAACTTCTGCATCTGCAATTTATTATTATTGCTATTTTTCAATTGTAGTCACTTTGACAATTTTGTATATTTATTGTCTTTTTCTTTTTTCTCCTATTGTATTTGACGCCTAGTGTCTTGTGCTGTTGTACAGTTGAATTCCGTCCTTGGCGAATCCATGAAGCATATCTTATCTTAATATTGTTTTATTTTATAAGATGACAGGTTTGCTTTTTATTTTTGTCACCATTTGCAGAGCCTTTGTGCCAAGTAAGAACAGGCTAGATCAAACGTCAGCAAGCGCTTCCCAGTATAAGACATTAAAAAAAAAAAAAAAAAAAACCCTGATATACTTGGATCAAAATTAATTAAAGCAAAAGCTTACACAGGTGGGTCTTAATCTTCTTCTTAAAGGTATCAGCAGAGTCCAGTGGGAGAGTTCCACAATGTGGGTGAAAGTAAACTGGTACTGATTTCTTCATCTAAGTCGTACCAACAAAGCAAATAATGGCATTTCCTGTCATGTCAGACGGTACCTTTTTGAATGAATTTGATAGAAAATGTGATTATTTGTGCGTGTGAGCTGTCACACTGTGAAAAATAACTGGAATAATAAACAGGAGTGTTTTATCTCCGCTGTCTTCCTCGCCTAATTTGACTCTTGTCAGCCACGCTGTTGTGTCAGACGTTTCACTTCCATCTTGCGTTTGTGTCTTTTTTTCCCTTTTTAATGTGTGCGCGCAGGGCTGTTACCCCCAGCCCCCGGCAGCAGCATGGTGATGCTGCAGATGACAGCACCCCCCTGCCAGCAGCTTCGGGCCCCCTCCCCCTGCCAGAGGAAACAGCCGAGCCACAAACACCCAGGCCCCGAACACCAGCGCAACCGCAGACCCACCGAGCTCCCCCCACCCCCAGACAACACCCAGGTACAAATGCTACCCAAAATGTGTGCTTTTTTTTTTTTTTTTTTTTGCTGTTAATGTCTAAACCTGTAATTCTAACCTTTTGATTTCTTCTAATGGTTTTGAAAAGACGTAATTAGCTTCGTGGCCCAGAGGGTCTAAATAGGCAATAGTAATTTCCAAAAAGTTTAACGTTTAATTATAAATTTTCGTTGATGCTTGCCACACACGATAATATAGAATGTGTCAGAAAGTTAAGACACTCACAAGAAAAGCAATTTTAAAGCTAATTTAGATTTGTTGTGTGACAGCACCTGACGTGAGAAACGTTCCCTTGAGCCAAACCCCTGCTTCGCTGGTGGTGCCGTCAGGTTAAATGTCGGAGCAAATAGGCTCAGCGAATGAAGCCACTGCTGCCGTAACCTGAAAATGAGGAGGAAATAGTCCTCAGCATTAGTCTGTAATGGTACATTAGGGGGACTAATGGGGATCGAATGGTACATTAAAGAAACAACTTGGAAAAAGGGAATGACTTTGGGAAAGAAAAAGCAGAGGTGGCTTCTTTTTTTTCTTTTTCTTTTTTTTTGAATGAAAGTGTTTGTGTTTGTCTCGTCTCTCTCTCCATTTCCACAACCGCCGGGGTGTTGTGTGTAGAGCAGCCTGCCCTCATCCCCGGCACTCACACCTTCGCCAGGCCAGCAGCCCAGCGTCAAGGGCCTCCCATCAGGCATCTCACCCATCCCTGTCATGGCCCACCACCCACACCACCACCCACAGCTCCCTACAGCCTTCTGCCACAGTGGACAAGGTCAGACACATGGGTCAAAGGTCACAGAGCAGTAGAGCAATGTTTTTTCTTTTTTTTTTTTTTTAAAAAAAAGGGAGATTATAATAGATGTTTGGTCATTAACATTAGCTGTGTTGCCTCAGGTGAAGCGCACTACTCTCTACTGGGCCAACCTCTGCAGTACAAACCCTCCATCAGACCTCCGCTGATCCACACTGCCCACATGATGACAAAACACCAGGTCAGACCCACACACACGCTCCACAACAACATTCCAAGTGCATTTTTACATATTCGATCGACAAGCCTTGGTTTTCTTTATGTGGACAAAAGTCAACCCATTAACAAATGTTGTGCATTAACGGTGTTACTGTGGGCCACAGAGTCGATTAACTCACTCACTGCCACCGACTTAAATTTTCATCAAGCATGTTCTTTAATGGGAGGGTCTGAGGGGCAATCGGACGAAGCTCGTCAGGCAAAATCCAGCTCGTAATCATAGAATTCCATGTACTGACGAACAATATCCAAATATAATGAACAGTAAAAGGATCTATAACGTATATATTACAATAAATCCCTTACAGGATCAGTAGCGCACCAGGAAGTAATAGAATGAGAGAGGGAAGAGATGGAAAAATGAATGAACCTGCAGAATTTGATGCAGGTAACAGTAAAATGAAGTATGTGTCAGTGTGGTTCAGAGTCACCATTAAAGAAGGTGCCCAGTGGGTCTGACCCAGGTTGGTCAGATGAGCTGGTCTGTGGGTGAAACCACAGCTGACGCGATCATCACTGGGATCAGATCCAGATCAGTTGGACCAGCACAGCACCAGATGCATCTCACCAATCCCCAATTTAGTGTCTATAAGGAGGGTTCGATGATCTCTTTTTCTCTGTCTCAACTTTTTCTGGTTTAATTTGTTTCTCCATCTTCTCTGGCATTCTAAACACACAAATAGTATTCGTAATAGAAAACTGTACAATAACCGAAATCAACATAAACCCTTCCTACAATAAACCTTGGAACTGTGTAATATTCAGCTTTGGAAATAATCAGAAAAGTCGTTTTTTTGTTTTTTGTTTTTTTTTATACTGACACATGACTCATTTTTATGTCCGTATTATTCTATGTTCTTTTTTTTTTATGTTTTTGTTGCTTCATAGACATAAATAAGTCTTTGGATGTTTGAGGTATCACTAAAACCACAAATATTGGACATGTCTCTGAGAACAAAAAACTGTTTTTCTCTGATTTCTCTTTTGGTCAGAAATAGGTGCTTATGCTGAAACCACCTTTTGACACTTTTTAACAGCAAAAATACTGTCAATTACTAAAGAACCCTGAAGGATAGACACCACATTTTTTTCCCCAATGAAAGAAGATAGTTTGATAGTTTCAATGTTTCTGCAGTGATGGAATTCCAGGGTCTACAATTCAGAAAAAAATCAGTGAAAATGTTCCAAAACGCTGGCAGCCAATGAGTTAAAATGACATCATCTATCCACACCATTACTTCTTTCATTACCATGAACACACACTTTTGATTAGTTACACACACACACACACACACACACAGTCCTCATTCTGTTGGAAGTGTTAAATTTTAACTATTTATAAAAAAAAATTCATAATGCACAGATATTTCAGCCACATTTTTTCATTTTTGCTGCTTATTTACACTGTTTTACTGCATAAATTGTTACATATACTTTTTGTAATGTTAATCCTTTCCACTTATGATTAGATTGCCTTTTTTTTTGTCTGTCTGTCTTGTATCTGTGTCTCCACAACACACTTTGGTCAACATTTGTCCTTTGTGAATGTGATTTATATAGAAACTGACTAGTGTCGTCCTGTTCTCCTGCAGGGTCCACTGGGGGTTTGGCGTAGCAGTCATGGGAGGAGGGCCAGCAGAAAATCTGTGTCTTCAGATCTCAGTGTAGGTGAAGCAGGTAATAGGAAGTCCAGAGGGAGGCTTGCGTTTAGTGAACCTCGTCAGTTTTAGTTTATCACCGGCTCTTGACTTAAAGAGAGAGATATCCGCACAATACAGTGTTCGTTTAGTAAAACCCTTACCTATATGGGGGAATGATGTGGGGCTTTAGCTTGTAGATGTAAAATGGAGAACGGAGAAGGGGATGCACATGATAAAATCTAGCCCCTGTGTACTCTATTTAGCAGAGTAACTGAAATCATATCACGTTTTTATTGTGTCAAAATGTGCTTGCTGCGCTTTATAGCCGTGGAAAAGTGTCTGTTTGTGAATGTAAGCACAATAAATTACAGACGGGGCAAATTTCGCACCTGGCTGTGGAACCTGCAGCCCCCGCAATATTGTGCCAAAATGTGCTGATTATTTCAAATGGCACGTCGTATTTTTTTGCACTCGCCGAGATATTTATTTACTTATTTATTTATTTTTGCATTATTCAGGTGCTCTTGTCAACACACTCACCAATACAATCGACACACAGCAGGTTCATAAGCAGCCCACTGTCAAGGGGACAGTTCATAGTTGCGCGCTTGCTGTCGGGTGAAAGTCTCAAACAAAAGCACCATTGGTTTTTTGTTTTGTTTTGTTTTGTTTTTTTTAGAATGGCGAAAAAAATTTTTTATTCAAATTTAACCCATCACGGAAAACTGTAATTCGTGGAATTACAACAAAACATTACATGAACAGACGTATGGATGGATCTGATGGGTATTGGCCAAAAGGGCTGCACTTCCCATGGTTCCACCTTTTAAAGCTTTGGAGCAGACAGCAGCGGGTTATTGAAGCCTCCCGATGGTGCAGGTCTGATTTTTCTCTTCACCCATGACGGTTGTTTTATTTACTGGCTCTGCTGCTTACAGTGCTGTCTGTGTTTGTCTGCAGTGAGCAGTCAGATCCTGGAAGTGACAGATCCTCCAGAGGGGATCAGCTGTACAGACTCGCACCGCCTCCTGGCAGCGCTCTGCAAAGGAGGCGAATTGGTCCAGCAGCTGACGGACCATCAGCCCTGGTTGCGCACCACAATCAGAGACTCTCCCAGGGGGGAGCTGCACACCAGTGACCTGGTGTCATCATACTCTTTCTTTGCCATGCTTCCCTCCAGATACACTGTCCAGAGCACAGCGCTCCACCACAGCAGCTCCCAGACCACCTTTAAACTCTGAACTAGTACCAGACACAAAGGTGAGCTGTGTGACTCGGACAAAGCCAGCTCATAGCTGCTAAGTTCTTGGTGTACCTAAGGGACGCCAACTGAATGCACATCAACCACCTGCCTCTGCTGCCTCAGTCTGGACTGTCAGTTTAAGACCCAGACTCTGTCCAAAAAGAAAAATCAAATCAAATGTTTGAAGAATGAATGTTCATTTTTATTTTGTTTTAGTTTTCTTTTATCATTTCTCTGGCCAAAAGGGTCTGTGCAGAGTGAGAGCCAAGCACCACCTAATATCACTACGGTTTTGTTTGTAAAATGTGGCTGCTATGTCTGCTTTATTAACCACATGACCCCTCTCTGTTAAAGAGATTTCTGTTTGAATTAAAATGTTTGGTTAGCTCTCAGATTATTTTCCTGATGAGAAATATTTGACTCCACTGTGGTTGTTTTAATAGCAGGTGTATGAGTGTCACCACACCAAATCAAGGATTTCGAAGACGCATTTCCACATTCAGGAATGTTCTGTAGCCACTGTTAAAATGTAAAAAAGTTGGGTTTCATACAATATATAATGATATTCTATATATTCATACGAGTGTGTTTTATTTTCCTTTACTTTTTATTCCTTCTGAATAAAAAGCTTGTTCCCATTTGCTGACTCCATTCATCACATAAAAATAACCTGAGCATTTGACACATTTATCTCATGTTAGCAAACACATGAATGGGTGTCTTTTGTTGTTGGAGAATTTCACTGCAACTGTTTAGCTTCCTCACATCAAACTCCAGAATATAACACACAGTGGCACTAGTACAATGTGAGCCCATACAATAAACACTGAATAATAGATGTACTACCTTAATTATTTAAAGTCACTTTTATACACGGTGAATGTTGCATTTGCACTGATGTGATGAACAAGATGGAGATCTGATGGGTATTGGACAGGGCCTGGATTTTTCTTTTAATAGCCCCCTGTACCTGTTTGTTTGCACTCGGCCAGGCCACTTTGTTTTATATTTAATTAAAAATGTTTATATGCACAAGAAACATGCAATCGAGTTTGTCAATCTAGTTTGCTTATTTTTTTTTTTTTTATTTGGGTTTGTGTGAATTCATGAGAGGTGTTCTGTGTCTGGTGTGACTTTGTCTGAATCTAATAAATGTTTGCACCACATGTGTTTAAATAACTTTTTCCAAAATAAGACACACAAGAACCTATAGTCTGCAAATGTTTCTGAGAGGAAAAACATTTTGATGAATGGTATTTAAAAAAATAAAATAAAATAAAAAAAGATGATGCAACTCATTGGAAAATGTTGCTAGGAAGTGTGCATGTGCCTTGAGGGCATTGCAGGGTTATTTGCTCTGCTTAATAGCCTGATTTCCAGCTGCATACATTTGTCATTTTCAATAAATTACAGCTGAGTTAAATATAGGGAAACAGAGCCCCCTAGTGGTCTGTAGTGGTCATTACACATTCATGAGCCAATCAAGACGCTGCTTGTACTTGAGTCAAAGTGAAAGGAAACACTGATAACTGGCAACCACAGGCGTGTTTGTTTGGTGTGGAAACGGCGGGACGTGTCTCCTTATCAAATGGACAAACGTGAGGAGAGCAGGACGGTGGTGGTGTCCGGTGTGCCCAACGTGCTGCCCCCTGCCCGGATGGCCGATAAACTGACCGTGCACTTCCAGAGCCGCCGGAGGAGCCACGGGGGAGACGTCGAAGTTGTCCGGTACCCCACGGACCTACACGGCGTCGCGTTTGTTACCTTTGACAGAGAGGAAGGTGAATTAATGGGTTTATGGAACACACACACACACACACACACAAAAGAAATAGTACAAGGGTCGTTTGTAGCACGAGCTAACTTTTAAGCTAATTATAAATAAGCTAATAAGTGGTTAGCTAATTATTTACAACCGTGTCAAGTATTTACTTTTTGCCATTTTATGTTGCTATAGCAACCATAACCTTATACTTTTAGAGCTTTGGAACCTATATTCATTGTGCCATTGTGTGATACATTGACCCGGTGTCACTTTTCACCAAGTATTGAAAGGTTTGTTTTACTCAAAACTCTGTAAAATCTCATTTAGTGCATACCACTCAGCAGACCTTCAAAAACACATGAACCAAGGTATCAGGAAATACAACAGTTAACCAAATATGACATAAAATACATAAATGTCTTTGAAAATATAACTATAATCACAATGCAGAGCCAGAAAAGTGTCACCACTTTTCGTGCCTGCTTCTCTGAGCACAGTTTCTTGGCAGTCATTCAATGTCGTGTTCCGTTTCTATCTATTGAATAAACTCTGAATCGACTTGGATTCGGTCCAATCATAGCATTTCTATTATGAGACACAGGTTTTTTAATGCTATTGTGCTCTGTGCAGTGTCGTTGTCTTTTCTGACAGCCTTTAGACCTTAAGGGCCACCATCATACTTTTCACAGAACAAAAAAATGCAAATGCATCAAGGCCTTAAACCATCTCCAGTCAGACTAACATTAAGTATTCATGTAATCCATTAAGCATAAATTGTTGAACATGTTTCCTTTTTTGTGTTGCAGTGGGTTCCCTTGGGAACAAGGTTTGGTTCCCATGGGAACCCCCTGAACATTTCACATCGGCTGATGAATCAAGTGTAAATGAAACGCTTATTTATATAAAGTATGTGGTTGATATGATTTAGAATTGTTAAATTATTTCAGTGACACTTTAAACTGTCTTGGTTTAACATGAAAAATAACTTTTGGAGGAAGAAATGTCATAATATACAGAACTGTATGAACTCTTCATAGATGCAGCAAGAGTGATTCAAAAGGAACAACAGATCATGACAGACAGAAAGTTTCCCAAAGACTATCCTCTTACTGTTTTCCCTTTTACCACCGAAGTAAGTGACACAATATTTTATCAGTTTTATTCTTATTAATAATGTGCATCTACTTAATTATAGATATTAACTTGCTTAAAGTCACTTTTTATCAGATGACTCACATGCACATTAATTTCATGCTGCAGGTGTTTTACTACGTCGCCAGTGCAACTCTCGATCTGTCCATGTTCGGCAGCGATCAGTCATCAGTGCTTCATAATCTCCAGTTAGCACACAGGTCAGTACGTTTTCAGCACCAGCCTGAGCAGAGAAAAGCTACGATCGAGGGTCCTTTCAGCGCTGTCCAGGCCCTGAGAGAGAACATCATCAGCAGGACCGGCCAGCTTCAAACCCTAGTCTTAAGTCAAACTGCTTCGGCCAGACTAAGAGAAACTACTCTTAATCCGAGGGCAGTATCTCATCAGAAGCTTGTCGACTCCCTAAGCTGCAGTTCTAAAGCTAATCTGAAAGCAGCGGGCTCTAACAGCTTATCAACCCCACTGCAGAGCACAGGTGAGGCAGCAGAAGTCCAAAGCCTCTACTCAAATGCAAACACGCAAAACTCTGCCACAAGGCAAAAAGTTTACAATGACATTTCAGGTGCAGGAGGCTTTACCTTCTTGGACAGGTATGAAAAAGATGAGCAAGGAGCTCAGGCTAGGTCCAGGCCATCCTCTGTAATCACACAGGACAAAACAGGATCTGTGAAATATGGCAGTGAGTGGGCAAAGGCCGAGCCCAGACAAGTGTTAGGCGAGATCAGTGGGAGGATTACATTTTCCTTATCAGGCCGGGACCAGTTCCCCACTGAGGAAATATCAGCAAAACAGCCAGGAGTAAACTCGATTTCAGAAAAACGCAGCAGACCAGACAGGACTTCAGCAGCCCCAACTGGAAGTGAGTCTCTGAGGGGTCACAGCACAACGGACTATCTGAAGCCATCCGATAAACTCCTGCAAATTACATCTTCAGATACTGATGCTGCGGATAGAATGGAGCTATCGGCAGACGACGAGAGCACTTGGGTTGATTCTGACATATTCAAATACATTGAAACATTCGATAAGGATAAGTTTGACAACTGCTTAAAAGGGCTTCACGCATCCATTTGCTGCATTGAAGGATCTGAACTCACTCGGATATTGTTGACTGATAAGCAAACAGCTGGGGTGACTTCAAGGGTCCAGGTGGCTTTGCAGCGTTTAAAGAACCTGGTGGAATTACGGCAGTCAAACCTGAGAGTCCATTTAATACAATTTGATGAGAAGAAAGCGCTTGATAACAAGAAAGTGATCGAGATCTGTGATTTTTGGAATTCAGTCTTTGCTGATTGTCTGTACACATTAGAGGATTCAGGGATAAAAGTTGTGGGACCTTCTACCTCTAGTCATGTTTTTTACAACACACTGAAGGAGAAAGTGGCCAAACTGAGAGACCCGTTTCCCTAAAATGATACACAAATTAATGAGTGCACTGTAGTGATTGAACACAGTGTGGCACCATTGTGCTATATTTTAATTTAAGATCTAGAAGAGGGAACAAGATGAGCTTCTGTCTGTTACTAAGAAAAGTCAGAATGTTTAAATACCTTGATTAAAAAAGAAAGCTTGATCATCATTTTTCTTCATTTCATCATCTTTTGTTTGTGCATGAATTAATAATTAAGTCTTTAAACAACAGGTCCTAATCTAAATGATGTTCTCACAGCAGTCGGGATAAGTCTTAATTAACCTTCTCACATCTTAATTACAAAAGATAAGGATCTAATTACAAACAAAAATGACAGATGACGACCTGTCTCGTAGAATCACATGTTTCTGTTCTTTTTTCTGAATTCATTTTATTACGGTGTCACTAATTCAGTAGATAAACGGGCAACAAATACAGCTGCATGTATATTTCTCTCTTCTTTTGAGGGGGCAGACCCACATATTCAATAAAAAATCTTGCACTAAATCCAACTGTACATCATAATGTTTTGCAATTCCTGTATATACCCATAATGGGTTAACCCTTAAAGGCCACTTGTGGCCATTGTAAATAAATTTTTGTCTTTGTTTAACCTTTCCTAAGTTATTTATCACCATTTATTATAAAATTTTTATAATTATTATATTACTATGCATTTTTCATTAAAATTTGAGTATTATTCTATATTGAATTTACTCACAACGTAGATCATTAAAGGTCAAGAGTCAATTCAATGGTTTTATATCAAAATAGAGAAAATGATCAAATATGTTGAAGTGAATTTTAGAGACATTTACAGCCAGTCATTCAGTGTGTTTCCATCTGTGCTAGAGCATGTGAACGTCCAAATGGTCACACTGTGATGAAAAAATTATTAGATCATCAAAAGTCTTTATCTTTTTCTATTTCTGTGGTTGATTTTTCTCTCCTGTAAAGCCTCATGAGTCAACATTGTTGTGATTTGGGGCTCTATAAATAAAATTTAATTGAAAAGTCATCAAAAGCAATAGTTATCTAAGTGCTAACTACTGTGTGCATCATGTGACTAAAACAGAAAGTGAAATAAAGCATTGAATCCGAAAAGCACTGTTTTTGGCAGTACAAAGCCATAGCTATTGATGTAAGAAATTAAGAAAATTATTTTGGTTCTCATCATGGAAAATAGCTAGATAGATGTTTGTCCAAATAAATATACCTTTAGTTGTACCAGTCATTAAGAAGGGGAAACATGGGTGTATACAGTATGATGACCATGTAAAGATTACAAACTCCATTTAACCTGAATCATTTGTTCATATGTTAATATAATTAGTGGTTTTATTAAGTATTTTATGTCAGAAGATGCTTTTGGTCACTTGTGGCTCTTTAATGCTTTGAGGGTTAAGAGTTATGTGGGTACATACTCAGAATTTAACACAATGTGAATGCAGATACAGGGGGAAAAAAGTTTCATTACTTATTGAACAACTGAATGACAATAGAATAAAATAAAGACATTAATAGTAAGAAGAAAATGTGAAGAACATACTCAAATTCTTGCTTCTTGGTGGCTTTAAATACATCAGCAGTAAACGGTAATAGTTTCACAGACAAGAAAAGCTGTTTAAGCATCCAAAAGATGTGCAACAATTACCATCAGGCAATTGAATATAGTATTTTAGCCTCATTAATAGTTTTTTTGCATATATATAATTGATTAATAGTTAATTTACTAATACCAATGTTGTAATTTTGTCATTAGAAACCAGGTTAAAATTAAGGAATAGAAATGAAGTAGCAGATGGAAATGTGTCTGATTTACCTTGTTGGTATTGGCCAGTAGGGGGCGGTATGGTACTTTATCCCTCCCCCCCAGGTGACTTGTTTAAAAATAGAGACATGGTAACTGCCACAGCCCTTCTCACTGAAGCAATTATGGAGGCAGGGTTTGGCAAGCAGGGGGCAGATTGGCAGGCAAATGATGTCAGTTGGATGTCCCATGATACACTCTCTCCTGCACACACAAAGAGTGCGACACCTATTCCACGCCTGATCAGTGTGTGACGTGTGAACACAGTAAAATCATGTGTGGAGAGGAAACACACAAGCCTGTTTCGTTTTCCTGCGATTATTCAAATGAGCACGCGCCACAGACATTATAATTGATTCATTATGTAAAAAATAAGGCCCGCTATCATAATGAACACACAAGCAGACCATCACCAGTCTCTCAGACACACACTAGACTTGTTACCATAGGAACATAGTGGAAGATGTAGCTGAGCTGCAGCACCGGGCGTCGTTAGGGGAAGCTCTTGAATACAATGAAAACATCTAGGAGGACGGAGGAATTACATTTTCAGGAAGAGCAACACTTCATCAGAGACAAGCAGAGGGTTGTGCCTCTTGACACTCTCCGGTGCCCCTTTAATTGCACGTCGTGGACATTTAGCCATTATTTGGATGTGTGTAAGTGTGTGTCGGGCATATTGAGGGGGGGCTAAATGCAAAGGAGGGTCAACAAGCAGAGAGGAGTGACTTTTTTTTTTTTTTCTAAAGACAGGCAGCAGGAATGATCCCTGCTCTCATCCTCTGCTTCTGTCTTCTCATTATTCATTAAATGTAATTAGGTTAGGGGTAGGTAATAGCGTTTTTGAATATATTAAGCATGTATGACTTTGACAATAGAGGTGAAATAGAATACAAAGAATAGAAGGAAATCCTCGCCAAGGACATTCATCAGAAACTGCTCTGCTGGGGATCAGCCCAGTGATTGGATGACGCCTATCAGACCCCCCAGACCACCCGTTGTTTCTGCATGTGTGCAACCCTTGTGGTGCAGGTCCATACATCTCAGAGGTCAGAGGTCAGGTGGAAAAGCAGCAGGCCTCCTCCTCGTGGTGAGGAATGGCACAGTCTGTGATGGATAGGCATCTCCAGACAGTACGTGTGAGTGCGTCACAGCCACAAATTGCATCTTAATGATTCTCTTTACAGATCATCACCCTGCCAGGAAGAGGGAAAGTGGGAGAAATATGAGTCGTGCCCCCCCCTGCTGCTCCGCCTAAATGTTGTATGGATATGAGGGGCTGTGATGGAAGAGCCATGTAGGAGAAATTGAGGGCAACAGACCACGAAAATGGTTTGTTAGTGTTACAGTCACTGTGGAAAAAGGATGAATGGTGTTTAATTGGACTTCTAACATATGACCCATAATGTAAACAGGACCAATCCGTACACATTTTATAACCATTATTGCCTGTGTGTGTGTGACTAAAGAAGATTAATGTCTCAAATCCCATTATGTTTCTATTCATTGTCATGTCAGAGGTGAGGCCTCACAATTATGATTCACTTATTATCAATTTAAACCCACCATATAAATACATCTGTAAGCAATCTCATTTTTCTATATAACTAGTCTAACCTTGATATTCAAAGGTTGACTAAGATGACCTCTGATCTAAGTACATTTGATTGATTGAAGTATTGATTTCAAATATGAATGCCAAAAAAGAAAAGAAAAAAACAGACGAAACATTTCGACATAAAATCCATATTTGAAAAAGAGTGAGAAGTATAACTTTTAAACTCCACCCTTTCTCCTTAAATAACTAGGCCTCCGACTGCTGAAGGTATATCCCCGAAACGTGATGCTTCCAGTCACCCATCATTTCCACCAGTCCCATCCACCCATTCACGAACTTATATTCAATTCAATTTTCAATGACATTTTATTTATAAAGCCCCAAATCACAACAAAGTCGTCTCACAGGGCTTTACAGAAACACAATCGACTACAGAAATAGATTTTTTTTTTTTAAAAGTCCCAAGCATCCCCTGTCCTTAGACGTTCCTTCTCGGCAAAAAAAAACTTCAAAACCCAGTGGGAAAAAGAAGAAATCTTGAGGAGAACCACACTGAAGGAGAGATCCACTCTCATATGAATGCATAGGCTATAAATGAAGGAGGGGTAGCAGGTCCAGACACCAGACAAATGAGGGAGGAGGTCCGGGGTCACAGGTCAGGCAAATCGCCACAGATCCTGTTGTCCATGCCTACCATGCAGACACTGTCAAGAGAGAAAGGGGACACCAGGTGATTAGCCATGAACAGACTAGATTATATATTAAATACAAAATATAAATATGCCTGACCTACGGCATGAGCACACTGAATTTGGTGGCAATCCATCCACCCAGTCAAAAGTTATGGGCCAGACAAAATTCAGCCATCTTGAAAGTTGACTTCTAAAAGCTAATCAGTTCATCTATCAAAAGTTATCGCATTAACACGAAAGATCTTACGCAGCGGTGACGGATGAAAACAGCAAGTATCTGTAAAATGTATTTGTATAGAGATTTTCATAGGATAAAAATGACTCTGTTAGTGTTTACACACATGTTGTTTTTGATTCCATTTTACTGTTACATCTTTATGCTTGCTGCATTTTACTCCTTTAGTTGTTAGGGATGATTTTGTTTGATCTGTTCGCATTTGTTCAAAAGCAATTCATCAAACTCTATAAGATCATTACACTGTTCTATGCACAACGTATTTCTCAAAAGTCAAGTTGTCATGAGGAATCAGGGTTGTTTTCAGCGTAATGACTGATAATCCAAGAAGGAGTTTTGAAGCATCTATTTAGTAGAAGAAGGCAAAGAATTTTCTAAATCTATAAAGGAACACTTTAGCCTTCAGTAGTGTCACAAACATCCAAAATAAATACATTTAGTCAAACTCTGTTGGCTTTCACTAGATACAGTATGACGGGTATAGAAGTAAAACTGTCAGATGAATTAAGTAGATTGAAGCTACAGTATTTTCCTCTGAGATGGAGAGGAGTAGAAGCCTTAAGCTGCACAAAATAAAATAAAAAGTCGAGTAAAGTGCTGGTGAAAAGTTTTGGCATTGGAACAATTTAGTTTTTGCATGATTTGTGCAAGAAACTTGTTTTCCCATCTGTTTATGAGGTAAACTATAGAACAATTATAATAATTTTAGAACTTTCAATACTTTAATTGGCAAATAAATGAGATTATTGCAGAGTCAGTCCATCCATGGGTATAGTACTGTAGTGAAAGTACTTTAATCTAATCTGGTCTTTGCTAGTGATAGAGGTGAAAAGATAACTTTGGGCAGACGGAAGTTATTATCTATTTTTTACCCATCATTCCTATCTGCAAACACAACAGGAGCTGTCATATGCACAGACAGGAAGTAAACAAACCCCAGGTTAGTTTGGTGTATTTGTGGTTGGAAAAGAAGATACATGTGGATGGGATGTGGATTTGTAGTTCCTGCAATAGGAGATACTTTAAGTTAAGAAGAGGAAATCATCTGTCAACCATGAAAAATAACACCCAAGATGCCCTGAAGTACAGCTTTAACTTTGTGACCTGCCGTTTACTGTAGTGCACAGAATCTGCACATCATCTGCTGTTTTTTGTTTTTTTTCTCTCTCCATTGGCATATCAGACCTCCCCATCTGTACCGCCTCACTTATGAGCCGATCCAGGAAGTGTCAGTGTAATTATCAGTCTCCCCTCTGACCATTTCAAAAAGATCGCACTTAGTGGGGTGTGAAGAAGAAACGTGATTGCCCGTTAAACCTCGGCACCGCAGGCCGCAATTCTCAACACACGGGCACCACATGTGGCCTACACCGGGAATGAATGAAATCCACCGAGTACAACACGACTTAGATGCTAAAGGCAGGAAATACTGAGGTTAAAAGCAGCCGTTCACAGACTTTATATGCGCAGGAGAAAAGGTTTGATGCCAGTGATTGGAAGGTGAAATCCAGTAAGAAGAAACAAAAGCAATCAAAATGGACTTTACTATGGGGCACAGTCTTGAGTCTGGTTCATTATTATCAAGATGTGATCATCCACAGCTGGTCCAAACTATTATATGATTGGTTCTGTTGCCTTCTGGGAGATCTTCTCAATTTCAGTCCTCGTCTTTCAGCCCCATTAACTGATAAGAGACACCGAAAGAGTGAGACGGGATCATTGCTCACATGGCACAGCATGGCATGGAGACATTTGTGAGGCTGCAGCTTGTTTGTGGCTCCCTTCATACATACATATATATATATATATATATATATATATATATATATATATATATATATATATGTGTGTGTGTGTGTGTCCAGGTGAAAATGGGGGCTGCAGGTTCATTGGACGCTACATTTTCTAAATTGAAGCTGTCACCGAAAATGTGCGTCATTCTGTGTGCCATTACTCATGCCGCACTGTGACCATGACGAGAGTCCAGGTTTAATAAGAAAACCTGACACTGGCCACATTCAGATCAGTCATGTCATCATTGTGGCGAGTTCAATTACACTACAGTATGGAGAAAACTGCAATGAATTAGGCCATATAAAACTTTGCCATTTTACT
The DNA here is from genome assembly GCA_020466265.1 of Siphamia tubifer. Classification (NCBI taxonomy): domain Eukaryota; kingdom Metazoa; phylum Chordata; class Actinopteri; order Kurtiformes; family Apogonidae; genus Siphamia; species Siphamia tubifer. The sequence goes on from CM035784.1 coordinate 14,714,046, forward strand.
GTTTTGGCAACCAAACCAAGAACCCCCCCCCCCCCCCCCCCCAAGAAATCCAGTTTCCCTTCACAATAGAGGGATTTACATAATTACACTAAAAGCAGATTACATGAAAAGAAGCCGTGTATAATTCGCTACCTCTCAGTCTTCAGCTGCTTCGTCTCTCTGTACATGTTGTCTGGTTTGTTGAGACCAGTCTTTTTCTGGGGTCCCACTTTTTAAAGGCTCCTGATCATCATTACTAATATTTTCTCCATCACCTTATGATGACGTTGAGTAAATACACACACATACACTCTTTTGTGTTGTATTGATCATTTATTTCCTGTTACCTTTTACTGTTACTGGAGCAGTGCTGCTTTGCGATTGTTGGACTTTTATTTTGAAAAGTTGTCGTTCTGTCTTCCACATTCAGGAAAGATTCGGCACTGTATAAATGTTGAGCCATGTCTCATGAAACAGTCATGAATGTTTTATGTCCAGATTATGACAGCTGCTATGAATATGTTATGAACTCACCTGTCAAGTAAAGTGTTACCCATATATAGCTAATGCGCATCAGATGCAATGATCCAATTGAGTAAAGGTCAAAGGTCAAGGTTTTAGCAGAAAGGTCAAAATCAAATTATTGGCTCTAATTCAAGAACAAGTTGTCATAGAGACTTGAGATTGGCACAAAATAGGAGCAATATTTATACCCATATAGATGTGCAATGTGCCATAGCTACTGTTGTGCCTTATAGTTCTTAAAATAGAAAGCATTTTAAGAGACTAAATCATTCAAACCAAAGTAAGAACAAAATTTGGATGAACTAAATAAAAAATGAGCAGAACAGGATATTGAAGTTACACATTTAATGTTATAATTAAAGATTAGACATGAGTTCAGAATGTGTTGCACTTTTATTAGATACATTTGCTAACCCTAGGCTGTTCTAGTAATATTTCTGACTGAGATGGTAATATCCATACAGACTTGCTAATGTCAAAAGTACACATGGAGAAGAGAAAGACGATAACTCTGACTTACTGAGCCAACAGGACTTGTTGGAATAGGTGTGTTTGCACATGCAAGTGTGTCTGAAGGGCATTGAATGAGTGTTTGTGTGCATTTGTATGCAGCCCGCATCCCAAATCAGACGAAAGATGAATGCAGCTGGCTTTATGAGATGTGACTGCTTGGAGAAGGATAAAGAGCAGAGGGAGAAACATCCAGAAACCTCTGGCACAGAAAGAGACAGATTATATTCACAACCATTCAGGGCCAAAATATAGGATGTTTCAAGGGGTTTTTAAAAAAATACATTTTACTGTTAGAATATGTGTACTTAAATAGAGCATGTAACATGGTAGATTAGATTAATTCAACATAACTCAGTATTATTATTATTATTATTCTATTCTGATTCCTACTAGCACTTACTGTATAGATGTAAGGTACGGCAATGAAAATTCACTGCAGAAAATGATGTTTTCTTTTCTAAATTTCATTTTGGCAGCAATAATCCTCCTAAAATAAATATATCTGGAAGGTTTGTCCTCTCTTTTTCATCTGCTTTAGTCCAACATTGACAGCATTGCTAATTATGATGCAAATGCATGTTTAAATTTGAGAAAGTTAGAAAGTTTAGTGCTTATCACCCCCATTCCAAAAGAATTGTACAGAAATCACATTAATGATTCACAATATAATATATATTTTATTAAAAAAAAAAAAAAAAAAAAAAACATCAAGTATTTCAGCTGAGTGTATGTACTGTATGTATTTGACAACACCAACACATCTCCAAAAAGTTGGAACAGGGGCAATAAGTATCTGTCAGATTAAAATAGTACTTCAAGGAAATATGTGCAGGAACATTTTACATCTAATATTAGATGAACTGTCAACAAGTCTGTAGCATAATTGCATATATGAAGAGAGAATGATAGAGCAGTCCTGTAGAGATGGATAGACGTTTACTAGTCTGTGAAAAACTGCATGTACACATTGCAGAAAAATGTCAGAGTAATGTTCCTTAGCATAAAATTGTGAAGACTGTGAATATGTTATCATCTAAAGTACATCATATAATGAAAGGATATTGAGGATCTGGAGCCCTGCATTAAAATAAGTCAAATGTAAATCACTGCATGGGCTCACAAACACTTCCACAAATTATTATTTGTGAACACAGTTTGCGATGCCATCAATGAATACAATAACAAATAACTAGTTGCAAAATGCTTCTCCATCTGTTTCTTTTTTATCCTTTTACCTCCTTTTCCAGACACGTTGCTAACGTCAACCTCAAAGTGGCTGTATTTTATCATTCAAATTGTACATTTTCTTACATTATATGTTCTTTTGTGAGTAAAATATTGATTTGTTAATCTTTGCATTCTGTTTTTAATCATATTTTATAAAAAATGATCCAGCTTTTTTTCTTTTTTTTCTTCTAAATGAGGTTGCACACCTTGTTATGATGTCTGCCTTATCAAAAAAGCAAAAGCAGCATCCGGCTCTTTGTGCTGTTTCTTGCTCTCAGGAGAGGAGATTTAAATGGACTTGTGGCCTTGAGTGTTTTTCTTAGCAGCTTGTTTAGGCGGAGTCTGGGACATGTATTTAGTTCCTTTACCAACTGTGGATGTAAGCACTTGTAAGAATAGAACCCAGCGCCTGTACAGAAAGAGCACAAGTCTTTTCATTCGTTTATAAAGCACTTAGACACAATGTCTCCTCATCTCTAAGCCATAAAAAAAATCCAAAGTACTAAGAGGCTGGCTGCATATATGCTACCTAACCACAAATAGGAAAGAACCACACTGATTTGATTAGCCCGACTTGGGTCTTTAAAGTCTCCTGGAAATGTCAGCAAAATCATCAAAGTGGCCGTCTCCTTCATAAAGCCTTGATCAAAGACATTCCCAACATACTGCGCCTTCTATATTGTTCGCTCACGGGCAAGATGTCTACATCTGCACAGCATTATTGGTTTTATGTGAGTTTCATAAGTGGAGACAGACCGAAAACAGGAGAGGCAAGTGGCATTTTCTCCCTCTGGGCTACACCCCCGGCCCACCAACTCTCTGCTGCATTCGCAAAATGTGTCACATGGACACTGTGTGATATCACCCCAGTTTATGAGGAAATCCTCTTTGTTTGTGCAGGCTGCCTCACCCCATATATTACATTAATACACTTTCCCTGTACATTAAACACAGCTGCATGTAAAGGTGTATTTTTGCCCTAAACAGATTAAATAGAAAGGGGCGGGGGAGGGGAAAGAGTGGAAATTTTAATCAACACAAGGAAATTACATGAACATAAAAGGCTATTCAGGTGTACAGTCATGCACAAATTAATGAATAGAAATGTTTGGGTTGGAGAGAGAGAGAAAAAAAAAGATTCCTTATCTATGTATGCGGGTTGATTGAACTGACAATCTCACTTTCTGATTGGCTTTAAACTGCATATACAAGAGGAGGAGTTGTGTAATTATTGTTCAAACAATGTCTGAATTTTAATAAGGCCCATAAACGCACCATTGCTTGATTTAAATGCTCCTGTTAGCCTGGAGGTTCCTGATGGCAACAAGCTTACTCTGGATTTATTTATTTATTCAAGTCAAAGCAGATTAGGAAAAAGCACTGAAAGCACATTTATTGCAATTGAATTTTTTTTTTTTTTTATTGTTTCTGTCATATATATTATCTTATATAAGCACACATTATTAAATGATTTAAATAGGAAATAATTTTTCTTTTGGACATTTTTAATCTTCCTCCAAATAACAGTCACCTCTGTGTAATTTAAAGTATATAATGGAGATTGTGAACGTAATAATACTGTTTATACATAATAAAGAGGTACATGTATGATTTATGAAGTGATTTTCCTAGTGTATTTATCTCACCTGACACATTTTCTCATTAAAACAATTATCCTTGCTTTCAATACTGGTCCAGTGTTTCCATGCGTAACCTTGGATGGATGTTTTGAGTTACACACATACCTTCACCCGGTTTCGCCCAATCCACCCGGCCGGTTCGCAGCAGGCTTGGAAGACCTCAGGCCACTTGAGTGGATCAAAGACATGTTGGTATGAACCTCCCCAGACTCCCTCAAATACCACCAACACCAGCCCACTGACTCAAAGTAACCACATAATATGTATTTGGTTGAAGTGAGAAGCCTTTGCAGAAGACCGCGCTATTGGCTTGATTTTAATAGAAGTTGAAAACAAATATATAACAGCATCATCTGCCAAATATATTGGTGCAGACTAATATCCCAGAAGCTAAGTAAATATCTCCAGGGTTCTTGTATTATTTCATTTATTTCATTATTTCATTTAATTAATTATTATTTCATTTATTTATTATTTGACTTATTTAATTTTCACAATTAAAGCAGAAGAGCATTAATTTCTGGGTTAGTTTATACATACAGTAGATGTTGATTTCACTAAAACTTTAGCATTAGTTGTGAAAGGCATAATAATACTGTATGAATATTCAGTCCACACACACTAATGCAAATGTCTTAGAACATGAGAGTTTTTCTCTACATTTTGGCCTTTTGTCCATATATAGTTAATGTCAGATTGTAAAAAAAAAACAACAATTATAATAATATAAAAACCTATTGTGTGCAATAAAATTTTGCTCAAGGTGGCCTTCAGACAGTAGTACGACAGAGTATTACTGTAGGGCCACATGTGAAGGCAAAATATTTTTGATATGACGAAATTAAAGTCGAAATCTCAACTTTAGAAGTCGAAATTTTGACTTTAATCTCGAAATTTCGAATTTTAAAGTCTGCTGTTATGATTTTGAACCTCAAAGCATGTCTGCTATTGGTGCAAACCCTGCGCTACCCTGAAGTACTTCACTTCCACCTCTGACAGTTATGGCGGAAAAGATGACAACTGGCAGCAAAACCAAAGTAAAAACTGTGCTTGAAATAGCTACGACCATGAGGAAGCTAACCGAAGAACAGAACAGGAAAAGGCCTTTCCAGCGCTGGCGTCAACTGAAAAAGGAAAACGGGCTCAAACCGATGCTAAGGTGGCGACATTTCTACTCAATAGGTAAGATGATACCGGTATGATTATATAATATTTCAACATAGTAGTCGCTTACGGGTATCGTATTCACCCTGTCAGTGAGAAAATTAAAGATATTGACCAAACATAATGTTCCAGCAGGTTTTGCTAAGTTACCAACACTGTGTGTAAACTACTGGTGTAACACCATAAGCTATTGTCCTTATCCATTAGTTTTCCCATAGTGTTTATTTCATGCTTCTAAACCTTTTATTAGCTTCATGTGACACAAACTGATAAATGTTGTTTATTGTTTTGTTATTTAGGATGCTAATGGAGTTCTAGTTGAGTTCTCGTGAATGCTCCAGACAGCAAACTCCAGACGTATTTTTGAAGGCGTAGTATCGAGGGGTGGGCTGACGTAGAAGCATGGGGAGGCTATAAGTCACGCCCTTCTACTTCTGGGCCATGGGTGCTTAGGTCGCAAGAAAATTGAATGGGAGTGAATGGAGCGAGTCAAGCTACATTTTGATTCTGTTTGAGAAGTGCTCTGAAATTCACATATAATAGCAGTTAATTAGAAATATTTGATGTGGCACCACCCGTTTTTGATGGGAAGCAAAAGTGACGTTAGATTATGTGGGCTTAATGAGAGACTACAATGCATCGTGTATGTGACATCACACTCTGCTCAGTGTATATATATATATATATATATAACACACAGTCTAAATATCAACATTCAAATGCGACACTGACATGTGTTTCTGCATTTTTAATTTCCACTGCTTTTGTTTAAAAAGACATTTGTTATCATTCATTTGAATGCCCTTTCTGAAATGCTCTTAGCTTTAATCCATTTCCTGAAATTGAACTGAAGCCTACATTTTTTAGGCAAACATCTGTCTGCACATCTGGCCATTTTGAAATAACAGTGATCATCCCAAATGTGTACATAAATATGGTATAACACTTACTTTCTCCAGTTATGCAAATGTTTCTGCATCTTATGGGTGGAAATGTAGGCTTTTTTGTGTGTGTGTGCAGCTGTTCTAAAACTAGCTAAGCACTTCATAACCAAAACTATTCTATTGTACAAACAGAAAACAGAAGGATGCAGGTGTTGATAATGATATAAAAATGCTCTGATGGGAATCTGAAAACATCTACAGTAGTTCGTACAAATTCAGTCCATCCACGCACACAGGAAGTTAACAACGCACACGTATATAGCGACGCTGCATACCAACATATTCCCCTATCTGAATTCATAATCCCATATTCCTGCAGATAAATGTGCAGTCACAGATGCTGACACAATCACACCTCCCCCTTCTCCACCCATCCCCCCTCTGCAGCTTGGGCAGGGTTATGGTTTGGCTCGGTTTGTTGCATCCTTGCCGAGCCTGGTCCTGATTTCCAGGCCATGGGGCGGAGGTGTGCCAAATCTCTACACATCACATGAACATTTCCACGCTTTTGGTTTTCAATTTTCTGCAATAATGATCCATTTACTGCTTAATTGTGGCCACAGATTAATTACCTCAAATATGAAACCGCTTTTTTTTTTGCTTTTTTTTTTTTGTATTGTGTTTTTTTTTTTTTTTTTAACTGATGTGCATTTTAATTTGGCAATGACCTGCAATGATTCAGATTGACAGATTGTCTCTGAGCTCACCCTCTCTACCCCTCCCCAGCAGAGTCTAATACACACAATGTTTGATATTAAAAGCACAGAAATGAACCTGATGCTAATGATGATGGAGGTGGAGGAGGTGCACAGTTTAACTGCAGTGTACAGACCATCCAGATGATTGAGATGGTTTTAAGGATATTTGATTGGACCTGATACGGGACATGATTATTACATGATTTCCATGTCTGAAGAATCACAATGCTCCATTAGACGGCTGACAGGAAATAAATTGCTTATAATTTGTTGATTAATAACCAGGTAAATTGATTGTAGTTTCGTATATTTGCTAATTTGGTTTGTATGGAGATTCAGTTTATTCCACATTTCATTGTGGAATTATTACTAAGGTCAGTTTCACAAAATAGACAATGGATTGTAACTGAAAGACTTTTTTACACTGGGGGAAAAAAAAGAAGCAGAAAGAAGTGGGGAAAAAACCCTGATATTTAATGATCATTTTCCCTTTTTGTTTCCTTTTTCTCTTCACAAGTCATCAACTTTCAAATAGAATCATCTCAATATAAATATTTCAGAGTAAATTAATCATTCATCATCATTTTTTTTTCTTCATAATTTTAATATTTTACTGTCAGAGTATTCCAGTTTCACTTCATGTTTAAGTCCCGTCATGTTTCCTTCACATATAAATAAATAATGTTCACACTGATGCAAAATATTTAGCAAAAGGGATATTTTTCTTTATGTTCAAGCTGTTAATCCATTTTAAATCACCAAATAACACCTTCCAAAATGTAGATTTTCTAGTTTGTGTATGTATCCATTTATTTTATTGGCTTATTTAACAGGGACATTGTACATTAATTCCCATTGCTGTAAATGCACCAGTTAGCCAAATGACTATTTTTCTTCTGCAGTCCCTGGACAGATGGGAAATTGTCACCTTAAAAAGTAGAACAAGGTTGCAATAAAAAAAAACAAAACCATACATTTAAAAAATCATAAACATTTGTTGCACACTAGATACGTGTAACAAAACAGGAGGTGGGCGGGAGATGGGTCTGAAATATGGGAGAGTCCTGGGAAAAACTGGAGTGTTGGCAGCTCAGGGTATTGTCTGCATTTCATTTAAATATTAGTACAGTGGTACCTCAACTTAAAAAATTAATTCATTCCATAAGTGGTTTCGTACCATTCGTACCATAGTCGCATTTTACATGTAAAAGGCCTGATTCGTTCCAAGGCCCCCCCAATACTACCCCCTAAACCCTTTAAAAATGATAAAACTATACACATTTTGTATAAAATATGTGTTAAAAGTAAAAGAAAGTTGAGATTTTAGATGTAATGTATTGGTCTTAGTGGGGAAATATGTCTTCACTGACTGAACATTAAACATTAAACCATTAAAATGAAGCAGACGTGGTTATTCACCTTCGTTTGGTGGAATACTGATCCAAAGACGATTGCCTTTGACGACTTTTCATAATCTTCCTATAATGTGCAAGGCATACGTCGTCATATTGCATCATATAGCACAACTCATGAACATTTTTTCAGAATTTTTTTTTTCCACCAAATCGGAAAGTTGAGAAATTTGGCCAGCATGTCTTTAATTTGTGCTGTTTGCAATAATGGCTGCCTCCTTTTTTTTTTATCACATCCCGTTTCACTTTTATTAATAACGCAGTCCACTTCTTCTTTTCATTCGCACTGGAAATCACTTTCTTTGGGCTCATGATGAACAACGAATACATCCTGTAATAAAGTTTAAATGAAAAAGTCACCAAACAGCAGTAACTCTGTCCTTTACACGTGTTAGAACTCTGTGATGAATGAGGGTCAAATGCTCACAAAAAGCATCATGGGTAGCTCCCTCATAGCCAATGGGATGCTACGTACAGTTCTGTATTTACTTCTCAGGGATTTCGTTTTGTAAATTGAATTTTCTTTCATATTTAGAGGCGAAAAATTTTTGTTATTTGGATTATTCATTAGCTGGCTCTTTCATAAGTTGAGGTACCACTGTATATAACTATATATACTAAATTTTTGATGGGTGATTTCAAGGTAAAATCCGAAGTCGATCAAAAACGGCTAAAATACACTCAGACTCCTAAGGGTTAATATCCATCTGTTTATCAGATGGTTAACAGTTAATAAGGCCCTAGTGTACTTTTACACATCACTGCCTTCTCAAATCCCCCAGCAGCCCTGTCTGGCACTTTCATATAGGTCTGCTGCTGTTCAGTATTAGCACATATATGGGACAGAGAGTTGGCCTGGTTGTTCGCTATATTTAGATAGAGAGGGAAGGTTATTTTAGTGGCGATGTAAAAGCCTCGTTTGGAGTATGAGGAGGTTAATTTCTACCTAAAATTCATAAAAGTAATGAAGTAAGCTACATATTGGTTAGATAAAGGAGTCTGTATATGAAAAAAAAATATACACAAATTAGCATTTTCCTCACAGTAAAGTTCTTATTTTAGATCTTCAATACAGCAGCCACACCCAGACAATATCACAACCGTCCTATCAGCGTCAACATCAGTCAGCGGTGATAAATATTTCATGGCTTCTGTTCATTGTGACACCGATGGCTCTTTTTTTTTTTTTTTTTTTTTTTTAGTACCTTCTGTATATGAGAGATCTGAGGGCAAGTCTCAGTCCTGACATTAAACCCCACATATGGAGCGAATCATTTGTCATCCCGGCGATAAAGAACTGGATGACACCGGAGGCAGTTTCTTCGCTGTCTCCAGTCATCTCCACCTCACACATCACATCACAAATACACGACGCCTCAGATCTGCTTTGTTTCGTAATTTGACTTGAATCTGAGGGGAGGCTGCGGTAGGTCGGAGGCACAGTTGGAAAATAAAAAGGAGGAGAAAAAAAAAAGCCACATCCGTGTGCAGCAGCCGCATATTTCCGAAGCAGGCTTTGGTGTGGATCCAAGGTCAGTGACTGCGTAAGAGAGTGAAGTACCTTCAGTATGGATCTAATTGAATCCCTTGACATGCATACCAGTATCGCAGTATTACATAACTTACACTGCACCTACATCATCTCAGATCTCACTGAAGTATAAACATGTTGATACATTAGATCAGGGGTGTCAAACTTATTTTATTCAGTTAAATTTGACTGACATGGGCCGAACTATTGAATAATACATAAATAATGTTAACTCTAAAAATGTCTCTATATTTTAAAGTGAAAAAAAGTAAACAATGAAAATGTTTACGTTTGACAAACTATCCTTCGAAACAATGTGAACAACATGAAACAAATGAAAGAATAAGACACATTTTAACAATATTCCATTCATCATTTCCACATGCTCATTATAAGTTGCAGATCATATTCAAAATATTTAATATCAGGCAGATTATTATTACAATTGCACTGACTTATTTGTTCAATATTATTTAAATATTTTTTGAAATTGCACTTTGTTTTAGTGTAAATATGTGAAAATAAGAATGAGATGATTTATAGATTATTATGATAGTATTTTACTGGTCAGACTCACGTTAGATTGAATTGGTCTGAATGTGGAACCTGAACTAAAGTGATTGTTAATTAATATCTTAATATCTAAAATCAATTGTCATTCTTTTTTTCAAAAAAAAATGAATTTCCTTAATAAGTCCCATAGAGGGTTAAGAAAAGCCAAGTAATGATATAAACTGGCTGATATGGAACTAAAACAACCAAATCTGTAGAAATAACTGTCCCTTGTAGTGAACAGTATATGCATCAAAGGGTTAATAACAAACAAAAAATCAAAAGCCAAATGAATTTTTGAGTCCTAGATGAAGACAAGTATAAATCACATGGAGGCAAAGAGATTAAAATGACTGATAAATCTGATAAATCGAGTCAAATCCAATCTGATCAGTTCCGGGTTTTTTTTTTTTTTTTGCATGATCTTGTCATCACTTTAACAATTAGACTCACAAATATCCTTTGATACTGTCATGGAATTAAACTGACACATCCGGTTATCGGTTCGTCGTATGGTTTATCTTGAGTGGATATGAATGAAGACACAATTTCATACATCATTAATTCCCAAATGCGGACGCGAACACATACACACATGCTTTGGAAGTTCCCTTAAGAATCAGGTCATCTCTGGAATGATTCATCCTTCACATCCAGCATGAACACATTCACTGTGCCTCATTACATACAGTGTGTACCCATGCCTGAACAGACCTAATGACTGATGGGAGACACTCCACAGACTTACAGTACTCCGCCTAATGTGTCACCGCCTTCCTCCTCGCTGTGTGTGTGTGTGTACGCCATATGCCCTCGCTGCCCTACAGTACAACGACAATTCAGGGAAGATATTAAGCTAATGGTTTATTGAAAAGAGTGCTAGTACTGTAAAGCCAAAGGGGGAGAGAAAAAAAAAGAGCCGAAAACCTTATTAGGATTCATTAAGGGGTTCCAGTCAGTTACCGGCGTTTCATGCACTGAAAAACAGAACAAAGCGAGAATGACATGAATAACATATTTTTATTCTGTACATCTCTCAATTGTGTGGAACGACCCCATTGGCAGTTACCTGTTATATAATGAACGATTTTTGGCTCTCAAAGCTCAAATTTTAGCTGATGTTGAGCAATCGGTGACTCATATAGTGCAGTTAAAAGTGTGTCCTCCCATGAAATATTTAAGAACTCCACTGACCCTGGTTGACTTACTCACTTTTATTTGCAGCGGAGATTAATAGGGACGTGCTAGTTTGAACACAGAGTTCATATTGTGTGATTTACAAATCATCATGTGTCAACCAAGGGTTTGATTCAGACTTGGCGCCTGCATTCCTTTCCGGTACTTAATGAAAGTTTGAGCTGAAAGTGGAATTAGAGGATAAATAATAGTATGAAAGTTTCTGGGACGAAGCAATAAAAACAGACTTTTTATTTTCATACAAAATTAATTCCCAGGTGTGACCCTTCCCCAAAGAAGAATGTTTTCCTTTTTTTTTCTTTTTTTTTTTTCTTAATTCATAAAACAAAAAAATCTGTGTGCCTACTTATTTATTTTGTGTTCGTGCTTATTGATTTATTTGTCCTTTTGTAGATTATATATTTTATCTTTTGTCTTACATGAAATGGAAAAAATGCATTTGTTAATACAAAAAACTGGCTGCTTGTATTTGCTATTGCCCCCCCCCCCCAAAAAAAATAACAAATTTAAAAAATAGATCACATTACTTAAACAATAAGTAATCTCCATAAACCAAACACACTATGTAAACAGATGCAGCTGCAAATAAATTACAGATATCTCATTCCATGTCAAACAGAATGATGGATTAGTTAATGTAGAGCACTGGTGTCAAAGTCATTTTAATTCAGGGGCCACATTCAGCCTAAAATGGTATAAAGTAGGCCGGACTAGTAAGATAATATAAATAATAGGATAAAAATATATAAGTAATGACAACTCCAAAGTTTTCTCCATGTTTTTGAGGAAAAATAGTAAAATTTCATCATGAAAATGTTTACATCTATGAACATGATATGAACAAATATTAACAACCTGAAAATTCTTAAGAAAAATAAGTGTGATATTAACAATATTGCACTTTAGTTTATCAACTTGAAGATAACAGTGGATTTACAAATACACACATTTAGTAACATTAACAATATTGGTAAAATTCCACATACATTTCAGGTTATTCAGATTGTTTGTATCAAGCTAGGCTTTTTTTTATTTATTTATTTGTTTGTTTCTTTATTTATTCCCTTTTTTTTAACACTAAAACAAAGAAGAAAATGTGCGTTTTTTTCCAAATTGTTTATTATGATTAAGGTCGGATCCATCTTAGATTGAATTGATGTCAAATAATTTTAACTTCCTTTCTTATAAATATCTTTTGTGTAATTTTTGCATTTCAGAAATTCATCCCAGGGGCCAGATTGCACCCATAGACGGGCCAATTTTGGTCCCCGGGCCGCATGTTTGACACCTCTGATATCTCAAAACACTTTCTGGAAAGTTTGGAGTTTGAGACAAATCACTGGAAGTTATGCAAGGCTAATATTGTGTAAAAAAGCAATAAAAACAAATTGAAGAAATGAAAACTTCACCACATTAGCCAACGTCAGACACATGACCATGTAGGATTATGCACGATTATGGAAAAAATGATCATCAAAATTGAAATAAAAATTACGATTTATTCAACAACAATAAAAAAAACTGAACTTTATTGCACTATTTTCAAAAAACAAACAATTTTCAGTGCAGAATGTATGTAATTTAACGTCACAAATTTAAATGTAGTAAGGGATAAACAAAATTTAAAAAAAAACAAAAAACAAAACTAGACTCAATCTTACTTTTTTTTTTTTTATGTCCACTCCGTCCATTCCAAGAGAAGTGTCTGTAGAAGAAAAAAAAAAAGTTTCCACTGTCAGCGTATTTGGTGGCTCAGTGTGTCCACTACTGCATTCTGTACCTTTCATAATTGATTTATACTAAGTATTTCACTGCGACCTGTGGGAAGGGAGGATACTGAATCAGTAGTATCCTGGTTAAAATGCTTGGATGCAATGCAACAGAGCTAGCTTATTAATAAATACAATAAATACATTTAGATTTTTTTAATACCTTTTTTTTTTATCATCACGGCCAAAATCGCGATTTCGATTAAAATTCAATTAATTTTGCGGCTGTACGACCATGTAAGAGTTATAGCACATAAAGTTGATGACAACAGGATGTATGTACAACATGAGAACAAAACATCTATTCTATTCAACTAAGACTTTTGTGGTCTATCACATAAATCTGTAGATAATCCTGACTCATATTTGAATGGATCCATTCACTCTTGTCTGATGAGACGCTGAAAATATATTTTTGAGAGAGAAAATCGAAAATTCAATTTTGTTCGAGCAGGAGACCAACGGAGCAAAGATAATGAGTCAAATAAATGATGAAAGATGTTTGACTTCAGGCTAAACCATAAGAAAGTCATTGGGTGTTATATATGGGAAAGATATTTTACCCTTCTGGCGTCATTGCTGCTAAAAATTCCACGTTTGTTTATTCAGTAGATAAGACAGATGATGGAAGCTAAAAAGTACACATAACAGTTACGTCAGTCATGCCAGTGCAGTGATTTCACACTGTCAGTGATGTTTCTATTACCCAATTCATGTAATTACGATAAATACAGCAATATGTCCAGCATCATGTCAGTGTAACTATGGTGATTTCACAAATGTTATTTTCCAACATTAACACAGAACAAGCTAGCATCTATACACAAGTATGTATTCACACACGTGTCTTCAAACGGTGACTGACACAGCTGGTGTGAAATAACATCTCCCCTTGTCCTGAAAGTGGAGATCTTACAAACTACAGCCCCTCCACCCACCCACCCACCCCCCCACCACTGAGATCCAGAGATCAAGGCTGAGAAGCTGGGAAGAAGGCTAGTTAGGCCGAATACCACGAGAGGTCAAGCCACCCTCTGACATCTTGTGTTTAACAAAATGTATTTTATTTTACAGCAGCACTTTGAAGATTTAATGAAAGCCTTCAACACATGAGCAGAGTGGGCAGCTATGGTTTGGAAATGACTGCGTATTTCTGGGTCAAACTGATGCACGTGTGGACACTTGTCATCATTTATGTGTTGGACTTTAGACTAATGAACACAGTACTGAAATGGAATTACATACTGTACAATATACTACTTCCTGTTGGAGTATGTAGTGCACTATGCCATATGTTGGCAGTACTGAACACTGAGTCACCATGGAAACAATTAGTTTATGGTTGGGAGGCTAGCCTTGGATGGATGGATGGATGGATGGATGGATGGATGGATGGATGGATGGATAGATAGATAGATAGATAGATAGATAGATAGATAGATAGATAGATAGATAGATAGATAGATAGATAGATAGATAGATAGATAGATAGATAGATAGATAGATAGATAGATAGATAGATAGATAGATGGATAGTGTTTCATGAATACTTGAAAATTAAATTTGTACTCAGGACCACATCACATCCCCCAAATAATGCTGTAAAACAGTATAACTAAATAACAATAAAACCTAATACTTCAATAAGATAAATTAACAACTTCAGTACAGGATTAAAAACACAGATCCACACACACATTCATGTATGATGCAAATAGTTTGTTTGTTTCTATCTAGCTTATCAGTATCTAGAGAAGCTGTAAAAAAAAAAAAAAAAAAAAATACTTTTGAAGGGCTTTGACAGTTGGGGGAAAAAAAACCCAAAACAAACATTAACTCAGTGGGTATTCATGCAACCGAAACCACAAAACCATAAGGTCAAACAGTTGCAGTTTTTTGATGATAAAGTTAAACACAAGGGAATAGATATCTGCAAAACCCACAGCAGATGATGTCAACAAAATACCGAGATGTGAGAAGGTCAAAATAACAGTGAAAAAAATACAGACAGAGACACATGAGGGTAAAAGGAATGAAAGTATGTATTAAAAAAATAAAGAAAATAAAACTCATGAAATTACAAATAATATTAGAAGTTTAAAATGGAGGAAAAGATTACATCCCACAAGGCAATTTAAGGAAGCAACTAATAAACTAAAAACAGAGGTGGTAAAAGTACTCACATTCTGTACTTAAGTAGAAGTACAGCGACTTGTGTGGAAAAAAAATACTCTGGTAAAAGTAGAAGTACTGATTGAAATTCTTTCCTTAAGTAAAAGTATATATAAAAAAGTACAACTTCTCAGCTGTAATAAAGTTACAAAAGGGAAACTGCATTTTTGTCATAGATGAAATATGATTTATTTAACTATAAAAAAAATCATTAAAATTTCAAAAGTATGAGTTATTCACTGCAACAGTAAGCTACAGTGAGTAACTGTGTTTGATTGGGTCATAGTAGCCAGTTTTGTGGGTATGGGCAAGAAATAATGGAAAAATGAAAATAATAATAAAGTCACAATTGAGATACAAAAGTCTTCTTCATGAGAGTCATAAATATGAGACAAAAATGCGTAATTATGAGATAAAAAGTAAATAATTATGAGATAAGTCATGAATATGAGATGATTAAGAGGAAAAAAAGTCACATTTCTGAGATAAAATGGCACAATTGGGGTTAAAAAAAAAATCTAAATCATAATCAAATCATTATTTAGACTTTTTAATCTCATGATTTTGACTTCACTTTATGCCCCTTATATATAAAACCTCAAAAATCAATCATTAATTTTATTCCAGTTTGCCTCATAATGTGGAAAATACTGTAAATTAAATAAGAATTTGACCTCCTTTATACACAATTTTGGTTGCTAGATCTCAAGAGACTGTATAAGAGACAGTAACAGGTCTCAAACAATGTCCGGAAATATGTATCTTGTTAAAATTTGTTTCAGTATTTTGTTTGATGACTACAAGGGGAAAGGATGTGTGATCACAGTCACATGAATGAGGCTAAATCTTCCATTAGGATCTTAAAGGGGAGCAGGAGTAACCTATGTGACACAGAAACAAGAATTCATTTCCTGTTGTGTTATCTGTATTGTCTACGGCCGAGAACATGATGACCGCACACTGTAAAAAAAAAACAAAAAAAAAAAAAACCTGCCAGCTTTGTTTCCCAGAACAATGCTGTAAAAATACACATCAAACCATAAACATATTTATAGAGTAGCATGGAGATTTAACATTTTTTAACATCTAGATTTAACACTTTAAACATAAATGTAACATTTTAAACATATAGATTTAACATTTTAAACATAAATGTAACATTTTAAACATATAGATTCAACATTTTAAACATAAATGTAACATTTTAAATATATAGATTTAACATTTTAAAGATTTAAATCTAGCATTAAATGTCAACAGTAGATGTTCTGCCCCTTACATAGACCTGCATGTTGTCCACAGTGTTTTACTGTATAAATCCACCAGGACTAAACTGGAGACATTTAGGGTTCAATGTCTTCAGAGTTTGTCAATGACACTTGAACATATGAACAGTCATAGCAAGGATTCAAACTGCCCACACTTTGGTCATTGGACGACCTGCTATTTAACATATTTATTAAAATGGGAAATTATTAAATATTTATTTCTTTATTACTTTTCTTTAATATAAAAAAAGCTGTTAATTAACAT
This sequence comes from Siphamia tubifer, assembly GCA_020466265.1. Lineage (NCBI taxonomy): Eukaryota > Metazoa > Chordata > Actinopteri > Kurtiformes > Apogonidae > Siphamia > Siphamia tubifer. The sequence continues at coordinate 14,730,902 of CM035784.1, forward strand.
CGTGGTCTTGCAATTTAAATAGCTTTTCAAGTTTCTACATATATATATATATATATATATATATATATATATATATATATATTCATATATATATCTGGTTTTGTTCACATGCTCTTCCTATAAAAACCACAGCTACATTTGATTTAATCATTAACACACATTACAGATTTTTTTCTGTTGCAATTTTGCAACTTTTCACTGTTAATTCTACAGTCATTTTTTTGCAGTGCAATGCATTATGGGAGGCAGTATATCATTCAGATAACTCTATCGGTGTTCTGATGTAGTTTACAACCTTGTATCTTTTAGCTTTAGTCAATTATTTTATATAAGTTACTACTTTTAGTCAGCCTCCATTTCTTTCCATGCTTTTTTTTTACGTGAGAAGAAACAAAAGAAACATGCCTTTTTCTCCCTGAATTGTTTTGAATCTGCCCTTAATTTCCCAGTCACGGTTACTAACCGTTGAGGAAATCCCTCTCAAACCCAAACACGGTAGTGTGTGTTGTGTTTGCCCTCGCAGTAAATGTCAGTGCTCCTCTGATTGAATGCACGTCGACAGAGATAACTGTGGGGCAGCCGGCTGTCAGGGCAGAGGCAGAGGTGGGGGAGTAGGGGAGGGGGGGGTCGGTCTCAGACCCACTGACCTAGACCCGTCACACACCTCGAGCACTGGCCTACTGGCTCACACACAGCGCCACAAACCAAACCATTTCCCATTATTTTTAGTCACTCTTAATCACTCTGTGACCTGTTTGTCCAATGAATAAGAGTCTTTTATCATTATTTTTCTGCAGTGTTTCTGGAAATCGTTGCCACATTCTGTTGAATCCCTCTTATTAGTTGCTCCAAGAAGCTTTCAGGAACACAAAGAATTATGTGCAATGATGCGTAACCCAGACCTGAACTGCACTGGATATCACAGATGATTCTGGGTGCTTGCCGAACAAAACCCACAAGGATGTACGTTTATCACTGGAAACTACAGTATTACTGCTCAGAGGTATTTTCAGAATGAATAATTCAAATCACTTGGAGCTGTGAAACTATCTGCAACCGGTTCAATGTTCTTCTCCAACCTAAACCAGGGTGCTAATACGGAAAATTTGTTCATCTTGCTGCTTTAAACACATTAAAAGGTACAGAAGGCGGAGACTGACCTACTTGTGCAATAAAGCATGATGGGAATTCAGACCAAGGTCATCCAGTATTAATGATAAAAGAACATTAATCACAATACAAACCACGCATCATGACTATCTTTATTTTTTGTTTAAATAAATCACTTAGTTGCAAACTAAAAGATAGTTTTACATATCTAAGCCACAGATATTCTTCTATTTTCCAAGAATGTTAGTGTATTATTTGATCGTATATGACGAGCAGTGAAGATCTACATGTCATTCATTATATAGTGGTGGATCCCTGAAGGAGAGACATAATATTTAAGCTGATTTACAGCTGATGCACCGTTAACCCGCATATTCCCTCCCCTCAAATATGCAGTGATATGTAAAGCATTCAGGCCACCTTTAAAGAGCACAGAATTAGATGTAGAAATCCAATAAGTGCGTGTAATGTGTGCAAGTCGTAGTGTTAAAATGATGGTCTTCGTGCATTATGTCCTCGTGGAATTTTACAACATGTACAGGATGTCGACAGCGACATGTGACCAGAAACAGGTGGTACCCTCATTTCTATTCTGGGAGTCATGTAGCCTACAGTATTTGGGTAACTGCATTTGTCTACCGGTTCCATCAACATAAAGACCCAGTTTAACATCTACTCCATGTCCATCTGGGGCTATTTTTCTGTTGTCAGTCATAAATGACTAAAGGCCAGTGTGTACAGTAATGCAAACATAAAGGCCGCTTAGGTTTAGCCTTTTCTATATATATGTCTGACCTGTATGCATGTTACTCCCTACATGGCATTTTGCAAAACGCAGGCAATCAATATATGAGGCAAAAGTACACACATTTAATCTATTGGAAGCACAGATTCTAAGATAAAAAAAAAAAAAGCAAGAACTGTTATTTATATGATACATCCACTGTCTCGGTTCTAAATATGGCATCTGAGATTGCAATCAGTGACATAAAATTGCTCATAAAATTTATTTTTAAATGTATTGACATGGATTGAGTAAAGAGTAGAGATGCACTGACACATATCACCATTTTATTGATTGAAAGTACTATTATTTTAGGGATATATCAACTGGGTTTTTTTTCCGTACAAAGGGAACTAAAACTCACATCATATCACTATTATGCAAAGATATATTTTTTTGTCATTCTAGATTGAAATATACAAAAAAAAAAAAAAAAAAAAAAAGGAAATGCTGGAAATGAATGAAAATTACCTACGTTCCAGTATGAAAATCACATACCATCTGTCATAGATGATGTGCACCAATGAGTCTAAATGGCCCATAGGTGTGAATGGTTGTTCGCCTACTCATCAGTATGTACGTCACCTTCGCCTGATGGTAGCTGGGATAGACTTTGGCATCACCACGGCACTCTCAATGAAGAAAATGAATGAAGGATATGCACCAAAGAATATGAGGTATCATAATTTCTGTGTTATTGCCCCCGTCCAATCAAACCTTATCCAAATATTCCATAATTACTGCATTGCAACATGACGAATGAGCCACAAAGAAACAGGAGATGAAAATGTGCATGGATATTTGTATTATCAGTGTGTTTGCTGTTGTAAAATGGTGGATGAAACATGTTGTAATTGTGTATTTTCTTCCAAAATGTGGGACGATTTGAACACAAGCAACTCCTAAAAGCATCCAGCATATTGGACTTGTACTGTATCAGGGTTTTCCACTCAGTTGTTTCAGTGGGATGTTGTCCGACAATCTGTGCAGTCTCTCTCCTGTCCAAAGTGTGTTGCTTTACACCCAAGTGTGATTGGCAACACTGCAGGCGAGAGCAGAGAGCTGCGAATACACATGCAGTTGGCCTGAATCAAGCTGCAACACTGGGGGCACCGTGAGTGTAAACACCTCAGATAATACGGTTTTGTTCACACTCTGTTCCGCTGTGGTTCTTTATTTTCTCATGTAAAACTCAGTACAATGGACTGAAATGTTACACATCAACAAGAAAGAAGTCTGAATGTTTTGATTTTAGCTAAAAAAAAAAAAAAAAAAAAAACTCTTCTGATGGATGACAACAGGCCTGAAATACAGAGGGAAAAAAATGGCAAAATGTAATCATATTGTGCTTTTTACAAGCCGCGACAACTGTTATTTAAGATTTGTTGTGAGAGCGGTTTCACTCTTAAAATAAGGAATAATTTCCTTCCCCTTCTGTCATGTTATGAAAACTATGACTGTAGCTTGTTACTGGTTAACCCTTAAAGTCACGGGACTATTTTTAAAGTGACATCCTGATGAATTTTACTGAATTATTTATATATGTTTATTATATCATCTACTGTATTTGACATTTTTCAATGGAAATACTTGTATTTTGTTGACTGATCATGAAGATATTCATAAAAATTCAAAGGTTAATAAGTTAAACTAGGGAAAGCTGAAAAAAAAACCCCTACTTTTTGAGCAAACTACATCATTAATTGACTATAAAACAAGTGTCCATAACCACTGTCCTCTTCTAAACTGCATGGATCAGTGCTTTTGCACATTCACTGTGGAGCCTCTGAACATCCATTTTGGTCACATCTGATGCCAATGGAAAGCAAAGAAACTCATTTTATCTGAAATATTTCCAATCCGATCCACTTTTTAGTTCTATATTTAAAAAACACATGCTTGCCAAAGTGCTGCATAATACCAAAGACATACAAAATAAAAAAGATGACATATTTAGATGCATTGATGGAATTAATGGTTTGAAAAAAATGTATCAACTAATTCTAAAAACCACGTTGTAAACTTTTTTTTTTATCACCACATAGGTTTTTGAGGGTTAAATCTAGTCCTTGTATAATGTCTTATTAAAATTACTTTTCCAATGAAAAACATTTCTGATTATATGTCTCTGTAGAAACCAATAACACCCATTTCCCAGAAACAAGCCTTTTTTTTTTTTTTTTTTTTTTATGTATTTTCAATTCCCTTTCTCAGTGTGAGTCATAGCAACAAAACACAAAGCGTGAATTTCATAACCCAGGTAAAAACTGTGCAATTGTCCACATTAGCCAAAATCTGAATGAGGTCAAATGCAACTAAAGAGATAGGAGGCAAATAGTCGAAATCCCCCTGCGTGTTCTCTCCTGGCAGTGTTGTGTCCTGGAGGCAGAGCTCCCACACAACAGACGGGACTCCCAGCACACAGCCTGCAGGGTGGAGCTGTCTCACTGTAAAAGCACTGCCAGCAACACCCAGAGTCCAATCACTTTGTCGCAGAGGGGGGAACTGATGCAGAACACTGCTGTTTCCCTATTTTTGTAAAAAAAAAAAAAATTAGCTGTTTAAGGGGAAGTTGCCCGGGGGCTGAGAGATGAGGCCCTGGGACCAGACGGGCTTCTCCTCACACTCATGGAAAGATACAAAACCTGGAAAAAAACATGCATTATTGATCTTATAGAGGTGTTTATTTTTTGGGATTTTCCACAATTCTGCGATTCTGTGAAGTGTGTAGAACAGAAAGCATCACCTTGTCCTTTGCTTTGAGATCATCTGAGCTACAGTGCAACCTCATTCTGACACATTTAAAGCATCTTTTACTGAATTTGTCACAGAGATTATTTAATTTCTTAAGAAACCTCGACGGTATCACTGACAGGAATTAGTCAACGAACAAAAAAAAAAAAAAAAAAAGAACTCTTCCTGCAGTGTTCATGTTTTGTAAATTCAGAACCAGGAACCATTTCAGTTACGAGAACAGACATCATACTCATCACAACTTGATTATTTTGGGTGAATGGAAAAATAAAAACTGATACTTTTTAGTCTGTGGTGAAAGGAATATGGGTGCAAATTTGATGTGGTTTTTCTATTTGTACTGAATCTTACCAGATCTCACAGGTTTTTTCCCCCAAAGACATCACCATTTTGAATTTACATACAAGTGAAAATGTCATGTGCATGAATATGTTCTTGTGCAATAATTCTACCTTTGCAAATACTTCCTGTACAATATTCCAACCCTAACACCCATGTGCAGTAACCATACGACCAATAAAGTAGCATTTGTATTTAATTATAATGAATTGGATTTGTATAACTCTTTTTTTTGCCTCTTCTTTTCGCTTCACATTAGCGACCCATTATTCATTCACTCTCACATTCTCACTCTGGTGGTGGTAAACTACATTTGTAGCCACAGTTGCCCTGGGGCAGACTGACAGAAGCGTGGCTGTCATTCATACACCAGTGTGAGTGGGTGAAGTGTCTTGCCCAAGGACACAACAGACTAACTAGGATGGAGCGGGATTCAAACTGCCAACCCTTCAAGGCATGGCCACCCTTAATATTTGTTTAGTTGTATTTGCTCTTAAGTAACTTGCAATTTACACATATTTTATGTTGATTTTATCCATTTTAACAGCCCTTTTTTTTTTTTTTACCTGTATAAGAACCAGCACCTTATTGTACCCCCCCACCCCTGGCAAATTTGTTGTACCATCAACATGTCTGCTGATCTATTCTATTCTATTGTTTACTGCACTAAACCTTAATTACTTAATTCATATTGTTAGAGATGTGCTGATTTGACTGCCAGCAATTCATTTATTTTAATACGTAGGCTTTAAACTGCCAGGAAAAAGTACGTGACTCCGATCTGATCTGTTCATTACAATATGAACTACCAAAATCACATTCTTTTGTCACATTTGATCTGTTTTGTGACACTTCTAAGGTTCAATTTCCATGTATTGTCATTGACTCAGTGCAGCACTTGAAGAATAAAATGTGTCCTCAGGTTTCAATAATAAGGTAAAAAAAAAAATCTCAAAACACAGCTCCAGTAAAACACATTCACCCACTGAGCAAAAATACTATAAGGTGCATAATGAAGTGTATATGAAGTCCATATGATCCTGATTCCGATAGAGATCTGATCTCAAGCAGTATGAATAGGCTGACATACATTTTCTGCATCACTCTACAATAGCATTCATCAACTCTGCAGTGTTATTATCACTTATATATTATAAAGCAGTTTCCAGCAGTTTAATGCAACACATTAATACAGCAGTAATATGAAAATGTCATATATGATAAATTTAACAGGAACTAGAAAAAAAAAAAAAGCATTCATTTGTACTTTTATTGAATCGAAAACCTAAAAATTCCATAACAGAACCATTAATTTGACTGAAATATTGAACAGCTAAACAAAATAAACATATTGGAGTGATAAATCTGAACTGTGGACTGAGATGACGTCCCTGTTTTGTCCTCAGGAAGCCAAAAAAAGTTTCACTATATAAATAACTGAACCATTTTACAGTCTTTACAGGCCATTCATCACACTCACTGTTCAATGAACATAAATTAACTGATAGAAAAGGCATAAAACAAATGATAAATTGTTGTTTTGAGTCACACAGGATTAGACTATTTAACATACTATAAGACCAACATCAATTTTTAGATGATATCCCTACGACATGCCTATGTATAATTAATTAAAGATAAAAAGTAGTAATATTCTAGCATAATTCTGCAGTGTTAACACTTACTATATTGTGTGCCTTTACTTCAATACAGGATTTTTACTCATTTTACTGCTTTTACTCTGATAAAAGCATCATTTATCACACAGGTGTGAATGAACCATACGGTCCATGGGCCAGGCCAGCCCCCCCAAAAGGGTCCAATATGGGCTGCAGGAGGAATCTATGAAATGCTAAAAATAATGTAAATGTGTCGGACCAGTAAAATACTATCATAATCACCTATAAATAATGACAATTCCATATTTTATTCTTTGTTTTAGTGTACATAAAAGAAATATGATGTGAATAATGTGAACAAATATGAGTTATCCAAATAAATGTAAGTGTCATTTTAACCATATTTTGGCTAAATGTATACCCACTGTGATCTGTAAGTTGTAATGCACATGAGTAACTTGAGAAGCTCGGGCATAATATTGTTAAAATTGTACTTAAAATGATACTTTATAGATATCATTTTAAGTACATATAGATATAGATATAGACACTTTTGCAATGTCCTTCCTTTATAGTTGACATTATTTCTATTCTATTTCTTTATTATTTTGGGATCATTTTACTGATCTGGCCCAATTGAGATCATATTGGGAGACGGACGTGGCCCCTAAACTAGGCTGAGTTTGATATCCTAGATCAAGACTAATTAATTTATAATAAAAACACATGAAAAAAAGTCATGAAGAAAATAAAGAGAAAACTGCTGAAAAATGAACAGAAAAGCAACAATCACATTCGGTCCCCATGTCGACTTGTGGGACATGGGGACAAAATCCCAGCCAGCATGTCCATGTGGGTGCCAAAAAGGTTACATTTGGGCTGAATATTAGGGTCCCAAGTGGGTTTGTCTGCAGCTCCCATGGTGATCCCACATATGTTTGCCCATATCAGAATGAGACATCTGAAAATTATTTATTTTTCCACACTATTTATACCAGTTGGTAGAGCGGGTCGTCCAATGACTGAAGGGTTGGCAGTTTGTGTCCTGGCTCTGGCTGTCCACATGTCGAAGTGTCCTTGGGCAAGACATTGAACCTCCCACTAGGACTGGCAGTGTACTGGTGTATGTGTGTGTGAATGGGTGAATGTGAGGCTAATGTAAAGCGCTTTGAGCACCATTTGCACTACTTAAACCTGTGGTATCCAAGACCGCAATTCAAAAGTTGCTCATTTTTACATGATATTGAAAATTTTGGCCACCAACCAAAATGTGTACAGCATAAACAAAAAAAAATTAAATTACATGACTACCATATGTCTCCCAAATGTGTCTAAAACGCACTGTTTCTTCCGTTAACTGTTGTTGATTCATAAGCCATTAAGGCATAAATCATCCATCCATCCATTTTCTGAGCCTGTTTTATCCTCACTAGGGTCAGGGGGGGTCACTTGGATCCTATCCCAGCCACTTTAGGCTGAAGGTGGTGTTTGGCATGAACAACTTAGTTTTTTTTATTATTATTATTATTATTATTTTTCCTTCTTTTCACAAACTGAATATTTGTACAAAATATGTCTCATATATTTTGAATATACGCCGAAACTCGAATGACTGAATATTCATTGATATTTGTACTTGTAAACTTGAAATAACCTCCTGAGACCCAGCAATTTTGTACCCTCTGTAGGGTACAAAAGTTTGACAGTTTTACTTTAAAAAAAAAATGCTGGACATTCCATGGAAAGGACATTCCATTAAAAAATAAACAAATAAATAATAACAATAAAAAAAAAATGTGTCTGAAAAAAATATTGCATTATGCAGTTTCCAATTAAGACCATTTTTAACAAAAGGTGCTAAAAGCCTTAACTTTCTTGGGTCTCAGGAGGATAAAGTTATTAAAAAAAACAAACAAACAAAACAAAACATCCGTCCTCTCAGTCTGTGATGGATTCAGGTCCCGTTTGTTCTTTTTCTATTTGCGTCTTTGTGGTGCTGTGTCCTCGCAGCCCAAACGGGGGCGCCCTGCTGGAGCCCGGGCCCCGCATGCTGCTACACGGAGCCTCGCAGGAAGGACCATCCCCATCTCCATCTCCACGTTCCTATTGGCTCTCGCGAGACTATAAATACAGACAAATGGCATTTACCGGCTCAGAACAGACGGAGACACCGGCGGACTGACAGGGACGCACCGTGAACGCATCATTTCTCTTCATACATATCTCTTTTTCTTTTTAATTATTATTTTTTTTATATTCTGGGAGATTCACACAGAAAGACGCACGACTGGACTCATTTTTCTTTCTACTTAATCCACTTTGAAATCAATGAAGGAGAGACGCCCGTGTCAGAAATTCTCTCTGAAATCCGGCATGGATCCCAGTCAGAGTGTGAAGTGTAAGATAGTGGTGGTGGGGGACAGCCAGTGCGGGAAAACTGCTCTGCTTCACGTGTTTGCTAAGGACTGTTTCCCTGAGGTGAGACCCTGCAAAGGCTGATCAACACCCCTTTGATTTATCTCTGCAGAATATAGCACCAGCAAGACAAAAAATAAATAAATAAAAAAAACCTGCTGTGATGGACATAAATGTGTCAAATACCTCTGCTATTATGGTGCTTTAATGAGATTTATTTCTGTACTAGTGATAAAAGTGCTGCATTACAATTGTTTAAGTTGATTTCAGCAACTGTGCAGGTTTAATGCAGACTTTTAGACTTTATTTACCAGCAGGCTGAGAATAAAGCTTATTAGAAAGTGCTATAGGGGATCTAAATGTGTTATAATGGCTGTTAAAACTAATATTTTACTGTAATACTTGATATGTTTAATGCAAGTAACACAACTATTGGATTTATTTACATGTAAGGAAGGACATTCCCAAAAGTATTTTGATGCTAAGGTTTGCTCTACTGGTGGTTAACATGCTGCATTATCATGTTTTAAGTTGAAGCTGTGGTGTGAATAAGTATTTAAGCTTAGTTTGCAAAATTTTCTGCAAAGATCAAGACTTGGAGACTTTATTTCACACCCAATTAGCAGAGAATGACATTTAAAACATGTTAAAATGTTTGATATGGAAAAAAAATTAAGAATACTTTAGACTGATACTTTGATAATTGTTGTATGTTGGTGATAAAGTGCTTAAGTATTTTAATACTTTAACCTGCTTCCATGTATATTTAGAAATAATGTGATACAAATGCTTGCCACTGATGAAATTGCTGCATTATAATGGTTTAAGTTGAGGTTATGTCATTGCAGTCATCCATGTGCTGTTCCTCAGTCAGCTTAGAACATTTTCTACATTTAAGGTCTTTATTTAACATCAGTTCAGTGTAAAATTACATTAAAAACTGATGCTAAAGTGGACGTCGATGTGTAAAAATTAAAGAAGAACAGAATTATTCTAGGTTTTATAATGTTATCTTATCATGATTCAGCCTGAGCAACAGTAGCAGTTTTGTGGTAATAGTTGATCCAATAGTGGTAAAGTCCTGATTAGAATTTGTTGTTGCAATATATTGACAAAGTTTAGAATATTTTCTGCAAATATCAAGATTTGAAGGCTTTATATCATTGACAGAAGGTTGAAAATGAGCTTTGTTACCCTTTAGTGACATTGAAAAAGCAAATGGTTTGATGACGAAAGCCTCAAAGTATTTCAGTGTATTTGAAAGTGCATTTTTGGACTTGTTAGTAGTAGTTCATGAATGATAAAACTGGTGTGTTATCATAGTTAAAATGGAATATTTGATCTTTCTGTACCATGTCTCATACAAGGTTAATATTGTCAGTTTTCTGCAAAAAAACCCCCAAAACAAACATGTTGATCCACCAGATGTGCATTAATGTCATCTTCCTCTCTTGTAGAGCTACGTCCCCACTGTGTTTGAAAACTACACGGCCAGTTTTGAGATCGACACGCAGAGGATCGAGCTCAGTCTGTGGGACACATCAGGTAATTTGGAGCAATAGCACACTTTCTCAGCCGTTGAACTCATGTTGAGCGAGTGTGGTGAGATGTCAGGGCATGTGCGAGCTTGCAGGCGGGGGTCACTCAGCCAAAAAAAAAAAAAAAAAAAAAACCCTCAGTGACCCCTTCCATTGGGACATTTAACTGTAAATCGCTCTAGTTTTTGTGGAATTGGATTACTGTTAACTAAGTAGGGCTCTGTAATTGGTTCTATCTGAATATGGGGTATTTTCTCCATGAGGCCAAGGCTTGGATTTTTAAAAAAATTTTTTTTTTAATGAAATTTAATCTGTGACCCATTTTAATCAATAAAGCTGGATTAATTCTATCTCCTAGTCCTGAGTTTGCCTTCCTACAAACCAGACACAGATTAGCTGGGCCTCACCTTTTACCTACATGGAAACTATATCACACAGCAAAACCTTACATCAAAGATTTGATTTGTGGAGAAACAGGAAAGCAAAGATAATGACAGACTGAATTGTTTTCCTACACATCTGGAAAGCACACTTTGGAAATTCTTCATTGTGTGTGTTTTTTTGGGTTTTTTTGAAGGGGGGGGGTTTGGTTGCGCAACATGTGTCCTAATGCTTTTAATCGCTTGTTGGTTGGACTTTGTGTTCGGAGTCCAAACCAGCTGCTGCATCCCCCAAGTGTGTGTGCAATCAAGTGTGTGTGTGTAAACAAACCCACTTTCCCATCCATCAATGCCTGAGCAGTGAATAGCACAGCAGTCAGGCGTGAGCGAGGCGTATGTTTCGTGTGTGCGAGCATGTGGTGTGTGTGTGTGGGTGGGTGCAGTGGGCGGGGTTGAACCGACAGCCAGCTGTTGCGGGTCTCTGGCCTGGAATTCCTCAGCAATGTTTAAGTTAACTTTCTCAAATGTCAAGATCAGCATGAAACTTTTTTTTTTTTTTTTTAACTCTCTCACTGCCTAGACTAGAAAAGAACCTAAACTGTAGATAAAGTCCACAGTTTCAGACCTTCTAGCATTTTAATCACAGCTGGACTCCCACTAAAAATGGACAGATGTTTTGTTTTGTTTTTTTTTTGTCCCCTACTATCCGAAGGAAATGAAAATAAAAGGTTCAGCAGAATAATTCACATTTCCAGGCTTGCTAATGCTACATGCAAGCAAAACGCTGTGCTCAAATTTCAGATTCCCTCATCTCTATAGTATGTGTGTGTGTGTGTGTATTGTGGAAAGGCGAACAAATGAAAGCCAGCCAGAATGAGAATTTGGTTTTATTGCACTGTGTTGGCTGGCCGCCTGGAGCCATTTTTCTTTTTCTCTTTGCTTCATAAAACAGCAAAAGGGGGGGAGAGAGAAGGGGGGGATCCTATTAGATCAGTGGATCTGAGATGAAGCCAGACCCCCACCCTTCCACCTTCACTAGCCGTTACCCCCACCTTCAACCATCCACACACACACACACACACACACACACACACGTACACCCAGTGACTGATTGATACAGCTTTCGGCTTGACTGGTCCCTTTGTACAGACACCCATTGGCCACGGCCTGTCCAATCGATCCCTTATCTCCTGAGGTGTGCAGTGGGTGGGTGGGGGGGGGTTGTGTTTGACCCCAGTGTGCACTCAGACAAAGACCAGGACGTATAGATGGAGACAAACACACCAACCCAACTCCATCCCCCTTCCTCTCAAACGCACACCTCCACTCCCTGGTGGTCTTTGTTCTGTTGAGATGAGGGGCCTAATGAGCTGCCTGCTGAGTGTGTGTGTTTGTAAAAGGGAGGGTGATCAGACTCATTTAGGTCATTAAGGTACATGCCAGTTGCTTGGATTATCTTCCATTTGTCCCGTCTCTGGCTTGTCTGTGCCTGCTTTGCTTCCTAGCTTTAGGGTGGGGTAGATGGGGCTGCTGGGACCTTTAATGGCAGAGGAAGTGGGTTGTGGCGTTCGCATGCTCACCTGCTTGTCGAAATAATCTGAAAGGGTAGAATGTTTGAGGGTCAGATCGAAGGACAAACATACAGAGGGGGAAAAGCGGTGACCCCCATGGATCTGTACTGGGTTCTCTCAAGCATGTGTTTCTATTCGTAAACAGAAATTCACAAAATGTCAGCGCACAGTATGATGATGTATCAGGTTTTTACTACAGAAAATCATGGAAGAATTTAAGCTAGTATTTTTTTATGTGGATTTAGCCAGGAAGTCCTTTTTTTTAGATCAGGAATGTCTTTTGCAAGGTAGCAGCCAAATGATGTACAATGCACACATGATACACATTAACACTTATTCAACAATAATCACATCAAGACAAATGGTTATTCTTTATAATACGTTTAAAATTACTGATAGAAATGGCTGTTGAACAGTTTTTTTTTAAAAGATGACTTCACAACCATGTTGCATGATGAGGGGGAAATTGCTATCAAAACTCAATGAACTCTCAAAAGCAATTGACAGAAGATTATTGAGGTATTTTGGGAGTTTATCCAACAGTTTTATAGATGAACATACACCAGCGTTTTTGTCTGAAGCTGCATGTTTGTACAGTACAGCACCATAATCAAAAAATAACAGGCACAACAGTAACTTCCACACATTTTTTTTTCTTTGCAGTAAATGTAAAACAACATTAATTTGTTTTAAAAATCACATGCACATTGTCTTATACCAAATAAAGGTGTAGACGGCTAGAATTGGTGACCTGGTGTCACCAATAAGCAATTAATACTGTTGAGTGCAAATCTGAAAATACCCATTTGTTGTTTGTTATTGCTGAACTAAGCACTGGGCAAATGCATTTAAGTCATGCTCAAGCTAATAAAGGAATAAAGCTGGAAATGAAAAGACTAATTAGACTTATTTAGGCAGGAGTAATTTTAATTTCCTGAGCCAATGTCTGCGCATACGTTTCCTGTTTACAGACCAAATGAATCCTTCAGTCTGTTGTAATAAGTCTGGTGAAGTTTGCTCAGTTACATTCAGAGGAAACTTTTAGTTGTGGTTGTGCATTATCACAGTCAAGATGAGTTTGGGAATATTAGCATAGTTAATGCTGATGTTGAAAATGTACTATCACATACTCTTACTGTAAGTGAATTGGTATTTTCTTACTCCAATCAGTACATTATGTGGATCTGACCCAATAATGATTATCAGAAGGTATGTGGAAAGTGCCTTCTTGGATCATTTAAGTGGATTTTTTTTCCTTATTTCATTCAATACAAACATCTTTAAGGTTAGAAAAGGTGCAAAGTACAAGTGGTGTATAATCTGGTCCACAGAATTCTCCAGTCAGTGTTTTATTATATTAATTTTATTACATTTATTTAATTTTCACTAGCAATGTAGTCTTATTTCTGTGTTACATATGTGTTTTGTGTGGTGTTGTCTTAATCGGTGATTTAATCTATAAAGTAACAGGAAAATTGCTGCTTTTTCAAAACCAAAGGTACTGCCTATTATGATAATGTTCCCTGTCAATCAGTTTTAATCCCCTGCTTATAAACTATTGGTTGAAACCCATTTTTCACACCTTTGCACTTGTGAAATATTCATTATGTGCTTACACTGGACTGCAGGAAACGGCTTATTATTTTTCTGGCTTCAAGAATCAGTCGGAGATGTTTGTTCCAACTCTCTTAGGCAATGTCCCAAGGCTGTAACAAATAACAGCGCAAACAAAATCTTATCAAACATTTTCATATCGGCAGCTCCCAGAGAGACACATGTTGGACCCCATAGATCTAATTTGGTAATATTTATCCCGGGGAACCTTATGGGGAAGTAGTTTTTGTTGTTGTTTGTCGATTTGAACGGCTGCCTATTCCGCATATTAAAAGATGACCCACTTTGAACAACAGGAAGGAAGTCAGATAAGGGTTTTAGAGGAAGATGCATAATGAGTTTGTTGAAAGCAGCATGAGTAGATACTTTGCTGTTGGCTTCCAAAAGCTCTGGGACTTTTTTCATGCACTCGGTAAGGACACACACACACACACACACACATATATAGTGTGCGCCCCCCTCCATTGGCAGCCATTGTTGCACTGGATCACATTTCTGGGCTCAGCGAATTGGAGCTGCATGTCTGGCATTCCTCAGACTAAAGGTTTGCACTTCCTCCTCTACAAAGACCCCTTTTGTACCAGCCAGGCCCAGATCCTTAGCGGAGTGAAAGAGAAGTGGCGTGGTTCACAAAAGCCTTACCTCGTTTCCAAGGGGAAATTGAATCACGGTGGAATTTGCCGACAGCGAGGGGGGGGTGATGCTACAGTACAGTGGAGTATGAACGGAAGGACAGAGGGATCCTGGGAGAGATTAATAGACCTTGTGGCTGCTAATGTCATAAAAGGACTTTGTGTGTGATGTTACACCAGACATCCGAACCTGTGTCCTGGTTGAGTTCTTAACTTGCTGAGTAAATGTAGCCTGCCAATGCACGCTGGGAAACATGTGACTGCTGCACATGTGCTTCCTGTATCCCTAAAACAGTACAGCTCTCTCACTATGTCCCTAATGTGGTGTCGCATGTCTTTTAAAAGGATCTCCAGAGCTCATTTAGGTTAATATTCGGTGTGTTTTTGGTTTATTTTTTAGGTATAGGAGCATTCAGAACTGTTAAACGCAGATACTGATCCCTTTAGCTACACTCACAGCAGTGTCATTACATAAAAAATATTCACCTGTTTAACACATTGTGCTGTAATATAAGTTGACTGATTCAGCTCTTTAGTTTTAAGTTTCATCATACTGGCATTTTTCCACCGAAAGTAGTTTTACTAAGAGGAGAAACAGACTTATTTCCCACGACTTAAAGTTATCATGTAACTTGATATGAAAGTATTTAAGCAAGACCATGCAAAATGTCTAAAGGTAGATTTGTTGACATTTGATAGCATATATATCCTAGTTGGAATCGTGAAAATGTAACGTGATACAATATGAACCAAAACTTGTAAGAGTACAGATAAGAAGCAGAACTAACAGTGTTCACCACTGTAGCTGGTTAGTGCTTTCCACAGACAGGATTAACTGTTATGTGATTTTTATATATTTTTTTTAGTTTATTTCTCACTGTACTCACTCAAACATTTTTTCTATCTGTTTGAATGTAGTGAAAATCCAAATTCTGTGGCCTTTTTTTGAATATTTGAATCATAATGGTCAATCTAATACAAAAAAAAAGTCCAATCTGATGACAACACAGACATCTTATCGTCTGTTGGAAGCTATTTATTCATCCTGTCATATCTTCATCACATGTTAAAACTTTTCATTCACCTCACATTATTTATAACGGGGCGTCAAACTCATTTTAGTTAAGGGGCTACATGCAGTCTAATATGATCTAAAGTGGACCAAATTATATAAATGATAAAATAAAATAATGTCAATGCCAAAGTTTTCTGTTTTTGAGTGGAGAAAAAGCTAAATTTTGCAATAAATGTTTACATCTACAAACTGTACTTGAACAAACATGAACAACCTATAAATTAAGAAAAATAAGTGCAGCGTTGACAATATTGTGCTTTAGTTTATCATTTATACATGTGCATCATAACTTACAGATCACAGTAGACGACAAATAAACACATTCAATAATGGGTTGAATATTGGTAAAATTCCAGACATTTCAGGTGTTTTGTACTTTTTAACACTAAAACAAAAAGGAAAATTAGTTTTTCATTATGATAGTATTTTACTAGTCTCATCCACTTTAGATTGAATTGACCTAAAATTACTTAAACTTCCTTGACTGTTAATATTTAAATTTCACAAATCCATCCCACGGGCCAGATTGGACTCTTTAGCCGGCCACATTTGGCCCCCAGGCCACATGTTTGAAGCAGCTGTGGCTAAATTGGTAGAGCAGGTTGTCCAAAGATAGAAGGGTTGGCAGTTCCTGTCCTGGCTCTTACTGTCCACATGTTGAAGTGTCCTTGGGCAAGACACTGAACCCTGACTTAGTCTCCCATTAGGACTGAAAGAACCTTAAAAACCTACTGGTGTATGAGTGAATGTAAGGCTAATATAAAGCACCATGAAGGTGGTAAAGTACTATAAAAGTGCATTCAATTTATGTTTGACACCTGTGTTGTCAGTTTATTGTTGCATCACAGTACAAGGAGCACACTTTACTTTACTGTACCCTTCACTATGGATGCAATGATTTGTTTTTGAGTGACATATTTCCCAAAAACGTATTGATTGAACACACAGCTTTGGTTTTGAAAGCCAATTGTGGGATGGCAGTGGCCCTAAATGTCTGTGTCTGCCTCCGGGCTATGTATCTAAATATATACAGTATAGTATGAGTGTGCTGGTGTAGGACGACTGAATGTGTCTGTCTCAGTTCGTTGTTTCTACAGGTGTCCCTAAAGACTCAAACGCCTCTTCACTGACACATGTGTTCACCGCCCTGCAGCCCAGCTCTGCTCAGCAATGTGAGCTATGCAGTAAATCAGCAGACCTGTTGCATACCTCTACTCTGGCAGCTGGCTCACTTCAGAACAGTGTCTGTTTCTGTGAGATAAAGTAATTCCGTTGTTTTGTAAAGTGGAATGTTTCGAACATCACTACGGACAGGTAACGTGAGGGAATTTTTTTTATTTTTTTTTCCCCCCTCTGCAAAACATCTGGGATTTTGACATATGAGTCGCACAACAAGAATAGACTACAATGCATTTTCCAACTTGTCTCATGCATATTTATTGTGTTACACTCTGCTTGGTGTCCCAGCTATTGAGGAAACTGGCCTAAAAAAAAAAAAAAGCACAATCTCCAAGAAAAAGGAAGGAAGAGCATTTTTAATTTTTTTTTTTTTTTTTTTCGGGAAGAGCCTCCACTTCATCACGGAAAAGCTGTTAAATTTCTCACCCGGACCACAGTGGAAGCTGTATTGTTTAATTTTCCTCTGTCTAGTTGCATTAGTGAGCACATGTATATTTGGTGCTGTGTGCATGACACAAGGGGGAGATGTTAAAGAAAGGGTAAGGGAGCTGGAGAATGTGTTTAAAGGACAGAGAGGGTGGACGGGGTGTGTGTGTCTCTTCCAGATTTAGAGATCCTGTGGGAGAACAATGACAGGAGCTAATTAGATGACAGTCACTGGGTCTTTGTGTGTGTTCGCAGTAGGATTTCCTCTTATCTTATCTTTCCGTTTGGCAGGAAGATGACCTGAAAGCAGAGTTAGCTTTAAACCTTGGCCTAATGCAGCTACATTTCTGCTATAAAGAGAAAGAAAAATGCAAAAAAAAAACCCTCCACTTTTACATCTACTCTGACATTCCACATGCAAATTCTAATCATTTGTGCAGGTTATACTATGTTGTGTAGCGTGAAATAATTTGCAGAGGTGTGCTAAGAGTATTCATGGCTATAAATACTCCAATCTCTAGGTAAATAAGCAGGGATACTGTACGTACAGAGACAAATCAACAACCGCTCATATACTGCGCCTTAACAACTTGGATTTATGCGTCTCCTCATTGGGCTGATAAAAACAATCGGTTCATTGTGAAATGTCACCCGAGTCTGCAGCTTACCCTTTCGGTCGCAAGGTCTTATTTTTCAAATGATTGGTTCCATGAAGCGAGGGTTGAAAAGGGGGGGGGGGGGGAGAGAAAAAAGGACACTTCAAACAACAATTGATTACCAGACAGCCATGAAAAATGGGAAATAAATTCATGTGGGTGATCCCACATTCTTCTTCGCCTTGTAGCGTCTGTGTTGGGTCGATGGCGGCTCTTCTGAAACACTTTTGTTTAGTCGCCATCACCTATTCCAGAACACTACTGTCATGGATCATGGCATTGGCAATTTAGACATCTGATTCACGTGGACAGGAAGGTACTTTATCATACTCCTTCAGACAATGACTCGCATTAATCCTAATTTGGATGATGGCGGGAAGATATCTTATTTTCAAGGAAGCAATAATATTACTGGGCATTTTAAACTGTTGCATCTAGTATTGATATTCCAAACTCTCAATAGCAGGATGAAGTTGTGCACCAGAACACAAAAACTACCAATGATTCAACACTGTATCTTCCAGTAAGTAAAGTGTAAGGATCCTTATTTATACACATCTCTATTAACTTTTTGTCTTCAAATCAACCAGTTAATTTGAAAATTGTTCACATTAGCACTCCTATAACCTTCTAATGCTGTGTCAACTGATAGTTTACATTATAAGACTTTATTAATTCTACCATGGGTAAATTTGCAATAGGATGGTATTATAACCAATCATAATCTTTAGAATGACAAAGATGGATGCCAGAAAATTACAAATGAAAAGGTTTCTCACATTCTTCACTCATCTTTGATAAAAGGAAATCGCTACCTGTTTTTGTTCTTCCTCTATGGTTGTTTCGGCGGGGGGGGGGGGGTTCTCTCCACTTTCTTATGCCCGCCCCCTGACTCTATACTTCACTGTGATTCGTCTGCCAGTTGCAGGGAAATCTAGCCAAAAGTTAAATTGAGCATAACTGGACTATTACAGCAGCAAATTGGCCTAATTAGTGCGGCTAAGCTAATTTGGTTAGGCTAGGTACATTTCATAGTTGACAGCAGTAACGTCCAGTAGACGGGTAGAACGAAACCACAAGAGTGAAATATAAAAGAAAATGAATTCTTCTAACTGTTGGCTTACTTCTGTTTTCATATAAAAACACACGTCACCTCACTTTCTGTATGGTTTTTATGTGGTCAATGGCTGCATTAAACATCTGTTTGGAATCATCCAACCAAGGTCAGAACTGTCCCAGTTTACTCTGAACCAACGATCACTTTAAACCTTCATAAGCCTCATAATCAAACTTGCCAGTAAAGAAGAAACTTTTTTTTTTTTTTTTTTTTTTTTTTTTTTTTTTGCATTAAATCCATTATTTTAATACATTTCTACTGGTTGGAATAACAGTGATTCTAGCTTTTATCACTTTATCTGATTTTTTTTTTTTTTTTTTATCCTAGAAGTTATTTCTTAATGGTTCTCTTCAGTTTCTGACCTGTACCATTGGCTCCACAGTGACTCATTAAACCCTCTCAGTATAAATAGATTTAAATATATATAGTTCCTTTTGGCATCTTTAGCAGAATTTTGTAGCTCTATATTCTGAACATGAATGTGAATTTTCGATTTTTTCATGTCCTTTCAAAGTACAAATACTTCATACAGCTATTTTTAAGATAGTTGTTTGTCATAGAATACATTAAAAAGTTGTCGTCAGCTTCAGAAGAAAAGATATTTATGTCCATTCAGCAGATGTAGGCTTTAAAGAACATTCAGTTAATGTGATAATTGTCTGATTTCATCACCATCCTGCATGTATTAATGATCTAAAAAACAAAGTTCACTTGACTTTTTATAAAGACATAAATATGAATCAGAAAATGTAAAAAAAAAATTAAAAAGAAAGACTTGAATTGATGTAAATAAAGAAATAAAAGGAAATAATATCAATTCAAAGTTTAGTTATTATTGCACTGAAAAGTATACACTTAAGTTTTTGGTTGTTTTTTTTTTTTTAATGAAACTAACCCTAAAATACAAGTTGAATGATGCAACATATGAATTAAAACCATAGTGCAGAATATTTTCGATGTAACTTACACCGGATCACAGCAGGGGAGTAAAAAAAAAACCAGCAATTTCCTGGAAAATTACAGATCTGTGCTTTCCCATCTGAACCCCATTAAACGTTTGGATCAAACTCAACAAAGCCAAAAGAAGTTATTCTGTAAAGTTCCTGGTGTGATACTGAGCGTGTCTGCAACCATACTTCACTGACTTCCAGTTCATGAAACGCAAACAGACATTAAAGCTCAGAAATGATTCTCTTCCTGGACGTTCTGTCTCTGTCAACATGTGGAGTTGGAAACGGAGGAATGTTCAAATTGTGGGGGGGGGGGACTTAAATTTAGCAGATTCAAAGCATCAGTTGGCGTTGCTGCTTTTTGTTTCATGAAACCTGGAAGGAAGTGTGTGTGTTTAAACAGTGTTGTCTTCCACTCAGACTATTTACATTACAACATCTCGGAGCGTGTGCGTCCATGTGACTGTGCATTCCATGGCCTTTCTCCACACCAGTGTTGAGGGAGGACCCCCCACCCATGGGACCCAGCGGTTACCAAAAACAAAATTCTCCAGATTCTTGGCAGCAAAGTCACGTGTGTGTGGTCAGCTCCTGCTCGTCATGTGATCTTGACTCACCTTGACATGGACACGCACACACACACACACACACACACACACTCCCAGCCGCTTCCCCTTTGGAGTCTGAAGCGAGGGGCGTCTCCCTTGCACATGGTTTCAATTTTGAATGAGGCAGTCATTTCCTCGCTCTGAAGTTCTGCGTTCCTCCAGAGAGAACTTCAACAAGTGATCGTGTTCTAGTCAGCATTTTTTTTTTTTTTTTTTTTTTTTTTTTTTTTCTACTGACGCTGCATTATTTGTTTTTCTCACTTGGTTGCTATGGATTATAGTTGAGCTGCACTCATGTCATTTGAGAATAACTGTCAGAAGAAGTTATGTTTAAAGTGGAGATTTGCTGTCTTCATGCGTTCCAAAAACACATAATTGAGGTCTTTGCTGGCACTCACTTCAGTGGACATATTGGGATTTCACTGAGGTAGTGTTTTTATTTGAAGAATACGGGTGTAAAATTCAAAGGGGAAAAAAGTCATCGAAGCAAAAAATGAAGTTTAATAATCGGCCAATATATCAGTCTGCTCATATATTTCTGTCTTGGTTTTTTTCCTTATCTGTATCAGCCTGTTGCATTGGCCCATATGCTTTGTTTTATTTTTCCTGCCATGATTTACGGACAGGTGAAGGACAAAAAGAGAAGGGGGGGGGGGGGGGGCAAAAAAGGGTAAATAAAACAAGAGAAAAAGGGCCAGGGGGGTTAAAAAAAATAGGGTGGAAAAAGTAGGTAGATCATCTTTAATGATATTTATTGGTTAACTGTCCCAATTTCTATTTTGTAATTTTAAGTAAAGAAGACTGCTTAGAAATATTGGCAGCCAGTATTTGTCATCAGCGAAGGCAAACGGATGTAAAAGAAATTCGGTATGTGCCCCAAAAAATCCATATTAGTCAATCAATGAAAGTAATCTGCCGTCTTTTTTTTTTTTTTCTAAAGCCTCCATGCAAAAGTTATAAAACTAAGTTGTATAAATGCAGTGATTATAAATGTCTACCATTTTAGTGTCTGTCTGAAGCTTTATTCAAAAGGGAGGGTCCTTGGCTCCAAAATGCAGCAAAGGTTAAACATTGGTGATGGCCACTGCAATTAACTTTCATCATATATAAAGTGATTTAATAACATCCCTTCTTGAATCCGATAGAAGTGCTCATGTCTGCCATGTTGGGCTTTGATTGACAGGTTTGTACTAGAGCTTGTTCACCTGCGGAGTCTGACTTTGGTTGGTTTCAGTTAATGTAAAGATGCATATTTTTTTCCTGACATAGGTCTCAACTGCAGTTAAGCTGTAGTTTCTACTAAAGTTTCTACTAAAAAGGTACAATTCCGGTGTTGGACAGTGCATGATTATAACTAGCACGTAGCATCAGCTCACCTCTGACCTCCCCTAGTTTCATCTCTTCTGTCTAAATATGGTCACATATCCTTCCAAAAAAGCCAACATGGTGACAAGTCAGAAATTATTTCCTTCCAAAAGCAGCTTAGTAACCAATGGGTGATGCAACATCTCTGTAGTTAACACGTTAAGGATGAAAATTGTGTCTTGTTAAGACATTCCAGCTCTACTTAACTAGGTTTAACATGAAGTTAAATGGTGGATTATGTAATATTCCTGCAAAGAAACAGTGTTTTTGTTCCATATGTTAAGTGAAGCCACTTGCACAAATCCTTATTTTTAGAACGTAAAATCTGATTTTATTATTTTTAATAACCATTACTTGTTTAAATTTGGATATTTTCTTTAATAGGTACCTTCTAGGCTTTCAGTGAATGTATACTTTGAATGTATTAAAGAATATTTGGTCTCTTTTTCATGGGGTTATTTAGATTTTCTCTGCACTTCACTGTTTAAGTGTTCCATACATTGAAATTCAGTTTGTCTATGCCTGTTTTTTTTTTTTCTCTCCCTGTCAAATACGTCAGAAATAAATTAATAAAAGGGTGAATTGTTTAAGCCAAGTCATATTTCAGAAGGTGTTTAGTACCTGGATTTGTCACACATTGCTCAGTTGTGTGTTTGCAGAAAACATACCTTTCATGGTGCCTCTGCAGACAGGTCCCCATTTCTTAAAATAGCAGAATGAATCTGGAAAATGTCTTGGCCTCAGTAGACCACCTGTTTTTTCAAATGCATGTGGGTGCAAAAAGAGATTTTTCCGCAGTCATGAGATGAACGGATCCGCTTTAGGGTCACGTTGACACACTAGGGTGGTTGAATGTCTCTTTTTTTTTTTTTTTTCTGCATTTCAAAGCAAAAGACAAGTGATGGCTTTCAAATCCATGTGTTTCAGGTTCTAATATTTTGCTCTTTCTTGTTTCAGGATCTCCGTACTATGACAACGTAAGGCCTCTGTCCTACCCAGACTCTGACGCTGTCCTCATCTGTTTCGATATCAGCCGCCCTGAAACACTTGACAGCGTACTGAAAAAGGTTTGTTGTCAACCAAACTAGTTCAATGAAGTTCAATAAAGGCCCTAAACAGCAACTCAATAACTTCTGATCCACTGATTCTATAATTGGTGTAAAATTTTCATGGTCATCAAATATGGCCAATGTATTTGGATATTCAGGGAATCCATAGTTACATTGTGTTTTATTTGTGTGACGCATATTCAATATAAATATTCAAATCAAACTATGGAAACACTGGCACCATCTAGAACATTGATTCACTAGTAAAAACCATAGATTGGATCAATGACGATAAATGAAGACACCTAATTTTACATTCAGTTGTTGATATATTTGCTGAAAAAGTCACTTTTTCTTCAGTTTTCTCCATTTCTGATATAATAACCCTCAAGTTTAATCTGAGGCTTTAGGAATATACACTTTATTAGTGAATTAAATGCAGGAAAATACAAAAATCTTCATCGGGGAAAAGTGCAAAACACAGAATGTTGGAATAAATTGTGATATATATATATATATATATATATATATATATATATATATATATATATAAAATTTAAGAACTGTTAAATTAATTTAGGAAGTGATATAACCATAGCAGTGGGTCTTTATAGGTTAAACCATAAGCATTAAACTAATTTTCCATTTTATTTCCATTTGATCTGCTGGTAAAGATGTACAGCAGCGTTGCATTTGAATGGATCAAAAGTTTAAGTCTTACTTTAGGCCACAGATTTTTTTTTTTACAGTGTTGTATATATCAAGTCTTGTGATGTGGAATCATACAAAGCTGGAGTATGACAGGAAGGTCTTTGGGTTAAATCCCTGAAGCAGCAGGAGGAGGAAGCGGCTTAACTTCACAGTGAAGCGTTAGTGAGCAGTTACGCACATGGAGCTGCTGGTGGTTCAGGTCTGATGATTGTGGTTGTACACACTAATGGAGTGTATGGGACGTGAGGCAACATGTCAGTCATGTGATTCGAAAGAGGCTTAGAGTTCACACACAACTGCATTTAAAAAAAAAACAAACAAAAAAAAAAACAATACAGCGCTGGTGTTGTCCCTTTGTGTAATGCACCTGCTCTTTTCTGGAAAGGTACTTCCTGTTTTGAAGCTGTTGCTTTAGCTGCACATTAAAGTCACAAGGTGTTCAACCATTACATTTAACAAAAAAGACCAGACATAAAATCAAAATCAAAGGAACATAATATAGTAGAAAATGTTAAAATTTAAAATGTGAATATGTCCTGATCTATTGGACTGTAAACTGAATATCTTTTGACAATGTTATATTTGGTTTTATGTTATTTTATAGACTAAATAAAAACAGAATGAAGTGAAATCATAAACATTATTATTACCTGCAACACTATTATATTTTTTTATTCGTGATAGTTAAGACATTGTAGACGGAGAAGGAAGAATAAAAGAAAAACTCAAAATGGAGTCATGACTAACAACAATACAAACTGCATCATGTTACAGTGAAAAGATCCTAAGTATAAAGAGCAACTGAACAATATGGATTAATTAGGGGTGAAGGGGAAATCGGTGTAACCTTTATTTTCATTGTAGCATACGATGCAACAAGACTGAGTGGTAGGCAGAGTACGGTCTGATTATGCACAAGGGAGCAAAGTCTTGAAGAATGAACAAAATAAATACTAGCGCAAATGCAGATTAAAAACAGTTAGAAGAGGGAAGAAAGTGAGGGGGACAATAATTGTAGTCAGAATGGTAATGACAACACATAAATATATAATAATCACAATGCCAATAGGCTAATTTGCCAGTAGTTGCAGCACTAAATTTGACGCATTTCAATTATCTTATTTCCTGTTGCTTAAATAATGATTAAAAAAAAAAAAGGGTCGACTGTGCAGATAATATATTTTACTTACTTACAAACTAAATAATTATTTGCTCATACTTACTGCCATGCATGAAGAAATCTTAAATTATGCATAAAAGTCACACTAAATGTGAACTCACTTTATTATCACTCTAGTGAAATTCAGTCAATATATTCATCCCAGTCACGCTATGACCATTTACTGCAGCCCATCTCTCTTACTTGGTGATGTTAGGCATGCATGCTCACTCATATCTACACAAATGATGTCGTTCGTGTGTGTGTGTGTGTGTGTGTGTGTGTGATCTGGCAGATCCATACACTGATGCTAATCTGCAACCTTTTCTTGCGATAATTAAAGGTTAGTAGCGTGCTATTCAATCCATTTTCATATTCATGAAACCATTCATTATACAAGTAGATGGAAATGCTGTCGCCTCTGCCTTGATGAGACCACTTCCGCCAGGTTTCTCTGTTCTTTCTTGCATGATGTTAAAGTCCATCTGAAATTGAATCTGAATTCTGATTATCATCTCAGTTTTTAGTCGGCAGACATTTGACACTGTACTGTATGTGTGCTACAATACAAAGTGATCGACGCACTGTACAAAACACTTCCTCTCTGGATGTCGATGAACTTGATTCCTCTGACCAACCAGGCGGCCCACAGGCTACATTAGCCTCAGATTAAAGCCCCTAGAGAAATGCCATTGATCACAGAGACTGCATTGTTGTCAGGGAGGAAACACAGGGATTATTTGTAGTTCTTTTCCTGGGTTCAAACACGAGGGGCTCCAGGAAGTGGCAGCTTTAACCTTTTGTATTTAAAGGGCAGGTGACAAGGGGAGGTGGGATTCGTGGGCTCAAATGTCCAGCTGTAACTGATGGGGAACACGTATATTTAAATGCTTATCGATTTTATTTTAATGCTTTAAAGTCACTCAGGTGGGATAACTTTGGCTCTGTTTACACCAAGCAGCCATAATATTCCAGGATTTTAGATCTTATATGAAGAATCTTGTTTATCTCTCCTTAAATCATTGCATTGCTGTATTGTGTGACCCATTCCAGAAGTACATTCTTGTCTGTTAACATGTTTTTTCAGTTCAATTTGACTTTGATTATAAAACATATGGTTGCTCACTACAAGCGAACGCATTAATTATTGGTTTCAAACATTATTATTGTCTATTTATTAACCCTAAATGTGTGTCTTAACAGTGGAAAGGTGAGATCCAGGAGTTTTGTCCCAACACTAAGATGCTATTGGTTGGATGTAAATCAGACCTGCGGACAGATTTGAGCACACTGGTGGAGCTTTCCAACCATCGACAAACACCGGTCTCATATGACCAGGTATGTTCATTTAAAGTTTTTATTTTATTTTTTTTTCCATTGTTTGAGCACTCATTTTAAGGATGTACAACAAACAAATCTACTCCCATGGTGATCTGCCACCAAACTAGACAAAGAGTTTAAGGATGGAGAATGGATGTAGATACGCAGCCCCTGATATTGTTAAAATATTAATCTATGTTACCAATATGCGTTTGCTCTTCCAAAAAAAAGATACTGCATATTTCCTATTTTTATTTGTATTGTTAAAGTAAAAAAAAATCTCAAATATTTAATTTGCACAACAATTTATTCAAGGAAAAGCAAAAAGTATTGTTAGAATAGTGATGTTTCTTTCAATAAAAGTTAACATTACACCATTGTTACAATGTTGTGTAGTTGTTGAAGGGAAAGGGGGGGGGGGTCTGTTTTGTCCTCCAAAAGGGGGCCTGACAGAAAAGGATGGAAAACTACTAGTGTAATGTATTATTTTAAATCACTATTGACCCATGATTCAGAAAAATCAGTCATCCTTAACATGAAATGAAATGTACCAAAGCACGTGGGGGGTGGGGGCGGGGTACAGACCTCCAAAAGGCAAAAGCACCAAAACTGTTTGCCAATATCAACATATATTTCCTAAAAATGTCATCCAAATCCTTCCCTAACTTTTTAAATTATCTTGCTAAGAGACGCAGAAACTCCCCAAAAAATGTTGCTACAATATTGTTTCTTTCAATAAACATGAGAATTTCACCATTGTTTGGGTTAAGGAGGGCCTGGAGATTTGTCATCTTCAAAAAAAAAAAAAGGGGGGGAGGGGGTTGGCAGGAGAAACGGATCGCTGATTTAAAGCATGTGGTTTAAGAAATGAAATGACAAATATCTGCGTTGGCATTGGAACATTTCAAAGCTGAATAATTGCTCATTGTATTTGAGTCGAAGCCATGTTTAATTTTAAAACTCTTGTTACTGTTGATGCCAGTTAGATGCAAATGACTCCCTAACCTCCCTCATTTCCTTCCTTGACCTAACTGACCCCACCTAACCTGTTCTCTCTCTCCCCCAGGGCTCCAGCATGGCCAAGCAGATCTCGGCGCCCTACATCGAGTGCTCGGCTCAGCAGTCGGAGAACAGCGTCAGAGACATTTTCCATGTGGCCACGCTGGCTTGCATCAACAAAAACAACAAAAACGTCAAGCGCAGTAAGGCTTCCCGCTCCACGAAGAGGATTTCACACATGCCCGGCCGGCCCGACCTGGCGGCTGTGGCTTCGGACCTCCGGAAGGACAAAGCCAAAAGTTGCTCGGTCATGTGACTGATTAGACCAAGAAGGATTAGACTGTGGCGAAAGAGGACTGAGCGCAGTGTAAGCAGGAAGCTATGGGGCAACACTCTTTCCTGCATGTTAAAGACCCCTTTTTTGTCTCTGAGGGGGTTTTATAAGCTTCAATTCGTGTACATGTTACTGGAATACTCTGCACCAATGAAAACTGAATGCGTAGAAATGTCCCGATTATGTGTGCGCGCGCGCGCCCCACCCCACCCCGACCCACCCCCCATTTACCCCCCACCCCATCAGACAAGGATGCTATCAATCAGCGAGCAACCTGGTCTGGGAAGTGATCCGCAGCGGATACGGTCGAGGCTTTCCGCTGAAACAGGAAATGAGCAGGAGGAGTGATGTCACCAGGAGACGTTCCATTGTGAAGGAAGAACATGTGATCTTTTGAATGCGAGCCAAAGGTGGTGATGGAGTGGGGTGGGGGGGTTAGGGGGAAGAAATCGCTGCTCGGGGATAAAAGAAGAGCTGCTGCTGCTGCTGCTTGTGCTTGGATCAAAGACTTAACACTGGGAGGGTTTATACAACAACTCATCACTGTGGTTTGATTCACTCTCACTCCTTGATCCTAGAACTGTCGATCTTGAGTGCAGACAAGAATAAGAGGAATTTCATAGGAAACCTGATGCTGTTTGTGCCCTGTCTCTGATATGTTGTTGGTATAATGTGAAGTCATTGGTGTAACTGTAGCATTACTTTATTTTAGCTAATCCTGATGATTTCAAACGACAACGCCAGCTTGTTTTTTTGTTGTTGTTTTTTTGCAATTGGGGCTTTAATTATGATGTAATTTGAATTGTTCTTCTCTTATGTATTTTTTATTTTTATTTTTTTTATTCCTTTGGAAGAAATTAGATTTGTACCCATAGCCACAAAACGACCGAATCGGTTATTTTATTCAAATCTGTTAATATGTCCATCGTGATTACAGTAGTCCTAATTCTCTTTCAGTCCCATTTCAACTCTGAAACTGGCAGGTTGACCTTAAATAATGTAACCCGAGACACACAACTGAAGCCTTTTTAATACTTGGCACACTGGCAGATGCAGTACACTATACAAAAGGAAGTTGTGTAAGCACTACTGTATTACAATAGATATATTAACTGATTTAGCATCTGCGGTTTAGTGGCTATGAGTGCAAATCTAACTTCATCTGAAGGAATCAAAGTTGGAAAAAAAAGTTACATGGGCGAGTAGAACAATTCAAATTACATCATAATGAAAGCCCCAATTGCAAAAAAAAAAAGGCATTGTCCTTTTTAAAGCATAAACGGTTCAATCTAGCAACTTAACAAAGCCACTGTAGATTGAGAAGTACTTGTCTGCATTAGTCAGACAGCCATTCTGTGCCTGTATATTTCACCTCAGCAGCCATAGATGCATAATTAAGTCTCTGCAGACAGATTCTGGTAAATGGTCTGTGCGCTGACAGCTTTTACGGGCCCTTCTAGTTGACAGCACAGAACAAAAGGCACAAAAAACTCAAACCAGCCTCTCTAGGATTTGGACAATGCTGTAATGTGCCCAATCATTTTCACCAATACTTGACATTGTTTTTGTAGTTCTGAAAAATCACTTAAGTTAAAATTAAAAAAAATTAAATAAAAAAAGACTCTTAATGTATCCTTAATGGTCAAAAAGCTTAAGTTGAGCAATGGTTTGACAAGTAAAAATCTGATTCTGTGAAATGAGGAATAATTTGCAGTTTGAGCAATGACTCACTTTTCCTTTGCAGAGAATAGAGGTGAAAATGACAATTAAAGTCTATTAGGCTCTGGAAACATCAAATGGCTTTGCATTTCTAAACTTTTGTGACTGCTGTTGGGTACAAATGTTCAGACTCTATTGTTTTTTTTTTTTACATGGTTTAAGATTTATTTAGGTCATTACAGTGTTTGAGTTTCATGACCCTTAAGAGGCCCATAAGACTAATTTGTTTGTCTAATGTGACGGAAAAATAAATGATAGAATATTCTTGAGTGTCTTTAAATTTGTGGTTTTCCTTCAGCAACAAAAACCTGTTTAAAAAAAAAAAAAAAAAAATCAGAGGCATTGATGCATTTTTAATGTATCTTCCCAAACGTACTCAAATGCCAGCGCTGCCACATTTGGCAGCAAAGCAGCACAACTAGTATCATCATTTTCTCATCTGTTATCTCCTCCCAATGTTGATGTCACTTTCAAAAATGTCTTTGCCATTGTTGTTGCCACAATATTTATTGAATTATATATTTTCCCTTTAGAATAAATGTAATTGAAAACAGAAGTGGGGTTTTTTTTGTTTTCTTTTTGCTTTGTTTGACTTTTAAGATGATGAAATGACGATCAAAGTATTATTTTTTTTTATCTTGTTTGGGGGGAGTGGGGGGGGTGTGTGTGTGTCACTAGCTTAGATGTTTGTTTCACTGCCTTGAAGATCATGTGAAATGAACTGAATATATTAAAGTGAGACCGTCACAAGTGAAAAATCAATAAGATAAGAAATGGTAACTTAAACAGAATAAGTTGAAATGGCCTTATATGTTTGTTACATAACTTATATCCAACAAAACAAATTAGTGTGAGGTTATTTATATGGAAATTTTAGCTCACAAACTACAAATGTACTGCAGTATTTAAATATGTATTTTAGATCATGGGTGTCAAACTGGTCCTCGAGGGTCATTATCATGCATGTTTTAGATATTTCCATCACACCTGGAAGCAATTACATCAATATAAGTCTTGACGAGCTGATAATTAATTGCAGCAGGTGTGTTGGAAGAGGGGAAATGTCTAAAACTTAGACCAGGGGTGCTCAATCCTGGTCCTCAAGAGCTACTATCCTGCATGTCTTTAGAAGTTTCCCTCTTTCAACACACCTAACTGTCATTATCAGGCTTCTGCCGAGTTTGATGAGAAGTTTATCATTTGAATCAGGTGTGTTGGAAGGAGGGGATACATCTAAAACCAGCAGGATAGTAGCTCTCAAGGACCAGGATTTGGGCACCCCTGAGTTAGAGCATATTGGCCCACAAGGACTGGAGTAATGCCTGAGTTGTAGATAATTTAAGAAAGAGGGTTTTTAATCTACGAGTATGGCGAGGGAAAATATGTTGAAATAAAGAGGGCTGTTAAAATTAATACATTAATCCATCAGATTTTTTGTTGCATATATATATATATATATATATATATATATATATATAATGGGGCGGCCATGGCTCAGTTGGTACAGTGAGGCATCTAATAATTGAAGGGTTGGTAGTTTGAACCCCACTCTGTCCTAGTTATGTGCTGTTGTGTCCTTGGGCAAGACACTTCACCCTCCTTGGTGTATGGATGCTTATGAATGTTTGATGGTGGTCAGAGGTGCAAAATGGCAACTGCGCTTCTGTCAGTCTGCCCCAGGGCAACTGTGGCTTTATATGGAGTTTACCACCACCAGAGGGAGAATGTGAGAGTGAATGAATAATTGATCCACGATGCACTTTGAGTGTGTGCATACAGTAGAAAGTGCTATATAAATCTCATCTTTTATTATTGTATTGTTTTTTTATGACTTTTAGTGGATTTTAGCATATCTTGGACAGTTTATTTCTCCACGTTTTCTTGTTTGTAAGTGATTTTTGTTTGTATTTTGTGGGAAATTTGATGGAATTTCCTTTTCAACATAGCACTTTCAGCTTCAATGGACTGAGCTTATACAGTGCATTTTATACACCCATGGTGCTCAAATCACTTTACAGTTCTTCACATCCGCACAAATGCACTGCTGCTGGTCCCTTCTGCAGTGTCTTGCCCAAGGACACTTTGACATGTGGGCAGTTGGATTCGAAATGTTGGTCACTGGACAACCTGCACGACCGACTGAGCCCCAACCACTCTTTAAAATAACACATTAACATGAAACATACATTAGTGTGGGACTCTGCTGCACTTCAGCTAACGTAATGGTTCTCAAATCCTGTCCTCATGGTCTGGTGTCCTGTATATTTAGCCATTTCCCTCTTCCAGAACAGCTGCTTCAATTAATAATCAGCTCATGATCAAGCTCTGTAGAAGACTGATAATAATGTAATGGCTTCCAGGTGGGATGGAAGAGAGAAATATTTCAAACATGCAGGACACTGGACCACAAGGGTTGGATTCTGACACCCACTGGGCTAAGACATCAACCAGTTTATGACAAACATTACAGTAAGTGCAGATATATTCCCTTCTTTTTTGAGTATGTTTGACTATATAGATTAAAAATGATGAAACAAAATGAATCCAAATGTGATTAATCTGATTAAACATTTTAATCATTTGAAGTAAATTATAAATACTGATATAAAATGCCTTCTTTACCGCAGTCAAGTTGTTCCAAGTATGAATGTAAAATGTAGGATAAACACAGGTATATCAGACAGTCATCAGCATCTGTGGAGAAAACAAGACAAAGTCAGTCACATCTGGGTGTAATTTGTGCAATGAGCCTTAATATGAGGGTTGTTTTGTGTCAGGTTTTTGTTTTTTTTGACTAAATTTTTCCACAAAATACCCAAAAATGAACGAACTGGAGATTGGTAGCCATACGCTAGCTGTCGTTTGCTATAGGTATGTCGGTTAAGTTTAGAGCAGGAAGTCTTATGGTCGGGGCACATGTGCAGTTCACTGCCGTACCTCCATCACCTGGTTTTGGAGTATGGCTGCCGTATTAATATCCTGCGACAAAAACTAAACACTAAGAAATACATTTTAAAAAAATAAACATGCTAAAATGTACTAAAATTCACAAAAAAATGACAAACTAAACAAAATTAACTAACAAAAACTCTTCTAAAATACAGAAAACAAACCAAAAAAATTTGACAAAATAACTAAAACATATACAAAAACATGAATTATTCAACACCTTTTAACAGGTTTAACAAAACAACTGTAAACAGTTATCAGATTTCATGATGATTTGCATTAATCTGTTAATTTTGACAGCCTTACTTCTTAAATAGTCTCAGTAAAAATTGTATTATTTAGCATGAACTGACATCCGGAATATCCGTTCATTATGTCTGCTGTGTATTTCTTTCACAGTTTCATTTTGGAAGGACTGTTTGTTTTTTTTCCCATTCAAAAAAAACAAAAAAAAACCCCACCTGTGATATATTGTCATGATTGCACAGGTGTGGCCTATTTAAGCCCTGTTTGTTTCCTGCTCTGTAAAGCTCACACAAAGCCTCACAGCCAAATTATTATGTGGTGTTTAGCTCCTGTTTACTTTCTCCAACAAAAGCTTTTTACAGTCTACGCAGACATGTCTGGAGGCAAATCACTTATAAACAAGTTTGGGCTTCCTCTATTTAACTCCTGAATCAAGAATAGCTGGCTGTTGTCACCTCCGTGTGTTTTGGTTGCTTAAAATTAATTGGTCGGGGAGGGAGCCATTATAATGTTCTGTTATGAGATTGTGTTTCCTCTACTGTACATCAGGGGTGTCAAACTCATTTTAGTTCAGAGGCTACATACAGCCTAATATTATCTAAATAATAGGATAAAAATGTTGAAAATAATGTCAATGCTAAAGTTTTTTTTGTGTTTTTGAGTGAAAAAAATCAAATAAAATGTTGAACAAAACATGAATATGACCAACCTAAAAATTGTTAGAAAAATAAGCTTTAGTTTATCATTTATACATGTGTATCACAACATATAGATCACAGTAGATTGACAAATATACACATCTGGATATTGGTAAAATTCCACAGACATTTCAAGTTATTCCCTTCTTTTTGTACGTTTTCTTGACGCTAAAACAAAAAAGAGAAATTAGTTTTAATTTGGTTTCCATTATTTGTAAGTTATGATAGTATTTTACTAGTCTCACCCACTTTAGTTTGAATTAATCTAAAATAATTTGAATATCCTCAGTGTAATACTTGCGTTTCAGCTAGATCAGACCCATTGATGGGCTGCTTTTGGCCCCGGGGCCGCATGTTTGACAACCTGTGCTTTACATATAATAGAAAAAATGTCCGAGTAAATAAGTGAAAGTCAATTCAGATTCACCTCTTCATCGTCTCAGTTTGATAACAGTCTTACCATTGAGCAAAACAAGTCGGACTGTCCTTGACTGCTTTGACGTCTAAGTGAAGAGCAGGTTTTGTAGCAGATGAAAAACACAAAAGGTTCTCTGTGAGTCAGACTGCATCATCTTGGCTGTGTAAAAAAAGCGACAGAATCGCTGGAAGCAGACTGTGTAACAGGCCGTGGTGAATTCCCTAGGGCTCCCAAGCATGCAAACTGCTTTCCTTTACACACTATGCCTATATATCATGCAATGACTTCATCACATACATGGGGTCTGAGATGTATTAGCTTGTCAGGAAACAGGAAAAGCAGCCTGTCAGGTGAGAAATAAATGTCGGAGACAAAAGACACACAGCAGTACTCCTTCTGGCTGCGTGGATGAAACCCCTTTTTTTAATAGATTTTTGAGTTAAGGCTCATTTCTTTAAGTCTAAACAGAGTGACTGAACTGAACAGCTATAATACCCAAAGGTTGGAAAATGTTACAAGCTTTGAAAAACTTTAGTTGATTTATTATGACTTGTTCATGTGACCATATTTTAAAATGGAGCCTATCAAGTATTTCTGGAGTTTTCTATGGTTTAAGGAGGCTGTCAGCTATATGTGAGTTTTTTGTTTTTTTGTTTTTTTTTTTACCACACCCTCCAAAAGGGGAGAGGAGTATAGGCTCTTTGTACCACTTCCATTTTTTTAATTTCTGGAAAGAGTGCTCATCTACGGTGCGCACTTCATGGGATTACGGAATGTGGA
This sequence comes from Siphamia tubifer, assembly GCA_020466265.1. NCBI lineage: Eukaryota > Metazoa > Chordata > Actinopteri > Kurtiformes > Apogonidae > Siphamia > Siphamia tubifer. Next base: position 14,765,416 of record CM035784.1, read on the forward strand.
GAACGGACAAAGAGATAGATAGGTTTGTAAGTTGTGTTGATAAATAATAAACTAGATAAATAGATGTACAATTTGACAGATAACTTGACATGCAGTTAGCTCATTATGTAGGTAGATAGATACTGTAGCAGTGATGCGCGGGTCGACATATAAATGACCCGCCCCCGACCGCTTTTTTAACTAGCCAGCCCACAACTCGGATTGCAAGAAATATATTTCAAAAGGACGGACCCTACCTGCTTTTTAAAAAGTAGTCAATGGTCTTTATGAACATCAACTTACCTTACTCACATACCTGCATTTATTTTTTGTGTTAAAATCCCATGTTATTGTTTGTAAGTTAATGTTGAGAAATTATGTTTGTCCTGCTTCATCATTCAAAAGTTATCAACGCGCAGCATCTAAACCAGCGGTCGACAACCTGTAACACCCAAAGAGACATTTGAACACTGTTTCTACAGAAAAGAAAACACTGGGAGCCACTCGTCATCTTTAAAAATCTCAGCGAATGTGACCCAAACGTTTTTGTTTTTTTTTTTCGTTTGTATGTTTCCGGAGCTTCTTTTCTCCCAACATGACTTTCTCTCTTGCTACTGATGATGTTGTATGTCACCTTTATGGAAGTTTTGTTAATAAAGCGTATGTACCAGGTTATTTTAACATTTATCCCAAACGACCCCAACCCAAATATCATTAAAACCATTTTTTTCAACTGTGGGTGACATTGGGCACCCACTCACTTCGGGTCAGCCCCGCGCATCAGTGATAGATAGATAATGAGTCTTTTGGGGGCAAAGAGGAAGTGACAGATGGTTTATCAAGGAGCAAAAACAGCGTACCACTGTTGTGTACCCAGCTGTTCCAACTCATCAAGGTAGCAACACAGCCATAAGGTTCCATCGATTCCCAGCTAATCCTGAAATATGAGCCCAGTGGTTGGTCAAGATTCACTGAGTTGACTTCACAAGAGCGTCCCATCCTAATAGGCCTGGAATGATTACTCCTCCAAAGCTCCAAGGCTGAATGTGTGGGAACGACGCCCGAGATGCCCTTCCCTGGATCTACCAGTCCCATGGAGATGCCACCTGACCATGACTACTGCGTGACACCCGGCGACCCTTGCAAGGGCTGACCGCAATCCGGAATTCCACAAAGTGCACACCGGAAATGAGTACGCTTTCGGGAAATTAAAAAAAACCGAAGTGATAAAAATCTTTTTTTGTTTGGCTTTTTTTTTTTTTATGCATCTGTTTATTCGTAACTTTCCGCCAAAATTACTTCACCAATTTCCAGGAATTTTTTTTAGAAGAAGCGCGGGGTGGTCCTGGATAGATCCCATTAAATTTTGTCAAATATAGGTCAAAGGTCAAGATCAACAACATGCGTTTTCACAATGATAAAAGATGGGGAATCTCAGGTGAAATTTTTGCAAGGTTTAGGGTTTGTTCTGCCCAGCAACATTTGTTTTTTTGTTTTATTTATCATTAATAGCTTAGACTGTGTTGGACCATTTGAGTTTTTTTATTTTTAAGTTTCTTTCTCTTCATTGTTTCATCAGTTGCAAAACACTTGACACAAGTCGTTGGTTTAAATGGACAAGTGAAGACATACTGTATGTTTGATAACTAACATAAATGGACACCATCATTAATTGACATTAATACTAAACAACATAATACAGAACTTTTAGTAATGTACAGTATTACCACTAGTCCCCAGTACATTTAAAATGAATGTTAGTTGAGGAAGAAAGTTTGAAAAGTTGTATTAATTAATAGTACAACATGAAAAAAAGGCACCAAAACAGCAAACAGGCACCAAGGAATAGCTTAGAAATGGAGGTGGACAATAATAAATTTAAAAATGTATAAAGTATAGATGTTTGTGAACAAATGTAGGGAGTAAACATTAAGTTTCCAGAAAAATAAATACTCCAGTTAAGTACACATCCCTAAAAAATCTACTTAAGTACAGTAACGAAGTATTTATAATCAGTTACGTACCACCTCTGAGTAAACAGAGTAGACATACAAACATGTCCATAGACAACCAAAATATCTATTAGTGTTGTCATCACTTTAATTTCACCAAAAAAAAAGTATGATCACACATCCAGGCTGTTGTTTGCTTTTAAGTTTTACATTGTATATTTTCTCAGTTCATATAAATGTTAGTGATGTGTACACATACCTTCTGTTATGACACACAGGAAGGGGCGGGACTTACAGTAGGTAGAACCCATATATTGTGCATTCAAGCTTTTTCATTAATTTCAATATTTCAAGTATGCTTTGAGAAAACAAAAACACTTTATTTAAACCTTTCTCTGTTGAGAAAGGCACTTGCAAATATCTCCTATTTTATTATATATATTTTATTATTTTATTTTGTTATTTATATACATATTTAAGGCTTATAAATGTCTCAATTCAAACACAGCTATATGAAAAACTATTTTACTAGGGTCTCAGTAGTATGTGCCTTACACATTTATGCATATCACACAACAGGAAGGTTAAGTCCTAGCAAGTGTTTAAATGGCCTCCGGGAAATCACTCATCAAGGTAGGATGGCCACAGTTGGGGAAAAATGAAAACCTTCGTCTAGAAACTCCTGCAACCCTGAACATGACAAAATGATTACATAAAACATAAAGGCTTGTCTCATGTGAATAGCAGCTTGTGTGTCTCCAATGCTAAGCTAAGCCCAGTCTACATTGAACCACTTCAAGCTGAGTCACTATAATGACAGTGGAAGTATGACATTGATCCTTAGAAACAAAACAAGTTCTCCGAGGCTATTTAGCCTTAATTCTGCAGCTGCATCCAGACTGTATGGTATTTAGCCTGACCCAAATACTGTAATAAGGGAGGAATCTCAGTAAACCAGAGTGCTTGAATGTTCCCTATGGGTGGGCTGAGCTGGCAGAAAATCTTTTTTTTTTTTTTTTTTAGCAACTTTGCAATCCATCCCTTACTGTACGTATCCCATATGCCTCGTTTTGTCATGTTATATAAGTAGAGAGGTGAAGTCAGCTAATGCGCTGATTACAGATGTCCTGTAAGTCATTTCCGTCTGCTTCCCATGGCTCTGCTCTTATGATTTGCAGCTGTTTGCATACACAGAGGACTTTTCAACGTTAAAAAGTGTCACACCCACAGGCTTACAGACGTGACTCACACTCGCATAATGCACGGCGGTGGCATTTATGTGAAGAAAATGTGACAAGTAGACTCTCCTATCTCCAGAGTGTGAAAAGGTTTCAGCTCCATTGTAGCCCTTTGGCAGCTCCATCCCAAAAGACTGAGAATGTTTGATGAAATAGTGTTAGGAAATCTTGTAGTCACCATCTTTTTGTTTATACCTGCCTCGCGGTGCACTAATCTGACAAGTGACAAATGGCAGGCTTTGAAATGTGGCTGGAAGGTGCCAGAATTATAAAGGATACTATTCCTCATTGGACATTTTTCTTAATTTCACCGAAAAATAACTTCATTCACAGTGTACAAAGCGTAGGTTTTTGTCATTTTGATTGCTTATTTGACTTTGATTCATAAAGGGCAAAACCATCCCGAGAACATTTTAAACCATCGTTCAGAGTTTCCGCGCAGTTTTGATAAATTGCTTTAATATTAAGCCAAATAGCCATTTTTCCACTCTCCACTGCAAACCAGAAAACATTTCTTAATATGTCTGCAGTAACAGGTTTACAGGAAGAGGAGGATACTATTCGTCACCATCTTTGCAGGGCACAGGAAGGGCTTCTCTCTTTTTGATTCAATAACACAACTGCTTATACGGACTGATATGGCAAAAGCAAGAACTCGATTGAGCAGTGATGATCATCTGTCTGCCACATATTGCAATCGACTGTCTGATATTGAACCGGGTGAAGTCAAGGCTGTTATGTTTCATGAAACGGCTCAATAAAGCAGAAGTCATTGCCTTCAGAATCTTCTCACCCTGTATAGTATGAAATTTACTTACGTTTTTTTTTGTGTTTGTGTGTCTGTGTGGGACCCCCCTCCCCCCCCCCCCCTCCCCCCCCCCCCCTCTCTCTCTCTCTCCCCTCCCACTCTGGTCTTCCTATTTTCTACCAGGACCAGCTGGGACAGACACAGACTGGGAATGTGTAGATCAATAGGTCTAAACTAGTAGGGCATTGTTTCCTCTCCAAATCCTCCTGCCTCAAACAATCAGTCATGCACAGCTGTAAAATAGAGACTGAAAGCGAAACAATGGGTGCTTTTTTTTTTTCTTTTCGTCTTCAGAAAAAAGCTTGAGTTTGAACTGGACTCGGTTGAAGGTCTTGAGAAAAGAGGATGAAGAGAAGAACGTGTTCCCTGTGGCTCTGAGGCGTGCAGACGGCTTGGGCTTAATGACAAGCCTTTCGTTCATTATGAATGAACCTAGTGCAACATGGGAAAAAAAAATGTGGCTTAATCTGAAATGCTGACACGATGCAAAGTAACACTGTGGAGTATGCAAGACTGATTTTATTCAAATAAATGAAGCATATGGAAGACTATTGAAATTCAGCACAAAATATTCTGTATAATAATTGACTACAGTATGAAGAACAAAATGAAAATAGTCTCTTTGTTCTTATGCTGTTTCATTGCTAAAAAAAATATAGTTTGTGAAATGCAAAATAAGCATTAGATGTTAGATATTTTGAAACTTCAATGCAGATTATGTCAAATCAAGATGAAAAAAGCAGTAACTTCTAAATTATTGTACTTATGAAGACATATTTGTATTTGTAGTTAATTTAATATAATAATATGCAACAACTTAAATGATTGCACTCAACTAATATAAGTGATATACATGAAAAACAAAAACAACACATGACAAAACATGCCTTTGTTTGCATATTCGAAAAGGGGTGGGAAGAAGCGAAACTTTGTATTTAATCCCACCACTTCTCCTAAAAAAGTCCTTTGGATCAATTAACTTTTCACATGCACAAACGCATTCATACAAACTAATTTCACATACCAAGAAAATAAAATACGAATATAACAACATCACAATATCAAGGTTTCTGTATACAATATTAATAATCATAATAATAATAATAATAATATTTAATGTTTTGCATTGTGTGCATGTCATCTGCTTCCTTAGTTGGTGTTTCTAAAGGGGTACCGCAGGGATCCATGCTAGGTCCATTGTTATATTCCATTTTCTGGAGATAGAGTGGATTGTCCAATAACCAAAGGGGTGTCGGTTCGAAACCCCATCCATCCTCTATCCATCGTGTTCCGATGTCACTCACTGAAGGTGTGAATGGTTGAGGGGATATTTGGTGCAAACTGGCAGCAACTCTTCTGTCAGCCTGCCCCAGGACAAACCGACAAAAATAGTTTACCACCACCAGAGTGTGAATGTGTGAGTGAATGTTTATGGATCAATTTTGTAATGCACTCTGGGGGCCTTGAAAAGTGCAATAGAAATGTAACTCATTATTGCATTTCTTAAATGCTTCCATTCATGTGGGGGTGTGGGTTAGGCCATTTCATGCCAAACGGCGCCTCCAACCACCACTGAATATACAAACACCAGTGTGAGTGGCACTAAAGTTAAGGAGGGTGCAGTGTCTTGCCCAAGGACACAACGGACTGACTAGAGCACGATTTGAATCCCAGTGTTCAGGAGGAAATTTTAATCTCAATGAGAATTTCTCATCTCATCTCATCATCTGAACCCACTTTATCCCCACTAAGGTTGTGGGGGTCTGTAGGGGCCTAATCCAGCTCCATTATTATTCATTATATTCGCTGAACTTAACATGAGTAAAATGTCCAAGTGATTTCCTATTCCATGGGAGCGGCCATGTTGGAATATGTCACACCAATTGCAGCCTCTGATTGGTTGAACAGATATTTCTCATTTCGAGGCCCTTCTTACATTTAGAAAAACAGATCATGTACAGTACAGGAAATACATGGTAGATGGCACATTTTAGAACACACTTAATATAGTACGTAAATGAACAAACAATGATGAATTTTCAGATTTGGTATTTGTCATGTTTTGGAACCAAGCTCTTATGTCCACTCTTGCCAGTCAGTCCAACAAAAGTACAGTTAGATGATTTCTTTCTGTACATTTTGACTCCTTACAACACTAAATACACATGTAATGGTGTCAATTCCCAGTGGCCCATGTTGGTTGTTTTGTTTTTGGCCCATGTTGTCTCAGTCATGACTTTGCAGGAGCCCGAAATAGAACAGATCCATGATTAATGTTAGTAGCATCGCCCGTGTGTTTCCTTATGAGACACGCTTAAATGTGTAGCTGTGAGAACAGGTATATTTAGGATCAGTAATGAGGTAAAAACATTGAATAATGATGTGATTTGAAATGGCTGATGTCAGCAAGTAGTTATAATGATGGTTTAGTACAAAAGCAGCTTTCAGGAAAAATGTTCTGAAGGAAAGATGGGCTGAGGATTTCCACATGAGAAAATCACCTTAGGGTTATTTGAAAAGAAGAGAGATATTTGGATATTTCACCCTCTACAATGAAAAACAGGGAATTTCTGTGTGTAAAGGCACTGGCTTTTATTTATGAATGATTCATAGGTCTGAATCACACAAATAGATGTGTATTTAAGGTTCGGACATAATAAATACTTTCATATTGTTGACAATTAAATTAAAATACACTTTTTTGACGTTAATGTTTTCTATATTGTTAAATTTTTTTTATACTAACCCTCAGACACCTACACATCCACCACCAACTAAAAGCATCTACTGTTCTAAGGTGTTTAATAGTTTCTAATTATCTCAATTAATTAAAAAAAAATAGGTAAGATACAGTTTATCAGCATGTCATCTGCATTGGATATGGCCTGTTTGCACATTCAGAGGCTGCTTCATTTTCTGCAAAAAAATAAAATAAAATCACCATTGAAATTCAGTTTGACAAGTAGTTATAGATGTTTATTTTTATATCCAGTCAAAAATGTCTTTTTCTTTCTTCAGTTTTCAATAATTTGAAATATAACTTTTGAATATACTCTCAGATTTTATGAATAGCTCCAAGATAAATAAAGTAATTATGGAGAGATATCTGATTTTCATATTAAAAAAAAGTATAATAAAAAGTACAATATTTAATAAATGGTAATAAATCAGTCATGAATGGTGAAATAGAGAGGTCTAAGGGTTATGTTGCACAAGTAATAGATTTATACAGGAACAAATCATGTTCTATAGGACTTTAGTTTCCTATTGATTCTCATTGACACTTTATCCTTCACCTTATGGAAATACATGCTACCAAAACATCTCAATAAAATAAGCACGCAATTAATTCATTATATTTTAGTACAGAGTGAAGAAAAGAAGTTGACAAAGCTTATACTTTAATCACATACTATTAAAGTGTGTGTTTTATTAAGGGAGTCAAATGAATGCATTGACAGTCGTATTTCCTATTCTTTTTTTTTTTAAAGGCATTCTCTTTTTTTTATCTCTAACTTTACTTTTTGTGTATACAAGTTTTTGAAGTGCTAACTTAAACTGTGTGAGTGTGTTTTATTTGTTTTACATTGAAAGCAACAAGTTAAGTGTTCAACACTTTGTATTGATCAGAAAAGTGTCCTTACTGTTTTTGGATCAGTGTTAACTTCCAGCACGTTATAGGGCCCTGATGTTTTATTTTATTTTTATTTTATAATTATTTGGAGATTGGCAAAAGAACAGGTGGTGGAAATGAAAGGTTACAGGCGGCACTTATTGGTACTAGTCTCAAATACAGTGGAACGTAAATACGATTCTTAATGTCTTATTATTAATGTCTTAATAAAGCCATTTTTCTGCGATATTTATCACAATAATGCAATGAATTGAAATGCAATATTTAGGTGAAATTAAAAAGGGCATCAATTAATTACAGATCATAATTAATTCATCTTGTTTTTTTTTAATCTCTTGACAATACTATGTATTGAATGTTTCCTTTTTACTTAAAAATACATTTGAGTTATTTGACTAAAGAGTTCCAGCCAAGCGCTTTACATTTCTATGATGATGTTATGATGATCAACAGCTTCCTCTGGCCTCAGTTTGCCATATGTCTGATCCTCTCTGTGGTCTACGTCCAGACCACCGACCTCCTACATTCTCCTCTCTTTGCCATCTGCTCCCTGCCTTGGCCTTTTGGTCCAGGGCCAAATTTTGACTGACTAAACACATGTCTGATCATGTTCTGGGGAGAGAGACCTCACCGCTTGATTAAACTCTTGATATTACCCACTTTTTTTTTTTTTTTATTAGTCACAGTAACAGAGAGGTGAGAAATAACCAACAAATTGAGTACAACTTTTCACTTTTACGTCTTGCGTTTTCAAAAATCAAAAGCAGTTTCAAGTACAATTGATTTATTAGTATAGAAAAGACCATTCCTTATTGCATTTGTTGGTTCATATCACTCAAAAAAAAACACAACACAGACATAACAAACACTGTACGTTAATTTATTCATTATTTATTCCGCATAAAGTAATTCAGATTTAAAGCTATTTCCTTTGTGTTTGCCTCCCCAGTTTTTAAAAACATCTCATCATTTGGCTTTTATTTTATGAAATATCTGTCTCCGTGGTGACAAAAAAATTAACCACAAACTGATTCCAACACTCGGTTAAAACCACTGTCTCTGTTAAACTTAAAGTTCTGGGCGCCGTGTATGATTATGAAGTTGAACAACAACCTAAGTGTTTGGTTTGGGTTGTGGAAGTGTATTGAATTTAATGAGTGAAAGAGTATGAACATTATAACTGTCCATCTTTCCAACTGCAGACTTTCCCCCATGATTTAATCATTAAATCATTAACCTCTGCCATTACCACTTCCTGTCCAGCAGCCCCAGACTCTACATCAGACACACTCAAACACATCTAATTTAACCTTTTTGTTGCATTAATTATGAGAACCTTCGTCAACATTTTTCTCCCAAGTGTTTTTATTCCTCTTTAGGCATGAAAAAAAGCAATGTGATAGAAACCTTTTTAATAAACTATTTTTAATGGAGTTACAAAAGTATCCACTCAGCTGGACAACATGTGTTTGAAACAAAGAAATGTGTATTTAAAATGCAATATCAGAACACTATGAAATAAAACATTTTTGTTTAAGAAGAAGCAATTAATTTACAGGTAAATGATGGCTGCGTTGTGTAGAGTTTTTAAAAGACCATGAACTAGCTACGTGTTCTCACTCGTCCGTAGTTTATTCAACAACAGCCATTGCAATGATGAACCAACATCAATGATGCACATGCGCACATTATCAATAAAAAAAAAAACTGCATTACTTGGTTTAAATAAAACCTATTGTAAATGCATAGCTTTTTGAAATAAAATATGTTAATTTTTATAACAATTTTAAATGTAATATTGAGTATTAATGAATTGTATGTTCCCTTATTTACTAAATATAAATATTAAACATTGTACTTACTTACTTCAGTACATATATATATATATTTATATGTCTGAATTTCTTAATGACATATGAAGATCATTAAAAAAAAAAAATTAAGGCACTTTAACCTGTCACATAAACATATTATTAATAACAGACCAAGTTACAGTAATGATATGAACTGACTGATATGGAACTAAAACAACAAAAACTATGAATATATAAGAGAAAAACTGTAGATTTACTGTCCATTGTAAGGACCGGTGTGCATCAAAGGGTTAAATTCCAGTCATTCTCACTGAGGCCATTTGTGACTGAGTGGCTCTTTATTTATTTATTAGATAATTTACAGTAGGAGCTGAAGCCCCCTAAAGATTAGAGAAACAAAAGCATCACAGATTCACCTCTCTCTCTCTCTCTATGTGTGTGTGAGAGAGAGAGAGAGAGACAGCCCCCCACCCCCCACCCCCCCCGTGGAGTGTGTTTACTTCACCAATAACAAAAAGCTCCCAGGATTCCCACCTGCCCTGATTAGCATGAATCAGCTCCGGATGGGTCCTTGGCATGTCCGCACACTCTCACACATAGACTAACCCCCCCCCCCCACACACACACACACACCCACCACACTACTATCCGAACCCCCAACAGCGCCACTGAGGCCACACTGAGCAAAAAAGACACTTATCAGTTGTCAGCCACTCCTAGTGTGCTGCTGAATCCCTGCTGTGTGTTTGTTTTTTCGGAGCTGTAATTCAATTCACTTAAAAATGTCATTTTTTACCACAATGTCATGAGCCAAAAATCATTTGGATTCAACTTGCTCATGGATATTGTTTCCTCTGAGTATCTCCATATACCATTAATTACAAAAACTGAAAGAAGACTTGACTGATACTTAATTTTTTTTGCCTGTAAGTTTGCATGCTTTGATTTATCACTGTGTACTAGTGTAAACATGCCAAAAATGGAAACTCTATTATGAGATTTGCAAAAACATCCCCCACATGAGTACGTTGCATTGGCAGTAACACAGAGCTAAAGAAATATCCTTGTGCATTACTATTTACACCATGGGCACCACATTTTAATTTTAAAGATAGTTCACACTTAATGATCACCTTCTTAATCAAAGTTGTCTTTTCCATTTTGTGCTTTTCTGTCTCAGGCTATTAAACCACAATTACATCCCTGCTGAGGCCGCTTGTTAATGGACTGTAATGTATTCAAATGCATTAGCTCAGCAGAGGGCCTCTCAAATAGTTTTCATATGATGGGAGGAGGGAAAAAAAAAAAAGCATTCACAATGAGGTGATGACCAAGAAGCACATAACAAGCATGAGTTATTTTAGTTTTTTTTTTTTTTCTTTCCTCAATAACATTTATGTGTAGTTGAGGCATTGCACCTTTTTTTTCATCAGATTAAAACTGCAAATAATGGAGGTGGTTGATTACAGATTCACATGCAAGCAGTGGTGGTTTGTTCGTGTCACTAAACTGTGGGTGACTGGTGTCTCAGCAGGGTATCTGAGGGGAGGAGAACTCCACTGGGATGTTTTATGTGCTGATGGAGCAGCAGGTTGAGATGCAGCATCATTAGCATAACTATTTACAAAGCCCATCAACCTCCTACCAAGGTCGGAGGAGTGGGTACAACCGACCAATCAGGTGTCATGTTGCTGATTAGTTGTATTTCCATAGTAACTCAGTTTTGTGTGTGTGTGTGTGTGTGTGTGTGTGTGTGTGAGCTGCGGAATAAACCACATATTCATGACTTGAAGATGCTTTTCTAGTTCTTTTCTTATTCAAACTCACAAATCACTTGAACTACCACTGTTTCACTGCAGGTCTTTGTGTTATTTTCTTCTTAACTGCTCCATTGTTGTGACCCTTTACTCTCTTTAAATATTCATCACTGTAATTACCCATGACTTTTTCCATGTTTTCTATGGTTAGTGTTGTGTTTGGTTTGATATTTCTATATCCGCAGACATTTGAAGTTACAGTTATTAGTTATTTAAAGGGATTATCCAGAGTAAAAATCATTTTACCTCAATTTTTATTTGGATGTACATTGAGAAATTACAATTTTGCCGTTTTGAGCCAGACTGTGTTAGCATGGAAGTGATTAGGGCATGTCTTTTCGCAGACATGAAACACTATGTTTTTACACCTCTTAGGAAGTTCTAAACGACATCAAACTTACATGGTAGCAAGTAGAGGGTCCCGAAAGGCAAACCAAAGTGTCCTGAGGTCTTCATGTCATCGGATAGTGTGTCCAGAGTTATTGATCTCAAGCCAGTACCTTTCCAAAATAGTCAACTGCTGAGTGCAGAGTTACACGCTCTGGATGTTCACAGCTTCATTTCAATCTCTAATGAAATACTAGACTATGTTTTTAAAGGTGCCATTCCGCTGAAAACCGCTTTTCCACTCTCCTTTTGGAATCTGATGGGTCACCCTGACTTACCGACACATGCTGCCTTTGAAAGTGGCTGCATACCGCATTCACAGAAAACAACAAGAGGAACGAGGGACCCTGAAAAAGCTGGTCCATCTGACATCAGATGGACGTTTTCAGAAGCGGTAATGGCAGGAAACCTAGCTGGATGCTACTCTGGTAATGGTAAACACACATGGAGAGCGTGTGTTCCTTCATGCATTCTGAGCCAATCAGAGACGCCTCGTCATCGCGTTATGGACATGTATGAGGAAGTGCTGGTAAACTCAGTTGGTCGACCTCAAGTCATTTTTCTACCGTGCTAAAACAGCTTGAAACGAAGCAATCCGGTCATTTTTTTAAATAGAACCAACACGCAATGTATTCAATAACAACGGAGAACACAGTAATATTAATGAAATAACCATGGAATAACACCTTTAAAAAATAATTAAATTGTGAATTTTCAGAGCGTGTAACTCTGCACTCAGAAATCAACTATTACCGACTTCTTCTTAAACACGTGTTCTGCATCCAGAAAGGTACTGGCTTGAGATCAGTAACTCTGGACACAATATCCGATGACATGAAGACCTTGGGACACTTCCGTTTGCCTTTAGGGACCCTCTACTTACTACCATGTAAGTGTGATGTTGTTTAGAACTTTAGAAGAGGTCTAACATGCCCTAATCACTTCAATACTAACACAGTTTGGCTCAAAATGGCAAAATCGAACTATATCCAGATAGTGTGATTTTAATGTACTCCCAATCATCTAAAAATGTAGCTAAAATTAATTTTACTCCAGATAATCCCGACAACACATTCCAGATGTTATGAAGACAAGGTTGAGAATAAATGGTTATGATGTTTGATAGGAATGTGGATTGAAATGTGAAATCAAATTTTTCTTGAGGCTCAACCTGTGGCCGCCTTTAGTTTACACTGAGCGTTAGTTGTAACTTCAATATGCTTTAAAAACAGACCATTTGTTCACTAACAAATGTTTACAATTTGCTACGCTACATATTTTTACAGAAGCTACTGCAGTACATTTGAACACAACTGGAAGGTTCAAAACACGGCTTTATGTTCGAGACTGGTTTGGAAACGGAAAAAGAAATGGTCAAGGTGAGTCCACGACACACACACACAAACTGCTGCAATCTGTGAGTAGAGATTAGAGTTGAGTTCATAAGGGTGTGCAGACTTGTCTTATCAGCTGTATGCAGCCCACTGACTCTTCACCTATCAGTCATCTCCAAGCAAAGGCAAAGATTAAGGTTGGATCGCAGATTGAGGCGCCTGTAGCATCACTATTATTAGAAACCTTATTAGAAACATTCACATGCAGTAGCTTCAGCTCAGATTAAATGGGTTTTTTTTTTCTTGCTTTTGTTTCACCAAATCATTAAAATCTGCTCCAAAGAGTGCAACTCAGATGCACAGTAAAACAAGAAAACCCACACTCTACTCAGAGGAGGGAAAAAAAAACAAAAAACAGGCCAAGTCTCTTTTATGTTTCATCCACAAACACGTGAAGCAGCGTTTTTTTTTTTTTTTTTTTTTTTTTTTTAACGCGGCAAATCACTGAGGGAGAGAAAGTCAATCTGAGAGAACGATAACATTTATTTCGGAGTTTATTAGCCTTCATGCTGGCTTCTGGTCTTAGTAATCATGATGGACTATGTGTAGGAAAAGTAATACAATTGTCTTATTCATTAGAGGTTAGAGAACAGTTGGAGAGGCGGTATGGAACTGGTAAAAAAAAATAATAATAATGAACACATTTGGCAGTTCTAACACGAGAATACAGATGGTAGAAGCATGACAGCTCACTTGGTTGAGCAAAACGATTAATTCAGTCATTCCCCGCATGATGTGTGTAAACACGGGGAACACACAAGTGTGTTAAAAGTGGGCCTGAGTACCTCCTCATACAGGAATCCTGTACAGCTGCCAGTTTTCTCCCCGAGGTGCTCAACAGCCAGAAGCAATTAAACCTCAGCGAGGTTATGGATGACTCAAAGTCCCTGTGAGGAGGGGGCCCAAAAACTGAAACTCAATTAAACAAGGGGAAGACTGTACCGCTGCTGTCATTGTGCATATTTCACAATGAACTCCTGGGATTTCCTTCACCATCTGGAAAATTAAGAAATAACCAAATGAAAAACCCCTTAGGGTGTTTTTGCATCATCTAATCAGATATTCTAAAAACACCAAGAAAGATCGCGAGTAGGTCAATTCACAACAAAAAAGACACAACAGACACAACAGGATATTTGTTAAAATAAATTAAAAGTGATTAACTCTATCGGGAATTTGTCTCAACTAGACAAAGTTACAAAGAAAAATCTTAAATGAATATACAGTAAAAGTTGAAAACAAGGATCTGACTGCATAAAAAAAAAAAAACCCTTATAGTCACTACCCCAGGCTTCTATAAAGAAATTACTGGGTTTATTACAAGATTGCTGATTTAATATTGCATGAATTGTGAATAATGAAGCAGCCAATATTCAAATGGTTACTTCAGGCTGCCTGTTGGGGATATCAAAGTGTGAAGTATTCTCAGATACCATGAAAAATCTGCAGAAATTACAATTATTCTTCCACTAAATTATGTATGAAGACTTGAGGAAGTCCACGTTAGACTGACATTTGACCCTTTGTTTGGAATAAAGTGAACCATCCCAAGTCATCTTAAGCATGTAGCAAGTGTAGTTTGTTCAAGTTACATTCAGGATTCAAAACTTAATACATTTCGAGCACTTATCTCTTACTTCCATTTGCAGCTGGCAGCTTGTGAAATTGCTTTTTGTTGCTTTAATGTCTCACATTCTAAGAGGTCCCTTAATGGTGCCATTAAATGAAGAATGCCTTTTTCTGTGTTGTTACCTTGTATCTGTGGATGAATAGATGCATGTTCATTCAATGCATGCCAAACATCATGTGGGATTTTCTTATTTTTTTGCAGTTTAAATGCTGCATATAATGAATAGACTTTACTGAAACTTTACATTGGTAAAGTTTATAATGTTTTTCATTATTTATAGGCATCATCATCAACTGTATTTGTGTAGAGAGATCCAAGTATTGGTTCTGGACTAATGTGATGAAGCTTTTTTTTAGAAGTGCCCATATTGGGATGAAAGAGTGGAGGCGGGGGGAGACAAGAGGGGTGATGGATGTTAACAAAGTGGAAACTAAACAGAAGTCCCTTTGAGAGTCTTTTTAGACACCACAGAAAATAAATGATCACAACTTGCACAAGGACCTCACCGTTGGAGCAATAATTTACAACAACAAAAAAAGACCAACTGTAGGTTTTTTTCGAGGGAGACCAGAATGACCACAGGAAAAAACATATGTTTCTAGGAACAACAAAAACCTGCTTCCTGCAAATGTTTTACCTGATTTGCCTTATCTATTAGCACTGTGAAAACACATTTTTGGTGACTGTGACCTTGACCTTTGACCTACATTCACCAAATTTTAATGGGATATATTCTGTACCACCTTGCACCTTTCCAGAAAATGTCATGGAAATTGGTCCAGTAGTCTTGTCTTTTCATCTGATCCTGACTAGGGTCACGGGGGTCACTGGGGGCCTAATCCAGCGGGGTACACCCTGTATGAGTCGCCAGTTCATCTCAGGGCTGAACATATATAGACAAACAATCCATCTCGCATTCACACCTATAGACAATTTAGATTAACCAATTAACCTAGAACATGCAAATTCCACACAGAAAGGTCTGGTGTGGGAATCAAACCAGGGACCTTCTTGCTGTGAGGCACGAGTGCTAACCAGTCCAGTAGTTTTTCCATAAAGTTGCTGAAAATCTTAGTCAATAACTCAAATGTTACTATTATAATAATAACAAATTAGATTTATATAGCGCTTTTCTATGTACATACTCAAAGCGCACACAAGACCCATTATTCATTCACTCTCACATGCTCCCTTTGGTGGTGGTAAACTACATATGTAGCCATTGATGCCTTGGGGCAGACTGACAGAAGCATGGCTGCCATTTTGCACCTACAGCCCCTCTGACCACCACCAAATATTCATACACAAGTGTGAGCACTGGAGGCAGGGAGGATGAAGCAGCACATGACAACAGTAGGACGACCGGGATTCAAACCGACAACCATTCAATTATAAAACATACGAAATGATTTGATCACACACTTTCACTGGATTTACATATTAATAGAAGTGTACACCCTGTTAATGTTCTGAGGAGAGTTTCAGAGCAGGGGAAGTATGAGCAAATGGTATAAAAGCTATTATAGTTGTGAATTATTCTAATGCTACAATCAGAGTCATTTTTGGAGTAAAAATGACTCAGTTCTACTCTTCATTTTGGCATGTGTTAATGAAGAAAATGACCAAAAATCAGAAGGACACAAGGTTTTTTTTTGCAGCTCTTGAATAGTCATGACACTAGTGAAAAAGACGACAACTTAAATATAACAACATTAATCAGTAATGCCATGAATAACAAGTCAAAATTATGACAGCACAAACATTTTTCCAAGGACGGTTTGTCCCAAAGCTACTGACAGTGATATATGCAGTGTGCACAAAAACTCCTTTTTTAAAAGAATTTCTCCCAATCTCTCACATACACACACACACACACACAGAAAACACACCAAAAAGCAGCACCTCAGCATTATTAATAATGGATCAAAGGGGAGCATGTAACCAGGCAGTCATCCATGTTGGCTCTGCATTGATCCATGTAAAGTATATGGTGTAGTCTGGGCATGGACATGACCTTGAGGATTATATTAAAAACAAAAAAAAACCAAACATAGTCTATATTGATCCAAGAGTCCACACTGAAAATGGGCTACGTGTGTGTGACCTATTCTGAAATGCACGAGAGCATCAAAATAAATAAATACGAAATATACCGCGCTGCAGTGAAAAGGGGATTCAGAGAGGATGTTATTTACAAAAATGGTGAGGTAGACGCAGTGCAATCTATATTTAATCCTGATGGAACAAAACTCTAAATGCTGTGTGTTCAGAATTCAAGGTAAAAGACTGTCATTACAGGGAGCATTTGATGCACTACTTCCCTTTTTATTCTGAAATTATAGTCTTTTTTTTCCCCCTCTATTCAGACCCTTTTTATGCAGACTGTCGAATATATATCACGACTCATAGTTCGAGTATTAATGTGTCTGTTGATATTCATATCTCATTTTATTCAATTGTAAATGGTCTAATTTCCCTTTGGGGTTTAATAATGTTGTGGTTGATAGACGGCGGTGTCAGATCAGTTCTAAAATCTACCTGCTCATTACAATATTATTATTGCTATTGTTATTACAATTCGCCTAGAAATGTAACCTTATTATGTTTTTAACCCTTTAAACTTCTGCTCAATTTCGCCTAAATTTCTTAATAAAGTCAATTGAATGCTGTTGTTGAACCCTTTTGATTATATTATAAATGAAAATATTAAGATGAAAACTGGGATACTGTTAAATGATGCAATACATAAAACATTTGTGGATATTTATTGATTGTTTTGATGTGTTTTGGACTACATTTGGACATTTTTTCATGTCTGTTTTGGATATTTTTGTTGGACTATGACTGTTGTTTGTTAGAATGTGGTTCCTCTGTGGATAATTATGAGACATAAAGGTTCAGATCTGCAGTTTGACATTTGTAATTTGAACAAATGAGTGGTTGTACCTGCTTTATCTGAAAGTGGTTTATATCTTCTGATGTGTGAGAATTAGGTAATGTGATATTTGGGACAGGTTTAGGTGGTTTGATTAACTACTAATACTGACCTATATGTGATATGTGGACCCTTGGAAATTTAAAGGGTTAAGCTAAAGTATGTTTCCTGAGATTAACATTTTAGGTAAATGTGAAGGATGTAAAAGACATAATATAAGAAATTCATGAATCAAAAATCAGTTTTCAAGGCAAAAATTCCCAGTAAAAATGATATTTCTCTAACATAGACTGAACAGACAATAGATAATTAAACTATTTACCACAGAAAATACTATGGTTTGGTCATTTCTAAATGCAGTTTTAATGAATGACTTGATGCTTGATAGTTTGAAGTGGTGTTACTTTTATTTTGTGGTCTGTCTGTATCGTGGTTAGATAATTATATGTCTTATAATGGAATAGCACAGTAAAGTGAGTCTTCTTAAAGATCTATAACTGCAGGAGGCTCATGGGGGAGCCTCTCCATCCTGCCCCCATTAGCCCCGCCCCTCTGTTTTCCTCTTCGCTCATCTCTTCCTTTGCATTTTCTTTCTCAGCTGGGACTGAACCAGTGCAGTTTAAGGGAAACGGAGGAAGAGATACGCACTGAGGAAAATGAGGGTTGGTCTCTAAACATCCTGAGCTGTAGAGGCATTTAAAGACATCTGTCCCATTATGTCAAACTAAAGTAAAATGAGTAAAGCTTGACTTGATTTATTCTTTGACATGTTTCTAGTAGATGTGTACTGTAGGTTTGTTCACTATGTTTAACATTTATATCTGCACTCATTAATTTCAGGTCTTTTGGTGAATGTCAGAAATAAAAGAGAACAGAATAAAAAGAAAAGAAAAAAACCCACGTAGCTCTCAGATGAATTTTTGAAGTTACATGTGAGATTGTTTCCAACGAATCAAAGTGTCACACACATAAGAAAGTCAAGTCAAGTTTATTTATATAGCACATTTTAGCAGCAAGGTGCTTCACAAAGGACATTAAAATACAATGATGGAGAAAGAAGAAACGCATTTAAAATATTAAAAAAAAGTAAAAACATGTAAAAAAAAATTATGAAAAACACATATTAAAATCAAAGTTGCAGTGCAGAGTTTTGAAGAAAAATATAAGTGGTACTAGACACAACCAAATGTTTTACCTGATTTTTCTCATCTCTTATCATTGTGAAAACACATGTTTGGTGACTTTGACCTTTAACTTATGCAAGACTCAGGAGTTAAGACGGTTCATGTATTTGTTGAAAATGGATTGGTGAGTATATTTGTTTTAAAAAAAAAAAGATGTATTGGAAGTGTTCACCTAATAGAATTATGATTTACACATTTAATTGTTCTTATTTGTCATAGGTGAGTAGTTTGTATTATCTGTAGAATCTGCCTTTCTGAATTATAGAACATTATTATCTATGTGCGTTTCAACTGCTTCTGTTAACCAATAGCTGCTTATGCCAAATCAAATATTTGTTATTAACCCTTTAACCCCTGATGCGTCAGTGATGATGCATCATTACTGTGATTTTACTGAGTTTTGTTCATGGATCATTGTCCAAAAGCAACTGGTTTAGAAAAAAGAAAAAAAGCCTCGACTAAAACTACTGGAACCAAATTACAATAGTATTTTATTTATTTATTCATACTTCATTTGACTTTATTTTAATTAAATTAAATCATTTTTTTTTTAGAGTTTTTGTTCATTTTGTTCGTTATTTTGCTTTATATTTCTACATTTAATATTGTATTTTTGAATATTTCCATTCCATTATTCCTTATTTTGTTGTTTATTTTATTAATTTTTGACTGGAACTGTCAAAGTCTCAAGAGTTAAAATGTTAAACGCTATCATATGTGAATTTCAGAGCACTTATCAAACAGAATCAGTATTTAACTTGACTCGCTCCATTCACTCCCATTCAAATTTTTTGCGAGCCAAACACCCATGGACCAGAAGTAGAAGGACATGACTTAACCTCTTTTTTTTAATATTCTAATTCTCATGTTGGTGATAAACCCATGTAGGATTAGACATGTACACATCAGTAGTCTTCAGCTTCTCTCCATAGATTAGATATTTAATAATGCTTCAGAAAAATAACTAATTAACAAATGCTTTAGGTGCACCTCGGATGTTGGCTCAACTCAATTAAGTTGCAGAGAACAACCTGAAAAACATTTAATTAGTTTTAGTGATCGTTCTGCTCAACCACAGAACATCAATTAACACCAAACTACACTGCTGCAAGAAGTAATGCCTCATAATACTGTTTCATGGGTGGGATGCACTTGTTTCTTGTAATGTCGGGGTAAGACTCAAGGTGCAACACTTGGCAAAAAAAAATAAATCATTGACAACTTGTGGGGATATTTTGGATTGTAGTGTTAATATGACAGCCAGTGCGTTACATAACATGTAAATTATGCCCCCCCCCCCCCCCCCCCCCCCCCCCACCCTACTCACTGCTGCTGTGTTGGTAAGAAGGTTTCCTGTCAGCACAGCTGCTTTGATCTCACTCCAGGTTTGACACGTTAGCTATTATCTCCACTGTATTTTCCACTGGCCTCCCACACACTCTTAAAGCATGCTGTGTGGTTGTGAAAGCCAGAGGATGGCGGTGGGAGTCTATCCAGGGGCTTAGCCAGCAAAGTCGTAGTCAGATACGCCTTTTAAGTTAGTGATATGGTGATGAGAAAACTTGCTGACATGTTGGGGGAAAAAGGTGCGAATTTTTGCAAAGATGAATAAGCAAAAGGACATGAGGAAAACATTTCTGAAAATCTGCTTAGTTGGTGCAAAATAGAACAGAGCTGAATATGTGATTAACATGTTTTCAGAGGTGGGAAGTAAATGAAGTAGAAATACTTCACTACTGGACTTAAGAAATAGTAGTTGTTTTTAAGTAAAAAAAAAAAAAAAAAAAAGTATTTTTCTGGCAACTTTTTACTTTTACTCCCCTTCTTTTTTTGGGGATAAATATCTGAATATACCTAAAAAAAAAAACCTCAATTATACAATTATATTACTACACTTTTCCTCCCACTTTATTTTCTTTCGTTGCCATGACAGCTTTCCTTTGCCACTGAAAAGATATGAAGTGTTTTGTCGTCAACTATCGTAACAAAATTCACCAAAAACAACCAGTGTCGACGCACTCCCAATGGTAAAGATGGAGGAGTCCATACAACTCATGACTCCCTGAGAATCAACAGTATTTCCTGCATGATATATAAATATAAAATTGTGATTTTTCTCAATGATTCTGGAATGGGTGAAGGATTTGCCAATTATAAATTATCTTTATAATTGTATGTATTATCACCCAGTGCCACTCTTGGATGAGTACATCTAGTTTTACAAGACTATTTTTCACTATTTAAGTACTTTTACCACCTCTTCATGTTTTATAGCTCCTTATTCATTACAAAGATGAAGTCTGTCACAAATGTAAGAGGATAAACAATAATGATAATCAACAAATGATCACCTGCAGGAAACCACAGTTAATACTTGTTGTGTTTTTAAATTCAGCATCTATATCAGGGGCCCTAGAGAGACACTATCCTACATGTTTTAGATGCATCTTTCTTCCAACACACTGATTCAAACGATCAACCTATCATCAAGCTCTGCAGAAAACTGACAATGAGCTTCAGATGTGCTGCTGAAACATCTAAAACATGCAGGATAGCAGCTCTTTAGTCGAGGTCATGGTCAAGTTCACCAAATTTCCAGCCGTATTTTTGGTTTATAAGAGTCTACATTTGATTCAAGGAAGCAAATTCACCAACGTTCATTTACTTTGGTTATCTCTCTCCTTTCTCCTCCTCTCGTTGGGGGGGGTGTTGGGGGGGGTTGGCGGTTTGGTGGGGTGTGGGGTGCCTTAAGGGCAACATTTTTTAATGTGTGGAAACATCCAAAAGATGTTTCCACTCTAGTTAGGTTTGGGTATAAAAACAACATGTTTATGGTTAGGAAAACAGTTATGATGAGATTATTCCAAGATATTCATCTCTTAATGTTTTTTTATTCTTTGTAACATCATCTAATTCATGTTGCTCATTTACAACATTTAATATCTTACTTATTAACTTTAATTATAAAGGTCTGCACAATTTTGACACAGGTAAACATACAATATTGCCCAATATTGTAAAAAAAAAAATCACAATAGAGGTGAAATTATGTAGGTTGCGCTTGACGTAACACCCTAAACTGAAACATCCACATCCAAAAATAACCTTAATACTGCATATCATCAGAATTATTGTGCTTATATAATGAAAATGACTTTGCTCCATAGACATGCATATATACAAACACTCTTTATATGATAAAATCTTGAACCACGTCTTCCCAAAAACCTCACTGGGACAGCTTTATATTACAAACAACCATATTATTTATCCTGTTTGTCAGAATTGTGTGTCACCAGATGCTTCAAAACATGCCTATATTTTAAAGTATAACTCAAAACTCTCAATCCAAAAGGTCAAGTCATTCCTTGACTTTATATACATTTTTTTTCTCATTGTACATCCACAGTTAATTTATTTTTTCCATCATGACCCTTTTACTGATGCAACTTCTTTTCCATCTTTTGTGGTTTATTGTTCTAATCAAATGATATGCTGCTGTGTCAAAAAATAATAATAATTAGACCGTAAGAAATGGAAAATGCATCTGTGGTGCAGTGTGGGATAAAAATATGCAAACATATGCCACTAACTGATGAATATGTACAACCAGGACCCACTGACAGCTCTGCAGTTTGTTCTGTATTAGCTTAATAATGGTGTAAATCTAATAATATGCGCGGCACATCTGAAGAAAAAGAAGTGGCTTGACTAATTTTAACCACATCTCCTGAACACAACTGAGTCATTTATGCTTGCGTGGAGCAGAAATATGACAGCGAGTTGTTGTGACTTTAATTCTACGAGTCTGAGACAATTTTTCTACACCGGTGGAGACCCAGATATGTCATATCTGTGATGTGTTTTATAGAAGACTTATCTTTTCAAATTCTGAAGCTGCAGACTTTTACTCCAGTGGCTAAGCTTTTTCTTTTTCTTTTTTTTTTTTTTTCATCTCCATTATAGATTTACTTGTCAGATTGTGTAAACATGACATGTCTTACTTGTGTGCAGACCTGGACGTCCATGCACACATATGTAATGTACATGTATGAACTGTACATTCACATAAATACACACAATTTGCCCTTCGATTATAGGAGACGATGTCATTGGAAGGACCTGAAATGTCACTTTCTCTATGTTGCTGTTGTGAAACTCTGCTCATAAACCAGTCTGCACTCCTTGATTAAATGTATTTTATTAATCCTTTGTGTGGAAGGTCATTAGTCACAATTCATATCATACAAACAACAAAAATACAGACATAAGTAATACGCATGAACAGATATTAATTACCATTAATGGGAAACCATCTTTTGAAACTCACAAAAATCATGTAATATACATGTGTTTATGGAAAATATATGTTAGTATTAATTAATCAGCTAATAATCTATGAGTATCTTTAGGCTTAGTTTGTCCTTTCATCAGGCTACAATGACAACACACATTGATTTCTAATTTAAATGCACCTATGGATGAAACATACAGACTTAAAACACTACAAACGCCATGTAATGTAACATTTCAGCTGTGTAACTTACCTACATTAGCAAGAAGGTTCCTATCATGGAGTAATCATGATGTTGACATTGGTGGGGACATAATTCGACAACGTCCTTGCGAGAGACAGTAACAATAAATAAATAAATGAATAAGAACACAGCTAAAACAATTAATTTTGGTTTTGTCTGGTTTTATTGAAAAAAAAAAGTCAAAATTATGAGAGAAAAATTCAAAATTCCTAGTCACGAAGCACAAACAGAATGAATCTATATATAAGATGCACTGTGGTTTTTGGAGGAAATTAAAGTATTTTAAGTGTACCTTAGAGTCTAGAAAATACAGTAACGTCTAACTGTACTAGACTGTCTGTACTAGAGTGTCTGTACTAGTATCTGTACTAGACTGACTGTACTAGTATCTGTACTAGACTGAGTGTCTGTACTAGTATCTGTACTAGACTGACTGTACTAGTGTCTGTACTAGACTGACTGTACTAGAGTGTCTGTACTAGTATTTGTACTAGACTGACTGTCCTAGAGTGTCTGTACTAGTATCTGTACTAGACTGACTGTACTAGAGTGTCTGTACTAGTATCTGTACTAGACTGACTGTCCTAGAGTGTCTGTACTAGTATCTGTACTAGTATCTGTACTAGACTGACTGTACTAGAGTGTCTGTACTAGTATCTGTACTAGACTCACTGTACTAGAGTGTCTGTACTAGTATCTGTACTAGACTGACTGTACTAGAGTGTCTGTACTAGTATCTGTACTAGTATCTGTACTAGACTGACTGTACTAGAGTGTCTGTACTAGTATCTGTACTAGACTGACTGTCCTAGAGTGTCTGTACTAGTATCTGTACTAGACTGAGTGTCTGTACTAGTATCTGTACTAGACTGATTAGCATCCTACATTAAGTCTTCTGTTTGTGGCAGCCTCGCCTGTGCAAATGGCTGCTCTTCATAATACAGCACAGAAAACCAATACTGAAATGAATAAAGGACTGTAGATATGATTTATTAAGCGGCTCCTCCTGTAATCAATAGCGGACAGTTAGCTGGATCAAACCGGTGATGTTACTGTCCAGATTCACAGTCGTGTGTGTGTGTGTGTGTGTGTGTCTTTGACCGCCCATTATGCTGTAATCAGTCCCTGAGTCCCTCATGTGACATTTACAGTAAATGCAGTGTTTTGTTATTGATGCATGCAGAGTAGCCTTAGGTCAGCCTGAGTGTGGATTGTGAAATCATATCTTCTTTGTCATTCCACGGGGACTTTGTTCTGTGCTGACACTGTGTAGCATGTTTTTGGAATTAAATTAAATCTAATGTAAGTTTTTCCAGACATTTGGCCTGTAGCCATGACATGTTTTGGCACTTTCTCAAAAGGTTTGCATATGTTTTATTTAAAGTGGGTGAAGAGAAAAAAAAAAAAAAAAAAAAAACTAAGGCAGAATTGATGGGTTTTTCCTTCACACATTTGGCAACAAAAACTACAGGAAGTCAAGATTTGTGCAGGTTTTTTGGGTTTTTTTTTTGAGTAGGTTAATCAGCCAAAGTCAGCCGTTTCACTATTTATTGAGTTTTGTCATGTACTCAGCTGTGTTTTTGAACCTTAGGCTACAGATTGCAGTCTCTAGGTGTTTTTTCACCTGGTTGTTGTTGGAATTCAGTGGTGCTTTCACTGCAGCCACGACAAGTAGCATGGACTGGATGAGTAAATATGAATGAAGGACAGGATCTTTAATTTTTCACCTTTTTTTTTAAATGAATTGTCTGAGAGAGTTTGGACAGATAGATAAACTCACTGTTTAACATCTTAGCAGCCATGGAAATGACGTTATTTTAATAACAATAACATACACAGATCCTACAACAAACTCATCTTTCTGAATTTTGAACTAACGTCACATTCACAGAAGGATTTTTTTAAACAAAGGTGAGAAATATAAAAAATTCGGCTTCATTTTCTCTTCCTTTTGAAGACTGTCATCTGATCAATCATTTATTAAATTGGACAAATGTGATGTTTTCTTCATAACAGTCCAGTGAACATAATGTAGTAAAATATTTAGGTTCAAAATGCATATTACAATATTGTTTTTGGACTTTATTTTATGGTTGAAATATAGATATTTTCATCATCTTTTGATACAACATGTATATTTGAAGTATTCAACAGTCATTAATTCTTTCCAAAAAATTCCACATTTTCAAAACAGGAAAAATGCTTAATTCCCCCAAATTTCCCCTCTATAAAATGCATGAACATAACCATAGAAAAAAATGCTGTAAAACTGACATTTTCACAAATAAAGTTCTCAGTTTTGAACTGTAAAGTGCCAAGACATTGGTCTGTTGGTAAAGGGTGTGTTTTAGTCCATAACTACCAAATGCAACCTGGTTTTCACCCAAAGAATTAAGGCAAGGGGGGAGTTTTTTTTTTTTTTTTTTTTAATGTATTAGTGTTTCTAAGTTTACAGCTTTTTACCTGTTAAAAAAACAGCAAAAGTGAGTGTTTTAGTCCAAACTATAGAGTGTTACCTTTACAAAGAACACCTTCTTTTTTCTGTTTTAAGCAAAATGGTGTAGAGTTAAAGACTCCAAAGAGAGGACAAAAGGAAACCATGTCGACTATTATTGTGACATTTTGGCTCGACCTCAACTCGCTCTGTGTGCTGGGGTGGGGCGGCTGACTCCTCCCTCATTTGGGGCCTATATTTGCTGATTCCACAATAAATGATAATAGGACAGGTGGGGCAGACATGTTGAGGCCAGCCATGGGGTGGGTCACATATTGTAGGTCAACACTTTTGAAACCATCACACATTTAGACATAGACTACAGCTATAATGAGGAAAAAGGAAAATACATTTTTAAAAAATAGGGAGGGCATGTAAATAATACTAATCTTCCTCTTTTTTATATATGAAGTATTTTAGTCATACACTGTAGATTTTGCAGTGTTAATTTGGACACAATGGTACCAAATACACTCTAGAAGAAGTTAAATAAACTCTCTAAGTGTTGATTTAACACTGCAAAATTTACTGTGTATGTGTGTATTTCTATAATTCTGTATTTAACCTAATCACACAATTTCTACTTTTGTCATTTCTGACTTTTCTTTTGTTTTGCTCTACAATAAGAAAGATAATAAAGACAAACAAACCAAAACATAACCTCATTGGTGGAGGTGAAAAATGAAAGACAAATGTAGTTCATCACTTGGTTGTCAGGTCAAGCGATTAAAAAAAAAAAAAAAACACAGTCAGGATGTGTTGTGACCAGCAGGTGCATCCTAATTGCCCAAAATGTACAGCTGTGACTGATGAACTCTGCTTTATCCAGGTGTGAATGTCACTGTTGGTTTGGTGAGTGCAGTCAGTGCTCATACTGTGCAGAGATTTAAAGGGCTGTTTTTAAGTTTTTATTTAACCAGGAAATTAAGAACCTCTTTTACAAGGGAGTCCTGGAATGGCTGACGATGAAGAGAGGAGATGCGGAAGACCTCACACAGTGTCGCAGAGACAGGCAAGTACAATAATAACAGTTTATTGTGTTTACATGGACAAAGAAAATGGAAAATCAATGTTAACTTATGTAACAAACTCTTCTGATCAGTATAAGAGATGGTGTCAAACTGACTTTAGTTCAGCCCAGTATGATCTGAAAAGGGCCACACTAGTAAAATAAAGAATAAAATGACATTATAATGTCAATTTAGATTGGATTGTACTTTATTGATTCCCTTTGGGATGGTTCTGTTAGTCTGCCCACCACAGGGTGCCAAACAAGAATTCAATGGAATTACAGAAACAGAAATACAATCACAAACATATACAATTGTCGACATGTAATGGAACTTATTGAAATGTTTTTGGGTTGGGAAAACGTACAGAAAAATTAGCCAGATTGGATAGAGGGGAAGGGGGGTTCAGTGCAAAGTCCTTGAGTTGTGTGTAAAATGTAAATACAATACGTCCTATCAGTATAACTTGACACGTCTTAAGAAAAACAAATGCATTTTTAATCATTTTTAGCCTCAGTCTTAACAGTTGCACATGTGCAGAAGAGCTTACATTTAAATTCCAAATACACAACACATTTAATAACAGGCAGAATAATAGTAAAATTACACTTGCTTCTCTTCAGATATTTCAGGTGGTTCATATTTATTCAGGTATTTATTCAGGTTTCTGTAAAAGGATGGTTTGTTTATATCATTTGTCTGTGTTAGATGATGGTGATGCTGTATATATACATGGCTCCTCCCACAGTCTACAGTTACTAGACATTGTGTATTTTAGTTTATCTGCTCCCATCCAACCTTCTGACTTACATCATCGCTTCTAATCTTCGTTCTTCAGATCTTTTCTTTCGGTCAGTTCCTAAAGTTAGACGTGAACAGAAGAAAAAGGCCTTCATTTCACCTGGAATGAACTGCAAAAAAACTTTCAAACTCAGACAGCTGGTTTCACTGGACACATTTAAGAGGATGGTATCTGATTTAGAGTCAGAGACATCTGGTTGCAGATGTTTTATTTGATGTGCAAGTACATTAGACCAGTGTTTCCCAACCCTGGTCCTTGAGGCACAGTATCCTGCATGTTTTAGATGTTTTTCTCTCTCCAACTACACCTGATTCAAATAATCAGATTATCATCCAGTTCTGCAGAAGAATGATAATGACCATCAGGTGTGTTGTGTCTAAAGTTCTTGCACGTGTACTTTTTTTTTTTTTTTTTTTAAAGTTTGGCTTGACGTTGTGCACCTTGTTATAATGATGGTTTTTGTTTTTTTTCATGAATGAATGTCTGTAACTATTTTATTGCTGCTCATCTTGACCAGAACATTTTTAATTTCAAAGAGGGGTTAAATGTTTAAATAAAAAAACAAAAAATATCAAAAATTTGATGTGATTTGATTTTTTTTTTTTTTTTTAAATTAGAAACTTCAGGTTTCATTATTTCTATGTAATTATGAGCATATTTTACTGGTTGGACCCAATTGACATCTTATTATTCTGCATATAGCACCTGAATTACAAAAGTTTTTTACATCATTGAACATTAATAACTTCATTATTATTCATCCTACACCTGTGGAATTCCATCATGTAAATATTTGATACAATTGCATATGTTTTTTTCTGCTCATGTTTGAACCATGTGTAAATGAAACATGAAAACTACTGCAGCCGACACATTTTCTTTCATCGGAGCCTTGATAAGATATGATTCTTTAAAGTATCAATGAAAATATAACATGTTTACTGTGGCTCCATCTTTGGAAAAAGGAAAAAAAAAAAACCTTCTGTAATATAGTGGTGTGTGTGCTCAAGGCTGAAAACTGCCATACTTATTTTTTGTAGTTGAATGTAATTAACTCCTTGTGTTTTTCACTCTCTCCTTAGGTGTTGTTGTAACTGTGCGCTGTTACATTTCAGATACTTCTATTCCAAGTAAGTCTAAGTACTTTGCATCTTCATATTGTTTTAATAAAATCTAAATTAAATCAATTAATTTAGTATTGTAGATTAACTTGCTTAACAATTTGTAAAGTAATGCATTAGTAGTTATAATAGTAGTAAATAATAGTAGTACACACTTTAACTGAGTGTTTTTAGTGTATTTTGAGTCTAATACTTTTCTACTGTGCACAATTTTTATTTTATTTTTTTTACCTATAACAGAAATTTTCATATAATGTGCACTAATATTGAATTTATTCGACATAAGTGGAATATTTTCAGATGTGTTTTTCTTTCATATGCCCTGCAAAATGAATGTGTAGAGATAGAATTATGCTGATAATGGATCATTTTGGCTGTTATTTGACATTTTTATGCCTGCATTTTCAAAATGCAATACTTAAATTTACTCTTCCTCCTGTACATTTTTACCCAAGCTGTTGCCAGTCACTCCAGTTTGTGTAAAATATTTTCAAAGTATTAGTAAAATCTGCAGAAACGCAGGCACACGCAGAGATACGAGTTCATTAATCTGTTATTAGTAATTACTGAATGTTTAAGGACAAGTTCTCCTGCGTCTTCAGTCAGTTGAGTTCAGCTGCAGCCTTCATATGATAAAAGAGCAGACTTGACGCTCCAGGCTCTTTGTGGTTGCCTTTTGTTTTCTGTGTTTTGTTGTGTAGTTTCAGGCGCCGAGGAGTTTTTTTTTTTTTTTGTGTTCCAGTCAGAGAACAGTGATTTCAACAAAAGCAAGCTGCATATCTCTGCACTGCAGAAGAGCAGACGGCGCTTCTTTACTGGAAGACAAATGAATTGGGATTAAGTCAGAGAAGGTTCACCGTACATGGGTGTGAATCATGTGCATGTACTGTACCTTTATGAATCCTCATAGAGAAGATGTTAGTGAGCGAAACCCAGCCAGCAGATTGGCTGAATCACAGACAGAAAGAACAGGTGCTGTGTGGGAGTTAAGCATCTTACAGATTTGCATGTTTTGGAGCTTTTCACCTCCAGTGTTTTGGCATCTGGAGGTCTTTAACGTTGCTATATGTGGGTAAAATGAAGGAAGAAGCAGCACTTTTTTTTTTTGTACGTCATGGCATTTTAGCTTCATCACACATATTATTTTAGTCAGGTGTCTAAGGTCGTGGTCTTACTCGTGCTCAGCTCTGAAGAGACTTGAGGCTTGATAGTGTCCCACTGAGCGCCAGGTCTGCACATCTAACAGGCTTTTAATAAGAAAAAAAAAGTCATTACTCTCCCTGTGGGTTGTGTGGGAAAGAGGAGATTTAGATAAAGTGCGGCGGAAAGAGAGTGCGGCGTGTTGTTGTTGTTAAAGTGGAGGCTGAGATCTACAGAGGTTTCTGATCAGCTCGTGTGATCAACCAATATCTCCTGGAACAGATTTTCAGTAAGCTCCATGTTTATGCAATGTTTGTTAGTGGATCAATCTCCATGGCAACGGACCAAATTCTATATGCACAGAGGTGAGAAGTGTGTAGTCTTCATATATCTGTGTGTGTGTATGTATGTATGTATGTGTATATATATATATATATATATATATATATATATATATATATATATATATGTATATGTATATATGTATATGTATATATATATATATATGTATATATGTATATATATATGTATATATATGTATATGTATATGTATATATATATATATATATATATATATATTTTTTTAAACAAGCCTGTGATCTTCAATACATTTGAAGGGATTTATCAACTCGACTCAACGGTTTCAACCTAAATACACTCAACAATAATTCAGAGGAAATTATTCATTGGTGCATTCATGGGTGTTATTTCACACATGACAAACCATGAGAAAATGATGTTAAAAGACGTACAGTAAGCAAAAGCAGACATGAAAGACAATGCACTGCTGTTGGTGACACTGACAACTGATGCATACACAGGAAACAAGTTATTTTTAGTATATTTCTTTTTATTTTATTTTATTTTATTCATAGTCATCCTAGAAGTGTGACAATGTGAGCCTCGGTTCACTTTTCACAGTAAATGTCAGAAGAAATTTCCCTCAGACGTCCTATTTAGACGTAGACATAGGCAGCCTTGGTTTGTCATAACAGATTCACATCAAAAATTTGAGCACTGATGGGTTGGTGGTTTGAATCCCGCTCTATTGTAATCATGTGCTGTCGTGTCCTTGGGCAAGACACTTCACCCTTATTGACTCTAGTGTTGCTAGTCACACTGGTGTTTAAATACGGATGAATATTTGGTGGTGGTCAGAGGGATTGTAGACGCAAATTTGCAGCCATGTTTTAACACCACCAGAGGGAGAATGTGAGAGTGAAGGAGTAATGGATCCACTGCACCCACTTTGAGCGCTATATAAATCTAATATAGTATTATTATTATCAAAAGGGAAGAAGGCTAATGCTTTTTTGGTTGATTTGTTTGTCTTTTTGTTAGCAATTTTACACAAAAATTACCAGACCAATTTCCAGGACATTTTTTGGAAAGGTACAAGGTCATCCAGAATAGATCCCATTAAATTTTAATGACTGTAGGTCAAAGGTCAAGGTCACCAAAATGTGCTTCAGGTAAAATGTTGTGTGTGTGTGTGTGTGCCATTATGTTTTCACTGACATTTATGTGTTTGTAGGTTTGTTTGTTAGCAAGATAAATCAAGAAATTATGGCTGGATTTGGCTGACGTTTTCAAGAAATATTGATGCTGACACAAGGAACAAGTGATAAAAGTTTAATAGTTTAGTAGTGATCAGTGGGGGGGCACATGTCTTTCAGGAGGTTAGGGCTGATCTGCCTTTGTGGATCTGCTTTTCTACTTGTTATTATTGCCTCCGCCAAGGAGGTTATGTTAGCAAGATAACTCAAAACGTTATGGGCAGATCTTGATGACAATTTCATGATGTGTTGAGGGTGTCACAAGGAAAAAATGATCAGATTTTGGTGATTAGAAATTTTAAATTTCTCCATTCACCCCAATGTAAAATTTCAAAGTGATCCCTTCCGGATCATCATCAAAATCTAATCATTTACTCCTTGTGACACCCCCAACAGACAGACAAACAAACTCCCCAAAAACATAACCACCTCTGTGCTTTTCTAGTTTATTATTATTATTATTATTATTATTATTATTATTATTATTATTATTATTATTATTATTATTATATAGACTATAGAATGAATCATTCTAGGATAAAAAAAAAAACTATATTCAATTGTGAATCCTGCAGTTTATTTAATGTTCCACAATATTTTTGTACTTTTTCAAAAGAAGCTTCATCAGTGCTTCTACTTCTACTCAAGTCTAAAATATATAATCTTCCTCCGTTAAATAGAGATGTGTTTATCACAGTTATCTAAGTGCAAATTATAACCAGGCAAAACCAACCCTGTCTCTCCGCAAACATTTTACCTAATCATCCCTTTCTCCTCCAGTATCATTGTGAAAACACATTTTTGGTCACTGTGACCTTGACACCTTGACAACCGAAGGAAAAAAAAGAACAAAAAACATTACCCCTCTCCCCTTTCATCAGACAGGGTGTTAATATATTTAGTGATGTGTGCCCATTCATTTGTCATATTTTCTCTGCATAAACAGCAGTGGTATGTACAGTATGTGTGAGAATGCACTGCTCACTGCAAAGCTTCACTTCCTTAGAGCCTTCTTACTACTTGGAAAGTGTGTAACCGTGGTAACAGCCAATCTTACTTTTAGCGATATCTACCTGACACCAAGATTAACCTTTCTGTTTGTCTGCTGAGCTTGATACACGGATGATTTTGTGCTGTCCTCGAAAAAGATAAGAAAATAATGCAGAACAATAGACATTACATCAGACTTTATGTAGACGCACGTTGTGACAAAACTTTAGGCAGAATTTCAAACAGAGTAATGGCTGTTAACTTACATTATTTCAGGAATACAGAATGAAACAACAGCGATCATACGTATCTTAATATCTTGTGGTAAAACTGGTGATAATAGAAAACGTATCCTCTTTCTAATCCCTACATTTTCCTCGTCATTCTTGTCTCTGTTTATTTATTTTTTTCTCCATACTCACGAGGTCCCCTATTGTAAAACTGTGCAGACAAATGGAATGCTTTTGTTTCCCATGCATAATTCTCTAGTTGTTGTCCTTGTACGGTCTATATGCAGTAAACATCATATTGTACCTGACAATAAACAGAAGAAAAACCTTGAATTACTGATAAAGCTGCTCTATAGGTGACTGCATCCAATCATTTAATGCTTCTTTTATTGAATATCTACATATAGCTACTCTATGTTAGGGGGATTATTTTGTGTGTTGTCACTGTCGCATTGAACTGTGGGATATTGGATATTAAAATTTTTCATGGATGTATGTTATATTACATATATATGTTGTTATATGTAATATATAATATAATATACTTCAGTCTCCAGATTCACTGTGTGGTACTGAATACAGAGGTTATGAGTAGAAGCAGTGGCAAAAAAAAAAAAGTCTGCCTCTATGGATTTGAATGCTATCATTTGTTATCTGGAGTAGAAGGACGTCTGGAGGACAAGGTAGTCGCTAATATCTGTTACTTTGAGAGCAGACGAGTATTTCAGCCGATTTAAAAATGGCTGCTGTTCATAACCAGAAATATTATGTTGTAATTTTCAGTTTATACTTTATTTTTTTTTGTTTTCGTAGCCGACATTGCTTTTTTTTAAAGTATATATATTTGAGACAATGTGTTTGCTTTCACATTATTCTGCTATTATGTTGAGTTGTGGAAAAACTTATTAGACCACCCATGTTTTCTTCAATTTCTCATGGGTCATTCCATGTCAAAAGCATCTAGAAAAATAGACGTTGCCCTGGTCACCCTCTGAGAAAATTCTCCAAAATGTCACATAGGTTCTTCTTATGGACTTATGAAATGATACCAAGTTTTAGACTAGTTTTGAGGTAAAGGCCTTCCAAATTTTATTTTATTTTTGACACTGTTCCTCTACATATTAGATTTTTGGTGTCCCTGGCTAACTTTTCCCCTAGAATCAGAATCTATGCTCAGATTAGTTTTATCTACCTTAGTTGCTACACAATATGACTCCAAAGTTGGCCAAAAATCTTAAAAAATGGTGATGGAGTACCTTTTAAATGCTATCATCGATCATAAAGTTTGAGTTGATTTACTGACATTCCACTGTAATTTTATTTGTATCGTGGTACAAATGAGAAATAAGAAACATTTTCTTTTGTTCAGTTTTTCATTTTTCCAAAAAGAAATAGCGGTTTTGAATGCGACGGTTCACCATGTGCGCAATTGATCACAACCTTTACATTTTTACCATAGATTGCTATAGTTGTCATCTTTATCATAAAAAAAAATAAATCTAAATGGTGTTCAGCCTAGTTTTTTTTTTTAGTTTTTTTTTTTAGAATCAACAATCTTTATTGCACAATGAAATTTAATCACAATTACAATACCCTCATCTCCCCTTTGTGGGGTGGGGTTATCTGGTTAGTTGCTCTCCTTTTCTTTTTTTTTTTTTATAAATGTATTGTAGAAGTGTCAGATTACGACTCGGTATCAGCCAATGACTCCAAATCCAAGGACTAAAAGCCTGATCAGGATGACTCTAATTGTCATATAACAATGAAAGTGTGTAATACCCCCATATGCACAGTGAAAACTGACCTTAACCTTCAAGAACCTTACATATACTGGTCTATTTACCTACATATCTATCCTATCAATACATGTAAATGATTCAGTTAAATACAGTTTTACCATCAGATATGACCCATGTGGATGAAAACACAGTTACTTTCTGCAACATGAATTCTCCACTAAAATCCATGGAGTATGACTAATGACAGTGGTTGTAGACACTTATTTTGATGGTGAGATTATATGTTTTCTTAAACTTTTGCTTTTTTCATAAAGTGCCTCGGGGCTTTTATGATCATCTATAATCATAAGTCAAATACAGGAAAATACCAAATTTTCAGTGAGAAATGCAAAATGCAGAATATGTAGTAGTAGCAGTAGTGATGAATGGCTTTGAAAAGGTTCAACGTATTGAAAAAGAAATGGTTTTATACTTTTCTAAAAGTATATAGAAATACAAAAGGTACATCAGGCAGGTAGACTTCAGTCCATGTGGAGCTTCCTGTTCATACTCTTAGTTATATTGGATGATGGGGTGGAAGGTTGGGATTGTGTTATTAAGGCGGTATTGATAAGTCTTATGGCTTGTGGACAGAGAATGTTGGTCATTCTACTCACTTTACTCTTGATGGATCTCAGCCTTTTCCATGTTGGTAATAACTGAAACAGGCAGTGGGTGGGATGAGATGAGCTTTTCTTCTTCCCTTGGGTGTTTTTTTTTTATTTTTATTATTATTGCAACAATAGACTTCTGTGTGTTTCTGTCATTGGTGTGTGAGTTTGAACTGTGGGGAAAAAAAAGTGTTCTCACACCATTGAGGCAGGTCTACAAGGGGTTACCAAGGTCTACACCATGTTCTTTTATTCCTGTTCTCCAGCATATGACTGCAAACAAGCTTAGAATAATGTCTTAGAATAAAAATCCTTTTGTTGTGTACTCGATGGTATAGCAGGGTTATACTCTTTTCATCATAGTTTAGTTTATTTTGACTTTTTCTTCTGTCATTCAGTTAGTTTTAGTTCATGTTTTGATAGTTTTTAATCTTCCTCACCGTCCTATTCAATGAAATAAGTGAGGCGCGGATCAGCTGGGTCAGGTTGGGGTGGGTTATGACAACCAGCAGTAAACCAGATAGAACCATATACAGTATAAACCAAATAGAAACACATAGAAACCACCAGTAAGCCTCATTAAAAAATCTATATGGGTGGATGACGATTAGTATAATTGGAATTGTCCGTGTGTCATATACTAATTAAAAATACTACTAGTAGGATCAACTTAAGCCATACTAAATTTGTTGGCGGTATATTCAAATATTGTCTTTAAAATTTCATTCGAACACCAAAAATGTCATGTGGTGTGACTGTCCGACCTGTTTGAGATCTTTGTAATAAGGCCATTTTCAAATAAAATGGGAATATGCGACAACTTTATAATGCATATAAAATAAATGGGTATTTTTACTCATCACAGAACTTATTAATGCATATGCATGATCTCAAACCAAGTTCTAATCCAAACTATTTTAGATTAGATTCAACTCCAGATACGAATACAGAGCTGGCAGTTTCAGAAGGTGAGGTCAGATTTTTAATTTTTAGTTATAAATGTATGTGTCTGACAACAACAGTGGTAAGAGTTTGGTGTCTTGTAGTGTGACAGTTTGCATACAAGGTAGTTATTTTGTAGAAATCTAATGTGAATTTTTAAAGATCATTGCTGCCATGTGACCAAATATATGGAGTGAGAACAAAGACGCTGTATGCAAGCCTGTGGATACAGGAATGAAAAGGAAATTCTCCATTTGTCCAATCATTCATTGTGAAAACACATTTTTGGTGACTTTGACCTTTGACCTACATTCCCAAAACCGAATGGGGATCTATTCTGGACCATCTGTCTTTTGTGAAAATTGGTCCGGTAGTTTTTGTGTAGAATTACTGACAAGAAAAAAAAAAAAAAGTTTCCTTGTGCTGAGAATCAAATGTGCTGTAATTGAAAGTAACAGCTGAAACAAGTTATAAAGTATCTGTTGTGAAACTTTGAGAGGAAGCCCATTACAGGTGATTTAAGAGTTGCAGAGAAAATGACATTTGAAATAAGACTTACTGCACTTTTGGGTGTTTTCTACTAAACCAGTACCAAGTGTGATTGCACAATTCGCAAATACGCAATCCCCAGTTGTTCATTCCATCGTCTTCTTAGTATTTACTGAAAGAGCTCCCAGCAGCGGAGGTGGTTTAAAGCCTGACGAGTAAATATGACATGTTGATTTAAACGTACCTTTCATTTCCTACCAGTGGTGCGTCGCCACTTTCTCCATCCCCCCATCTGTTTGCACACATTGCATCTCCAGACGTTCTCCCGTTTTCTGTCTCTTCGCACCTCCTCTCCTGGTTCAACAGTCTCTAAAGTGCTTACTCAGTGTGTGCACTCGCATCCTGCAAATGGAAAAGTTTTAAATTAAATATCCCGTGGCAATGTTTACTTGTGAGCTTTTATTATTCTCCGACATCACACTGTATATTGTGTTTCGTAGCCTTCATTTTTGACTGTTTTTTTTTTTTGTTTTTTTTCTCCCCACTACAAAAAGCAATGAAAAGGCACTCGTATACAGTACATCTTGAGTATTATTAAAATCCTTTCACAGACATAATGCTGATTGCAACATCAGTTTCATATTGGCCTTGCAGAAACTTTGAGATAAATAAACGCATTAATCCAAGTCCTTGTTCCACTAAGACTTGTGTGTAATCTCCTGTGTGTGCTTGGATTAATATTGAACCTTCTTCTGTAAACACTGGTGGCATTTCATGTTTATTACTAAGTCATTCGCAAGGGTAGGGAATTATTTCCACTCGGTGACAAATTCAAAGACCGCATATCGATGCTACTATTCTAAAATGACCCAGCAGAGCTCTAATTCTAAGTAGAGACCCACTGTGTTCTATTAAAATGCAGATCTGGTCTCAGAGAGGCCTGATGGGTTCAGTCTGTCCCAGTTTGTTCCAAAGTGAATCTGTTAATTTTCTGCTTCTTATCCATCGCTGTCTGATTCTTTGTGTGCACAGTGGACTTTCCCATCGTCAGTCGAATCATTTTTTTTTCTTAAATGTATTTAATCTTTCGATAAAGTCACCTCCAGCTGTGACGATGATACAGATAAGTGCTGTAATTTAATCAGAGTCACACGCGGCGAGATTCTCATATAAACACGAGGCTTAACAGGCAACATCGAAGAGGTTCGCATTCAGCCTCGGATTGTTTATTTAGTCATTTGAAGTGGACTGAGCAACATAATGAAGTTGCTTGAAGAACTTTAAAATGGATTCGGACGAGTTCAGAAAAATGTCGTTATTACTTTTTCCTTTCATTTTTAATATTGCACCAGTTAAAAGTCCCTTTATCTTTTAATGTTATTAGGCCTTATGATATTTGTGCATCCTGTACCACATTTGTCCAGCTGACACCACCAAAGTATTTATTTATTTTATAGTATTATTCTTTATTTTTCAGCACATAGCACATTAATGAACATGCATACGTATATGTAACTGTTTAGAAAGTGAGAAAATAAAAGCACAGATATACCATTAGTAAAACCATTGGTAAACATTGAATAATGTACAAATACAGAAGAAGTAATAATCCTCATGTTAATAGAAAGAGGTGAAAAAATACGTGTTCTGGCCTTAGCAACATGATTGTAAGAACATTGTACACCAAAACGACTAATCTCTCCATTTAGTGGTCCTATCAACTTGATCTTTTCACTAGTCAAAAAATACATAAATATGCCAAACTGGCTCTTTACAGATTTTATGTGAGTCCTCAGACACACATACATGCATGCAAGTATAATATAGTAACAATGTTTTTATATTCATATTGATGATTTCTATGTTACGGGAAAAAATAACAATAAAAAAAGATCAAGGATTTTCCATCCGTTGTATATGAGCATCTCAGAATTAATTAGCATTGATTTTTACAAGCTAAACATATCAGCAGCACTTCTATGTAAAAAAAACGACAAAAAAAAACACCTTTCAGTTTTATCTGGGGCTGTCATGGGCCAGTTCTCTGCCTGGTAACCTTTGACCTGTCATGTGATCAATCAGTCGGCACACCTGCTTCCACTCAACTGGTCATTTGCCTCACCTGCCCCTGCTGCTCAGTGTGCTCTATTTAAGCCTCAGGTTTCCAAGCAGTCGGTGTTAGAACGTTTTCACCACAGAACGTACTACTGAATATTATACTCCTCTGTTAACTACAGATACGATGCAACATACACTGGTACACACTCATATAACACTTGGTCTGCTCATCTGATTCACTTTAAGGTTCCCAAAACTTATAAAAATGTAGTTAAAATGAGAGAAATGTCTCCTCTTATTTCTGGAGGCTGAGGTTTTTGTTGTCGTACAACAAAATCTAAAGTATTTTTGCGTCAGTCTTGGCCAACATGTTTAAAACGTGAACAATATTTTGGTGAAATAAACACTCGTTGACATTTTGTTACAGAGTCGCAGTGTTTTTATTAAGTTCTAAGTTTCATAATAATTTGCCTTTTTGGAGTTTTTAGAATGACTTGCTGATGGAATAATGTTCCTTCTACGTTATGTCTAGAGTTGCAGAAAAACATGTTGATTAGTCAGAAAGTTCTGAACCTCCCTATTATTATTATTATTATTATTATTATTATTATTATTATTTAACCCTTAAAGAATTAAGTAACTGCTGGTGACCAAAATAACCTAGTGCAATAACTTGTGAACTCGTCCAAAGAATATATTTAAATAATTTAAATCAAATGTGGTTTTGTCATAGTTCATCATCTAATATGAGACATTTGGACACTGATCCATCATCCAATGAGTTTGAGATCGTTATGTTCAAAGAATTATATACTTTGCTGAGAGAAAATAACTTTTTCTTCAGTTTTCCATGTCCTGATATAATAATAATCTTTGAATTTACTCTGTGCTTCTGTGAATATCTCCGTGGTTGTTAAATTAAATACAGAAAAATAGCTGTTTCTGACTGAAAAACTACAGAGAAAGCTCTAGTAAATGCTAACAACCAATCCTGAGAAACATAAGATATGGATAAAAATTAATTTGGAATTCACCACAAAAGCGGTCCTAGGTCTGAAAAGTAAATCACATGACAAATTAAGATTAATCACAGTCTACGACCATGAGATCACCCAGGCCTAATTATTCATGAATGGTTCTGTTATATTACACTGAATAGCTCTTCAGTTCTGCAAGTTTTCATTTTCTAATAGAACGCAGTTAATATCCATCCCAGTGCAAATGCCAAGGACTAATTGGGTGACCTTTGAACCCTTACGTTTTCAAGGGAAGGTTCAAGACTAAGATTGTTTTGTGACATTAGGCCTGTTTATTCTTCTTTAATTCTGAATAAAAGTTATTTCTGCTTTAAGATGACCATGTAAACACCTACTTCTAGTTGAAAATGTTAACTCTGAATTAGACTTAATGCATAGTTCGAAAGTTATATCCAAAATTAGATTTTGACCTTTATTGTGACCTTGAGTTTTGACCTAGAGAAGTTGTCCTGGCGTAGTAGGAGTGTTACAAATAAGACACATTTTCGCTCTTCTCCTTTTTACAGTTTATCTCCATCAATAGCTGCAGTTTTTCACAAAACAATAGTGATATTCCTAAAATTTTCGATAAAGTATATTTGCGTTTCAACGTGTTTCCATTGACGGTTGTTCTAGGCAGGAGCGTTGTAACTGTCGTGACCTTTCATCCCGCGACCTTTCACTGCTGGAAGATGGACGCTGCATTTCTCTTCTGTTTGCTGTCTCTAAAATGGCACTTATGTCCGTCTCCTCTGTCCGTGTGTGTCACACCATTTTCACTCTGAGAGAAGTGATCATGTGTGTGTGTATGAAGTGTTTCCATTGTGCTTTTGTGATATATTAGACTACCGTAATGTCTGGAAAAACCACCTCATGACAGCGTTTTTTGTTTTTTTTTTAAATACAGGTGTTTCCATTATCAATTTTTATTTATTTATTTTTTTTTAGCGCCATTTAAATTTTGCGAATTTCCAAGGGTAATGGAAAACCCAGCTTGTGAGGAGATTAATTTGCGGCCTCGGCCTCAGTGCTTTTTCTAAAACGCATCAGCTGTGTAATACAATACCACATGATGATCTATTCTTCACATTTTGTGCCAGGAGCCATCGTCTCATGACCCATAAAAACAGTGAGTGTGTGTTGGACACAGCGGTGGGCAGATGTGGGCAGGTGTCGCTTTAGCTGCCTCACTTCGTCCCCAGAGCAGGTGCTTAAAGGCAGGATGGTGGCAGGTCGCTGCAGGGGAAGCATGCTGTTGATGCAAGTGGACAGAGTGTCACTGCAGAGCACGGCGGTCTCCACAGCCCACTGTCACATCGTGTGGCGTCACTGTACAGTGACACACACAGCACACTCGTCTTTGAAATATCACCACTGTTCTACTCAGGGTTCCGGCTGTATACAGACAAGCAAGGTAGCCACCATCACTTCTCATTTTTACTTTTTATTTTCTGTGGCAAGGCTAAAACAATGCACAGTGCCATCTTTTTTTTTTTCTCATTTTCCTCCTTCGTATAACATATATGGGTAACGCTTTACTTGACGTGCGAGTTCATAACGCATTCATAGCAGCTTTCGTAAACTGGTCATAAAGCATTGATGACTGTTTCATGAGACATTCATAGCAAACCTTTCATGAATGTGGAAGACAGAATGACGACAAATTTTTAAAATAAAAGTCAGACAATCGCAAAGCGCTGCGGCACGGGCCATTGTTTGACAGCCTGCTGCTGGAGCGGGTGGGAATGGAGAGGTGTGGTCGTGGGAGCGGGACATGGGACGGCCATGGCTCAGTTGGGAGAGCGGGTAGTCCATTGACTGAAGGGTTGGCGGTTCGAATCCCCCTCTGTCCTAGTCAGTCCCTTGTGTCCTTGGGCAAGACACTTTACCCTCCTTGCCTCCAGTGTCACACTGGTGTATGAATGCATATGAATATTCGGTGGTGGTCAGAGGGGCCATAGGCATGAAATGGCAGCCACGCTTCCGTCAATCTGCCCCAGGGGCAACTGTGACTATATATGTAGTTTACCACCACTAGAGGGAGCATGTGAGAGTGAATGAATAATGGATCAATAATGTAAAGTGCTTTGGGTGCCTTGAA
The DNA here is from genome assembly GCA_020466265.1 of Siphamia tubifer. NCBI lineage: Eukaryota > Metazoa > Chordata > Actinopteri > Kurtiformes > Apogonidae > Siphamia > Siphamia tubifer. Next base: position 14,807,064 of record CM035784.1, read on the forward strand.
AAGCGCTATAGAAATGTAATCCATTATTATTATTATTATTATTATTACATTCTCTGGAGTCTCACCAAAAAAAGGGAAAAGTGCTGAATGGTTTTTTTTGTTTGTTTTTTTTTTATCTGGGGAAGATATGTGGTAGGTGAATGGTAGTTGCTAGATTGAAATGACCGGACACATGGGGGGCGGGATGATGTAGCTTCCTCCTACCGTCCAAACACATGCACGGAAGTGACTATTTCCAAAAAGAAAGAAAGAAAGAAAGAAAGAAGAAAAAAAAGTTTAAAGCTGATTGGTTAAACACTTCTCCACCTTCACCAAGCTCTTCCCTTCAATGCTGCCACTTAACAACCTCTTATGCCTCATCATCTCTTAATTGTACCATTTCTAAATCATCAATTCTGTAAATTATAGCTTTGCTGTTGCCGAGGAGTTGTTTCTGTGCACTGATCTGGCTTCCAATCGATCATACAGTGCGTTTATGTTCCCTGAATGTCAAGCAAGTGGTAATGAATCAACAGCCTTGACAAAATATTGATAGACGGGAGCAGTTGAACCCCTTAGAGCACACGTTTAGGTACATGTACTGGTGCACATGCATGTCGAAAACTGCAGAGAGGCTGTCAGTCAAGAATTAATGCTTGGATTTCAACGCATGAGATCTCTATCCTTGTCTTTCTGAGTCAGTGGGTAAGAAAATGGTAAAGTCGTGTTTGGTATTGATTGCGTTCTGGTTTCCCACTGATTTAATGAAATATGAGTTGTGTTTTCCTTTCTCTCAGCCTCCTTTTTTGTTTTTCCGGCCTCTGAGGGAACTGTTGCAGGGAGCCACAGATTAAATGAACAGTGGCATGTTCCCCCAGGAAGCTGAAAATGATATCTCACTGAGCCAACATTCTGCCGACTCTGGGAAATGTTGATAAGACTTATTGTCTTTAAATGAGTTTGTTTCTCCAGTTTCACAGTCAATCGAGTGCATGAAAAGCTTTATTTCACCACAGCGGCTGAGCATAAACTTTATTATACTAAACCAGGGGTAGGCAACCTGTGGCTCCGGGGCCACATATTGATATCGGGGCCCTTTTCCAGTGGCTCAATGTGGCTTTGGTAAAATCTATGAAAATAAAAAAGCACAGTTTTCCATTGCAAGAAAGTGATTTTGATTTTATGCTAGTAGCAGAAGTACACTACCTTTTTTTAAATGTCATATTGAAGATATTCCTCTGTATTTTCCCTTTGTCAAGAAAACCTTCACATACCGGCTGCTTTTTGCGTCAAGACAAAATCAATGACAAACACCACAGTCAAGTAGCTTATTCTTTTGTAGTTTTGTTAATGCACTGAACACTGTATTTATTCTGCACATACAGTAACTATTCCTAAAGAGCTTCTTAACCCATAAAGTTCCAAACGTCCACCTAAACCTAAACCAACTACTGACTGTTTAATACCTGTTGATCCAATAATCCCATCAGTACATGTAAATAATTGGTGTGAAATACAGTTTGTCGTCTTTTCATTGTCATCAGATATGAGTCACTTGAACGTTACCATGGGAATTTCGTCACGTTTTACAACATTTATTCACCAGTCAAACCCATGGTGTTTGATACATGACAGTGGAATAACATGAACAAATTAAGAGGAATAAAATAAACCACCAAATGAATACAATTAATTATTAATTCTCTCCTAATTTGGCTTTTTATCTTTTTTTTTTTTTTGCTCATAATTATGCCTTTTTTTTTTGTTTAATCTCAATTGACCTTTTTTTCTCAATTTTTCCTAAATTCCCAACACACACACCCACTAAACTGAGTTGTCTGACCCAATCAAACACATTCTCTACGCAGTAACTCACTTTTAAAGGCTTTATTTTTGGATATTATTTTTTCCTGGTTAAATAAATATTGTTTCACTTATGGGAAAAATGCACTTTTACTTTTGTACTGACTGTGAACTTTCTGGCGTCTAACTACGTCATCGTAAAGATTACGCTGATTGGTTGTAGTACCATCCTATTGCATACAGAGGAATTTGAAAGACAACCTTTTAGCCCCGCCTCCCCTGACTATGAAGCACGACTAGACCCATACATGTAATGAATAGATGGCACGGCTAGGCTAACCGAGTACAGAATTTGGGTAGTTTTGACACCTCTGCCAGTTTGAGGAACGATATAAGGGTCTCTTTTGGCTCCAGACAGTTTTGGTTTTCTTTTTCTGTCCTAAAAATATCTCTTTAGATTGCAAAAGTACACCGACCCGTTGTGAAATGGCTGACGTTTGGCTTTTTTAGAGGCTCTGAATGTACTTACATTTACTGTAAAATTAGCATTTCCTGAACCGTGACGCCATTTGTGGGCGAGTTGAGTACCAGAGGCCTCAGGGTGTCAGTGCACCACTGTCGAACGGACTACAGCACCACTTCATATTCAGCGTCACAACAGTTTAATCCGTCAGTGACACAGAAGTATGTGACATTTGAAATATGGAGGCGAGTTTCTCTACTCCATTAGACAGTCCACGTCCATGACTGTCGCCGCTCACGTGACCACTCATCATGGGTGAGCTGGTGTCGTGTACGTTTTAATCAGACACTATTCCCCGATCGCTGTCAGTACTCATCAGGCCACTGCAGTAACATTGTTGGTGCTTAGAGTGAAAGGATGTGAAGTAGTAATGAAGTGCATCAAACAGCCCTAATGTGTAATGACACAGAAAACTCATTAAGCGCTGGAAATTAATGTCTCTATCAACAAAATCTTAATATTCTGATCACTGCCTGTTTTACCCTAATTAGACGGATGCATAATAAGTTTTGGAGCTAAAATAATTAAAATGGAGTTTAACTGAACTTCACGATAAAGCGTTTTCTCACAGATGCAGTTCCAGTTTTGGATTCAGTTCAGTTCAGTTATTTTTATTGGAGCAGTTCATCTTAAAAAAATAAATAAAGAAAAATACAGAACAAAAGAAACAAAGGACAAAATAAGGACTCGGAACCAATCAAAAGGAGTAGGTTGAAGTAAGGAATTTGGATCTGGAACTGTAGTGACGCATCCTAGAAATAATAATTACTTTAATAACACTTTACTTGATGGGTGCGTTCATAACAGCTGTCATAAACTGCACATAAAGCATTCATGACTGTTTCATGACACATGAATCAACATTAATACCAAACCTTTCATGAATGTGGAAGACAGAATGACAACTTTTCAAAATAAAAGTCCAACAATCACAAAACAGCACTGTCGTTTTTGGCACTTTTTAAAAACACATTTTTATAATTTTGTGAAATATATTTAATTCTTTTGCAGGACTCCAGAGAAAATCTGTGTCCTGCTCCCGCACATACACCTCTCCATTCCCACCCACTCCAGCAAGAGGCTGCCAAATAACGACCTGTGTCCTGTCCCACTCAAGGCTTCTACCTGGAATGGTTGGACATTCCAATTTAACAAAAGATGAATCACTGTTTATCCATGATTCAGAAAAATCAATAATCATTAACATGAAATTAAATAATTACTGCATTAGAAAATACCAAAGTACCAAGGCACCATCACCAAAACTGAACCATTCGCTCCTTGTGCCAGTGTCAACATTTCCTGAAAATGTCATCAAAATCCTTCCGTAACTTCTTGAATTATTTTGCGGACAGACAAACGAAGAAACCCAAATGAAAACATAACCTCCTTGGCAGAGAGAAAAAGAAAAAAAAATTATTAAGGAGAAAATAAAATAAAATAAATGACTTTTCATTGATGAATTACTGCTTGTCCATTGTGGCACCTTTTCTCAACTTGTAAAATTTTAAGAGATGAATGTAGGTCAAAGGTCAAGGTTACAGTCACCAAAAATATTTTTGAGATAAGGCAAATCAGGTCAAATGTTTTGTTGTTCCTGGCACCACTTGTGTGCAGTCATTACCATTTAATTGTTAACTGTTTAATTATGTGATTGTTCTCTCCTATCAACCCTGTGAGATGATGTTTTTGTGATTTAGGACTCTATATATAACATTGAATTAAACTGAATTAATTGTCAGCCTTGTAAATACAAACTAGACTGACTGAACATATACTGACGAAGGAAAATAAAACTCTCACTTTGTGCAGTAATCTACACCCGGCTTTTCTGCCTCTGTCCATAATAATATACATTATAAAGCGTCAATGTCATCTATAATTCAAGTGTAGTTGTAAAATAGTATAGCAAATGATTACATAATCAAAATGTATTAATTTCAGTAAAAAAAAATACTACTTCTACACTAAATGCTAACAGTTTAAAAAAAGAAAAAGAAAAGAAGAAAGCACTTAAATGTCAAAAAAAATGATATGCCTCCAGTAAAACAAGATTTCAGTTTTTCATGTAATGGAAACGGCAAGTTAAACAACACTGAAAGGATGTAAACTGTGGATGAACGTGGCCACAAATGACTTGTCTCCTTCTCATTTGACGAGAGATGCAAAAAAAATAAAAAATAAAAAATTCTGCTTGATATTTCCCTGTTATATTATCGTTATTATTATTTTCAGAGTGGTGATCGTGAGGTAGAATGGTTTGGTCATATCAGAAGTCGGCTGCTCTATGTCCAGCTGTGATGAAATGAGCTCAACACAGCAGGACGGAGCAGGTGTCAGGCTACAACCATATGTGTCCCTGGTGACTTTGGATTCTTCTTGGTTTGTGTCCTTCATTGATCAGCATGGTCCTATTTTCAGTGCAGGGGGAAATATTCAGATTATTTTCTGAAGTGTTTTGCACGGAAAGCATTGGTTTGTGCATTTTATCCAAAAATGTTATGTAAGCGATGGTGTTAGTCTGTGTTTGAAACTTCTATAGATCCTGTTTGCGTCGCATTTACATGGATGTGATTTTACCGCCATAGATGTTTAACCTTATGCTTATTTGAACTACTTTATCGTTTCATCTTAATCCTAAATATTTGAGTTTTTGAATCCTAATCAAGTCATAATCATAATGCCTCAAACTTGTATAGTGCTTTTTTTGGACACTTAAACACACTTTACATAAACAAGCAATGTATGTTTAAAAAAAAAAAAAAAACTAAGCGAAAGTCAGTTTGAATAGAGTTTTAAGAAGTGGTCTATTTTATATAAATAATCAGAATGTCTCAGAAATACTTTGATATTCATGTAATATGAAAACATGAAAACATTCTCAACCAAAAGCTACTATTGCTGATGATTCTTTAATTTCATGTTTATTTGGAATCTTTAATATTCAGGCACGAATGGAGAATTATAACACATGGACGTGGACATACACAGTTGATGTGGAATAAAAATGCAACCTATATATGATAAAGATCTGTTCAAGTTGTTGGTCAGATTGCAGGAGGTTGAAGTTGAAGATGATTTTCTGTGATAACGGTTGATAAAATATTCTGATTCTGAACCAGATATAATATCTCTTAAGGTCGACTTTGTGTGAACTCAGAAAAGTAGGTCAGATTTCACCTTGTGACAGTATATTTTCCATTGAGTCCCAAAGGGGTTTGACAGATTTTTATGAAAAAAAAAGAGTATTACTTTGTCTGCAAGTCATCAGTTTATACTAAAAAGGGGCTGAAAAACCTATTTCACGCCAACTCAGAGGTAGTTGAATAGAAGTAAAAAGCCTCAAAACTATACAAATACTGACATAAAGTCAATCTAATCATTACAAAACATATCACTTTACATTTTCATTTCTAGTCATAGCCTAGCTATTATGTTATCCCTATTCATTACATGTATAGGTCTAGTTGTGCTTCATAACCAGGGGAGGCGGGGCTAAAAGGTTGTCTTTCCAATCCTGTGTATGCAATAGGACAGTACTACAACCAATCAGTGTAATCTTTAGGATGACGTAATTAGACGCCGGAAAATTCACGGAGGAGTCTGGAGTTCAACGACTGTAAAAAGAATTTAAAGATAGATAGATACTCTGGTAAAAGTAGAAGTACTGATTCAACTCATTTACTTAAGTAAAAGTAAAAAAGTACAACTTTTCAATTGTAATAAAGTAAAAAGTAAAACTGCATTTTTTTTTTTTTTTGCTATGGATGAAATGATACTTATTTAAGCAGGAAAAACAAGAAAAAATGTCAAAAATATCCAAAAGTAAGTCCTTTAGTTACTGTGTAGATGTGTTTTATTGGGTCATGGCACTCGGTTTATTGGGTATGAACAGAAAAATAAATAGGAGATTAAAACAAGCATAATTGTGAGAAAAAAAAATCTAAATCGTGAGATAAAAAGTCAAAATTATAAGATTAAAAAACCTAAATTATATGAGAAATCACAACTTTATGAGGAAAAAAGCTCAGAAATATGACATAAAAAGTTATAATTATGAGATAAAAAAAAAAGTCAATTTGATATAGTAAGTCACAATTTCTGATTTGCAACTTGTTTTTCATACTGTCACATTTGTCTAGTTTGAAAAAGTAATGTGTCTATTCTGAGAGTGTAAAGAGTATAAAGAACAGATATTTATAGAAAAAGTGTAGGGAGTAAAAGTAAAGTTGCCAGAAAAATAAATACTAAAGTAAAGTACAGACACCTTAAAAACTGTACTTAATTAGAGTAAAGAAAGTACTTGTACTTAGTGACTTCCACCTCTGTACTTCAGTTTCAGGTAAATCGAGGGTAACTAGACTACGACTGTAGCACATTACAAGTGCTGCCGCCAGGAGTCTAGCACGGCTAGGCTAGCTCAGACTGCAAATAAAATACAAGTTCATCATACTTGTACTCAAGTCAAAAGACACTGTTACATTTTAAAGGTCAGACACAGACTCTGTCCTCAGCTTGATGCTTCCTCTGCTTCCTCATTTATCACCCTGCCTTTTAATGCACATCAGAAAGGTCAGAGGTCACATAACAGTCGCAACACACCTTTAATTTCAGCCTTTCATGCCGACATTATCCTCTGCTCTTGTTTCATCTTTGAGACCGATTCCATGAAACGGCATTGTATGTCACAACAGTTCTGATGACATTTGGCATATGCTATATGTTCCACATTTTCGACCTTTCATGCATTATTCAATCCATTTGACGCGTGTCAATTCTGCCCAGAGCTCCCATTCACTTATCTCTAACCCGAACTCTCACTGTGTGGGTATATTTGACACATCGATTCAGATTGGGCCCGTGGGCTAATCGCGGCGTGAACGTGTAATGTACGCTCGGAAAGCTTATAAATACATACAGATAAAAAGTGACGTATATATTTACACAAGACACGGTATCTCGTTGCGTCTCTGTAGCGCTACTGTAAATTGTTGCACTCATGAGATGCTCATAAATGACAAATACATTTGCTAACCTTGTTCTAGCATGACTATTTGACCTTTTATACTTTTCCACTTGATACATTCTGAATTTTTCGGCTGAATTTTTTTTTAGTGGAAAGAAAGTCTATTTGCTTAATTATTACAATCTATGCACACTGTGTCCCCTGAGATGTGTACGTGGTTTTGTTCGTGTTCTGCATTAGTTTCAGTAAATGACGTTCATTTCAGTTGAAATATTTTGAATGGATCAGAGCGGCTCACTTCAGTACGCTAAAACAATCCTGTGAGCAGCTCTAATCTGCGCTAAGTGCTTCCAGCGTGCATTTGTCACAGCTTTATTCTTTGCTTTTGATGCTTTTGTTCTTTTTATTATCCATGCATCACATTTTGTAGATTCTGGGGGACAAACTTATAGTCTGTGTGTGGTTTGGTTTCCATCTGACGGAAAGAATCTCATCGTGCGTGAATTAAGTGAATCCAACATAGGACTAATCTTTCAATTGAAATAAAAAAAATAAAAAATAACACCTTCCGTTTGCCGAGAGGTTCTTAAGCATTAAATGAGATGCCAGGAATAGACTTGAGGATGGATTTCTTCATGTTTAACATGAGGTCACGCACCTAAAACATCAATCAGCTCAAGCTACAATGGGTGAAAATAAAAAATAAAAAAAAAAGAAGAGCTCAGCAGGACAGTGAGGTCATTACTATCTTGTGCAAGGTCACAGAAATGTCACTGGGTAATTGAGTGAAGCTCAGGCAGTAGCTGCAAATCAGAAAAAGCCGCTTCACCTCCTCCTGTCGACGGGGCGGAGTGAGTAGGAGGGAGCGAAGTGAAGCAGGGGCTTCTTCATATCAAGGCTGTTTGTGTAGCGGTGAACAGAGGCAGCCTGAAATTACAATTTTATTCCCGTCTCGCAGAAACGTGCGAGGGAGCGGCGGCGGCGGGCGCTGAAGACAAAGAGGGAAGTTTATCTGCTGGAAGGAATGGGGCGACCACATGGGGCTCCCTTCCACTGCAGACCCTTGTTCCTTTTCAGGACGTCAAAAAAAAAAAAAAAAAAAAAAAAACACATAAAAAAAATAAAAGAGAAAGCACTCCACAGGAATCAAAGTCGAAGAGAGTGCATCAGCGAGGAAGTGAATTCATGTTATTCGCCCATTACTTGAAGGCACAGAACTGCTGATGGCAGGGCTTTCTATATTGGAAGAGCCTCTCTATCCCATCAGTACCTTGTCACAACCAATCCAGCTGCTACTCCTGATAGCTTTCTTTCATTTGCTGCTTGCTGTCCTCTGCATCCCCAGCGTCCTGCTTGTTTTGAAGAGGCCATCAGCTTTTCAACAATGTCCCTCCGAGGTCCCACCTGTCCTTGACCCCTCATCTTCTGCTGCCAGTCTGCGTTTGTCGGGGGCCCTGTGTGCGTATGAATAAGCAATAGACGGTGACAATGTGTGTGCAGAGGTAAAGGGTAGGGGTCTTTTTTTTTTTTTTTTTTTTTTTTTTTTTTTTTTTTTTAACCCGACATAGAGTGTGAAAGGCTGAAGGAGGCGCTGGATTCTGGTTGGTTCAGAGCGGTGCCGCAGCAGATGGCAGTGGCCGCTCCAAAGCATTTAAACAAACAATCATCCAAGGTTCCTCAGAGCAAAGGATAATTACACAGATTCCACAGATGCCTACACCTTCCAGTCAGCCGCTTTAATTTAGTCTGAGCAAGAAAAGCAGTGACCTTCAAAGAGAGATTCAGTTTTGTCAAAACGAGGGATGTGCCAGTCGAAGAAGGATTTTTTTTTTTTTTTTTTTTTTTTTCCTCGCACAAATAAAGTGTCTCTGCCTTGAGGCTGAAGGGTTTTAAATATGTTTCCGTCTTATAGCCTGAATTGTAACAATGGTTTACAAACACAGGTGTCAAACACAAGGCCCGGGGGCCAAATCCAGACCGCCAAAGGGTCCAATCTGGCCCTTGGAATGAATTTGTGAAATGTGAAAAATAGACATTAAGATATGAATTATTTTAGTTCAGGTTACATATTCGGATCAATTCAATCAGGATCAGAACCGGTAAAATACTATCATGATTTATTTATTTATTTCAGATCCCCATTAGCTACTGGTTCAGCAGCAACCATTCTTCCTGGGGTCCTAATGGGGTCATGATAATCATTTTTTTCTCTTTGTAAATGTAGATATTCTCACATATTTACAATAAAACAAAGTATAATTTCACAAAATATTCCAATAACCTTGAACAAATATATGAAAAGGTCTTTTTTTTCAATTTTAAGAATAATCTGCCTGATTAAATATTGTTATTATTATTTCTAAATGCACTATGATCTCTAAGTTATAATGAACATGTGGAAATATACACAAAAGCATAATATTGTTAAAATTAGGCTTATTCTTTCATTCGTTTCATGTTATTCACATTGTCTGAAAGGATAGTTTGTCAATGTAAACATTTAAATTTTTCACTCTAAAATATTGAGAAATATTTGGAGTTGTCATAATTTTTTTATGTATTATTATGTTACTGTTTCACTGGTCCACCCCATTTTACATCAAATTTCGCTAAATGTGGCCCCTGAGCTAAAATGATACCCCTGGTTGATAAAATGTAAATCAGTTTGCACCCACCTTTAGTAGTAAACAGCTCAAACACAGTGCTGTACATGTATACATTTGTACATATTGCATATTAACTGGGGATTTAGATATTTTAAAAAATGTAAAGATGAAAACGTATGCAGGATTGTAAGTCAAATTCAAATGGAAAATATTGTCCTTCAGCTCGCTCGCCTCAGTCCAATTCAAAAAACAGGGTGTAAAGATAAAAACAAACTATCTTGGCTTCATTTCATGCTGTTACGAAAAGTGAGGGCGAAGCATTTCCACATTGTTAGTGTAGTAGAACAGTTGATGAACAATGGAGTCACAACCAGGTCTTTTTTTTTTGTCAATCATGTAATTAACTGACTGTCTGAAAATGCTTATGATGACACAGAAGTGAGTACATTTGGAAAACACAAGCAGCAGTGTCATTTCCTGTCAGTCCATTTTAATTATACCATATTGAAAGGTAATTATGGCGTTTTCATCCAGTAATGCAAAAAAAAATAAAAAATAATACAATCACACACTGCACTACAGCTTTAATCACATTTTTATTCCCAGCATGTGCATCATTTAAAAACAAAAGTCAGTTTCCTTGTGTCATTTTTTCTACAACATGATTTTAAACGTACAATACGTCACATGAGGACACTTCCATTGTTTCCACATCAAACACAACTATGTGTAAAGAGGATTTAGGCTGAATGCCTAGCCTAGCTCTACCCCTTTGTACGGAGCTATAACCCCTATGAATTGGGACACCCCTTCAACACTCACCTACGTCATCAGTTTTTTGCAACAGTTGTTACGTAACCAAAAACGACAGCTTTAATTAACCAGAAGTAAACTAACATGTCTACTGCTGTAGTTGTGTCATTCTCCAGGGATATGCAGATATTTTTATTAATATCTGCGTCAAATCAGGGATCGATTAGTCCACATTTACGAAAATAGCGATTTATTTTAATTTTTTTTCCTGTCTTCCACATTCATGAAAGCTTTGGTATGAATGTTAAGTTGTGACTCATGAAACAGTCATGAATGGTTTATGTGCAGTTAATGACAGCTGCTATGAATCTGTTACAAACTCACCCGTCAAGTAAAGTGTTACCGAAAACTCAAATCTTAAATGCTGTTTGGCTCAAGTTTCCAAAATAGGTCTTGGGTCAAAATGTGAAATTCTTCGAATGTACAAGAGAATAAGGTTTTAATCCAAATGAATATTGATCTCAGATCTACTGTCACGATCCCTCTGTCACCTTTGACCTCTTTCTTCCCTCCTGTTTCTTATTTGTCCCTCATTACCTTTCTCTATTTAACCCTTTAACCCCGGATGCGTCAGCGATGACGCCATCTGAAAGGATGGTTTAGTTTCGATATTCAGAAAAACATTACTGTTTTTACTCTGATTTTACGGAGTTGTGTTCGTGGATCTGATATATGGAAATAAACGAGTGTCAAAAAACAACGGATTTAGAAAAAAGAAACAGCCAAAATTAAAACTACTGGAACCAAATTACAATATTTATTTATTTATACCTCGTATTAGTTTATTTAAACTAAGTTATTATTTTGTAAATATGTATTAGTTTTTGTTAATTTTGTTCCTTATTTTGTTTTATATTTCTATATTTAATATTCTATTTTATAATTTTTCTTTCCTTTTGTGCCATTTTGTGTCTTATTTTATTCATGTTACTTATTATTTTGTTTGTTTTATTATCCATTTTTGGCTGTTATTGTCAATTTTGTTGCTTATCTTTTAAATTTTTGACTGGAACTGTTAAAGTCTCAGGAGTTAAAGGGTTAAGTGCTCTTTTCCCCTCGTGTTTTTGTCTGGTTGTTTCGCCTCTCACCTTGTTACATTCTTATCCGCCCAGTTCAACCGATACTGGTCCGCTCTGGTCCTGCTTCAGACCCACCTCAGTGGACCTGTCTCTGGTTCTGCAGCATTGTTTTCTTTTTGAATATCGTCCTTTTTCATGTGTTGTTTGTGTGTTTGCTCATTAAAAGAAGCTTGAACTATTTCCTGGCTGTTGCTTTTGGGTCCTTCACTACTTTAAAACACTGTCTGCACATTGTGATACATTCACTTTACAGGTTTTTTTCTAGTGGAATATTTGCAAAATCCATGATATACATGTACATAAACCAGCATATATGTGGAATAACACACCATCATACAATATATATTAAAAACATGAGCTAACCAGCAGTTTTTTTTTGTTTGTTTTCTGACTCATCTTATTCTTAAGTATATAAAATTTAGCACATTTAATGTCTTTAAAAAAGAAAAAGTAGAGCTGTGTATTCAGTGATCGACAAGTTCAGGTGTGATGTGTATCTGTCCACAGACTGAACCTCTTCGCACTGTTTGACTTAAACTGAATCTGTAGAGAAATGTTTAAAAACTGCATTTCTGTTTGTTTCTGCATTGTGTGTCCTTCACTATTTTCTAAAAACACACAATGCTTCTGCCGAGGGGCTTTGTAATGTGCTGTCAAAACCTATTTACCTCCTTCAGCTGTCGCCCAGTGCTCCACTGTGAGACTGAAGATGGGGAGGGGTGTGTAATGTCTGTCACTGCCGCTTAATAATGTGTGTAATCCGCAGCATTTTCCCTTTGTTTTTGTCGTCTTTGCTGCAGTGTGTCTATTCCCTGGGATCACTTATCGAATCAAATTGATGCAGTTTAGATTTCTGTGGTCGGGTCTGTTCAGCTGTCAGTGTTTTTTTTCTTTGTCTTTTGTCAAACAAAACACAACCTTTCTGGTGAAAAGAAAAGCCCTCATGTTTAGATGCACACATTTAGAAGCTGTCATGAAGGTGCGAAGGAGGCTGTGATGGATGCTCTGTCTGTCTTTAAATGTGGTCACTCAGGACAAAACACTGTGCAATCTAAATAGTTTCAAGCTTTGTGAACGAACGGTTTGTGCGATATGACCAAAAGATCATATTTAATTTATTTGTCATCACTTTGTCATGTCATTTATTTTTTTTTTATTTTTTTTTTTACATCTACAGTTTGCAGATGACTGTGGAAAGGAGACTTTAGAGAGCAATTGAAATTCTGCACAACCATTTTGCTATAAAAATGAACATTAATACCATGTCTTTTTGGATCATTGAATATAAAAAGCGTGTCCTTACTGACTGTGAACATCCCACAGGCAGATCCACACTAAATCACTACACTTCTCATAGCAACATGAAATATTTGTAATGTTGCTTCAGTCATGCATCTATGAAACACCAGGCTCACCACACGGTTCGGACATCTGCCATCTGGACTCTTCATTTCCTCAGTGGCAGAAAAAAAAAAACCAAACACATTGTACAAACTCCTACAGAGTCATATAGATGAAGTGAACACTTGTAGAGCTGAAAGACTCACTCACAAACACTATTAATAGTCTAAATAGAAGCTGAGCAACATTAATGGTACTCCTGTGGTTTGATGAAGCTTACATTTATACTAAGCAAAGCACCACATGGTTCATATGCATTAAATTAAAGACCTTCTATATTGCACCTCTTCATAATTCTGAGCTCATGATTCATTTCAAAGTAGATGAATAAAAAGATGTGAATAAAAAAGCATGTAAATGATGCCATTTTATATTTTCATATTGCATTAAAATAAGCAGGGAAACCTAGCCCTTGTAATTCACACTTCAAATCAATACTCAGTTTATATATGTAAAAAGTTGTATTAAACATATTTAGATGTGAAAGACTATAGTAAATTTTAAGGCAAATTATACACTGCACTCTGAATTCCAACATAATTGGGTATTTTTTATTGCGCTTAATAATATTCGTCACCCAGTTTTAGGGAAATCTAGCCAATCAAGCAATTTAGTTTAGTCATTCATAATTTTCTCCAGACTCCTCCGTAAACTTTTCTGTGTCTAACTACGTCATCCTTTTTTTTTTTTATTTTTATTTTTTTTTAGGTTGATTGGTTGTAGCACCGTCCTATTGCATACAGAGGGATTTGAAAGACAACCTTTTAGCCCCGCCTCCCCTGCTAATGAAGCACGACTAGACCTATACATGAAATGAATGGGGATAGCGTGGCTAGGCTAGCCCAGAATGGTAAGTTGTGGTAAATAAACTTGCAATACTGTAAAATACAATAAATTTAACTGTGCACTTCAGTCCAAATCATGTGATGAAACACTATAATGGCACTCCTGATAAGAACAAGTGTAACGGGAAGGTCTGGGGAGTACTGATATATATATTTTTTAATTAATATTGTGATCTGTTCGATTCTTCAAGTACTCAATTACGGTCAGCCATGATGTAAAACTGTCCCATCAGCCCAAGTCAAGCCTTATCTGGTGTGACTGCAGAGTCTGTACAAGGACCTCATCAATGAGAGAGGATGTTTTACTCCCCCCTTCCCTTAAGGGGATGTGAAAAGATGACCTTATGGTCCCAAACCAGCCTTTTTAACCTTGAGGCTCCCATTACCTCAGTAACAGCAGCCATCTGACTATTGTCTCACTTCTTATCTGGTCTAGTCATCATCACTCAGATAAAGACCACATCCTCTTGTGCTTGATCTTTTCCTATGGAAGTATTTTGTGCATCAGACTCGCATTGTTAAAATAAGCAAGAAAATAATGATTTCATTATCGTCACCTCTTATAACCATCATTTCATCTCCTTCTGAATGTATTGAGCTTTGATGTGTTTCTCTAGAGATTTTCACTGATTTGAAGGGTTTTTTTTTTTGTTTTTTTTTTTTCTGGTGAAGAAGCTGCAGGGACAAACAGAGGATTTACTGTATGGCTATACTGTGTTGAGAAGGAGCTGTAGGAAGATTAAAGCAGGTAGATATTGATTGGCAGATAGACAACAGCAAGGTGGTCATTGATCGGGCAAACCGCCAATTTTTGACCCTGCAATGCACTGGGCGAATCGATGACTTTAATCCACTGGGAGAAGTAACGAGCAAGAACACCAGCCCCAAAATAGCTTATAGTCTGGGGCTTTTTGACAGCATTCTTCATCATTTTTTTAATCAAATTAATTGTTCTATGACAATGTTATGTGCCTATTTATTTCTTTATTTATTTACAGATTTACAACACACTATGCATGTTAAGATAATCATACTGTATCTCCTCATGCAAATAGCCTGAACGTACATATATTTGTCGAGTCAAATTCATTGCATTTAACGTCAAGTGCATATGGATTATTTTGACCTTTTGAAGTGACTCAATCATTCTCGCAACAGATACACTTAATCTCTGTTTATATTCACGAGTGCACAGAAAGGTGGCAGGCAGTTGAGGCATAATTTACTGTATTATCCTAATGTAGTCCTACCGTCACATATCCATAAATGCTAATACATGTTCGAGTGCTTTGGGGAACTAAAATGTACCTGATGCGTTTGAGGAAAGGGAGGAATGATAAAACATAACGGTGTAGAGCTGCAGAAAACTATTCATAAACCGATTTATGGATGTGCTAATGTACCTGCTTATTTAATTTAAGTATCGTTTAGTAGAAGAAAGAAAAGCTCAGATCAGAACAGACCAAATGTTTCAGACTTGTTTCTGGTTCTTGTTGGTTCACCCAAACTGAATGGGGGGGGGGGGGGGGTCATAATGTGAGTGAAAGACATTAATTTTAGTGTCATTCTGTGTTCTGCAGCCCATCTGTTCATATGTTTTTTGTGTGTCCTCAGTTAGTTGATTAGAATTTGGGGCTCTGTTGTTCCCCAGAAAATGTTACACCACTTGTACAAAGCTGTTAATTTATGAAGAGCTGAGCTTTGAGAGGAATAACGGGTCACCGATGACTTCTCAGCTCTGCTTCACTTTGAATTTTTTCTGTTTCTGGTATAATAGATGGATAGCTTTATTGTCTGTTCCCAGTAAAAGCAGATTTTTACTTTCGCCAAGAAGGTTGTTTGTCTGTCTGTTAACTCCAAAACACATGGACTGATTTTGATGACATTTTCAGGGTAGGTGGGTAATGGGGAGATCTGGAAATTATTAGATTTTGGTGGTGATCCGAGTGTGTGTGTGGGGAGGGAGGGTCTACCTTGGTGGAGGTCTGCGCTCTCAGAGTGCTTTTCTAGCCCTCTTTGTCATAGCTGTAAGACCAAACTTAAAACCACACTTGCATTAAAAATGTCCAAACACACTCAACTGCACAATACAATGGATAAAAAACTAAAACCACAGTAACTATTTCATGTTATTGAGGGCAGCTATTGGAGAGGAGATAAAGGATTTTTTTTTTTTTTGCAGATGGTTTGTAGAGGATCACAGGGTTGCTATGGTTTAATGTAAATTGATCATGATCAAATCTAATGAATTTTTTTTACCTATATCTAATCTAAACCTAATCGTGTTTCATTTCATATATATATATATATATATATATATATATATATATATATATATATATATATATATATACACTTTTTCTCTCTTAGACTGTTTTGCACTATGAATCACAAGAGAATTTCAATTTCATTTTACAAATGTATAGTGACAATAGACATTCTATTCTAATATATATATATATATATATATGCACATTAGCTAAAGTACTAGCAGAATACCCAACTAACGTATGCCTCACATTAATGTGGTATTTTAAGCCATAAGTACTTCAGTGAAAAGAAAACTCCTTCTTGTAGAGTGTGTATAACACTCTATACCGGTTGACTACGGTGGTGGTGGTGGTGGTGGTGGTGGTGGGGGGGCAGGGGGTTGTTGTTTTTTTTTAACTTATTCTTCTCATCCAGAGGTGAATGTGCTGTTTATTGTCTTCCATCTGTATGGGTTGGTTCTGCTGCCAGTCTCCAAACTGCCCATTTGTGCATGTGCGACATTAACTCTACTTGGACAAAATGCCCCAAATGCATTAGCAGAGATGTTCAGACTCACTCTGCACTGCAGATGGGTTAATGGCCTTAAGATGTTTAATCACATCAATCATGACAATGGATGTGTTAATTGTGACAACCCTACTTAAAATCAATCTGAATTCTGGTCACTTAAGGTATGGTGTTAACAGCCATCTATTGACTAGTGTATATATCAAATTAACTAGGTTTTTGCTTTGAAATCAATATGAAATAGGTTTAAATGTGCAAATTCAAGGTTGATGCTTCTCTTGAAGAAATATGTACATAATGAATACAACGTACAGTTGGAATTTTTAATTCTCCAGCCATTGCATATTATATGTGAAAAAAAAAAAAAATACAAATCTTCAAATGCTGCATTTTAATATATTACCATTGCACAGATTTGACAAAGGCTTTTTGACCCATGCATATTTTCTATTATAATCAGTTTTAACTATCATTATGTGAGATTTGACCACCTACAGAATAGTTTTGTATAATTTCCAGCTCAAAAAACTCCATAGTTATCTCATGCTGGCATTCAGAAAAGTCCTGATCCAAGCCCATTTCTGCCTATGCCTGAAATGCTCGGTTTTGGCTTCTGGTCAATCTGCTCTCTGATTGGAGCAACAGCCAGACAAAGGTTTTGGGGTCCGCCCCCACATGTATATTTATTGACTGTGTGATAGCAGTAGGCTAACATAGGCTACTGTACACAGAGCTATCAATTCACTCGCTTTTCAGTCTTAATATACATTTATCTGTCGTAATGCTCTCACTATTAAACTGGGAGGAATCAAGCGAGTTAATATTTTGGACCACTCATACATTATGTTACAGTGCTATAAACATGTCCAACTTTGATGTGTGTCCCAAAGTCTGACCCGGACAATGAAAGACAAGACAAAAATCCACCACAGTTTAGGAGAATGGACCAAGAAGTGTCAGTTTAAGTATTACCACGACTACTTTGCTTATCGATCTGAAAGTGTATAGTTTTTTTTATTTATTTTTTTTTCCTTTTGCTTATTATTGTAGGTAGCGCCGTACATGGCTGCCTGACCCGATCAGCCTGGGAGGGGGGGTTGATCAAACTGAAATTTCGTTTCGTGTTCCTTGGATATGCAAAATGACAAATAAAGCTTCTTGATTATTGATTCTTGATAATTGCTTCTGTATTTGCCAGCTTAGTGAATGTTACCGGAAAAATCTGCTAATTTTTCTTTTGTTTCTTTAATTTTTTCGATAGGTGTACCTGTGGCAAATGCAATAGAAAGTCAACTGAGGTTCGTCTTCAGGTTGGAAACATAACTCCCTAGTATGTTTGAAATATATGCTGGGTGGACGTTTTTTTTTTGCTAGTTTTACACTGTTAGAGTATTCGTGTCAAGCGGACGCTTCAACCTGATGTCAGGTTTTGTACACATCTCGCAACGAGCTGTTTATAGTGGCAGGAAATCACATTGCAGGATTATGGCATAAACACTATAGGTCATGATTTGTAACTTTGCTGAGGTCGACAGCTGACATTATAACATTGTATGTATGTAGAAAAACATGGATCGGCATAAAAGGTCTCCTTTAATATAGACAAGGAAAAAAACAAAAACAAAAAAATCATCATTCTCAGCCTTTGCCACTGAAGCAGTTGAGATGTCATTTTTAGCTCGTAGCACCCGGGCCCTAGACTACGCACCTTGATAACCTAACAGGCCGTTATCTACCCACCTTCCCCAGATTTCACTCCACCTGTCAAGACTAACAGCTGCAGGGAGTTTAGACAGAGCACAGGTCGCTGATGGTAACAGGAGCAGATCACAGATACTCCACCAAATTAGGTCAGAGCCGGTTGGATCCTTGCCCCTGTCTGACTGAGAGAGGTCGGCACACTCACCTTGTCTGGCAACACCACACACACACACACACACACACACACACACACATATCCCTACACCGGCCTGGGCCAGCGATGGCCAGGAAATATGGTCATGCTTGAGTGCTCAGTACTGCACCGCTGCCTGCAGACTGCAAAACACAAAACCTAGTGAAGTGTAGCGGCAGAATGTGAGTCATTAAAAGAGGAAAGGACATGTGCGCATTTAGATATGTCACAGGGTTTTTATTTAATGATGCTGCAGAGCAAAGGTTACCAGGACCACAGGGCAGCAACAGGATTTTTTTTTTTTTTTTTTTTTTTTTTTTTTTTTTTTTTACTGTGGTGTTTGCATATTCCTTTTGAAAAGTGTCGGTCAGTCAGCGATTTGGGTTTTAGTCTGTGTCATTATGAGATGGAAGAGCTCAGAAAAAGTATTGAATCCAGCAATTCGGTGCTTGTGTAAAATTATGCAAGTATTGGAAAGTTAATTCCTGTCACTATTTTACTGTTTAATGTTTGTGGATTCATTTTTACTGCTGTGCTCATGTGTTAAGCTGTGTTTTATGACCGTAGATGCTCGTTGAAAGTGCTTTATATCCTTTTATTATGCTGTTATGTCCTTGGAATGGTTGGAAATTGCAGCTCTCCCATCTCTTGCCTTTCGTTTTCTCTGTGTCGTTGACATTTCTCCATCCTTGGTTTGAGTAGCACACTTTATAGGTTGTTCCGTCTGCCAATGTGGCCAAAAATTAAGATTGTTTTATATTTGTTTGTCTGGTGTTAGTTCTCCTGACTCTTTCCAAACATGCAATTTTCATGATTTTCCTGGATGGCCACATCTCAAAGGTTAGATTGTCCATGTTTCTGCTACATACATTAAAGTTAACCAGACTTTATAACATGTTTTGTACTTAAATGTATGAGATCATCTTATTATTTGTAGTGTTACTGTCCTTGGATAATTACTTATTGCTAAAATAGCCTGTTTTTAGTTTTGAGATGATCCAGGATTACCTTCATTTATCTATTTATCTATGTACGTCAACCCATGAAGGAAGATTTTTATCTTTCTATTCTATTTATCACAAATAAAACTCATTTGTTGAGGTTTACTGAAGAGGGAGGAAAGGAACAAACATTTATATTAAGATAAATGTATGTTCAAAATATATACATACATAAACCAGAAATATTATAGTGCCACTGTTTTGAATTTGTACGTCAAATTATTGCATTAAATATCAAGTGTGACATCAATGTTGGTAGTTAAGACTAGTTTGTTGATATTTAGTTAATGTAAATTAACTTATATATGAAATAAATACTATTACACAGGAATCTACCACTTACATATGAGGTGCTGCCACATTATGAGCCGTTTAAAGTGTAAATGTCCTGTTTGTTATGTTATTGAATCTGTTTTAGCCTCAATCAGATGTAAATGAGCACCAGAGTTAAAAAAAATAAAATAAAACTACTGAATAACAAATGAAAAAGTACAAAAAATAATGCAACTAACACCAAACAAAAAAGTACAGTATTAATTTATTCTGTATTTCAAAATAGCTTTGGTAAAGAATGGTTTGTCTGAGGTAACTGTAACTTTTTTTGGCTTTGATATATGAAGGATTTTCTCCAAATTAGTAGAAAAACAAATTAACAGGAAAATGAAATGCAGATTAAAGTAACAGTAGGTAATTATTCAAGATAAAAAAAAAGCAAATGCATCAATGATCCCTTTTAATAAAAAAAAAAATGGACAAGACTAAACAAAACTATTTCTGAAATGATTTTACAAATGCATACATTTTAGTTTATACACTTCAACCTACATGGAATCTTTAGATGTTTTAGAGTTTCTATTAACGTGAAATTCCATAATGAGTTTTAATCCTTTCAACTCTTGACCTTTAGAGAGATTTGTCTCATTTAATCAGCACAAGGCTACATGTTTCTCAAAGGTGCTTTGCCCCTTAGCGCAGTATCATACTGAGTGTGTTTAATCCAACCATGAAGAGTTAAATAAGCCCCACGGGGTCTGATGTGTGATGAACTCATTGGGTAAACCCCCAGCTGTCGGCTAACATTAACTGCTTCTGTTTAATGACGCTGGCCATTTTTCTGGAGGCTGATTTACGCTTTTAATTGTTTTAGCGCTACCTGCTTTGGTGTGAGTGATCATGTGTCACTGATACGGTTCAGAGCAGCCACAAAACATCTGAAAGGGAGATAATCTGGCTGCAGAGAATAAGAACGCACAAAGAAGCTTTCCACACTGTCACAATCTCTTATATGGAATAGAATAGCCTTTATTGTCATTGGTTTCGCAATGAAATTTGAATTTGACACTTCCGTATGTACATAAATATAAAATATAAACTGTAAAAGTGTATGACAGTAAAGTGAATGTTACATCAATATTGCATGATTATTTTACAAAAGCTTAAATTTAAAAATTATGCAGTAAAAATCACGGTGTGTGATAATGTATGTGTGTATATATGTATGTGTATATAGGTGTGTGACTTGGATATATGTAGATGTATATTGACATGGGTATGTATTTTTGATGTGTATGTATGCGGATATGTGTGTACATATGTATACTGTATGAGTGTATATGAAGGTATAGGCGGATGTAAAGATATAGAGCATATAATTTATAATGTGTGTACATATATGTGTACAGGTGTATATGAGTGTATAGGGGTAAAGACATACAAATATATATTATAGGATATTTTGTATATGACATATATTTGTATCATTTTGATAAACAAACTCAAATAGATTTATATATATATATATATATATATATATATATATATATATATATATATATATATATATATATATATATATATTTTATGTTCTTTCTTCCCACTCCCTTTCGAATATATTACTTGCCTTCTTATTTTTTATTTATGCTATATTGTTTTTGTCTTGTTATTTTAGCAATTATTGGCTATTGAAAGATAAAATGTTTTTGTGTTTGACATATTCGAAATAAAATGACAAAAAAAAAACAACTAATCATAATATTGAAATTCCACCAAATATTGCACAGGTTAAAAATGACCCAAGTTTGTTATAAATAAAATTACTGCACCGTATAAATCACAGTATGAGATGGTATATGGTATAAGTTGAGTGTATTATCTCAAACCCTCACAGACAGGCGGAGCGGAACCCAAACAGACAGCTGACACGAACACGTCGATACACACCAGGCCTTCAGTACATGAACTCATTCAACTTCACGCTCATGTCTTCCCCACTGATTTAGACTTTTAATCGATGATACACTATCATCTCTGAATCACAACACTTCACCCAAGACATCATTTTATTTATATATTTTTTTAATGTTCTCTGGTGAATTTCAGCTTCATTATATCTTATGTTAAGTTTATATAAATTGACCCCCATTTCGGAAGAACCAATGATTTAGACGACAGGTGTCAAACAAAAGGCCCGGGGGCCAAATCTGGCCCACTAAAGGCTACAGTCTGGCCCTTTGGATGAATTTGTGAAATGTAAAAATGACATTAATAGACCCCTTCGCATGCTTGTAAACAAACAGAATACTGCTAGGATGTGCGTGCAACCATGACTCGGAAACACTGGTGCAAACTTTTCGTCTTTTCACAGTCGAGAATGCTACATAAAGTAGCATTTAAAAGCGGGCATCACCTAACGAGTCCTTACTTGATAAAAGAGTGGATGGACGATGTCAGTAAGTTTCCAAGTATACACTGGCCTGACATATACGTACTTAATTGACGTGCCTTCTATGTACACTCACACCTACATGTCTTTAGACGCATACGACTATGTTATGTGTGGGCATGTGTAAAATGTGTGAACTGAAGTAAAACATTTTATTAAGTCAGCATCAGGTTCAGAAGGTTGGGTGCTTTATAATAAACTGCATGGTTATATTTCGACAGTTAACTGCACATGTATGGAAGGATAAACATTCTATTGTACTGAGTAAATTGTAGTTTGCCCTTCCGGGGGGGTGGGGGGGATATGTGGTAAGTTAACCTAGAGGTGGTGGTAAACTTGATAACAGAAGAGCCTGGAGTCCTTATTCACTTAACTAGGGAAACCACTGATCGTAGTTGTTGAAGTAATGTTCTAATTTAACAGATCATAGGTGCAAAAAAAAAAAATCAGTGCAAATAAGAAACCATCCATCTCTGCTTGTTCCTTCCTGTGTGCTATTATCCATTTTGTTGCACACGTCTATTAGTGTCTTCAGCCTTCAGTGTTCACTCGGATTGGCCAAAACATTATCACAGGGACTGAGTGTAAGAACAGCTTGATCCTCTGTATCAAATTGCGTTAGTGTCACATGGCTGTTACAGTTTGTGCCGAGGTGTCATCATCCTCAATATGACAGGGAATGTGATCTTTTATTGTTTTAAATAGAAACTGAAAACACAGGTTGGGGAGGGCGAAATGACCCGTTAGCATCACTGGGTCCCATCCACACCCTCTGTGCACCGTGAAGTGATGATTATGACGCCTTGTGTCATTCAGCCTGAAGGTGTGAGAGCAGTGTCTCACAGGCGAACTGAGAGTTGATCATGTTGACGTGTTGGATCATACTTACACTTGTTGTCTTCCTTCATACTACAATAATGAGATGAGATCCATTTAGATGCAATAAGAGCAGTTGACTACATATTTGAAACCATGATATTTCTTATTAGAGAGTATGAAATAATTACTCTACCCCTCTTTGTGTGTTGACACTCTACCAACAAAAATATTGGTTGAATATATACCAGATTTGGTTTATAAATTACCAGTGATTCAGAATAGGTGTCATTACAGTTTGGGAACAGTAGGTCAAATTTTTTTTTAATGAATTTTTTAAATATACTTAGAAAGAACACAATTTAAAATGTATGTAGCAGCAAAAACTATTGGATGAATTCATACCAATTTAAGTTTATAGATTTGCATTGGTCAAGAATAGATCTTATTCAGTTTTGGGAGGAGTAGATAAGAGTTAAGGTCTATTATTTCTCTGTTCTGACTTTTCTGCATTTCTGTCTGTGTTACCTTTGACCTTGTTCTCTGCCATTAACTGTCATGCTGCAGCTGATGACCCAGCTGCGGCTCATCAAGGTTTCTATTTAAACCGCTGTCAGTCTGTTATTCCCTGCCGGATAGTCAAGAGCATTTCCTGCAATCTCCTGAGTTCCTGTTCCAGATCTGTTTTGACCCCTGCCTGCTTCCTTCCATTTCACCTGACCACGTCACCAGTGTTAATCCTCCAGTGTTTTGACCACCTTCTCCCAACCTACAAGCTGAGGGCCGATCCTATGTACCGACCTGTGTTCCGTCCTTCAACACCGACCCAGCCTGACCCCCAGCATCTACATGGTGAACGACCCCTACCAAGCCCTAGTGCCCCCACCCCCCGCCCCCTGGTTCTGGACACCCTTAGATCCCAGGTTTCATTCGGAAAAGAACCAAACCGAAGCCTCTGCTGTTGGACTATCTATTTTAAGTGGTTTTCCTGTGAGAGCCAATAATCTTTGTGAAACCGATATATTTGTGCGTGTTCTGCCTTGGTATGTAACGATAAAATAATGACAGTAATAAAATACTACAGACAATATACATATTTACAACATAGACGACAAATATTTCTGTTGTTGCTGTCAAGCAGATCCGAAATTAAGGAATTGTTCATTTAGGATCTGGTTAAATTAGGCATACAACTGTCATAATAATTAAACACATTTTCCCATGTCAAGTCTGTAGATAGTTTTTTTTTTTATTATTATTATTATTACTATTGATCAGTTCCTCCAGGCAATAATCGAAAGAAAATAAATATGACTCATAACTCGATAAAATATTCTGAAATTAATAATACCATTACATAATTTGATCCATGAACATGAAGGGTCATAGATAACAAGGTAACATATGTGTAGAGCTGCTTTCCAAAAACAGTGGAATACTGAACGAGGTGAATATTCTAATGTACAAATGGTTAAATCCTAATTACACTCTACTCCAAATCAAAATATTCTCATCTATGTACAGTGATGTCTACAGATCCATTTAAGCATCTAAATGAAGTCTGACACTGAAGGCAAGGTCAGCCTTTGTGGATGTTAACTGGAGTCTGATGCTTTTACAGACAGACAGACCGACAGACAGATGTTACGTTATCGTTCTTTGCCAATAGAAATAACAGAGACATAAAAGGGGAGATTCTTCTTGCATTGTGGAGGGTCAAACTTAGATCAGGGCTTCATAGATACCAGGTCTTAGCGCTGCATCCACACATACATACAAACAAACCCATCTGTAGGGAAACACACTCCAGAGCTCTAATATGAAATTATAGGAAAGTGTTATGAAAGTTTAACTAAGCCATGAGTGTCAAATTATGCATAACACCTTCATTAGTATTCAGGCTGTTTTCTTGCATTCAGACAGCATCAAATATATACAAATTGAGCATAAGCTGGTACTCTGCAGTCTCTTTTTAAAACCTACTGAAGTAGTTGCTTCCTGTCAGTTTATATGTGTGTGTGTGACGTGACAGTCGTGGGGTATTTTTTTGCACACTTTCAGAACGCTTCCTCTCTGCTTCTATAATCTAAACAGACAGTGCTGTTAGACAGTGGCAAGGTTTTACATGCCTTGAAAAATGTCAACTTACAGCGCCTGTGGTCGCTGCAAAAATGATGTACGTGTACAGATTGTAGGCGCGAGTACGTATGAAACAAGTTGGTTTTGCACAAGCATTTCTGGAGGCACAGGATTTCTCATTGGTGAGTTAAATGTCACTGAAATATGGTGGAGAAAATACTGGACTGGAAGAAAGGGATAAATTATTAGGAATCGCAACAAACTAGACTAGCGCAACACTGTTTAAAAAAATGATTCTGCTGCTTCTCTGGGTTGACCTTCAAAGTTTAAATAGTAGCTTTTTGTACACAATAGCTCCTGCTGACCTTCTACTATCATGAACACTGCAGTCATTACAGAATGAAAAATGTAGTGCATGCTGGGTAAAGTTTGCTTGGTAGTGAAGACTATAGTGTTATTAATGCTGGGAAACCTTGTTAAAGCTGTCTCGATGGTACTGATATAACAAATACAAAAAATAATAATAATAATAATAATGTAACCCCTCACCATTCCAGGGTGATTTTGCTTAAAACTCCTAAAAGTTTGGATTAAAACACTCACTTTTGCTGTTTATTTGACGGGTAAAAAGCTGTAGATACCACCACTACCACTAACACCGCCTTCATTTTTTTGGGTAAAAACGAAGGTGTATAAAATTGTAATGGACTGAAACACAACATTAACCAACAGACCGATGTCTTGGCACTTTGCAGTTCAAAGTTGAGAACTTTCTTCTTCTTTTTTTTTTAATGTCTGGGGTTATAGTTGGGTTTTACAGAGGGCAGATTTGGGGAATTAACATTTAGAAATTTTTTGGTGAAAAAATGAATAACTGTTAAATGTTTCAAATAAACATAGTTTAGCAAAAATGTATGAAAAAATACATACAAAATTAACATTATCAATTGTAAAATTAAGCACAAATTAGTATTGTGGTGTAAAAAAAAAACATTCTTACCACTGTTTTGGACTTAAATAGATTATGTTCTCTGGAATGTTATGAGGAAAACACCATATCTCATTGATAGATTATTGATCTTCAAAAGCCAAAAACTAAATTTGTCATGTTTGTCTGTTGCGTAAAACATCTTTTTGTGCATGTGGTGTTGCTGTTGCACTTCAGAATAGTTTATATTTTCAGAAAAATGTGTCTGTTCATTTTCATTTAATGTGCAACAAGTGAGGTGCATTAATGTGGGAATGCAGGAGCTGTGTGTGTGCGTGTGTGTGTGTGTGTTATTAAATGTCATCTATATCCCAGGACTAGAATGTAAGGCTGGTAAAAGGTTAAAGATCATGTATAAGATCATCCAGGATCAGTGGTTGCATTGTTTTTTTGTGAGGAGTGGGAGTCAAAGGTCAAAGGTCATCATCAAAGGGCAGAGGACTATTTTTAGTCACACAAAGAGAAGACAGTAACAGCTACAGTGAAGACAGTGAGTCATAACTTTCAAGTCCAATGCGGTCTACAGGGTCTGGAAGGCCCACCTCTGGCCTACCTGCTCTGTTCGGTACCATGAAATAATGGTACTAATGTGAGGAACGATGTCCAAAGGGATAATGTCTATGTTGACAGGTTCTACAAAAAAAAATAAAAAAATGTCATTTTATATTTTCTTGATTATTTTTCGCCACTGAAGAGTAAGGGACCTAATTTGGTAAATGCATGTACTTAAATTTTTTTATATAACATAAAAAATAATTAAATCACAAAAGTAATACAGTCTTGTTAGGTCCCACTGTAACACACTAAGGTTGAATTTCTTAATTTTAGAGTATTTATTTTAGCCTAGCCACACTCAACGCCCCAAACAGCAGCAAATCTTATGTTCTACAGTAGTAATCTAATTACACTCAATGTAACTTTTGGGTAAATTTCCCTGAAACTAAAGATTACATTGATTGGTTGTAGTGCAGTCCTATTGCATACGGAGGATTTGAAAGACAACCTTTTAGCTCCGCCTCCCCTGCCTATGAAGCACGACTAGACCCATACATATAATGAATGGCGCTTTATTTCTTTGATTGTTTTATTAAAGGTTGATATTTTCAATGTTCAATTGTTTTTTTAAATGAACTAAAATCAGGATGGTAAAATGATTCGGCTTTTACTCCTACTGTGATTCACACCCCAACTAACAGTTAAGTATCATTACCTACTAAGTTATCCATACAGTCGCAGAAAAAAACCATAGTCATCAAAATCAATGGTTATACAATTAAGTACTACCTCCTGTGTGTATCATGTGACTAAAACAGACCGAAAAGAAAACATGGAATGTGTAAAAGCACTGTTTTTGTCACTACAATGACATAGATATTGGTATAAGAACTGAAGAGATTGTTGTTTTTATCAAGAAAACTGTGGAAAATCCACAGATACCAGCCCAGATATGAAACTCCTATGAATTATATTTGTTGTAATCCTTATATTTGTCCAAAAAAAATGTACCTTTAGTTGTACCAAGAATTAAAAAGAACAGGAAACTGAAGAAAATAAGGATGGTCTAATATTTTTTTTCTGTGACTAGAAGTGGTAGGAATATTACCTAATGAGTAGCTGCTGATATGTGTATAAATATAGTACGTAGTAGTGGTAGATCATTTTAAAAGTTGCTCTCAGTAGGCTCTAGAATTGGCATTGACATAAAATCATAGAATGTGTTTTTGTTTGACCGTCCTGTGTCTTTGATAATCGAGCACTTATTCAACATCAGGTTTTATTTTATTTATCAGGAAATGAAACTGAATAGCGCATAGTTGAAAGCTGTTTTACATTGAGGGAGAGGGAGCTGAGCTTTTGTGTGGTTTGTTGTGGACCTAAGGAGGTGGAGCTTAACTCTAGTCAGCCAATTTAATGAACCTATGTCCAGAACCAACTGGAACTCAAGCCCAAAGTGAATCCCAGAGTGAATTTGTCTCACTGGTAGCTGTGTCTAAAGAGGTCTGGTCCCTTTTGATTGCTGCCAGTGTCCACACTTGACTCTGATAATTCTCTGTGGAGTACCAGCCTGACCCATAAACCTTCAGGCGCCTCTCTGAGGCTCTTTACAAGCATTACAAGTGGATTAGATGGTCCTGACTGAGGATTATTCCTATCACCTCACTCTAAAATTTACAAGAAAGTGGACATTAAATGTTATTACGCTTAGATTGTTGATAACTTCTACACTTGCAGTGTTGAAAAAAATAGAATATTCTGGAAATGAGACCAGTTTCGTGGCGGGTGCTGTATAAAATGTGACCTCCCTTTGCACTTGATATGACTTCAACTGAAAAATTAGATAAGCATTACTGCATTAATCCTCAGATGTTTTACACCAGGGTTCATCCAACACATGTTAAATGTCTATAGGCAATTTCTGGTTAAAATGTATGTATATTCATTACAAAGGATGAATGTTCAGTAAGGTGCTTTATATGCACCTGTATGTATAATGGGCACACACGACACACATACACTAAACAACAAACAAAAAGGCTCAAATAATGTTGTTACCAGACGTGGGAAGTAACTAAGTAAAAGTACTTCATTATTGTACTTAAGTAGACTTTTTAGGTATCTGTACTTTACTTGAGTATTTATTTTTCTGGCAACTTTTTACTTTTACTTCCTACATTTTTGCATAAATATTCATTATACTCCTTACATTCTCAAAATAATCTTGTTACTTTTTCAAACTAAACAGTGTGAAATATAAATGGAATTGTGACTTTCTATATGATAAGTACGACTTTTAGTCATAACTTGAAAAAAAAATTGACAGAGCAAACTTGCAGATGTACGGCTGTATTTCTGTCGACATGCTGTATGTTTTTTTTTCTTTCTGCAAGTTTTCAAAACAAGCGGCGGCACGAAAACCTAGCTACTTGCAGATGGTAAACACACACACAGAACGAAAGGGAAGGAGGGAGTGTTCCTTCATGCATTAATTCTCAGAGCCAATCAGAGATGCCTCATTACCGCACCATGGATATGTATTTGGAAGGACCGGGGAAATTCTGTTGTTGAACCTCAAGTCATTTTTCTACCCTCCAAAAACAGCTGGAAACAAAGCAACCTGGCCATGTTTTAAAACAGAACCAACGCATAATGCATTCAATAACAATGGTGAACACAGTAATATTAATGAAATGACAGTAGAATGAGACCTTTTAATGATAAGTAGAGGAGCTAAGAGTACAACCGCCGCTCCTCCACATCCAGAGGGGCCAGCTGAGGTGGCTCAAGCATCTGTTTGAGATGCCTCCTGGACGCCTACCTGGAGAGGTGTCCTGCCAGGAGGAGGCCTGGGGGAAGACCGAGGACACGCTGGAGAGACTGTCTCTCGGGTGTCCTGGGAACACCTCAGGGTCCCCCCAGAAGAGCTGGAGGAGGAGTCTGGAGAGAGGGAGTCTCTGTTTAGACTGTCGCCTCGATGACCCTGGCATAATCTGTGCAGTCCCATTAAAAGAAGAAATCAACCTTGGAATGAGCTCTATGGAAACACAAAATGAGTAGACTGTCTTTTAAAGATTCTGCCGTTGCTTCTCTGTTTTTTCTGATGCTACCAGTGTTGTTGATATGCATCACAGTTACATGCATAAAAGTTATCAGGAAAAGAAAACACTGGAAGCTGCTCATCGTCTTTAAAAATCTCAGAAAATGTGTCCCAAACCTTACTTTTTTGTTCGTATGTTTCCGTAGCTTCCACTCTCTTGCCCGTCCATACTGTAGGATACTTCCAACGTTGTACGCCGCCTTCACGGAAATTCAGTCAATGTATTAATAATAGAAAATTGCAGCTAATATTTAAATTACAATGATTTACCAGGTTATTTTAATGTTTACCTCAAATGACAAACAACCTGAGCCATCGCAACTCAAATATCGTAAAAAAATATTTCAATATATTTAATGACCCACAACTGCAGATGACCACGGGTGACCGCAGGCAGCTGCTCAGTTCGGGTCAGCCTACGCATCACTGCCAGAAATCAACTAAATACCCCAGGAAGAATAAAACAAACACCGACTGTGAAGGAGGTTTGGGTTCATTTGGTTGCAGTCTGCCACTTCACTACTGGATGTCACTAAATATTACAAATTAAACCTTTAATTGTTTGATTCCCCCATTTTGTTCGTTGACAGTTGTCCTCCAAAAGCATAAAAAAAAATACACAATAAAAATGAAATGAATAAAGTTTATCAAATAAAATCAAATGATTCCAGACATGATGATTCTGTTCATATGGAAATATCATTTTCTCAAACAGAATAAACATCGGTGCCCTGTTTTGCTTTAATATTCACTTCTGAGGAGGTTACTTGAGTCAGGTATGTTTTGTGATATTGTCGACGTTGAACAGTTTGACCTTTCTGTTCTGCTTGCCTGTAACATCTAATGAAAAATAAGTAATATTTACATACTTGTAGATTAATGTTGAACTACAGAGAGTATTTAATAGGAGCCTTGTGGAAAAACAATTGAGTCTCAAATTATATTCCTCCAGAGTAAACGGGTGCAGCATTCCAATGAAGGATGGTCTGAAATAGATGTGTAATCATATTTTTTATTTATAGCTTTTTCTTTCATTTTCTCAGGTTGATGAGAGAAGGGATTAGAAATGTGACTGAACCAGAGCTTTTAGCATACACAGCATTTGCAGCGTATGCAGTCATAACATGTAAAGATATGTAAAATGGCACAAATGATACGTGTGCTCATATGCAAACTGTGTCGTAATTATCTCCCTCATAATTGCTGCTCATCTGAATTTTAATGAATCCTTTGCTGTTGCCAGGTATGAGGTTCGAAGTTGAACAAAGAAACACTGAGGCTGTCTCAAGGATGCATTTAGGAGCATATCAGAATCAACCTTAAACTACCACTGCTCCAGACAAATGTCACTGGGCTAGCTCTAGTGTAGCCACACCCCGGGGCCTTCTACGACACATACACATACATATACATAATCTGTGTGTGCAAGCGTAACAGCACACACATACCTACTGCTACCTCATTAGTGACTGCAGCCCCGAGGCTTACAACAGGGAAAAGGTCTAATTGCACAGTTCAGCAGCACTGACAGCACTCAGAGCATTTTGGAATACACTCAGAAAAATAAGCATCAGGTGCAAACCCCTACAGTAAAACATTGTTATTTCTAAACCCTGACTGTCAGAGGAGACTGACAAGTAAAGTTCATAGGCATTCTGTCGAACTTTCTGCAACACCAAGGGACAGGACAGGAATTTATTGAGAACCAAGAGGGAGAAAAAAAAATACTTGAAGAGCATTTATGTTCAGAAATAGGTTGTATTTATATGACAATCTTTCAAAAAAGACAGGGTTATGTGTAGATATTTAGTCAATTTGGAATGTGCATGTTTATGAAAAGAAAATACGGTTTGATTTGGAATGAAATATTGTAAGATCTACATTAATTTTTGGTTCTTATAAAGGTAATTTTTTTTCCAAGGCACCCAAAGAGCTTTACATAATTGATTATTCATTCACTCTTACATGCTCCCTCTGATGGTGGTAAACTATATATGTAGCCACAGTTGCCCTGGGGCAGACTGACAGACCACCAGCAAACATTCATACACCAGTGTGAGTGACACTGGAGGCAAGGAGGGTAAAGTGTCTTGCCCAAGGACACAATGGACTGACTAGGACAGAGCCGGAATCAAACCGCCAACCCTTCGGTTAATAGACAACCCACTCTACCAACTGAGGCATAGCCGCCCATATGTACATTTGTTAACTGAATGCGTAGAATTAAATTATGGTAGTGTAATTTTGTAACTGAAAAATAAACTAAGTAATTCTCTGACAAATGTTATTAGTTGTTATATTATTTTTATTAGATGCAATTATTCCCCTTATGTTGTAATTACACTCAAACGAAAATATATGCCTTGTATGTATAATACAAACAGTCTTTTAGCCTTGAAGCATACCATCAGGATACTTTTTTTTTATTTGTTGAAGTGTTTTTTTTTTGTTGTTTTTGTTTTTATCCATTTCTTTTAACATAGAAAATATTTTATTTCACTCATCAGTTTGTGGCATTTTTCCAGATATTTCAATAAAGCAGCCATGCATATCTGGTAGAACATCATGTAGTGCTAAGTGAGGAGGGTGTTTATTCCTCAGCCTAAATCTATTGCATATATTCAGTTTATTAGTCATCTGTAACACACATAGTTTATACAATCCACCTGATAACATGACACGGTCTCATTGAGATTCATGTTTTCTTTTTTTTTTTGTGAGTCAGAACTGTCACATCATCAGACTGAATCTGCTGGTCTGACAGGAAGAATTAATAATTAAATCATGATTGTCTTAAATGTCATGATCTTTTTAGACAGAGTAGATGGACATTTATATTTTTTTGCAGTATCCAGTTTAGAGAAAATCACAAAATTGTCAAAATACAGTATGTCCTATAAAGATATTTATAAAAAAAATGCAGACTAATTCAAACCCTTATCCAAACCAAAGGATTAAAAAAAAAAAAAAATACAGAAGAGACCTGGATTGTGTTAAATTCCCATGATGAAATGTGCAGCAATTTTTGAGCCAGACAGAAAGACTTGATTGCAATACTCAGAAGACACATTTATATCCATCCCTTCTTCTAGAAATAACTGCAGGACACTAGTATTTGGCCGAACAAAAGTGAATGGCATGACATTTGTTGAAGCTGTGAGCATGAAATTGAAAAACTAACAGGCAAAAAAAAAAAAAACACCGTGCCTTTCTTTCTGATTTACGAGAATATCTTTTATTGTTGCAAATGCATTCCTGTTTTGGCAGAAACATTGCACAAACCCCCAAATGATGGCCCTTTATGCTTCTTACTTTAGTATAATATGGTAAAACTGACTGTCCTTCATTCTTGCATCTGGTGCTTATTTGTTAAAATTGGTTCCAAAATGCTTTGAGCGTTGTCAGAGCATCGTATTATTTCCCATGTGTAAGCCTGGGGTTTAAAGTCACTAATGAGGTAGCACTGCATTTGGGAGAATTCATAAAATTATGTAGACGGTGTTTCGCAAGGGATGTGGATGAATTTTGCATGCGCTTTCTCTGAGTATGTTTTGAACGATTTATTAAAAAGTGGGTAAACCTAAAAAAAAAAAAAAAATAATAATAATAATAAAACGCTCTGTAGGTTTTAATATTGATGTCATGAACTCATGTGCGTATAAACTCAAAAGCAATGAAAACACAACACAATTCAATTTTTTTTTTTGACTGAATGTTAGCAATCTCAATAAATTAGATGGTTTATTTTGATGAATTAAATGCATTATTTGGCTGCCTTGTACAATAATCAACATATACATTAAACATAATGAAAATGAAAAACCACAACAACACTGAATGGAACACACAGTCAAAAATCTACTTCAAAAACACCCTCACTAACATTCACACAGGGCAGGACAACGTCTCCTCATGGACCTGTTGTCCCCTGGCAATATGTGTCTGGTAAATTACATTTCTATCAGTACTGGAGGCTGTTTAAAGCTAAAACTGTTCCTTGTATGTTTCATATAACCCTCTTGCTCAGGCCATGTTTGTCTGATAAACTTCATTTATTTATTTGTGCATAAATGCAGATTTTGAAATACCTCAAACTTAGTCGTTTCCACCGTCATTTGGAAAACAAGACAAAGCAGACATGTCTTATAACTGTGTCTTTGAATATGGGCACAGTATTTCAACACCTGTCAATCAATGCTCATCACAGCGTAATGCAAAGCATATTATGATGAACGTCGAATGGATGAATAGCCTAATTGTACCCAGCAGTTTTCAAACCTTAGTCAGGTTTATGGTAATTGTCCCCAGCGCTTTTGAAATCAAACTGATGCCCTTGATCCAACTATTGCTATTTCAAACACACACACACATGTGTAATTATGTCTGAATATAAAATTACCTCATATTCGTTCTGTAAATAAGACATTACCCATGATGCCAGTGTTACAGTAAACTAATGGAAAGATTAACAGAGATTACATGTTGATGGAAACTAGCATAGTGCACTGACTTTATTAGATAATCATAAGACCTAGAGTGACAAGAAAATGAGACCGAAAATCAGCTTTCCTACTTGACTGTGACTGTTACTGCTTTATTTTTTTTTTTATCATGACTAATCTTTGAGTGTCATTCATGTTCACATTTTCACTTTGTTAAACGTTAATCCAGTCACTGTTTAGAAAAGTCTGACTGAAAGCGGGAGGCCAAAGTGTCTCCAAACTGACAGTTGCCAGAGGTACGTAGAAGAAAAACTGTCTGGGAAAAACTGCTTTCTGTCACTGGCATGTCATGAAAAGGAAAAACTATGAAAAAAAAATACCATAACTAACATGATATTTAGTTAGAAAAAGATGTAATGTTTTCTGATTTGGTTGTATTTTGTGGCATACAAGCCAAGATGTTTTTATGACTTTTCCTACCTCTCATCTCTCTCAATCACATGTTCATTCATTCATTCATTCATTTGTTTTGAGCAAAAGACAAACATAGATTTATAATAATAGCATCACACCTACATTAATAAATAAAGATAGTCAAGATAATATAGCAATTATCATATATATATATATATATATATATATATATATATATATATATATATATATATATATATATATATACACCAGTAATAATAAAATAAATTCAACTTGCAATGCTCAAAAAGGAGTGGAAAGTAGAAAACGTGTTAAATCCTGCACCCATGTCACATTTATACAGTGCAACATGTTGACGGAGGAGTAAAGTAATAAAGTACTGTTTGTGTCAAATACACCTATATACTTACACCAATTTCTATTTTGAACAACTCCACATAAGAAATAGTTGGAAATGCACAACCATTGCTGGCACGACATTCAGAAAAATCAATGTAAGTTTTATAATCAGTACAAATATTGGAATAATGACACAGATCAGACAATGCATGACATATGTTGTGTTAACAGTAACAACACTTTAATACTGTTGCATTCTGTTTTTAATTTGCTTTTTTTTTTTCATACTGCTGTGATTACTTTTTCTTTATTTGAGACTTTATTAGAACCGAGACATGGAGATAAAGGTAAAAAGAAGTTTTGATTCAGAGCTTCTGTTGTGTGTTGCATGTCATTGTGGAGTGGGTTATTTGTTGAGGTTAATTAACTTCCTTCGTAAGCTAACAGTATCTTCTGTTGCACTGTGCGATCACTGTAAAGAAGCAGAAAAGAGGCACTGAGGTAGTTAAAGACAAGTATAAAACATCAGCTGAAAACCCAAACAAAAGTCCTCTGGAAAGAAAAGGGTCTATGGGCTGTTACCATGGACATAGGCCACTGAGAATGTCACGGGTGGTGCTTATTTGAAAGGTTAGTGATGAGTTGTTCAGGCATTTTGTACAACCCCCCCAGCAAAAAAAAACCACTGATAAATACTGACAATTTTCCAAGGTTACATATTGTAGCTTTAAAAACTGACTGTTGTTTTTTCTTTATTTTCCCATTGGAATCAGATTAAGCACCTTTGTGTTTCCTTCAGCTTGTGGTATTGGGGCAGTTGGTGACCAGATGGTAACGCTTTATGGCAGTTGAGACTCTATGGTTACAACAGCAGGTTCACTAATCCACACTATAACCTGTCCACCCATTGGAGATGATTGTTTGGACTGTAGCAGTCTGACAAAACAGCAAATAGACTCCTTACAGAAAAAAAACGCGTTCATGTAAAAGGAGAAATAAGACGTCAGCTCTTGTAGAAGATGTCATATAAGTCTTTGTCTTAAAGAATACTGCCCACCAGCTGAGACGTCTCCCTTATGGGGCATATCTACAGCATGCACATTGTTACCACACCCCCCCCAAAAGGGACAGGGGTATTGGTCTGTGTGTTAAACATGAAGTGCAAATACAGTTATTTTTCTTATTCATTGCAGTTTGGGTAAATTCATGTCACAGTAATGATAGAAAAAAAAAATGTTGTATCAAGCAGCAGTACTGTTGATTTGGTTTACAGTTGCAAAGCATTAAAGTGAAGTTGACATAGAGGGCATGACCTGGCCTGAGGAAAGAATGGATGTTTTTAGAGCCTTACACTCATCATCCTAGTTGAAAATCCAACACATGAAGACATGGGTCAATAACTGATGCAGTGATGCAGAAAAATGTGTGTTTGTGGAGGTAGTGGTCAGTCCTGAAACTGTAACTCTGAGATTTTACCAGGTTTGTCATCCAAACATGCCACCCAGATGGGGGGGGATAGACCCTTAATGGCCTTCAGTGTGTCATTAGTTAAGGAGTGAGTGCAGTTAACGGTGTGCTGACACAGGCAGGTCGCTCACAGTGTGTGTGTGTATGTGTGTGGGATGGAAATATGTAAGTTTTCAACAGTGGATGAAATGGCAATAGAAAAGTGCTGATTCCAGCCGAGTTCCAGTGCCGGCTGACAGCACAGCAATAAAGAGACGTCAACTGACTCATGGCTTTGTCTGAAGGTCTCAAGGCTTTGCTGCGCCAAAGAGTTCCTTTTTACAAGACCGGTCAGTGCCATCCAAAGAAAACAATTACAAGGATTTTTGTTAAGTTCTCACAACTATGGCCACACATGAATGGACAAAAAAAAAAAATTGAGTTGCGTTTATTTCAGTTTGTGGAAAAAATGAGGCACATTCATGAGGGATGTGCAATATCTTACGCAGTCCTTCCAGGAAGTTGCAGCAATTATTGCAAATTCAGCCAATGCTTGTGAATTCTGCACAACCTTGCAATTTTATCCAATCACAATTTTACCTGTGTATCTTACATCTTCAGATGCACTTCTTTATTGGCAAATAAAGCATGTTTTGTTACAATTTTTGTGATCTTGACCCATTTTGACAAAACATACACAGAAATGTACATTTATTGTTCTGTTATTTTGTCTTATTTTGCCGAAAGTAATCCACAGAAAGGAATGAATTTCCATCAGTGTTGACTTCCCTTTCTTTTACTGCACTTTACTCCAAATTACAAGGCTGTAGGTAGAGCTTGAGGTGAAGAATACATTTCTGAGCTGCATTCGGATGCTGGTGCATGTTGATATGTGTATGTATGTGTGTGTTCATCCCATGGGGCTGCATCTAGGGTGGATGCTGTGCTTCTGTTTCCAATGATGCTGTGAGGGGACTCACTGCACTGACAGCCAGGCAATGTGAGGCTTCACATCTTGCATCATCGCACACACACACACACACTTTGCTGCAGTTGCCCACAGTGACTAAAACATGTTGGTCCAAGGGTAAACTCCCACTGCATATCCTGTCAGCTCAGAGAAAGTGTCAATCAGCTTGTCCAAGTCAGCTAAAGAGATGTGTCTATGCCAGCAAAATGTACTTTTCTTGCTGTCCTTGTCCTTCACAAGTTCTGACGGAAAATAGCTGCTCTTTGTCTGAATTTTTAAACTGAGTTCATCAATGGAGGGGATTTTGCAGAGTTGGTGTATCATTAACTCACAAGAGACCTGCTCAGTGTTGGCATATTTTTTTTTACACAGCCTTTGATTCTGTATATGATTTACAGAGGTGCATAGGCTTTACTAATTCTGAGCTTTCTCTCAAGAGTACTCCTACCCATTTTCAATTAAGTAAGAAAACATCTGAGTTCCTTTTCTTCCATGAAATGCATTTTCTTCAGAGCCAACCAGGCTATAA
Source organism: Siphamia tubifer (assembly GCA_020466265.1). Classification (NCBI taxonomy): domain Eukaryota; kingdom Metazoa; phylum Chordata; class Actinopteri; order Kurtiformes; family Apogonidae; genus Siphamia; species Siphamia tubifer. The sequence continues at coordinate 14,845,113 of CM035784.1, forward strand.
TTCAGGTGTAATCAACTGTGTTTGCTTGCTGCCATCTTGTGGTGAAACAGGGAAAGTGCACGAGTCCGTTTTTATTTAATACACACTACAAAAAAGTAAAGTTTATAATTGTATCTCATTAAATAATAACTTACTGACTGGCTGTTGTTTCAATAATATTTTTGCACAAATATTAAATGTGTAAAAAAAAAAAATTCTATTCCTATATAACGCGCGTGCATTTTGTCCTTCGTCACTTCCCGTCGTTGTTTTGCGGAACACTTCTGTCTAACTCGACCTCAGCAGGTAGGAACAATGTGTACTTTTCATAACATTCTCTTTTAAAACATTCTTACTATCTTCATATCGTAGATGTTATTACAGTGGTATTTTATTCACACTGACACTTATTCTGTCGATTATATTCTCACTCTGATCACTCTTTAATCACTGTTAAAAAAGGAGAAAGTATCAAAACAAGCGATCAGCTGAGCGTTAGAGAGCAAAAGGCTAACAGACGCACGAGGTTAGCTAGTAATATTTTACTATTTATTTATTTATTTATTTATTCTGGTTCTACCATTATTTGGTAACGATATAGTATGTCTTTGTAAATTAATTGCTTCTTCTATTAGTTTTTTGTGAGGTACATGTAATAGTTGCATCATGTGTGACGTGTCTCTGACGAGCTAACATATACACATACACTTTAGGTTTGTTTCTCTTTCGTAAATAAAGACTGGGTTTCTTTTGAGGGTGTTGGATAACATGTCTGTAATTTTATTCCATAGGTTATAAGGAACAAACGGAGGGATAGAAACCACCATGTCCAGTACTGTAAGTGATATATACCTCTCTCTCTCTCTTTGGTTGTCTATAGTGTAAAATGGTCATATATATGTATATATATATATATATATATATATATATATATATATATATATATATATATATATATATATATATATATATATATATATATATATATATATATACCATATTACAGTATTATTATTACTATTTTTTCTTAAATGTTGGATCTTCAACTCGTGTTTTAATATCTTTGAGTTTTTTCATATCAGAGGTACATGTTTAATTCCAAATACTTGTACTTGACAATTACTTTGCAGATTTTTAGTAATGAGATAGTATACAACTATTAAACTCAATATTTTTCTATAGAAGTGACACTAGAAGAAAGACAAGACGGACTTAGTAATAATCATGGTACTTTAAGTATAATTATCCCTAAGCAACCCGGCTTTTTTTTGCAGCTGATAATTGCTGTTGTGGTTGTAAATATCCTTCACCATTTTTAAACGTATATAATAACAGCTGTACGACATTTTGAGGTAATCAACATCACCTAGCAAATATCATCAACAGAAACTTGTATTAATTGTCATATTATTTGGTAGTTGCATTTCAGTAAAAATTAAAACAATAGTAAGATTATCTCAACTTTATATAGTACTGACTACTCACATAAATATGCTACAGGCTCTTCACTTTGTTTAAGTGTTTTACATCATATAAATATTTGATTATTCATGGTATTGGGGTGAAATGCTGCTGGTTATTCATAGATATCCGTTTCTTTTTTAGGTGCTGTGTGGTCGGGGCTGGTCGGTCCTTCATCAAAGCACAGCCCGTAAAGCATTAGCTGCTCTCAGGGTCACCAGAACCAGAACTTTTTCTGCTGCAAGTTCAGATGAGCCATACATAGCTGTGTCACCTGCAGACTCAGGTGAGACAAAAAACCAAAAAAAAAAATCAATGATGTGTATTTTTAAATGTGATGGTATTATTTTGTTCACTAAAGGATTTTGTAGTGTTTGCAAGTCAACGTGTTCTTAAACAGAAGCTGTGGTTTGATGATATGTAATATTTACTAGTACGACAGTAAGCTTGAGCTTGGCCTCAAATACTTTTGTTCTTCCCCCTTAAGGCCCACGGACAGTGTGGCCCGATGAGAACATGGGACCATTCGGACCTCAGGACCAACGCTTCCGGTTACCAGGAAATGTTGGCTTTGACTGTCACCTGGAAGGTGTCGCGGACCAAAAGAAACCTCCAGTTCACAAGACGGTACCTGATGTACTCACAGCTCCAAGCAGCACAGAGAGACACCAGTTTATACTTGCCCAGTTCGTCAATGAGTTTCATGTAAGTTCGACTAAAAAGTCAAGAAGTGTAATGTAAAAGGTGAGGTGTCTGCAGTAGAGCAGAGGAAGCAGTGATTTCAGGATTGGAACTGGTCTGTTTGACCTAGATTTTGTAGCAAAGCCAGTATTTCTACTTGTCAAATTTTCAGAAAGCAATATATTTATACTTTTCTGAGTATTTATACTTTCCACAAAATGGTTCTAAACACCAGGTAAATTCTGCCTTGATCGTTGAAGCTTTCTCTGCTTTTATTACAGATGACTTCAACTCTTTTTTTACAAAAATGTCACTTACCCAGGAATAGATTTGTCAAATTCTCACCTATTTATGGTTGATTTTAAAATATATTGTTTTGCTTTTGAGATAAGATACACCTTTATTTGTCCCACAAGGGGAAATTCAAGATTAAGGAGGAGGGGAGAAAGCAGAGAGAAGGAAGTGCAAAGTAAAAAGAAAAAGAGAAATTGAAAAGGCTATATATACTATTTATAGTTGTGCATGTGCTGATCATGCTACAGGTTGAACAGGGACACAATTGATTGCACAATTTATAGCAATATAGTTATTTGGGGCAGTTTTTTTTTTTTCATCAATGCCATTAATGCAGCTTCAGAAAATAACTTGCTATCATTATCTTTGAAATTTGAAGAAGCAACACATTCTACCAGGCTTTGAAAGGTCTGAAAAAGCTGAACTGGGCCAAATACTCAGGTTTACTTATCTCATCTTGTAGCTGTTGTGGTTTCAGTGCCTGTTATGTTGATGTATGCAGGCCAATGTTGTGATAGCAATGAGAAATTCCTGCTATCTCCGCTGTGGAATTACAAGCAGCATGGTTTGTCCCCACTCAGCAGCTTGTAGTTACGGTTCAAAGGCTGTGAGATGAATGCATCGGCCTGATTGTTGGCTCAGCACTTACTCTGTCCACAGTGTTCTCTCTCTTTGTAAAGTGTTCAAACCAGATGATAGAACTTTTTGGGACATTTGGGAGACAGCAGAATTCCCTACCTTTTTTTTTGGATAGTACCTTTTATAGTGGGTTTTTTTTTGCTGTTTTTTTTTTTTTTCTCATGCAAATATACAAGGCATTTTACATACAAGAATATAGGAGGAAAAAAAAACAGACACTCCCTTATGATGTACATAGAGGAAGGAGCAAAACAAAGCTAAATGTATAAAATAAGATGGGGAAAAATGATATAATAAAGTAAACGTACATTTATATCATCCCTTCAGAATGCTTATTGTCTGAACAGGTTAATCATCCGACTCCATCTCTTCGTAAATACCTCTTTCTGAATTCAAAGTACATAAGTAATTTGTTACATCTCATAAATTTCTCTTGCTTTCTCAATCCAAATATTATATGACGGAAATTCACGTTTCAACAACTCAATATTGATGCATTTAACGGCTGCTGTAAAATTTGAAAGAGGTATTTTGGGTTAAACTTTCTGGGTTTACACGTCCTTTGTGGTCTTTTGTTCTGAAAAACATACATTTGTTCATCAGGGAAAACTTGGTCCCATATCCACAAGAGTCCACAAAGCTGAGGATTACTTTTATCAGACAGAGACGGACTGCTCCATTAGTTCCTGTCCTGAGCTGTTAAAAAAAGGTACGGTTTTATTTCTCTCCTCTATGCTCACTGGTGTGCAGCGGTTTAAAGATGTCTTTGTTGATTTGATCGTTGCTCTGATAATTTTCAGACCTTGAGCTGTTGTTTCCCTCGGCGCCTCCCACCGCCATCACAGTAGTGACTGTCACACAGAAGGAGATACAACAGGACAAAGATCAGCTGCGCAACAGAGTGAGTCCTCCAATATGTCACCTGCATCTACAATATGTCTTAGATGCGTGAAGGACAATAACAAACGCGCTTGTGTTTCCTGTCGTCTGCAGTTTGTCACTGGTGCTAAGGAAATGTGCTTTGCGTTGTGGACTGCGGGTTATTGGGCAGATTTCATCGACCCAACTACAGGAACAGCTGTGAGTTATTTAAGCAAGCCTATAAAAATATTCTCACACTCTGACTACATCAACAGAAGGCACTAGTAATACCTTTTTTTTTTTTTTTTTTTTGGATTTCCTCATATAGAACTGGTAATTAATTTTAAAAAATAGGTCTCTTTCCAATGAAACAAGGTGATGGCACTCATGTAATTGCTTAAAAGTGTGCAGGATTCCAAAAGAAACGGTGTATGATGATGATGATCAGCTCCCAAGAAGATAATTCTGTTATTTGCCACAGTAGTGACTCGGGGTGGGGAAAAAATATCGATTCACATATGTATTGGGATTTATTATTTGTTCAACAGTGGATTTTTTTTCACATATTTAAATGATTAATTCTAAGCCGGGTGGGAAAATGTAAAGACTGTAGACGACTGTATGAGTCACTCAGATGTATAATATGTGTCATGGAATACACAGAAATCACCTCACGGTAGACACACAGATGACAGCTAGCTTATTATCGTATTAGCTTCAACAACACACCAGTGTTAAACAGCATTAACTTATGCGCAGAAAAAACAATACACTATACTAATATTTATTCCAACTGTATTGTGTTATTAATCTCACCATGTGTCATTTACATACAGTAATAAACCAGGAGTATATGAATTAGAGTTGGGGGGGTGGGGGTTGCTTGGCAACAATATATAGGGTTAATATAGGATTAATTCTATTTATAGTGTTATCTAAAACACTATAAAAATGTATTATTTTTACTTCTCTCTAGATTTTTGAAATAGATGTTGTGTTCTCACTACATATTAATTTGAACCCATATGTAAGTGACTTGTTTTTCCCACTCTCATCAGTGAATAAACCAAGCTTTTAAACATATAAGTGGATAGTGATTTGACATGTATTGTGACAAAAGCATTTTTAAAGATGAAATGGCTCAGTATTTTATTTTTATTTTTATTTTTTTAATACCGTGCATTTATTAAACAGGGGGAATTGTCGATACAGCTGTGTACCGTGCAGGTGAATAAAGTTCTGGTATGTTGTTGATGACCTCTTCTCTCTCCCTCTCAGTTCTTTGCATCTCCGTCAAGTCAAACACTAAGAACAGAGGAGGATCTGAGTCATCTGGGCTTTCACATCGAGGTGTCGGCGTCCTGCACAGTTATTCGCCACATTCTGCAAGGCACACCTATGTTTGTGGGGACTGTTTTCACTAACGCGCCCACTCAAAGCGCTACGATAGCACGACTACAAGGACTCGCGAACGAACTTGACGACGAGGAGTAGCTATCTTAAATGATTCCTTAGGACTGAACCCAAACACAACGCCTATATTTATGTTTTAATGAAGCTAATATATGATAGTGTTTGTCTTACTGTAATGAACAGTAGCCAGACAAATGTTAGTCCACAAAGGGCTTTATGTGAGACTTGACTTTAAACTGCACACCTTCAGTTCTATGTCCTGCACACGACGTCCAGGGAGGAACGCATCGAGTGCAGGAAGAAGAGATTTGACTACATGTAAATGTCATATTACGTGTGGAAAGCTGTGATTAATGTTTCAGAGCGTGATACTGTTTTTTTTTTTTGTTTGTTTGTTTTTTTTTAATACAAAAGAAACACAGATTTCAAAAATTGAACCGAGGCAGATGTTTGTAGCCTGTGCTAAAGGCTCCGATTCTGTCACTGCAAACCTTCTGCTGAAATATGTCAGGTTAACACTTTTCATACTTGCCTTTACATGCAGTGTTGTTTTTATCTTGTGTTGTACAGAATTGTATGAAACCAATTCTGGTTTTTTTTGTTTTGTTTTGTTTAGTTTTTTTTGAAGCACTCCAAGTTACAGTGAAAATTACTGGATAAATAAAGTGACTTCTTATCGAAATGATGTATGATCTGCGTTTTCTACACACACACACACACACACACACGGGTAACACTACTGTTAAGCTACTGACTATTTTATTCTCTTTCTCTTATTAATCAATAATCCTCCAGCCTTTGAATTTCTTCTCCTGAGAAAGTGTTGAAGAAAAAAAAAAAGTGTTGCTTTTTTATGATGATTTAAGTATTATAGTTGAAAGGATCATGTTGCAGTATTTTTTTTTTTTAGTTAAATGTTCCTTGTATTTGAATATTGGGATTTGTTTGATACTGAATTCAATTTCAGATTGAAAAATCAACAAGTACATGATTGATTTTACAATAATATTGATTTTTTTAATCATATTTTACTCTCCTCAAACCCAGGAAAGTACAAGTTTATCCTTTTTTAAAAAAAAAAATATGAATCTATTTTGGAATCGATACAATGCAACAATTTTTTCAAATATATTTTTATGGGTTGTTATTTGTAGTGGACATTTATTTTTCTTTCTTCAATAAACCAGTGAAAATCTTTCTCCCACAGGTTAAACTTCAGTTCTATACATTTCTATTTCAATGACTTATCACTGTACAATTACAACATGACTCCATTAATTTTGTTTTACTCATAAACTGAAGACAGACGGCACTTTCTTTCAGTTTTAAGAGCTGAAAGAAAATTTAAATATGAGCTGATGTCCCCTGAGAGTCTGGAAAGCTTAAATGCTGTTTGGTTTGATTCTCATGAATATGTATTGAATTGAGTTGTAGTTAAAAAAAATAAATGTTTTTTTTGTTTTCCAGTGCAGACGGACAATAACCTAAGTCTTAAAAATAATTCATGTTCTTCTAACTCTTTGACTCTAACAACATAGCAGATGTTTCTAGAGTAGTTGGAGCTAACAGGCCTTAAAGCTGTACATTTATATATATATATATATATATATATATATATATATTGTATTTGTATCTGCATCCATTATTTTTAGGAGCAGGAACTTTAAAGGCAATATAAAATGTTATTTTTGTTCAGAAATGAAGAGAAGGGTTTTATATTGTAGATATGTAAAGTAATAATGGTAATAAAAAAAACAAAATATAGATAAACGTGTTGGATAATGTGACAGTTGGAATTCATTTTTTTTAAAAATACTGTCAAATTTCAATTAAAAAAGTACAATGTCATTATTTTAGGTTTTGTATTTTATATTATATTTTTTTCTACCCCTGCACCAATTTTTTAAAATGATTCCTTTCTGATATTAATATATTTTTATTAGTAGTGGTATAGTTATTGTAAGTTAATTATACATATATAGTATATAATAATACTTTAGTTATTTGTGTGCATGTAAGTATGTAGTATACAACTGTGGATCTCAAAATAATATTCAAAATATTAAAAGAAATAATAAAGAGATAAAGGGAATGTCTTTTACTGAAGTCCAGAGTAAAATGGTCAAAAGTTTAAAATCCAAAAAACAGACAAAAAATTGCAAAGACAGAGAAAAAAAAGTAAATTTATTATTAAAAAAAATGAACAGAACCTTTGACCTTTTCATAAAAAATAAATACCGTACATGAGATTAAATGTAGTGACAGGGAAAATAAATCATTTTGTCATTTAAAAGAAACCAGTTTAAGATTTTTGAGGTTTGATAACCTGAAATGTAAAAAAAAAAAAAAAGTCATTAGTTAATAAATATGTATTTTTAAATCCATACTTGTTTCCCCCTTTTTTCTTGTTTAATGTTTTTGTTTTCATACATATCCAGCTCTGATGATAATGATGAAGATGATGGCACAATAACTTTGCATTGTAGGATGAAGACTTCTGCTGGAGCTGAACAGAGGGGGTGTGAAAGAAAAAATGGCGTTGCTCTCATTTTTCGGCACCAACAAGTTGCAGATGTTTCCCTCACAGCAGGATGAACACATCTGACAAATGGTATTTAATACATTAATTATTTATACACATGGAATCACAGACACTTCATACTGGGACATTTTTTACACAAGGAAAAAGTGTTTAAAGCACATTTCTACGTGCAGAAGGTAATAATGCATATCATTCTAAATGATCAAAATATATACAACTTAATTATTTTTATTTATTGTGTTGTAATACTGACCAGTGTCCAGTAGAGGGCAGTGAAACCCCTGTTTTCTCATATATACACAATAAATAAAAATAATTAAGTTGAATATATATATATATATATATATATATATATATATATATATATATATATATATATATATATATATATATATTCAACTTAATTATTTGTATTTATTGAGTTGTAATACTGACCAGTGTCCAGTAGAGGGCAGTGAAACCCCTTTTTCTCATATATATATATATATATATATATATATATATATATATATATATATATATAAATTCTGATATGTCTGACTTATTTTTCATACTGTCACATTTGTCTAGTTTGAAAAAGGTAATGAGTCTATTGTGAGAATGTAAAGAGCATAAAGTACAGATATTTATATAAAAATATAGGGAGTAAAAGTAAAAAGTTGCCAGAAAAATAAATACTCAAGGAAAGTACAGATACCTAACAAAATCTAAGGAAGTATCACTACTTAGTTACTTCCACCTCTGTGTTTAAATGGAAGTATATAAAGGAAGATGAAGATGAGGATGAGGATGAGGATGCACATACCTGATATCCACTGTCAGTGACTTGAGCACATCCTGTGAACAGACAGTCGTGTACGGTCGCACAACGCTTGGTCACAGACACACTTTGTCCCTCGTCGTCCATCATGTGAAGTGTTGAACAGTATCTGGTTCCTGAAATATGTTGTTTTCATCATGATTATCTTTATTTTTAATATCAGCTAAAGCAATGTCCAAACATCAAATAGTTTAAAAACAAATACAAACAGATTATTATTATTATTATTATTATTATATTTTTTTTTTAATTTACGAAATATAGAGAAAAAACTGTGAGAGTGTGTTTTCAGAGGAGGGCTTTAACATGTAATAATATGAAGTTTAAAAATGAATGTATGAATATATTATTACTATAAGGCAGTGTTTCTCAAATCTGGTCCTTGTGGCCCAGTATCCTGCATGTTTTACATATTATTTTACATATTTTTGAAATAAAAACTAATTAAAACACTCCAGAATATTAAAGGCAAAAGCCAAACCAAAAATCTCATCACTTAATGCCTAAAATAGTTAATCCCATTCATCCCATTCATCATATTTAACCTCTGACATCTGTGGCATTTGAACAAACTCAATGTAACTGAACAGAGATGTACCTTTTGGACAGAACTCATCCGGCGCCCAGCGATTACACTCATAGTTGTCTGTAGCATCTTGACATGTGAAGCACTTGAAGCCACCGGGATGAGGTGTAGCTGTTGAGGACAAGGACACACACACACACACACACACACACACACACACACACACACACACACACACAGAATATTGGACAATGCATGAAAATAGAAGGTAAAACACAAAATAATTTCTCTTCATCATCTGCTGATGTTTAATTTCTTGACCTACTGTTGAATCTGCAGGTATTATTTGGAAGATAAACGTATAAACTAGCTAATGCTACAGTATGTATTAGTGGTGCAATATGTTATTTTCACTTTATTTTGTAATAGAATGGAGTGTTTTTAATAAAATTGCTGATTAAATTTTATGATCTATTAAATGCCTTCCCTTTGTTGATAGCAAGACATCACAACTGTGAAGTCTGGATGAGCACAGGGCCATTGGCACTATCTTTTTTTTTTAAATTAAGTCTCATAATTTAGATATTTTTTTTTTATCTCATAATTATGCTTTTTTTTAATCTCCTATTTTTACTACTTTTGAATTTTTGTCTATACCCACTAAACTGAGTACCATGACCCATTAAAACACATCACCTGCACAGTAATTAACTTTTAAAGGCTTTATTTTTGGATACTTTTGAAAACTTTATAATTTTTCCTGCTTAAATATGTATTATTTCATCCATAGCAACAAAAAAAATAGCAGTTTTAGTTGTACATTTTTTTTTTTTTTTTACTTTCACTTGAGTAAAACAGTTAAATCACTACTTTTACTTTTACCAGAGTATGTTTTCATACAAGTAGCTGTACTTGTACTTAAGTACAGAATGTGATTTTTTGCAAAAGAACCATCACACAACACTGTTTATTCTTCTCATGACCTGCACAACATAGAGTCAAAGGCTTTTCATTTTCACCCACGGCAAAGAAAACACAATGCAAATTAAACATTTAACATCTGATTATGTATGTTAATTACACACAAGCTCCTCCATAATAACCAGTGGGTCTATTCCACTGTCTGTAAAGCACTGTGACACAGTGATCAAACAGGAGCTGTTTGGCTTTCCCATTGGTCTGGTGCATATCAGTACTGGGAATCAGGCCATGTTTTAGCTCGGACAGCTGTAGGTCTGAGGGTCAAACACTTTTCAATTGCAGAACAAAGCCTGTTCGTCGTGGGTTGGCAGCCACACTGACTGTCTCAAATGTTTTGTCTGTCTTCTAACAGGATTAGTTGCACTTGTAAAACACTGTTTCTGTTATGAACTGGATCCATATTAAGTGTCTGTAGGAAAAAATAATTATAAAACATATATTACTGTGATTTTTTTTTTTTTTTTGAGTCAATATGGAATTAATGCTGTTTTATACATTAGCTCACTTAGTTTGTTTAATGGAAATTTGTCTTCTAACCATTGTGTATGTAAATGCATTTCCTTTACAGTAATAATGCAGATTTTTTTTTTGTGATTTTTATTATTTAAATGTATTTTTGGACAATGTGAATTTGTATTATAGAGGTAATTTGAAATTCTTTTCCATTTGTTTGTTATAACACTTAATGGAGTTTACAATTGAGCAACTCATCTTTGGCTTTGCATTGCCTACTTATAATTGTGGGGAGAAAAAATAACCATCAAAAGTCAACAAAAACAATAGTTATGCAATCAAGTACTAACTCATATGTGTATCATGTGACTAAAGCAGACTGACAAGAAAACATAGAATGTCTAAAAGCACAGTTTTTTTCTCGGTACAATGACAGATTTTGATATAACAACTTAAATTATTTTAGTTAATGTCAAGAAAACATGGAAAACAGAGATATCAGCTCTGAAATTAATTTATGATGAGCGATTTTTCTTATATTTGTCCAAACAAATGCATCTTTAATTGTACCAGGAATTAAAATAAAGAAGAAATTTCTTCCATGAGTGTATATTTTAATTATTTTTATATATATATATATATATATATATATATATATATATATATATATATTTAACCCTTGTGGGGACCTACATTTTCGTCTGCGTAGTGTGACTGTGTAGAACAGATCAATGTCCCTATAAATATAGAAATACACACACACACACACACACACACACACAGTGTCGCTCAGTGCTCCTACTTGAAGGATGCAAGCGGATGATGTCCTTCAGAGTGAAGTCCCGTGACTGGATGCATTTTAACCAATCAGCAATAGTTGTCATTAATAAGACATAAACCACTGGCCAGGACTTCATTATCACGTCCACTTGTATATTTTCCCAGTTGAAAACTGTGGGAGAAAACAACAAATATTTTCGCATTATTATTCAACAGTAAGAAATAAAAGAAACTGTTAAAATTTTGTTCTAAAATGCTCTATGTTAATTTTTATTTATTTATTTACTATGGATGAAATACTTATTTAACAAGAAAGATTAGAAAAGTTTCAAAAGTATCCTAAAATAAAGCCCTTAAAAGTGAATTACTGTGTAGAAAATGTGTTTGATCAGGTCACAGTTTAGTTTGTATGGACAGGAAATGTAGGAAAATTGAGGGGGAAAAGTCCCAATTGAAATAAATATTCATCATGAGATTAAGAAAATAACAATTTTGAGATAAAAAGTTATAAATATGTAATAAGAAATGCATAATTATGAGATAAAATTTATCAAAAAAGTCATAATTATGATCTATAAAGTCACAATTTTGCTCTGAATTTTAATATTCTGTGTAGTTTGAAAAAGTAACAAGAATATTCTGAGAATGTAAGGAGTATAACGTACAGATATTTATGTAAAAATGTAGAGTAAAAGTAAAAAAGTTTCCAGAAAAATAAATACTCAAAGTACAGAAACCTAAATAATCTACTTAAGTACAGTAATGAAGTACTTTTACTAAATGACTTTCCACCAAAAAAGGATAATTTTGCGAATAATGTGAATGACGTTTAGTGTTTTAAGAGAAGTGACATTTTACTAATATTCATCCTGTCATTAAATGTTTTATATATTTATAGATCCACTGTGATCTGTAAGTTATAATATATAATATAATGATAAACTGAAGCATAATATTGTAAAAATTACACTTATATTTTATTTTTTTCTCACGTTATTCACACTCATTTAAGCGAGGTTGTAGTAATACACATTTTCATGATGTAATTTTTTAAAAAAAATTCACTCTCAAACATATAAAAGAGTTTATAGTTGACATTATTTATATATTATTATGTTATTATTTTACTGGTTCAGGTCAAATATGTATTTGAATGTGACCCCTGCTCTAAAGAGTTAAATGACAAACTTATTGATGACTAAAGCTGCACAAAAAATAGTCTAGAAATGTGATCAGCTGTTTGTGCTGTGCATGCTGTGAGGTTTCTTCATTATTTAGAAGTCATAACGACCCCTGCCAGGGTATTATGTATGTCTGATTTTTAACCGTCAGCCTCTAGTGCATAATTCAATGCACAATCTGATCTGATCAAGTGTCATTTTTATTTATTTCCCCCACTTTTGATAAACTGTCACAGCTCAGGATGATAATAAGCTTAACTTATTTACAGTTTTTTTTTTAATAAATTGTCATCGAGAACGTGTATAAAACATCAATATACAGCTAAATAACCTTACGCACTTGTTTTCATAATGTGCTTTTGCCGTTTTGTCAGATTTCAGTTTGTGTAGCAATAACAGATCCTCTTCTTAGATTCAATAAGATGTCAGTCAATGAATTAAACACCAGATGACCTGGTTTTCCCTCTGAACAGAGATCAGTAGATCTGTGTGAGCGCTCAGTTCAGATGCCTCAGATTTTTTTTTTTTTTTTTTTTTTATTATATGCTGTATCCTCAGGCGTTACGAGGCCAGTACGGTTGTAAATGCTTGTTTTCTTTGCATTATTCATGCCCCAGTAAAATAGATCCATGTCTCTGCCAGAAATCCCATACACTCAATTATAAAGTTTAATTTAAGGGGTTAAATTAAACCTGCATTAGGAATCAGATTCAGTTTTAAGTCATTTATTTTTATTTTTTTACACAACATACATTATTTGAAAGGATTCAATGAGTCTTCCAGTCCATTGGTCCTGCATTTATTAAGCTCTTCAGACCACTACTTTTACTGTATAGCTCCTAACAAAATGTTGAAAGGAGAATCTCCAGATAAGCTCTCTAACCTCAGCTGCCTGGAGGAAAAACCAGACTAGAAGAAGGAGCAGAAGTGCAGGGATTAGATACAAAGGCTCCCTGTTTCAGCTGGAGAGGGATGGAGAGGGTTTATTTGACTCCAAGTTCAATCAGCATCAAACAATTCCTTCGGGTCCAAGTTAAAGAACTTCACAGGGCTAATTGAATCTGAAGAGTATGAGGCTTAAATGTTGCCATCACCCCTGACAACAGCGCTGAAAAATGTGGATGAACTGAGAAACGTCTTCATCAGAAATAGATGTTTCAGATTCCCCTTCCACTAGTGTACATTTAAGCAGCCATAGTGGGAACTATTTAGTTATCTATATCCACTGTGGGGAGTCATGGCTTGGGCTTTTGGATAAGCTGTTTATCCAGTTTGATTCCCTGAAACAGGAGAAAAGTTGTTTCCTGATGTGCCATTGAGCAAGGCACTTGACTAAATCTGTCTGACAGAGCACTGTTAATCTACAGTGGGCTCATTTCTTCTTCAACAAATGCATTTTTATAAAGAGCAACTCAAAATACAGCTTGATTTCAATCAGAGTTGAGGTAATTTATCCGCATCAGATAAAACATGGATCGATGTTGAAGCTTTTTCACCCAAACGTACGTTTAAAAAGCCAGTGTGTCTGATCTATATACTCTAGATCTGTAGAAGACAGGTGTAAAAAATGTCTGCGTTGAGATAGACAGTTTCTCAGTTTGTTTGTTTTTTTTGAGGACTGAACCTGACCAGAACTGTTCAGGAATATTCTCATAGTGCATATATTTATAAAATATGTGTAAATCAATAGGTGAAAACTAACTACTACAGTGGTTTGGAAAGTAAACTACCCAGTAAAATAGAGTAAATGAGTAAAATTAAGTCCAAAATGTTAGTTGGTTTGGCTGTAGTTCCCAATATACAGACAGGTAAACATTTAAAATGGGAAAAATGGGTTTTACTCTAAACAAATACGTGTACCCGAGCTACCAGATCTACATTTAAATACAGTCACTTTACAGGTTCTTTATGCTGGAAGAGTTATGCATTTTACTGTATGAATATATCACAAGCACGTTTGTCATGTGTTTTCCGATTCATTAAAACTATGTAATCTCAGAGGTACATTATAAAATATACATACATTATAAAAAAAAAACTTGTCGATCAATATAAATATTTTTACACATAAAATATAAATCTATATTTGTTTTTTTTTTTTTTTGGTTATTTGCACATTCAGTTAATTTCTCTTAAGTTAATACTGAATGCCACGATCTAGAATATTTCACATTTCTTTTTTTTTTTTTTTATTTCTTTTTTTACTTTGGTATCCCTTAAAGTGATGCGTATTAGCATTAGTTTAAAAATGTAAATGTTTTATTTATCTTCAAAGTGCGTCAAACTAAATGACAACTGACCTGTTTGAAATCCTCCTTAAACGCTGATTTTTGGCTGAAATAAGGATCCAAAGTAGAGTCTGGTGAATGCGCTGTCCCTGCTGCTCCCAAGAGGTTGAGGTTTACCCACAATGCTTTGCGTTGTAGTCCACTTCCTGCATTTGATTAGCGAAGTGGATTTTCCAAAAACAAAAAATAACCTTGATTAAACAAGGCTACTGTCAGTTTACTAATGATTGGAACCTTTTATTTATTTATTTATTTGTAAATGTCAGCGGACATTTTAGTTGAAAACACATCGAAATATAAAACGATATATTACATAGTGTCTCAATTTTTTTTTACTGTAGCCCAATTAAGCTAGTTAATTCATTAATTAATTTTTTTCAAGTGTTCACAGAATACGTCCAAGTAGAAAAAAAATCCAAAATTCACATTTACACTCAAAAACAATTAAAACGAAAAGTGTCCAAATCTGTGTAGTGTTAAATATGTATTGCAGGGGATGCAATTTATCTGAGTTAATTTTAAAATCACTTTGTTTCTTCTTCTTTCAGTGACCATGAAGTGTTCTTATAAGGTTATTGGAGACAGAAAATGTGAAAACACATCAGCACCAACCATCTAAAACAGGGATGTCAAATTAATTTTAGTTTAGGGGCCACATTCAGCCTAATATGTAGTATAGAATGGAAAAATAATATAATAGGATAAGAACAAGAGAAAAAATATCTTAATTCCAAAGTGTTTTCCATGTTTTTGAGTGAAAAAAGTAAAATTCTGTAATGAAAAAGTTTACCTCTGTGAACTGTCCTTAAGTATAATATAAACAAATGGGAACAATCAGAAAATTCTTGGGAAAAATTAAGTGGAATTTACCAATATTACACCTTTAGTTTATCATTTATGGACATGTATTACAACTTACAGATGACAGTGGATATACAAATACACAAAAAATGTAGTAACAGGTAGAATATTGTTAAAATTCCACTGAAAGACATTTCAAATTGTTCATATTTGTTCAGTTTATTCAGAGTCTTTGTAAAAGGCCAGTCTGTAAATGTAAACTTTTTTGTGTAATGTTACTTTCTTTTTTTTTTTTTTTTTTTTTTACATTAAAGCATTTAAAACATTTGCTGTTGTCATTATTTATAAAGGATTTGTTTTACTGGTCTGACCACTTAGATTAAATTGACCTAAAATTATTTAAAAATCCTGGTTAATATCTTCAGTATAATTTTTGCATTTCACAAAATCATGCAAAAGGCCAGACTGGACCCTTTGGTGAGTTGGTTTTGGCCCCTGTGATTAAAAGATCCATATTTTTAATAGGGAAAATAAGACATTATTTTTGACTCAGAATAGATGAGATTGGAAGAATTTGTGAGACCGTCATAAACAAAAACAGTATTGAACAAGTCAGATCTGATAAAAATCTGTATCCTAAATGTTCGTAAATTCCCACCAGGAGGCACCACTGTGCTGCTAAACAGAACAAATAAACTCAGGCATTTACTCAATCTGATATAAAAGGCTTAAGGCTGTGTTAGGATTATTTAGTATATTTTCAATTACATTTTTACTGTGTACAGTACTTATTTTTATGCACATTGTTAATGCCTATGTGTGTATTATCTTTTCTATGTGTACTGTCTATGTTGTGTAACACTTAAACCCAAAACAAATGAACTGTTACACTGGCATACAGACAAAGAAGTATCTGTCAAACTGTCTTAAGACATTGTTGGTTTCTTCAAATGCTCTAAAAATACTTTAAAACCCACATATGAGCATTGATGGGAGCTCTCCAGATATGGATCACCAATCTATTGCAGCTCCACGGCTCATCCTGAGGAGAACATCCTGAACACCATCCCGTCTGAGAAGACTTGGCCCATCCAGTGTTACCATCTAGCACAGACCTGGGGAAAATAAAGGCCGGGTGCCACATATGGCCCAATAGCTGGCCCTGACTGGCCCACATGAGGTCACTGGCAAATTAAACGTCAATGCAAATATATAACATACAGTTTTTATTTTGAAGAATCTGCTAAATTAATGTTTTTTCCACACTCAGCATCAGGCTTATGTACCAAATTGATTTGTTGCTCAGTTTCAGCCCATTCATGTCAGCTAAAACAAAAAAATGAAAGAAACGTTGATTAAGAATGCAGAAATTTTAACAAAATATGGACTTCTAAGTATTTCTTTATTTAAGTTAGAAAAGGAACTGAGATACACAAACAAATCTGCAGTAAGTTTTTTAATGTAAAGTTAATATGGAGCTGGTTTTATACACGTTCACAAATATTTTTGAGAATATTCATTAAATAGTTGTATTCTGGGCTCTACATTTTCATTGTATTGTTTCATTTACAGTTTTTTAATGAAATATTGAACACAGCTATGGTTGAATTGATCCGGCCCTAAATAACTATCAACATTTCTCATGTGGCCCCCATAGTAAAATGAATTGCCCACCCATGATCGAACATTTGTCGTGACGAACAAACACCAGTAGATGGCAGCACTTTACTGAAGTAAGACCTGGTCATAGTAACAGAAGAAGAAGACGTCACTCTGCGCAGGCGCAATTTCTGGCCCAAATAACAACAAGCCGCAAGTACAGGAGCTTCAAGCTAACCGTGAAAAGTTTAAGAATCCCTGAAAGAGGTTGCTTATAGTTTATCCTGCAGTTACGGGTGGTTTTATGCTAATAATGTAGGTATGTTAAAACAAACAGAACAACTACAGTTAGTCACATGTTCTCCAAACAGTGGGTCACTGAGTGGTCAAAAGCTAAAGTGGCTAAAGCTAAGCTCCACAGATAAATACATACAGCTAGCTGCTCTGATATTAATTACAACTTGTGTCTTACACACGGTATCAGATAATGGCCACATTTGCACAATAAATGATGGTAACAGAGCACTCAGCTAGCAGCCTTTGAGTTCTTAATTTTGCTAAGCTGTGGGTATCTCAGTGTAATGTAATGTCTGTTGTGCATAATATCTTTATGGCCACATACATGTTCTCTGCAGGATGTTAACATTGTGATGTTATTTATCCCACTTGTAGTTTTGTTGACTCAGTGGATGAGATGATGAAGGAACATCAATCAGAACTGATGACATCTGTGTTGATGCTTCTGGGTGAGATATGTTATTTTTATTCCATTCTGCTTTGTGTGGAATATGGGTCTTATTGTTTAGAGGATAACATAGAGTTTGATCTTTATCGTTCCTTTCATAGAATAGATGGAACATATGTGATGTATTTTATTGTCTTTGTGGGATGTTAAAAGTAATGTCAGTCATTCTTCTGTCACACTTATAGATTTCCTGCTTGGGTGGATGAAATCCTGGAATTGGAGGAGCATCCTACAGACCTCCTGAAGCAACTGAGTGAGATATTTGATTTTTATTTTGGAAAAGCTTTTTTTAGGTCAATGAATACTCCACCGTGTGATAGATTTGATCTGTTGAATGGTGTTTTTGTTTGAGTATTGACTTTCAGGGAGTTGTGGAATTTTAGAGAATTAGATTGAGGTGTTTTAAAAAGGTTTTTAGAACTTTGAGATTTTCTAGAATCTGCTTGTATGTGTGTTAATGTCTCAGATAGCTGCTGTACATTTGTGCAGTCAAACACCATGGTGATTATTGTGCTTGACTACACAGATTTTTAACGTGGTTTGAATTGTGTTTGTCATTTTGCAGACTGTGGCTGTGTTAATGTTTCAGAGATAGACATTGTGTAAAAGCTGAGTGTGAATTTGAAATGTTAAATGTTAGTTAAATGGATGAGATGTAATTGTGGTCATGTTATTGTCAGTTTTTCTGTGGGGTCTGTGCTCCTCTGCAGCTGTGTGAAAAGGTGTCAGACAGGAGTTGTTAGTGCCTCTGTACTTGTAGCTCAGCGGTATAGTCCTCTGCCCTTGTGTGTCTGCCTGTCATGGGCAGATTGTGGGTTCAAGACCCGTTGGTGCTGCGTATGGAGTGTGGTTGGTGAGGGAGGGGCGGAGGGGGCCGTGACCCCTCCCAGTTTCTGTGTATGTACCAGGCAGGGGTTATGCATCAGGACACGTAGAGCAGCTGATGTTTTACAGTAATGCTGAGTGTTTTATATGGATGTCTTTTTTAAAACAGACTATGATATGTAGATCGGATTGATATTGTTTGTGGTTTCAGCTGATTTTTTACATTTGTATTTGTAATGTTATGGGCTCTTAGAAAAACTCCACTACTTAATGCTGCTGCTTTGTTTCCTGTCTTACATTATTGAATCAGTTTTTCCAACAATGTAAGAGAGGAAACAAAGGAGCAGCATTAACTTCAAGAAGTAGTGGAGTTGTGTAAAGAGCCCATTGCTGTGTTTGTACTTTTATTGAATGTCATGTTTTAACTTTTGTTTGTCTTTCAGGTTTGGATGTCTGTGGCTGGACTTTGACTCAAGTTATGTTATTTTTTGGCCACAAGGGGCAAAAAAATAACATAATTTGGGTCTGAAGGGGGGGTGCAGAGGTGTTTTTTTATTTTTTTCAGCTGTTCTGTCTTTTTTATGCAAAAATTTGGTAAGACCCCCTGGTTTTCATGGGCCAGTTGAGTATGAGGCCCTGTTTCTCTCACGCACGTATTTGTCAAGTCCTGGATTCGAACCACCGGCCAGCCCCACAGTAGTCAGTTCTCTTTGCACCACCGACCTTCTGACTGCGCTATCTGTGAGCTACTACTGATGGTTTCGGAACTTGTTTTTATTGTGTTTGGTGTTTTTTGTTTAAATGTTAAAAGTAGTCATCTCCTCTAGGTCTTGAACTCACCATTTCTAGGTTAATAGAACAATTATTGAACTAGTTCTTAAGCACTGAGCTATCTGTCAGTTGACAATGATATGATGGAATTTATATTCATTATTAGGAGTTTTTGGGAGAATCTGAAAACACAAAAGAATCTATGTGGGTTTTGAACAGCCAACCTGCAGGTTGAAGATACATTTCACATTAGTTTTAAACCACTGAACTATCTGTCAGTTGATAATCGTGGATTGTGTTTTTTGTGTCTTGTTTGGAGAATGAACCCACAGAAAAGTAGAAGTAATGTCAGTGAATATACAACAGTCCAGTCTTCTGGTGAGATTTGATCTCACAACCTTGGAATCTATAATGAGACCATTTGTCCCGTGCTTAGACCACTGAGCCAAAGACCAGACATGGGTTAAAGCCTCAATTTTGAAGTAGAAGAAATGTATACACCTGAAACCATGAAATAAAATTTCTGAAAATCAAACCTTGGTGTGGGATTTGAACTCATAATCTCAAAACATGTGGATGATTACTGACCTTTCCTCTAACCACTACACTATAGAGAAACTGATGTTGTTTTTTTTTTTATGGGGTATATAAGCCAGGGTTCTGAAACATTAAGCCCAAATCCACAATTTCTGTTCCCAGTTGGTCTGGAAGAACCTTAGAAACCTACTGGTATGAGTGAATTTGAGGAAAATGTAAACAACTATGAAGGTGGAAAAGTTATATATAAGTGACCCTTGTCTTACACCCCCCCCCCAAAAAAAGCACAGCAATTTGCACCTGTAGCTCCTTGAATGAGGGCGGGGCCACAAAGGTGGGAGTGGTCATGTCAGTGTAACAGGGGCGGAGCCCCAAAGGGGGAGTGGTCAGGTCAGTGTAACAGGGGCGGGGCTCCAGTGTTGGTGGGAACAGCTGGTCCAGGCTGGGAATCTGAATCCAACAAACCTGGAGCCCCGCCCCTGTTACACTGACCTGACCACTCCCCCTTTGGGGCTCCGCCCCTGTTACAATGCACCTGACCACACCCCCTTTGGGGCCCCTCCCTCATTCAAGGAGCTTTGCTTTGTGTTTTGTGTGTGTGTGTGTGTGTGTGGGGGGGGGGGGGGGGTGTAAGACAAGGTATATATAACTTTTCCACCTTCATAGTTGTTTCCATTCTACTCAAATTCAAACAGAACTCATGCTTTAGGGCTGAATGTTTGAGAACCCTGTCTTATATACCCCTTAAAAAAAACCAAAACCATCAGTTTCTCTGTAGTGTAGTGGTTAGAGGAAAGGTCAAATAGTATCCACATGTTTTGAGATTGTCAGTTCAAATCCCACCAAGGTTCCTTTTTTTTATTTCATGGTTTCAGGTGTATACATTTGTTCTACTTAAATATTGACACACCAACCCTTGTCTAGTCTTTGGCTCAGTGGTCTACACATAGGACAAAAGGACTCGTTATAGATTCCAAGGTTGTCAGATCAAATCCCACGCAACAATTGGGACTGTTGGATATCCACTGACAGTGCTTCTCCTTTTCTGTGGGTTCAGCTCCAAATAAGACTCAATTATTACAACATATAAATATTGTATGACAGATAGTTCAGGGGTTTAAAACTAGCATCAAAAGTATCGTAAAGCTGCAGGTCGTCTGTTTAAAACCCACCGGCAGCACAAACCCTTTTCTGTTTTCAGGTACCCCCCCCAAAAAAACCTCTCACAACAAATACAAAATCCATCATGTCACTGTCAGCTGACAGATAGCTCATTGCTTAAGAACTGGTTCAAAGATTCTTCTCTCAATCTAGTAATGGTGAGTTCAAGACTTAGAGGAGGTGACTACTTTTCACATTTAAACAAAAAACACCAAACACAATAAATACAAGTTCCGAAAACATCAGTAGTAGCTCACAGATAGCGCAGTCAGAAGGTCGGTGGTGCAAAGAGAACTGACTACTGTGGGGCTGGCCGGTGGTTCGAATCCAGGACTTGACAAATACGGGTGTGAGAGAAACAGGGCCTCATACTCAACTGGCCCATGAAAACCAGGGGGTCTTACCAAATGTTTGTATAAAAAAGACAGAACAGCTGGAAAAAATAAAAAAACACCTCTGCACCCCCCCCTTCAGACCCAAATTATGTTATTTTTTGCGCCTAGTGGACAAGAAATAACATAACTTGAGTCAAAGCTGAGCACAGACATCCAAACCTGAAAGACAAACAAAAGTGAAAACATGACATTCAATAAAAATACAAACACAGCAATGGGCTCTTTAAACACCTCCACTACTTCCTCAAGTTAATGCTGCTCCTTTCTTTCCTGTCTGACTTTATTGGACAAACTCATTCATCCAGGTGTGTGTGACCATTGGAACTACTCACACACACTTGGATTCATCAGTTTGTCACTTAATGTTACACAGGAAACAAAGGTACAGCATTAACTTCACCAACTAGTGGAGTCTTTCAAAGAGGCCATAACATTACAAATACAAATGGAAAACATCTGCAAAACACAAACAATATCAATCCAATCAAAACTATAGATCGTCTGTTTTAAAGAAGACATTCATATAAAAAATCAAGTGTTCTACGTGTACAGTTGCATAACCCCTGCCTGGTACATGTACAGAAACTGGGAGGGGTCACGGCCCCCTCCGTCCCTCCCTCACCAACCACACTCCATACGCAGCACCAACGGGTCTTGAACCCACAATCTGCCCATGACAGGCAGACACACAAGGGCAGAGGACCAAACCGCTGAGCTACAAGTACAGAGGCACTGACAACTCCTGTCTGACACCTTTTCACACAGCTGCACAGGCGCACACACCCCACAACAAAACTGACAATAACATGACCACAATTACATCTCATCCATTTAACAAACATTTAACATTTCAAATTCACACTCAGCTTTTACATAATGTCTATCTCTGAGACACACAGGAAGATTCTAGAAAATCTCAAAAGTTCTAAAAACCTTTTCAAAACAGCTGAATCCTCAAGTCAGTACTCCAACAAAAACACCATTCAACAGATCAAATCCATCACATAGTGGAGTATTCATTGAGCTTAAAAAAGCTGTTCAATAATAAAAAACAAATATCTCACTCAGCTGCTTCAGCAGGTCTGTAGGATGTTCCTCCAATTCCACGATCTCATCCACCCAGGCAGGAAATCTACAAGTGTGACAAAAGAATGACTGACATTACTTTAACATCCTACAAAGAAAATCAAATAAATCACATAGATAAAGACCATCTATTCTATGAAAGCAACAATAAAGATGGAAAAAATCAAACTCTATGTGAATGTTTCTTTAAATGATTTATCCTCTAAACAATAAGACCCACATTCCACACAAAGCAAAATGGAATAAAGAGAACATATCTCACCCAGCAGCATCAACACACATGTCATCAGTTCTGTATGATGTTCCTTCATCATCTCATCCACTGAGGCAACAAAACTGCAAATGGGATAAATAACATCACACTGTTAACATCCTCCAGAGAACATGAAAGTGGCCATAAAGATGATATTTTGCACAACAGACAAATGTAATGAACATATACCATTGAATATGACAGTCCATACTGACAGTGGAAGGGTCATTCCTTTAACAGTCTGTGTGATGTTCAGGTCACTGTGGCTCATCTTCATCACTGTCTGTATAGTGCTACATTCACTGACTACACCTGGATGGAAACATATACATTAAATGAGACAGGAAGGGTTACTTACACTAGAGGTGATAGAAAATATATTTAAACAACACAATACTCTTCTTTATTTCATTCAATATTACTAATATTTAGTTGTAAATAGACATTTTGGGTCAGGCTTGTGTGGACATTCAGCAAATACATAAATTACAATTCATATCAGAGCCAAACAATAGAATGTGCACACAGGTGACACAGTGCAGCTAGCTGTATGTATTTATCTGTGGAGCTTAGCTTTAGCCACCTTAGCTTCTCGCCACTCGGTGACCCACTGTTTGGAGAACATGTAGATTTGGAGAAAAAATTGTAGTAGTTCTCTTTTAACACTCCTTCATTATTAGCATAAAACCGCCCATAACTGCAGGATAAAACCTAAACTACCTCTTTTTTAGAAGTGCTTACACTTCTCACAGTTAGCTTGAAGCTCTTGTACTTTCGGTTGTTTTTGTTTTGGGGTCAGAAATTGCACATGCGCAGAGTGAAGTCTTCTTCTCGCATTAGCTTGACGAGATCTGACTTTGTCATCGTGCTGCCATCTGCTGGTTTTTGTAAGTCATGACTAATGTTCATTTGTTTCACACGAAGTTCTATCAACGATGTACTTTACACATAAACATAATCTTCACTTCAAAATAATTATAATAAAAAAATAAAGACATTTAATTTGCGAAGACATACAAATTAAAAAATAAAAAATAAAGAACTAAGTTAAAACAACTTATTTTTTCTTTATTTTAATTTTAAATTCAATGAAGAAGCGTTTATTGATACAGATCAGGTTTTGAATTGATTTGTGTTATTTTGTTATTTTTTAACTGAATTTCACCTCATTCTGTGTCATATTTTCAGGTCACATTTAAATCCATTAAATGAGAAAACGGGGGTTTTACTGCCCTCTAGTGGACAGTGGTCACTATTACAACACAATAAATAAAAAATAATTAAATTGAAAAAACTATGCTTTATATATATATATATATATTTATTTTTTTTCAATAATAAAGCCATTTCATTTCCTTAGCTAAATTGCACATACTGGCACCTAATGGGGTGCGGCTTTAATGTCTTCTTTCACACCCACAGTCCCCCCTTTAACGTTCTCAGGCTGTCCTCTCTTATGTCCCCTTTCCTTTATATAAGCAGTGTTTCGGGAGATAATGTTCTCAGTCTGTCAAGCAGAGGAGAGCTCATGAAAGTCAAACAATAACGTTTATATATTTTGGAAGTCAGTGCACATATAAGACACCCCTTCTAGTTTGGACTAAATTTAAAACTTTTAAGTGTGCCTTATTTCTTCAAATTAATTTTTATTTATCTTGTTGTAATAGTGACCAGTGTCCAGCAGAGGGCAGTGAAATTTTCTCATTTAGTGGATTTAAATGTGTGATCTGAAAATATTAGTTCATATTTGACACAGAATGAGATAAAATTCAGTTAAAAATGAATAAAATAACACAAATTTAGGCAAAATCCAAAAAGTTGTTTTTACTTTTGTCTTTATTATTTATTTATTTATTAATTAACATTTATTACGTCGTTGTCTCCCACTTGTCCAGGTCCAGGTCATGGGGGCAACATCCCCAACAAAGAAGCCCAGACTTCCCTCACCCCAGCTCCCTCCCTCCTCCAGGGGATTCCCGACGCGTTCCCAGACCAGCCCACAGATATAATACCTCCACCGTGTCCTGGGTCGGCCCTGGGAGGAGACCACAGGGCCACAATTTATTTACATATTGTGTCATTTTATTATTTAAAAATATATTTTAAGGAAGATTTTGCTTATTTGTGAAGTGCAAAAATATACATAAAGCATAATTTCTTCAACTTAATTATTTTTATTTATTGTGTTGTAATAGTGACCAGTGTCCAGTAGAGGGCAATAAAACTCATGTTTTCTCATTTTGTAGATTAAAATGTGTGACCTGAAAATATTAATTTATATTTGACACAGAATGAGATGAAATTCAGTTAAAATGAGCAAAATAACACACATGTAAACAAAAAACTGACTTTAATCTGTTTCAATACATGTTTTTTCATTAAATTCCAAATTAATATAAAGAGAAATTAAGTTATTTTACTTTGTTCTTTTTTTATTTATTAATTAGTGTTTATTTCTTTGCTAATTTATTATTATTTTTAAGTGAAGATTATGTTTATTTGTAAAGTGCATCGTTGAGAGTATTTTGTGTGAAACAAATGAACATTAGTCATGACTAGCAAAAACCAGTAGATGGCAGCACTATGCCAAAATAAGATCTCGTCAAGATAACGCGAGAGGAATACTTCACTCTGCGCAGGCGCAGTTAGTGGCCCAAACAACAACAACCGACAGTACAAGAGCTTCAAGCTAACTGTGAAAAGTTTAAGCATTTCTGAAAAAGGTAGTTTGTGTTTTATCCTGCAGTTATGTGTGGTTTTATGCTAATAATGAAAGCGTGTTAAAACACAACAACTACAATTAGTTAGATGTTCTCCAAACAGTTTAGCAAAAGCTAAGCTCCACAGATAAATACATACAGCTAGCTGCACTGTCAGCTGTGTTCAAATTATATTGTTTGGCTCTGATAGGAATTATCATGTGTGTATTGCACACAGTTTCAGGTAATCGCCACATTTTCACAGTAAATGATGCTAATAAAGGACTCAGCTAACAACCTTTTGATCATTGAGTTAATTTTAAATCAAAGCCTTTTGGCTTTCCTCTCGGTCTTACTAGTCAAATTGATAAGCTGTGGGCATCTCAGAGCACTCAGCTAGCAGCCTTTGAGTTCTTAATTTTGCTAAGATTTGGGCATCTCAGTGTTAAATAATGTCTGTTGTGCATAATATCATCTTTATTGCCACGTTCATGTTGTCTGCAGGATGTTAACAGTGTGATGTTATTTATCCCACTTGTAGTTTTGTTGCCTCAGTGGATGAGATGATGAAAGAACATCATACAGAACTGATGACATCTGTGTGTTGATGCTGCTGGGTGAGATGTGTTCTTTTTATTCCATTCTGCTTTGTGTGGAATGTAGGTCCTATTGTTTTGGGGATAAATCATCAGAGTTTGATCTTTATTGTTCCTTTCATAGAATATATGGCCTTTATCTATGTGATCTATTTTATTGTCTTTGTAGGATGTTAAAGTAATGTCAGTCATTGTTTTGTCACACTTGTAGATTTCCTGCTTGGGTGGATGAAATCCTGGAATTGGAGGAGCATCCTACAGACCTCCTGAAGCAGCTGAGTGAGATATTTGATTTTATTTTGGAAAAGCTTTTTTGAGGTCAATGAATACTCCACTGTGTGATGGATTTGATCTGTTGAATGGTGTTTATGTTTGAGTATTGACTTTCAGGGAGTTGTGGAATTTTAGAGAATTAGATTCAGGTGTTTTGAAAAGGTTTTTAGGTCTTTGATATTTTCTAGAATATGCTTGTGTGTCTCAGATAGCTGTTGTACATTTGTGCAGTCAAGCACAATGGTGATTATTCCCAGATTTATAGAGATTTTTCAACTTTAATGTCGTTTGAACTGTGTTTGTCATTTTGCAGACTGGCTGTGTGTGTTAATGTTTCAGAGATAGACATTGTGTAAAAGCTGAGTGTGAATTTGAAATGTGAAATGTTAGTTAAATGGATGAGATGTAATTGTGGTCAGTTTTCTGTGGGATCTGTGCTCCTCTGCAGCTGTGTGAAAAGGTGTCAGACAGGAGTTGTCAGTGCCTCTGTACTTGTAGCTCAACGGTTTGGTCCTCTGCCCTTGTGTGTCTGCCTGTCATGGGCAGATTGTGGGTTCAAGAACCCGTTGGTGCTGCGTATGGAGTGTGGTTGGTGAGGGAGGGACGGAGGGGGCCGTGACCCCTCCCAGTTTCTGCACATGTACCAGGCAGGGGTTATGCATCTGGACACATAGAGCAGCTGATGTTTTACAGTAATGCTGAGTGTTTTATATGAATGTCTTCTTTAAAACAGACGATCTATAGATTTGATTGGATTGATATTATTTGTGTTTTTTGCATTTGTATTTGTAATGTTATGGGCTCTTTGAACAACTCCATGAGCTGCTCCTTTGTTTCCTGTGTGACAAACTGATGAATCCAAGTGTGTGTGAGTAGTTCCAATGGTCACACACAACTGGATGAATGAGTTTGTCCAATAATGTCAGACAGGAAAGAAAGGAGCAGCATTAATGTGAGGAAGTAGTGGAGGTGTTGAAAGAGTCGTACTTTTATTTTATTTCATGTTTTCACTTTTGTTTCTTTCAGGTTTGGATGTCTGTGCTCAGCTTTGACTCAAGTTATGTTATTTCTTGTCCACCAGGGGCAAAAAATAACATAATTTGGGTCTGAAGGGGGGGGTGCAGAGGTGTTTTTTTATTTTTTCCAGCTGTTCTGTCTTTTTTATACAAACATTTGGTAAGACCCCCCTGGTTTTCATGGGCCAGTTGAGTATGAGGCCCTGTTTCTCTCACGCACGTATTTGTCAAGTCCAGGATTCGAACCACCGGCCCAGCCCCACAGTAGTCAGTTCTTTCTGCACCCACCGACCTTCTGACTGCGCTATCTGTGAGCTACTACTGATGTTTTCGGAACTTGCATTTATTGTGTTTGGTGTTTTTTGTTTAAATGTGAAAAGTAGTCATCTCCTCTAAGTCTTGAACTTACCATTTCAATGTTGACAGAACAATGTTTGAAGTAGCTCTTAAGCACTGAGCTATCTGTCAGCTGCAGACAATGTTTTCAGAACTTCCATTTATTGTGTTTTTTTGGGTGTGTTTTTTTTTTATGTGAGAAATATGCAGCACTTCTGAGTCTTGAACTCACCATTTCTAGATTGAGAAAACAGTCTTTGAACCAGTTCGTTGAGCACTGAGCTATCTGTCAGCTTGTCATATGTATGATGGAATTTGTATTTATTGTGAGAGTTTTTTGGGGGGGGTACCTGAAAACAGAACAGACGACCTGTAGCTTTTGATGCTAGTTTTTAAACCCCTGAACTATCTGTCATACAATATTTGTATGTTGTAATTATTGAGTCTTTTTTGGAGCTGAACCCACAGAAAAGAAGAAGCACTGTCAGTGGATATCCAACAGTCCCACTTGTTGCGTGGGATTTGATCTGACAACCTTGGAATCTATGAAGAGTCCTTTTGTCCTAGGTGTAGACCACTGAGCCAAAGACTAGACAAGGGTTGGCGTGTCAATATTTAAGTAGAACAAATGCATACACCTGAAACCATGAAATAAAAAAAAGAACCTTGGTGGGATTTGAACTGACAATCTCAAAACATGTGGATACTATTTGACCTTTTCTCTAACCACTACACTACAGAGAAATTGATGATTTTGCTTTTTTTTTAAGGAGATATATAAGACAGGTTTCTCAAACATTCAGCCCCTAAAGCATAAGTTCTGTTTGAATTTGAGTAGAATGGAAACAACTATGAAGGTGGAAAAGTTATATATATACCTTGTCTTACCCCCCCCCCCCCCCCCCCCCCCCCCCCCCCCCCCCCAAAAAAAAAACCACCCACACACACACACACACAGCAATTTGCACCTGTAGCTCCTTGAATGAGGGCGGGCATTGTAACAGGGGCGGGGCACCAAAGGGGGAGTGGACAGGAAAGTGTAACAGGGGCGGGGGCTCCAGGTTTCTTGATTTCAGATTCCCAGCCTGGACCAGCTCGTTCCCACCAACACTGGAGCCCCGCCCCCTGTTACACTGACCTGACCACTCCCCCTTTGGTGTCCCGCCCCTGTTACACTGACCTGACCACTCCCCCTTTGGGGCCCTGCCCTCATTCAAGGAGGTGGGGGTTTTTTTTGGGGGGGGTTAAGACAAGGGTCACTTCTATATAACTTTTCCACCTTCACAGTTGTTTCCATTTTCCTCAAATTCATTCATACCAGTAGGTTTCTAAGGTTCTTCCAGACCAACTGGGAACAGAAATTATGGTTTTGGGTTGAATGTTTGAGAACCCTGAAAACCCTAAAAAAAAAAAAAGAAAAACATCAGTTTCTCTATAGTGTAGTGGTTAGAGAAAAGGTCAGTAGTCATCCACCTGTTTTGAGATTATGAGTTCAAATCCCACACCAAGCTTTGATTTTCAGAAATTTTATTTCATGGTTTCAGGTGTATACATTTCTTCTACTTCAAAATTCTGGCTTTAAGCCATGTCTGGCTCAGTGGTCTAAGCACGGGACAAATGGACTCATTATAGATTCCAAGGTTGGGAGATCAAATCCCACCTGAAGAGTGGACTGTCACATATTCACTGACATGACTTATGCTTTTCTGTGGGTTCATTCTCCAAATAAGGCACAAAAAACACAAACCACAATTATCAACTGACAGATAGTTCAGTGGTTTAAAACTAATGTGAAACAATTCTTCAACCTGCAGGTTGGCTGTTCAAAACCCACATCGATTCTTTTCTGTTTTCAGGTTTCTCCCCATAAACCCCTCATAATCAATATAAATTCCAGCAGATCTTTACCAGCTGACAGATAGCTCAGTACTTAAGAACTAGTTCAATGATTGTTCTGTCAACCTAGAAATGGTGAGTTCAAGACCTAGAGGAGATGACTACTTTTAACATTTAAACAAAAAAACACCAAACACAATAAATACAAGTTCCAAAACCATCAGTAGTAGCTCACAGATAGCGCAGTCAGAAGGTCGGTGGTGCAAAGAAAACTGACTACTGTGGGGCTGGCCGGTGGTTCGAATCCAAGACTTGACAAATATGGGTGTGAGAGAAACAGGGCCTCATACTCAACTGGCCCGTGAAAACTAGGGGGTCTTACCAAATTTTTGTACAAAAAAGACAGAACAGCTGAAAAAATTTTTAAAACACCTCTGTACCCCCCCTTCAGACCCAAACTATGTTATTTTTTTGCCCCTTGTGGACAAGAAATAACATAACTTGAGTCACAGTCCAGCCACAGACATCCAAACCTGAAAAACAAACAAAAGTGAAAACATGACATTCAATAAAAGTACGACTTTTTCAACAACTCTACTACTTCCTCAAGTTAATGCTGCTCCTTTGTTTCCTGTCTGTCTGGCATTATTGAACAAACTGATGAATCCAGGTGTGTCTATTGTAACTACTCACACACACCTGGATTCATCAGTTTGTCCGTTAATTTAAGACAGGAAACAAAGGAGCAGCATTATCTTCAGAAAGTAGTAAAATTGTTCAAAGAGCCCATAACATTACAAATACAAAAAACATCTGCAAATGAACTGAAAATACAAACAATATCAATCCTATCAAATTTACACAGCTATATGAAACACTCAGCATTACTGTAAAACATCAGCTGCTCTATGGTGTCCTGATGCATAACCCCTGCCTGGTACATGCACAGAAACTGGGAGGGGTCACGGCCCCCTCCGTCCCTCCCTCACCAACCACACTCCATACGCAGCACCAACGGGTCTTGAACCCACAATCTGCCCATGACAGGCAGACACACAAGGGCAGAGGACCAAACCGTTGAGCTACAAGTACAGAGGCACTGACAACTCCTGTCTGACACCTTTTCACACAGCTGCAAGAGGAGCACACACCCCACAACAAAACTGACAATAACATGACCACAATTACATCTCATCCATTTTAAACAAACACTCAGCTTTTACACAATGGCTATCTCTGAGACATTAACACACACAAGCACATTCTGGAAAATGCCAAACTTCCAAAAACCCTTTCAAAACAGATGAATCCAAATCTCTAAAATTCGAAAACTCCTTGAAAGTCAATACTCAAACAAAAACACCATTCAACAGATCAAATCCATCACACAATGGAGTATTCATTGACCTCAAAAAAGCTTTTCAATAATAAAAATCAAATATCTCACTCAGGAGCTTCAGCAGATCTGTAGGATGCTCCTCCAATTCCAGGATTTCATCCACCCAGGCTGGAATCTACAAGTGTGACAAAAGAATGACTGACATTACTTTAACATCCTACAAAGAAGATCACATAGATAAAGACCATCTATTCGATGAAAGGAGCAATAAAGATTAAAACTCTATGTGAATGTTTCTTTTAAAATGATTTATCCCAAAAACAATAAGACCCACATTCCACACAAAGCAGAATGGAATAAAAAGAACATATCTCACCCAGCAGCATGAACACACAGATGTCAACAGTTCTGTATGATGTTCCTTCATCATCTCATCCACTGAGGCAACAAAACTACAAGTGGGATAAATAACATCACACTGTTAACATCCTGCAGAGAACATGAATGTGGCCATAAAGATTATATTTTGCACAACAGACAAATGTAATCTGTGATGCAAACAGTTTAGCCTTTTGACTAATCTACCTTTAAGGCCCAGAGAAGAACCAAAAGGCTGTTATTTAAACTTAACAACTCAAAGGGCAAGAGGCTGTTAGCTGAGTCTTCTATTAGCATTATTTACTGTGAAAATGTGGTCATTACCTAAGAGTGTGGGTGGGTGAAAGGGGGGGTCACAAGTGTTTCCTTCACTCAGGATCACTTCTAACGCCTGTTGAAGAATGAATGTTTGAGTTTATCACAGATACAAATTTTCCACAGTTCCAGTTATTAAAAAAATAGGATTAATGAATCAAAAACCATGCATATTTATAATTATAAACTATGCATTATTAGGCAAATGTGTGTGTGTCTTTTACAGAAATATTTCCAGCAACTTTGACCTTACACAATTGTCCATTGGCTACAGCCTTTTAGAAAAATGTACCCATGGCTAAACTACATAAAGACAGATTTATTGAAAATGACATTTCTAGATTTTTTTTAGGTTGTGCAAAACTAGTCTGTCTGTTACTAGTGTATAGGTAATTTGTGTAAAATTGTGTTATGTTCTTAGAAGTCAGGAGTTCAAAGCCCTAAGATGCCCCCCACAACACACACACACACACACACACACACAGTTTCAGGTCATGGCCACATTTATACAGTAGATTATGTTAATAAAAGACTCAGCCAGCAGCCTTGGCCTTTAAGTTATTGATAATAAATCACTCAGCCTTTTGGCTCTCCTCTGAGCTTTCTAGCAGGGGTAAAAAAAAATCCCTGTGCATTTTCATGTTAATGAACATATACCATTGAATATGACAGTCCATACTGACAGTGGAAGGGTTGTTCCTTTAACAGTCTGTGTGATGTTCAGGTCACTGTGGCTTATCTTCTTCACTGTCTGTATAGTGCTGCATTCACTAACTACACCTGAATGGAAACACATACACTAAATTAGACAGGAGGATTACTTAGACAAGAGGTAATTAGAAAATGAATTCAAACAACACAATAGCTTCTTTGTTTTATTCCACATTACTGATATTTTGTTTGTAAATACACATTTTGGGTCATGCCTGTGTGGACATTCAGCAAATACACAAATTACAGTTCATATCAGAGCCAAAGAATGGAATGTGCACACAGCTGGCACAGTGAAGCTAGCTGTATGTATTATATGTGGAGCTTTAGCTTTAGACACCTTAGCTTTTCGCCACTCGGTGACCCACTGTTTGGAGAATATGTGACTCACTGTAGTTGTTGTGTTTTAACACTCCTTCATTATTAGCATTAAAACCATCCGTAACTGCAGGATAAAACATAAACTACCTCTTTCAGAAATGCTTAATCGTTTCAGTTGAAGCTCTTTGTACCGTTTGACTGGTGTTGTTGTTTGGGTCAGACGTTGCGCATGGCGCAGAGTGAAGTCTTCCTCTCGCGTGACCTTGACGAGATCTTCCTTTGTCATAGTGCTGCCACCTGCTGGTTGTCGTTCGTCACGACAAATGTTCATTTGTCTCATACGAAATACTGTCAGCAGATGGAACTGGAACACAAACAACAGTTCCAGTTTGATTTTCTACACAAGAAAGAGAAAACAAAATAAATAACACACATACAGTTGACTTTATTATATGGAAGACTGAACTTGCCATCATGAAATATACATGTATTCATATATAAATGGCTTGATAATTATTTATTTTCCTTCTTTCATTTTTTATCACTGCATTATGATTCAAACACAGTCATGAAAGAAAAGTAAAGATCATTATGTAAAGTTACATTCACTTCTTATTTTTTCCCCACAGCTTTCTGCTTTCACAGGGACAGCTACACATACCCATCAGGTTTTACACAAGACAAGCTCTGATCAAAAAAATTCCAATGTACTCAAATATTTTTTAAACACAAAATGAGAAATGTTAAATAAACATTTGAAAAATTGATAAGAAAATAAATCAATCGGTAATAAATAAATAAATAATAATACAGCGGATATAGAGGATTGAAGAAACCACCGAGAAATCCAATTATTTTTTATTCAGATTCCAAAATCTGTATTAACAGTTATTTAACTTTGTGAACATGACATTTCAAATTGTACTCCTTGTGCACTGCAACTTTCTCTGTGTAAATAAGACATGTGGGGGTGTCCCTGTACTCAACAAACAAATGCTGCATTTCACATTTTTCCTGAAATGTCTGGCTCATTTTCCCCTTTAAGTTTCTATTAGGGTTCTTTCAGATGGGTGGCACAGATGCAGTCTTGTTTCATTTGTTCACAAATAAAACATTTTAAATTTCCAATAGTTTCTTTGTTCGTGATTTGCTGTTACCTGTTTTTATTTTTGGAATCTTCCTCAAAATGCCTTTCCTCCGCCAAGGATGTATTCAATTCGAGCCCGTGTGTTTGTCTGTTTGTTTGTC
This sequence comes from Siphamia tubifer, assembly GCA_020466265.1. Lineage (NCBI taxonomy): Eukaryota > Metazoa > Chordata > Actinopteri > Kurtiformes > Apogonidae > Siphamia > Siphamia tubifer. The sequence continues at coordinate 14,879,253 of CM035784.1, forward strand.
TATAAGGAGAATTACGCAAAAGGTTCAGAACGGATCTTGATAAAAATTTCAGGATGTGTTGGGACTGTCACAGGGACGAAACGATTAATGTTTGGTAGTCCGAAATAGATGATGGATTCTGGATCACTTTGAAATGTATTCTCGATTTACCGCAATGTAAAATTGCAAAGTGATAAAGAATCCAGGATTCTCCGGTGGCCGAAAGGGTAAAACACCGCATCGACAAAACGCTGCAAACACAAGAAAGATGCACAATCCAAAACACAACAACATAAAACAACTGGGGAGGTTAAGTCACGCTCTTCTACTTCCGGTAACTCAAAAATTAGAATGGGAATGAATGGAGCGAGTCAAGCTAAATTCTGATTCAGTTTGACAAGTACTCTGAAGTTCAGATATGATAGCTGTTAATAAGAAATATGTGATGTTACATAGACAGACCACCCGTTTTTGATGGGAAGCAAACGTGATGTCAGGTTATATGTGGATAGTAATGGGAGGGAGGCTGTGCTCAGGACGAGACGTACATCTGCGACAGAGAAGATTAGGAACCAATGCATTAATTACGTATACATGATATCGGACTGATCATCTTTTCATATCAGAAAATCCCCTAATGTTGTGCCAACTATGACTAATAAAACAAGCCGAAACATATGTCCTTAATCATAGATACACGTATAACATAACACACGTAGAGATCTGTTTTCAGTATTAGCGGAGTATTGTTAATACCATCCGTTACCATCATCTCCCAATGACCTTTTGTCATGACAAACAATAACCACCAGATGGCAGCACTATACCAAAGGAAGATCTCGTCAAGTTCACGCGAGAGGAAGACTTCACTGTGCGCATGCGCAATTTTGTGCGCAAATAACAACAACAGTCACTACAGGAGCTTCAAGCTAACCGTGAAACGATTAAGCCTTTCTGAAAGAGGTAGTTTATGTTTTATCCTGCAGTTACGGGTTCGTTTTATGCTAATAGTGAAGGAGTGTTAAAACACAACAACTACAGTTAGTCACATGTTCTCCAAACAGTGGGTCACTGAGTGGACAAAAGCTAAGGTAGCTAAAGCTAAGTTCCACAGATAAATACATACAGCCAACTATACTTTATCAGTTGTGTGCACATTACGTTGTTTGGTTCTGATATGAATTGTAATTTGTGTATTACAGACAATTACAGCCAGATAAAATGGTGACATTTGCACAGTAAATGCTAATAAAGGACTCAGCTAGCAGCCTTTTGGCCTTTGAGTTATTAATTTTAAATTGCACATCCTTTTGGCTCTCCTCTACAAATTATAGGTAGATTAGTTAAATGGCTAAGCTGTGGGCATCTCAGTGTCTGTTGTGCAAAATATCATCTTTATGGCCACATTCATGTTCTCTGGAGGATGTTAACAGTGTGATGTTATTTTATCCCACTTGTAGTTTTGTTGCCTCAGTGGATGAGATGATGAAGGAACATCATACAGAACTGAGAACACCACCTTCTCTGTGCTGATCCTGCTAGATGAGATATGTTCTCTTTATTCCATTCTGCTTTGTGTGGAATGTGGATGTTATTGTTTTAGGGATATGTCATTTTAAAAGAAACATTCACATAGAGTTTGACCTTTATTGTTCCTTTCATAGAATGTATGGTCTTTATCTATGTGATTTATTTGATTTTCTTTGTAGGATGTTAAAGTAATGTCAGTCATTCTTTTGTCACACTTGTAGATTTCCTGGCTGGGTGGATGAAATCCGGGAATTGGGGGAGCATCCTACAGACCTGCTGAAGCACCTGAGTGAGATATTTGATTTTTATTATTGCAAAGCATTTTTGAGGTCAGTGTGTGTGTGATGGATTTGATCTGTTGAATGATGTTTATGTTTGAGTATTGACTTTCAGGGAGTTGTGGAATTTTAGAGAATTAGATTCAGGTGTTTTGAAAAGTCTTTTAGGTCTTTGATATTTTCTAGAATATGCTGCTGCTGTACATTTGTGCAGTCAAGCACAATGGTGATTATTTCCAGATTTATAGAGATTTTTCAACTTTAACGTGGTTTGAACTGTGTTTGTCATTTTGCAGACTGGCTGTGTGTGTTAATGTCTCAGACATAGACATTGTGTAAAAGCTGAGTGTGCATTTGAAATGTTAAATGTTAGTTAAATGGATGAGATGTAATTGTGGTGATATTATTGTCAGTTTTTCTGTGGGGTGTGTGCTCCTCTGCAGCTGTGTGAAAAGGTGTCAGACAGGAGTTGTCAGTGCCTCTGTACTTGTAGCTCAGCGGTATAGTCCTCTGCCCTTGTGTGTCTGCCTGTCATGGGCAGATTGTGGGTTCAAGACCCGTTGGTGCTGCGTATGGAGTGTGGTTGGTGAGGGAGGGACGGAGGGGGCCGTGACCCCTCCCAGTTTCGGCACATCTGTCAGGCAGGGGTTATGTCACTGGACATGTAGAGAAGCTGGTGTTTTACTGTAATGCTGAGTGTTTTATATGAATGTCTTTTTAAAAACAGACTATCTATAGATTTGATTGGATTGATATTGTTTGTGTTTTAAGTTGTTTTACATTTGTATTTGTAATGTTATGGCCTCTTTGAACAACTCCACAAGTTGATGAAGTTAATGATGCTTCTTTGTTTCCTGTGTGACATTATGTGACAAACTGATGAATCCAAGTGTGTGTGAGTAGTTCCAATGGTCACACACACTATTGGATGAATGTATTCATCCAATAGTGTCAGACAGGAAAGAAAGAGCCCTATGCTGTGTTTGTGTGTTTATTGAATGTCATGTTTTTACTTTTGTGTTTGTCTTTCAGGTTTGGATGTCTGTGCTTGGCTTTGACTCAAGTTATGTTATTTCTTGTCAGGGCAAAAAATAACATAATTTGGGTCTGAAGAGGGGGTGCAGAGGTGTTTTTTTAATTTTTTCAGCTGTTCTGTCTTTTTTGTGCAAAAAGTTGGTAAGACCCCCTGGTTTTCACGGGCCAGTTGAGTATGAGGCCCTGCTTCTCTCACACCCATATTTGTCAAGTCTTGGATTCGAACCACCGGCCAGCCCCACAGTAGTCAGTTCTCTTTGCACCATCGACCTTCTGACTGTGCTATCTGTGAGCTACTACTCATGTTGTCGGAACTTGTATTTATTGCGTTTGGTGTTTTTTGTTTAAATGTGAAAAGTAGTCACCTCCTCTAGGTCTTGAACTCACCATTTCTAGGATGACAGAATAATCATTGAACTAGTTCTTCAGCACTGAGCTATCTGTCAGCTGGTAAAAACCTGCTGGAATTTATATTCATTATGAGGGTTTTTTGGGAGAACTTGAAAACAGAAAATAATCAATGCTGTCTGTGGGTTTTGAACAGCCAACCTGCAGGTTGAAGATATGTTTTGCATTAGTTTTAAACCATTGAACTATCTGTCAGTTGGTAATTGTGGTTTGTGTTTTTTGTGTCTTATTTGGAGAATGAACCCACAGAAAAGCAGAAGTAATATCAGTGAATATTTGACCTTCAGGTGGGATTTGATCTTACAACCTCAGAATCTATAATGAGTCCATTTGCCCCGTGCTTAGACCACTGAGCCAAAGACCAGACATGGGTTAAAGCCTCAATTTTGAAGTAGAAGAAATGTATACACCTGAAACCATGAAATAAAATTTCTGAAAATCAAAGCTTGGTGTGGGATTTGAACTCATAATCTCAATACATATGGATGACTACTGACCTTTCCTCTAACCACTACACTACAGAGAAGTTGATGTTACCCTTTTTTTTTTAGGGTACATATAAGAAAGCGTTCTCAAACATTCAGCCCAAATCCATAATTTCTGTTCCCATTTGGTCTGGAGGAGAATGGAAAGAACTCTGAAGGTGGAAAAGTTATATATAAGTGACCCTTGTCTTACACCCCCCCCAAAAAAAACAGCAATTTGCACCTGTAGCTCCTTCAATGAGGGCGGGGCCCCAAAGGGGGAGTGGTCAGGTGCATTGTAACAGGGGCGGGGCTCCAGGTTAGTTGGATTCAGATTCCCAGCCTGGACCAGCTCGTTCCCACCAACACTGGAGCCCCGCCCCGGTTACACCGACCTGACCACTCCCCCTTTGGGGCCCCGCCCCTGTTACACTGCACTTGACCACTCCCCCTTTGGGGCCCCGCCCCTGTTACACTGCACTTGACCACTCCCCCTTTGGGGCCCCGCCCTCATTCAAGGAGCTACAGGTGCAAATTGCTGTTTTTTTTTTGGGGGGGGGGGGGGGTGAGACTAGGGTCACTTCTATATAACTTTTCCACCTTCATAGTTGTTTACATTCTCCTTACATTCACTCATACCAGTAGGTTTCTAAGGTTCTTCCAGACCAACTGGGAACAGAAATTATGGTTTTGGGCTGAATATTTGAGAACCCTGGCTTATATACCCCATAAAAAAACATCAAAATCATCAGTTTCTCTTTAGTGTAGTGGTTAGAGAAAAGGTCAGTAGCCATCCACATGATTTGAGATTATGAGTTCAAATCCCACACCAAGCTTTGATTTTCAGAAATTTTATTTCATGGTTTCAGGTGTATACATTTCTTCTACTTTTTGAGGCTTTAACCCATGTCTGGTCTTTGGCTCAGTGGTCTAAGCACGGTACAAGTGGCCTCATTATAGATTCCAAGGTTGTGAGATCAAATCCCACCTGAAGACTGGACTGTTGTATATTCACTGACATTATTTCTGCTTTTCTGTGGGTTCATTCTCCAAATAAGACACAAAAAACAAAACCACAATTATCAACTGACAGATAGTTCAGTGGTTTAAAACTAATGTGAAACATATCTACAACCTGCAGGTTGGCTGTTCAAAACCCACATAGATTCTTTTGTGTTTTCAGATTCTCCCAAAAACTCCTAATAATGAATATAAATTCCATCATATCATTGTCAGCTGACTGATAGCTCAGTGCTTAAGAACTAGTTCAATGATTGTTCTGTCAACCTACAAATGGTGAGTTCAAGACCTAGAGGAGATGACTACTTTTAACATTTAAACAAAAAACACCAAACACAATAAATACAAGTTCCGACAACATCAGTAGTAGCTCACAGATAGCGTAGTCAGAAGGTCGATGGTGCAAAGAAAACTGACTACTGTGGGGCTGGCCGGTGGTTCGAATCCAGGACTTGACAAATATGGGTGTGAGAGAAACAGGGCCTCATACTCAACTGGCCCGTGAAAACCAGGGGGGTCTTACCAACTTTTTGCACAAAAAAGACAGAACAGCTGAAAATTTTTTTAAAACACCTCTGCACCCCCTCTTCAGACCCAAATTATGTTATTTTTTGCCCCTGGAGGACAAGAAATAACATAACTTGAGTCAAAGTTCAGCCACAGACATCCAAAGCTGAAAAACAAACAAAAGTTAAAACATGACATTTAATAAAAGTACAAACACAGCAATGGGCTCTTTACACAACTCCACCACTTTCTTGTCTTACATTATTGGACAAACTCATTCATCCAGGTGTGTCTATTGTAACTACTCACACACACCTGGATGAATCAGTTTGTCCATTAATGTCAGAGAGAAAACAAAGGAGCAGCATTAACTTCACGAACTAGTGGAGTTGTTCAAAGAGTCCATAACATTACAAATACAAAAGTAAAACATCTGCAAATGAACTGAAAACACAAACAATATCAATCCAATCAAATCTACACAGCTATATAAAACACTCAGCATTACTGTAAAACATCAGCTGCTCTATGTGTCCAGATGCATAACCCCTGCCTGGTACATGTGCAGAAACTGGGAGGGGTCACGGCCCCCTCCGTCCCTCCCTCACCAACCACACTCCATACGCAGCACCAACGGGTCTTGAACCCACAATCTGCCCATGACAGGCAGACACACAAGGGCAGAGGACTATACCGCTGAGCTACAAGTACAGAGGCACTGGCAACTCCTGTCTGACACCTTTTCACACAGCTGCAGAGGAGCACAGACCCCACAGAAAAACTGACAATAACATCACCACAATTACATCTCATCCATTTAACATTTCAAATTCACACTCGGCTTTTACACAATGTCTATCTCTGAAACATTAACACAGCCACAGTCTGCAAAATGACAACACAATTCAAACCATGTTAGAGTTGAAAAATCTCTTTATAAATCTGGGAATAATCACCATTGTGCTTGACTGCACAAATGTACAGCAGTTATCTAAGACACAAGCAGATGATAGAAAATATCAAATTTCAAAAAACCCTTTCAAAACAGATGAATCCAATTCTCTAAAATTCCACAACTCCTTGAAAGTCAATACTCAAACAAAAACACCATTCAACAGATCAAATCCATCACACACACATTGACCTCAAAAATGCTTTGCAATAATAAAAATAAAAAATATATCACCCAGCTGCTTCAGGATGCTCCTCCAATTCCAGGATTTCATCCACCCAGACAGGAAATCTACAAGTGTGATAAAAGAATGACTGACATTACTTTAACATCCTACAAAGAAAATCAAATAGATCACATAGATTAAGACCATCTATTCTATGAAAGGAACAATAAAGATCAAACTCTATGTGAATGTTTCTTTTAAAATGATTTAGCCCCAAAACAATAAGATCCACATTCCACACAAAACATAATTAAAAAAAGAGAACATATCTCTAAGAAAAAAATAAAAATAAGAGCACAACATAAACAAAAATACCATGTGTTCTAAAAACTCTACTATGACGATGATGACAAACTACCAGCATACAGCGATTGTCGATACTGAAGAGCGTTAAAGACTTTTCCTCATAAACCAAGTTCCATATTTCCCACAAAAAGGAATGTAATAAAAGTCAACATATCTCACCTCACAGCATCAGCGCAGAGAAGGCGGCGTTGTCAGTTCTGTATGATGTTCCTTCCTCACCTCATCCACTGAGGCAAAAAAAACTACAAGTGGGATAAATAACATCACACTGTTAACATCCTCCAGAGAACATGAATGTTGCCATAAAGATATTTTGCACAACAAGTGAATTTAATGAACATATACCATTGAATATGACAGTCCATACTGACAGTGGAAGGGTCATTCCTTTAACAGTCTGTGTGATGTTCAGGTCACTGTGACTCATCTTCATCACTGTCTGTATTGTGCTGCATTTACTGACTACACCTGGATGAAAACACACATCAAAAATTAGACAGGAGAATTACTAACAAGCAGAGGTGGTCAAAGTACTCACATTTTGTACTTAAGGAGAACTACAGCTACTTGTGTGGAAAAATACTCTGGTAAAAATAGAAGTACTGATTCAACTGATTTACTGAAGCAAAAGTTTTTTTTAATTTTTTTTAGTACAACTTGTCAATTGTAATAAAGTAAAACTGCATTTTTTTGCCATGGATAAAATAATACTTATTTTAGCAGGGATTTTTTTCAAAAAATATCGAAAAATAAAACCCATGAAAGTGAGTTAATGTGTAGATGATGTGTTTTATTGGGTCATGGTACTCAGTTTAGTGGGTATGGACAGGATATTTAGGAAAATTCAAATTAGAAAAAGTTGATTAAAAAAAGCAATTATGAGATTTTTAAAAATTCGAAATTATACGAAAAAAGTCATAATTATGAGATAAGAAATGGACAATTATCGTAAAAAGTCAACATTATGATATAGCCAGTTTCTGATTTACGACTTGTTTTTCATACTTTCACATTTGTCTAGTTTGAAAAAGCAATGGGTCTATTCTGAGAGTGTAAAGCGTATCAAGTACATATATTTATAAAAAAAATTTTTAGGTAGTAATAGTAAAAAGTTGCCAGAAAAATAAACACTCAAATACAGATACCTAAAAGTTAGTTACTTCCACCCTTGACTAGAGGGGGTTAGAAAATGTACTCAAACAACACAATATCTTCTTAATTTTATTTCATATTACTGATATTTTGTTGTTAATACATATTTTAGGTCAGGGCTGTGTCGACATTCAGCAAATACACAAATTACAATTCATATCAGAGCCAAACAATGGAATGTCCACACAGACGACACCGTGCAGCTAGCTGTATGTATTTCTCTATGGAGTTTAGCTTTAGCCACCTTAGCTCGTGTCCACTCGGTGACCCACTGTTTGGAGAACATGTTACTAACTGTAGTTGTTCTCTTTTGACACTTCTTCTTTATTAGCATAAAACCACCCGTAACTGCATGATAAAACATAAACTACCTCTTTCAGAAATGCTTAATCGTTTCACGGTTAGCTTCAGGCTCTTGTACTGTTGACTGTTGTTGTTTGTGCGAGAAATTGCACCTGCGCAGAATGAAGTCTTCCTCTCGAGTCACCTTGACGAGATTTTACTTTGGCATAGTGCTGCCATCTCCTGGTCAATGTTCGTCATGACAAACGTTCATTGGTAGATGATGGAATCGGACAGGGAAGGGAAGGGGAGAGTGCTCAGGACGTTATCCTACACGATCTCGGGCTTATCTTCTTTTCATATCAGAAAATTCCAGAATGTTAAGCCAACTATGACTAATAAAATAAGCCGAAACATATGTACTTAATCATAGATACACGTATAACATAACACACGTGGAAATCTCTTTTCATTCCGAGTGGAGTATTGTTAATAAAATGCGCGGACGGTGTGTGTGTGCCCTGCCAAATAGATGGTACTGAATGGAACATATCACCACTCCAATATGGCGGCTCCATGGCTCATCCTGAAGAGAACGTCCTGAGCACCGCCCCCTTTCCCCCCCTCGCTCGTTACAATCATCTCCCAATGAACACTTGTCATGACGAACATTGACCAGGAGATGGCAGCACTACGCAAAAGTAAAATCTCGTAAAGGTATGGCTACAGGAAGACTTCCCTCTGCGCAGGCGCAATTTCTGACCCAAATAACAACAATACCCGACAGTACAAGAGCTTCAAGCTAACCGTGAAACATTTAAGCATTTCTGAAAGAGGTAGTTTATGTTTTATCCTGCAGTTATGAGTAGTTTTATGCTAATAAAGAAGAAGTGTTAAATCAGAACAACTACAGTTAGTCACATGTTCACCAAACAGTGGGTCATCGAGTGGACAAAAGCTAAGGTGGCTAAAGCTAAACTCCACAGATAAATAAATACAGCAAGCTTCACTGTGTCAGCTGTGTGTACATTCTATTGTTTGGCTCTGATATGAATTGTAATTTTTGTATTACAAAGGATATCAGGTGATGGCCACATTTGCAGAGTAAATGATGCTAATAAATGACTCAACGAGCAGCCTTTTGGCCTTTGAGTTATTCATTTTAAATTGCACAGCCTTTCGGCTCTCCTCTGAGCCTTATAGGTAGATCTCATCTCAGTGTTAAATAATGTCTGTTGTGCAAAATATGACCATGTCCGTATTCTCTGGAGGATGTTAACAGTGTGGTGTTATTTATCCCACTTGTTGTTTTGTTGCCTCAGTGGATGAGATGATGAAGGAACATCATACAGAACTGAGAACGCCACCTTCTCTGTGCTGATGCTGCTAGGTGAGATATGTTCTCTTTATTCCATTCTGCTTTGTGTGGAATGTGGATGTTATTGTTTTAGGGATATGTCATTTTAAAAGAAACATTCACATAAAGTTTTAAGGCTGTTTTTAGCACTGTAACTCACTTTTACCAATAATTTATTTATTCACATACATTTATTGTATGTATGTGCTGTGTGTGTAGTTGGGGGGCGATGAGCTATGTGGCAACCTAATTTCCCTGTGGGGATGAATAAAGTATCTATCTATCTAGAGTTTGATCTTTATTATTCCTTTAATGGTCTTTATCTATGTGATCTATTTGATTTTATTCGTGGGATGTTAGACTCATGTCAGTCATTCTTTTGTCACACTTGTAGATTTCCCGCCTGGGTGGATGAAATCCTGGAATTGGAGGAGCATCCTAAAAACCTGCTGAAGCAGCTGGGTGATATATATATTTTTTTTATTATTGCAAAGCTTTTTTGAGGTCAATGAATACTCCACTGTGTGATGGATTTTATCTTTTTAATGGTGTTTTTGTTTGAGTATTGACTTTCAAGGAGTTGTGGAATTTTAGAGAATTGGATTCATTTGTTTTGAAAGGGTTTTTGGAAGTTTGACATTTTCTAGAATCTGCTTGTGTGTGTTAATGTCTCAGATAACTAAAGTACATTTGTGCAGTCAAGCACAACAGTGATTATTCCCAGATTTCTAAAGAGATTTTTCAACTTTAACATGGTTTGAAATGTGTTTGTCATTTTGCAGACTGTGGCTGTGTGTGTGCTAATGTCTCAGAGATAGACATTGTGTAAAAGTTGTGTGAATTTGAAATGTTAGTTAAATGGATGAGATGTAATTGTGGTGATGTTATTGTCAGTTTTTCTGTGGGGTCTGTGCTCCTCTGCAGCTGTGTGAAAAGGTGTCAGACAGGAGTTGTCAGTACCTCTGTACTTGTAGCTCAGCGGTTTGGTCCTCTGCCCTTGTGTGTCTGCCTGTCATGGGCAGATTGTGGGTTCAAGACCCGTTGGTGCTGCGTATGGAGTGTGGTTGGTGAGGGAGGGACGGAGGGGGCCGTGACCCCTCCCAGTTTCTGCACATGTACCAGGCAGGGGTTATGCAACTGGACACATAGAGCAGCTGATGTTTTACAGTAATGCTGAGTGTTTTTATAGCTGTGTAAATTTGATTGGATTGATATTTCGGTTGATTTGCAGAATTTTTACATTTGTATTTGTAATGTTATGGGCTCTTTGAACAACTCCACAAGTTGGTGAAGTTAATGTGACAAACTGATGAATCCAGGTGTGTGTGAGTAGTTACAATAGACACACCTGGATTCATCAGTTTGTTCAATAATGTCAGACAGACAGGAAACAAAGGAGCAGCATTAACTTGAGGAAGTAGTAGAGTTGTTGAAAGAGTCGTACTTTTATTGAATGTCATGTTTTCACTTTTGTTTGTCTTTCAGGTTTGGATGTTTGTGGCTGGACTTTGACTCAAGTTATGTTATTTGTTGTCCACAAGGGGCAAAAAATAACATAGTTTGGGTCTGAAGGGGGGGTGCAGAGGTGTTTTTTAAATTTTTTTCAGCTGTTCTGTCTTTTTTGTACAAAAATTTGGTAAGACCCCCTAGTTTTCACGGGCCAGTTGAGTATGAGGCCCTGTTTCTCTCGCACCCATATTTGTCAAGTCCTGGATTTGAACCACCGGCCAGCCCCACAGTAGTCAGTTCTCTTTGCACCACCGACCTTCTGACTGCGCTATTTGTGAGCTACTTCTGATGTCTTCGGAACTTGCATTTATTGTGTTTGGTGTTTTTTGTTTAAATGTTAAAAGTAGTCATCTCCTCTAGGTCTTGAACTCACCATTTCAATGTTGACAGAACAATCATTGAACTAGTTCTTAAGCACTGAGCTATCAGTCAGCTGACAATGATATGATGGAATTTCATTCATTATTAGGAGTTTTTGGGAGAATCTGAAAACACAAAAGAATCTATGTGGGTTTTGAACAGCCAACCTGCAGGTTGAAGATACGTTTCTCACTAGTTTTAAACCACTGAACTATCTGTCAGTTGATAATCGTGGTTTGTGTTTTTTGTGTCTTATTTGGAGAATGAACCCACAGAAAAGGAGAAGTCATGTCATTGAATATCCAACAGTCCACTCTTCTGGTGGGATTCGATCTCACAACCTATAATGAGTGCATTTGTCCCATGCTTAGACCACTGAGCCAAAGACTAGACATGGGTTAAAGCCTCAATTTTGAAGTAGAAGAAATGTATACACCTGAAACCATGAAATAAAATTTCTGAAAATCAAAGCTTGGTGTGGGATTTGAACTCATAATCTCAAAACATGTGGATGACTACTGACCTTTCCTCTAACCACTACACTATAGAAAAACTGATGATTTAGGTTTGTTTATAGGAGATATATAAGACAGGGTTCTCAAATATTCAACCCACAACCACAATTTCTGTCCCCAGTTGGTCTGGAAGAACCTTAGAAACCTACTGGTATGAGTGAATTTGAGGAAAATGGAAACAACTATGAAGGTGGAAAAGTTATATAGAAGTGACCCTTGTCTTACACCCCCCCCCCCCCTTGTACCTGTAGCTCCTTGAAATAGGGCGGGGCCCTAAAGGGGGAGTGGTCAGGTGCAGCGTAACAGGGGCGGGGCACCAAAGGGGGAGTGGTCAGGTCGGTGTAACAGGGGCGGGGCTCCAGTGTTGGTGGGAACGAGTTGGTCTAGGCTGGGAATCTGAAATCAACAAACCTGGAGCCCCGCCCCTGTTACACCGACCTGACCACTCCCCCTTTGGTGCCCCGCCCCTGTTACACTGCACCTGACCACACCCCCTTTGGGGCCCCGCCCTCATTCAAGGACTGTTTTTTTTTTTTTTTTTTTTTTTGGGGGGGGTGGGGGGTAAGACAAGGGTCACTTCTATATAACTTTTCCACTTTCATAGTTGTTTCCATTTTCCTCAAATTCACTCATACCAGTAGGTTTCTAAGGTTCTTCCAGACCAACTGGGAACAGAAATTATGGTTTTGGGCTGAATATTTGAGAACCCTGGCTTATATACCCTATAAAAAAAAAAAGACAACATCAGTTTCTCTATAGTGTAGTGGTTAGAGGAAAGGTCAGTAGTCATCCACATGTTTTGAAATTATGAGTTCAAATCCCACACCAAGCTTTGATTTTCAGAAATTTTATTTCATGGTTTCAGGTGTATACATTTCTTCTACTTCAAAATTGAGGCTTTAACCCATGTCTGGTCTTTGGCTCAGTGGTCTAAGTACGGGACGAAAGAGGTCACTATAGATTCCGAGGTTGTAAGATCAAATCCCACCTGAAGGTCAGATATTCACTGATATTACTTCTGCTTTTCTGTGGGTTCATTTTCCAAATAAGACGCAAAAAAGACAAACCACAATTATCAACTGACAGATAGTTCAGTGGTTTAGAACTAGTGCGACACGTGTCTTCAACCTGCAGGTAGGCTGTTCAAAACCCACAGACAGCATTGACTGTTTTCTGCTTTCAGGTTCTCCCAAAAACTCCTAATAATGAATATAAATTCCATCATATCATTGTCAACTGACAGATAGCTCAGTGCTTAAGAACTAGTTCAATAATTGTTCTGTCAACTTAGAAATGGTGAGTTCAAGACCTTGAGGAGGTGACTACTTTTAACATTTAAACAAAAAACACCAAACACAATAAATACAAGTTCCAAAAACATCAGTAGTAGCTTACAGATAGCGCAGTCAGAGGGTCGGTGGTGCAAAGAGAACTGACTACTGTGGGGCTGGCCGGTGGTTCGAATCCAGGACTTGACAAATATGGGTGTGAGAGAAACAGGGCCTCATACTCAACTGGCCCATGAAAACCAGGGGGTCTTGCCAAATTTTTGCACAAAAAAGACAGAACAGCTGAAAAAAATTAACAAACACCTCTGCACCCCACCTTCAGACCCAAATTATGTTATTTTTTGCCCCTGGAGGACAAGAAATAACATAACTTGAGTCAAAGTCAGCCACAGACATCCTACCTGAAAGACAAAAGTTAAAACATGACATTCAATAAAAGTACAAACACAGCAATGGGCTCTTTACACAACTCCACCACTTTCTTGTCTTACATTATTGGACAAACTCATTCATCCAGGTGTGTCTATTGTAACTACTCACACACACCTGGATGAATCAGCTTGTCCATTAATGTCAGAGAGAAAACAAAGGAGCAGCTTCACGAACTAGTGGAGTTGTTCAAAGAGCCCATAACATTACAAATACAAAAGTAAAACATCTGCAAATGAACGGAAAACACAAACATTATCAATCTAATCAAATTTACACAGCTATATAAAACACTCAGCATTACTGTAAAACATCAGCTGCTCTATGTGTCCTGATGCATAACCCCTGCCTGGTACATGGACAGAAACTGGGAGGGGTCACGGCCCCCTCCGTCCCTCCCTCACCAACCACACTCCATACGCAGCACCAACGGGTCTTGAACCCACAATCTGCCCATGACAGGCAGACACACAAGGGCAGAGGACTATACCGCTAAGCTACAAGTACAGAGGCACTGGCAACTCCTGTTTGACACCTTTTCAGACACCTGCAGAGGAGCACAGACCCCAAAGAAAAACTGACAATAACATCACCACAATTACATCTCATCCATTTAAACAAACACTCAACTTTTACACAATGGCTATCTCTGAGACATTAACACACACAAGCAGATTCTAGAAAATATCAAAGTTCTAAAAACCTTTTCAAAACAACCGAATCCAATTCTCTAAAATTATACAACTCCCTGAAAGTCATTACTCAAACAACAAAACCATTTATTAGATCAAATCAATCTCACAGGTATTCATTGACCTAAAAAAAAGCTTTGCAATAATAAAAATAAAATATCTCACCCAGCTGCTTCAGCAGGTCTATAGGATTCCAATTCCAGGATTTCATCCACCCAGACAGGAAATCTACAAGTGTGACAAAAGAATGACTGACATTACTTTAACATCTTACAAAAACAAATCAAATAAATCACATAGATAAAGACAATCTATTCTATGAAAGGAACAACAAAGATCAAATGCTATCTTATTGTTTCTTTTAAAATGATTTATCCCCAAAACAATAAGATCCACATTCCACACAAAGCAGAATGGAATAAAGAGAACATATCTCTAAGAAACAAATAAAAATAAGAGCCCACCATAAACAAAAATACCATGTGTTCTATGGAAGGTTGATAAAAACTCACCCTGCAGCATCAACAGAGATGTCATCAGTTCTGTATGGTGTTCTTTCATCATCTCATCCACTGAGGCAACAACACTATAAGTGGGATAAATAACAGCACACTGTTAACATCCTCCAGAGAACACGAATGTGGCCATAAAGATGATATTATGCACAGCAGACTACTACACTGAGATGCCCACAGCATATCCATTTGACTAGTCTATCTATAAAACCCAGAGGAGGAACTCAAAGGCCAAGATGCTTCTAGCTGAGTCCACTATTAGCATAATTTACTGTGCAAATGTGGCCATTACCTGAAACTGTATGTAATACACAAATTAAAATTCATATCAGAGCCAAACAATGGAACACAGCTGACACAATGCAGCTTTATTTATATTTATCGATGGAGCTTAGCTTTAGCCACCTTAGCTTTTGTCCATTCGGTGACCCACTGTTTGGAGAACAACTGCAGTTGTTGTGTTTTAACACTCCTTCATTATTAGCATAACGCCACCCATTACTTCAGGATAAACCATAAACTACCTCTTTCAGAGTTTCTTAAACTTTTCACGGTTAGCTTGAAGCTATTGTACTGCTGGCTGTTGTTTTTTGGGTCAGAATTTGCGCCTGCGCAGAGTGAAGCCGTCCTCTCGCGTTACTTTGATAAAATCTTACTTTGGCATAGTGCTGCCATCTGGTGGTTATTGTTTGTCACGACAAATGTTCATTGGTAGATGCCAGATAGTAAGACATTCTGACTGAACTGAAAGCTAGATCGTGGACATATTTCTTAGTGGCATTCTTTTATTTTATTTCTTTCACGTGGAGTGTTTTGGCAAATTTAGGTACCACGAGGATGAAATATATTTTTAAATGAATTATATTTGTTTGAACCTGACTAGAGTACTGATTCATTCAAGACTTTTTTTACTCAGTTTCACCACCAAAACTAGACAATATAGGAAGTCCATGGCATTGCAAAGTGACATTAAAATAATACATTGCAAGTGAAATAAGGCTTCAGTGACTTGCAGCAGGTTTATTTGCAACAAGTCAGATATGTTTCACAAATTCAGTCAGTTATGTTTAAAAACCTCTATTGAATTATACAGCCATGTATTCCGTAATAACTGAATGGCAAATGCTTTTGATTTTCTGAACATTACACACACTGTTTTTATTCATTCCATTCATTTTTACCTTTGTCATATGGTCTATTTAAAAAAGAATAAACTTAGACTGAGAGTCGGCCTCAGTGGTCTGGATAAATTTTGCGAGATCTTGTTCTTTCAACAGTGATGTCATCTTTCAAACGTGTGAAATTTAACAATTTACAATATTACAATCGTCTTTGATCTATCTCAGTGTTGAAATCATTGACATAGACCCTGCATTGGCTGCTTTTTCACAGAGAAATAAATATATTCTTTGTTTTGTAATGCATAAGCACTTTGTAAAACGCATTACATAAATATAATTTGTTTTTTTTAAGTGCTGAGTATATTTGCACTTAATATTTTTGACATGATAATGTCGGGGATCACATGTACAGCCAACTGGTTTGTTTGACATGTCAGTGTCTTTAAAGAGTTTGCCAGGGACTTTTACTGATGAGAGAATTAGCCAAATAATTAATTCTAATGCTATCATGGTGATGGCCAATCTGAAGCTCCAAAGGTGACAGCAGTCCTTCACATTGTCCGAAGGAAAATACCTCCAGCCTCCTGATTCCATCAATTTGTAATGATACTTTCTTAGCAGTATTCAGATACATTCTTGGGTCAGACATAATTAGTTTTTACTCTGTATCCAGTCAAACAGGTTGGTGGTTTAGATAGTGTTATCGTCTAATGCATTCATTACGTAGACATGATCTTGGACTTATCTTACTGTATTTCCATATTAGAATATTCCATAATATTAAACCAACTCTGACTAATAAAACAAGTCAAAACATGTATTTAATCATAGTTACACATATGACATCACACGTGGAAATATGTTTTCAGTTTTAGTGGAGTATTGTTAATAAAATGCACAAACGGTGTGTTTGTCCTGTCAAATAGATTGCACTGAATGGAATGTTATCACTACTCCAATATGGCGGCTCATCCTGACAACATCCAATTTGTTCATTATGATTATGGTCTGATCCATTTTAGATTGAATTGATGTCAAATGATTTTAACTTCCTTATTTCTTAGTATCGCCCACTCCAGGGAGCACATCAAATGGCTTCACTCACTCTCAGTTCAATACCAGGGCTGTCAAACTCATTTTACAGTAGTTCAGGGGCTACATAGGCTACAGCTTAATATAATATAAAGTGGGTCGCACCAGTAAAATGATATAATTGAATAAAAAAAGGTCCAATGGCCCTGTGCTCATCCAGGCCAAATGTAATATTTGCACTTCACACATTCATTCCAGGGACCAGATTGGACCCATTGACGGGCCGATTTTGGCCCCCAGGCCGCATGTTTGACACATCTGATCGAACATCTACCTCAGTTTGTGGCTTCCGTCCATAGACATATATACATAGACACCTCATTGACTGCGGCTTCCCACTGGAGCAGCGTCCCTGCAGGGCGGCCATCTTGGATCGGGGCCACTCGCTCCTACAGTTCATTACTTCCATAGAGGAATGATGTGCGTGTACAATTAAAGTTGTCATAAATCGCTCAATTCTCAAGCAATATTGACCGGGTATGCAACAAAAGCCAGACATGCTAGATAGATAGACAGATAGATATAAATAGAAAAACAAACAAACAAAACGTTCAGAAGTGCTGAGGTTTTTATTGACTTTGCATTTACATCTTTACATTTGTTTTTCTTGACTTGTACTTGGTAAACTGTAAGAAACAAACAGCATTTTTTTCGCATCAGAAAGTGTACAGTACGAAACATGCAGACAAAAAAAGAAACGTTTAAAAAGTGTGGCAGTAAGCTGTCAATTGCTTATGGAGACGTGAATCATTATTTATCCAGGTCAGACAATATACCTTTTGTAAATGTTATGGGAAATTAAAGAGAGACTCCCACTCTCTCAGACGGACAGTTTGGTTACTGGTAAACAGCTGTTATACACAGGATGATGGAGAGCTATTTAGATAATCAGTAGACACAAAGCGGATGGGGTTCTATCAGTCTTGTCAGTCTTAACTCTTACTATGACAACCTAGAAACAATATATTATTCCTTACATACATATTACCTGTGAAAAATAATCTCACGAGCTCTTGTGTCCTTACACAGCTCATTAGTGCATCCATAGAATGAACAAAGTCTGGCATCATCCGTGAATCTCTTCTACAGTTTAAATAACTATGCTGGAGTCAGAGAGGGAGTGTATATCTTAAGTGCTGACTGGAAAAACCAGCATTATAATAAAAAAAATATATCCGAGCACCTTGTAGTACAGTTTGGCAATCGGTTTAAAAGTCACCGAATAATTCCACTAACAATCTCTTTCCTCCTTAGATGTCTGTGCACCGGTGCCTCCGCTGGCCCCGATTCAAGATGGCGACGCAGCGGGACGCCTCTCGACAGCCTATGAGGCGTCTATGTACATATGTCTATGTCTTCCGTCTTGTTGGCTACTTTTGTTGTTTGGTGAGCAAATGCGCATGCGCATAGTGAATTCCTCTCGCGGTATTTGATGAGACGTTACGTTGATGCGGTGCTGCTATCTAGTGGTTATTTGTAACGTCAAAGTAGTGCTGAGAAAACAGATTGTTTTATTATGGTCAGATATAATGTACATCAGTTTGTCTTCGATTTTTGTCCCAAAAGTAAAATCTCAACGTTTAGCCTACTTCATTATGTGTATTATATTTAGTTTAATGATAAAACTAAAGCAGAATCAACCAGTTTGAAATGTGTGGGCGTTTGTGTGGTATACAGATTTTACTTAATACATTTACTTGTTAATAAATTGTTTAATAATAAATACTAATAAATTGTTGAATAAATTGGTGAGGGTCACCTATTCCGGCTTTAATCCACTCCCTTTAGCATGAGATGTGCACCTAATAGACCTATTACTATCACCTCACCAGACCAAACCTTTATTATACTTATATAAGCTATTCAACTGTTACTGAACCCAAACTATACAGTGGGAAAAAAAAGTCTAATACCGGGTTTTTGTGATGCAATATGAGACCATTACCTTCCAAACTATTTCCATATGTAACCTGTACACGCCAATAGAAAAAAAAGCCCTGAAATATTTTAAGGGCAAAAAACGCACAATAACCTCGTTGCATCTATACACACCCTTAACCTAAGACCCGAACTCTTGCATGACATGCATTTTTAATTTATATTGGCTATTTGCGATGTTTGGGACCTGGTGAGTTTAACAACAAATAATCAGGAGTACCGATTTGATTTTATATATAACAGCTAGTATTAAACTCTCCTGACATGATGTGGTGTCAGTATAATGTCCTCATAAGTGGACACCAGGCCCTTGTAGAACAACATGTGGCATTGTGGTCTAGACAAAAGAAAATGTCAAGTCCACATATGTGGATGTCAGGTCCTGGGAGGTTAAACTAATAATTTGTTGGACCACCTTTGACTTTTATTTCTGTACTCAGTAAGGCATGTCCTGTACACAGTGTTCCAATCAGATTCAATTATCATTCCAAAACTTTCATCTTCTGCTGGTGAAGCCATTATTTTTGATTTATATTTGGCCATATTTTTAGAGAAAAGGGGAACTGGCTCTTAATTTAACCATAATTTCACATTTCTGAAAAGTGGATAAAAACCCTTTTATTTCCACAGCACCTGGAATAATCTGTAGTTTTAAGTCCACAATGCATTTTTCCAAACCTCACTACTTACCTGAAGACAACATCTAGTGTGAAACTGACAGAAATCCAAGGGCAGTTGTTGATCAGTCTGAGAAGGATGCTCAACTCTGTCCTGCCACTAGGTGACACTGTTGAAACCAAGTTTCCACATCTTACTAAACAGCCATTATAAACCAATATTCCACTGAGGAAAAAACACTCACAAAATCGGTTTACTCAGTGTTTTATTAAAATTTTTTCCACTCATTCAATCCCACAGTAATAAAAGTCAGAGCATTTGTGAAATGTGTAATGAAAGGGTCATTTAGAAACAATCAAAACAGGGTGCTACATTACGCCATGTGAAACTGTGAAAACATTGAGTTTCTTTCCATTCAGTCAAGAAGATCAGTAGTAAAAGGAAGTGCAACCATTAATAAACAACATAAAAAGTTAAAAGTTCAAAAATTTATACAAAGTGCAACAAGAACAGATCTTATAGTTTGTTGAATAATTGTAAAGTGTTAATATTCAGATTTTTGTGACACCATGGTGAGACGATTCTGTAAACACATTCAGATATTTTCATTTTGGTCAAGGTTAACATTTAAAATTAAATACTGCATCAATATATGTATGCACACTTATTTAATAGGTTTGTACACGATACATACAGTACATTAATATTTCGCTTGTAAAAATGAGTCCAAATGTGCCCAATGAATAGGGACTGATTAAAGATTACATTTTAGCAGCATCAGTGGCGCTTGTTGCCAGAGGGAAAAAACCTGATTTGTCAAAACTTTTATTTAAAATAAATATATAAATAAATACAATATTATGAGGCTCATTAGTTATAAACTGGCAGCCCTCTTCAGCAGGTTTAGTAGATCTAGTGCCCTGCAGCCAGCGGTTTATTGCACAAGAGCAACAGGGAGCGACTCTCCCCTTGGCACACCCGAATGAATCCACAAGAAAAAAAACACCACCCACCTCGCTGAACACATTCTGCATAGAATCAAACTGATGACGTGCGAGATCAGCGTTGGCTGTGGTTGTCAAAATGTTTGGGGATTCTATGCAGGATCTCAGAGTCCAGGTCATCTCAACAGTGACTTTTCGGTCAAAAACCATTCAAGGTGTTTGGATGCAGTGACACACCCCGTCCAGCAGGGGGACGCTGCACAGTTTCACCCATCAGTAGCAGCCGTCTCTCCAGGTGCTGTCTCGAAGGGCACTGAGGGTAGACAAGCTCTTTGGAGGAGTCAGCAAACTGAGGAAACAGGACAAAAACAACCTTGAAGAAGCCGTCTGTAATATTCACACTTTAACTCAGGTGTCAAACACGCAGCCAACGCCAGATGAATTTGCAAAGTACAAGAATTAGACGATATCAACAGTCAAGGATATCAAACTGGCTTAAGCTCAGCTTCCACATACTGACCAATATGATCTTAAGTAAAATAATGGTACAACACCTTATAAATCAAAATTTTCTTCATTTAATGTGGAAAAAAAAATCTGCCAAAAAAATATGTAACTACAAAATTTTTCTCTGTGTGAAAATTATGAATATTTTACATTAACAAACTATCCCTTAACCATAAAATGTTCATAAGTTGAGGAAATATGAATCTGAAATGTCTCAGTTTTAACATAAAGCTTGTTACTAAATGCTTTGGACTCAACGTTCACTGTTACGCCGATGACAAGCAGCTTTACATCTCATCCAAAGCCGTCATACCCTTGATCCTTTCCAACATAACCAACTGCTTGTCAGACATGAAATCCTGGATGGGCACCAACTTCCCAAATCTCAACACCAATAAAACAGAACTCCAAATCGGGCCATCTCAGTACTTTTCCCTTTTCATTGCAATCATCATGTTCATTCATGAGTTTATTTCTGACTTCCTAAAACCTGAGCTAATATTTTGTGTCAAGACTAAGAGCAGAAAACGTTCCATCACTTGTTCCAGTTTGCTTACCTGCGTGCTGGTTGGGTCAATTTATTGCGAGGGGTGGAGCTTGTTGTGCCGACAAAAGAGGAGGGGCGGGGTAGGCCGCTGCGGGGAGGTGTTAGGGTAGATGCAGGAGTCCCCCCAGTTCCTCCACCTGCTGGTTTACTAAGCATGGGGATACTGCTGTTGGTGCCACTGCTGTTCAGATTCTGGAGGCTGGTAGAGGTGGGCATGTAGGCGGAGCCCTTGATGGTGGGGCTGACGTATGCCGTGGCCTTTAGGGGCTGCCGGGACAGTGAGGAGAAGTTCCCTACGCTCTGGACCCTGTTCTGGAGCTGGCCTGGGGAGGGGACTGGAAGAGGACAGGGCCATATGACAACATGTACACAGTATAGAACAGTAAACCTGATCTTTATTTGTGCCCGTCAGCCAACTCACGATGGAGAAAGTTACTGAAACAATCTGACCAATTTAACAAATAAAATCTAATTTGGAAATATGCATAAAGGGAGTGGAATCATTTCTAAAACAGCAGCACCATGCAGTTTTCTAGTTTAGACTGAAATATTTTACTCAATTTAATAATTACTAGTACTAGTACAGGCAAACAATATTTTAACAGACGTGTCACATGTGTTAAATACAGAATAGATTTTTTATTGAACTCGGGAAGGAGGTATATGGTCCCACTACGCAAAACCAACAGATACAAGCACTCGTTCATCCCACTGTCAATCACACTCATAGATAAAAGAATTGCATGGAATGGACAGGAACATTAGAGACGTGGTGGGACCTTGACACATGTTTTATGCTTCATGTGGCTGTTGAATTATTATTTATTATGAATTTGTATTTAATTTTTTTAGGCTTTTTTTGGATATGCATTGTATACATTTTTATTAATGTATTTTAATTACTGTGTTTATTGTGGGTATGAACGTAATGGGTGGGAGGGTGAGTGGAATGTCCTGTCCGCAGCAGACGCCTCTGTCCGAGACAAATTTCTCCCAACGGAGACAAATAAAGACACTTTGACTTTTCTGTATAATGAAAATAACTGAAGACAAGTGGTTCGACCAGGACAGGGAATTACCGTTTTACTACTCAGCCATAACATAATGTCCACTCACATCTGAAGGGATGTTTCAGATGTCAAAATGGACTTTGGTGACGACTGTGGCTCAGTTAATACAGCAGGTTGTCCAATGATTGAAGGGTTGGCGGTTCGTGCCCCGGCTCTGACTGTCCACATGTCGAAGTATCCTTGGGCAAGACACTGAACCCTGACTTACGCTCCTAATTCACTCCCAATTCTACTGGTGTATAAGTGTGTGTGTGAATGGGTGAATGTGAGGCTAATGTAAACACTTTGAGCACCATGAAGGTGGAAAAGAACTATATATGTGCAGTCCATTGTCCATTTACTTATGGAGGTGCTTACATGGGCAGTGTTAGGACATGATTTAATATTGAAATATGATTTAATCAGGCTTAATAATGATGATAATCCACATCAAGTCATTTGTCTATTGAACCGAAAAACACCTGAAATGAGTAAAAGCCCATATCTTACTGGAGGAGTGCAGTCGAGAGAGTCCGCTGGATGAGTCAAAGCTCTGGCTGCTGCGAAGCAAAGAAGGGGAAGCACTGGGATTGGTTGGAATGGGCACACTTGGCATGCTGGGAGCTCTGACGAGGTTAGGCATGCTCCTCCGCAACTTATCTAACAGAGAGACAGACGGACAGCCACACACGGGGAAAGAAAGAGCACAAGTTTGAAATCTAGACACATGTTCATGAAACTAAAACTAAACCCACTGCACATGGGAGGCGTGTTCACAGACTGTGCGTTACACATTTACATGATGAGATGTTGGTCATGCATGTTCTTTTATTGCAGATCTGTTGCTGGGATCCTTCCGTGCAGAGGGTTTCCAGCCCCCTCATACACTGTGAACTGTAATCCCATCAAACCCTCTCTCGTCTCCACCTCAGAACGGAAAGACACACCAGTCTAAGAGCTTTAGGAGCGCTTGTACAACAGGCTTAGACAGAGTTATTATTAAGTGGTTAGAGCATCAGTGTGGGTCAGCCAGGACTCCAACACAAGCACTGAAGCCTGAAATAAGGTGACTCTGAAGGGATGCGACAGCTGATGAGGAAACGTGATTATGAGATTAGAAGTATTAAATATCACTTAATGGCGTGGACTTACTCTCATATTCGGCTGGGCATCGCGACGCAGTTTCCCCAAAACAATAGTCACATGTACACAAACGATAAACACACAATGATAGTGCACATGAACATAAGAAAAGAGATAACTTTGATTAGTCCAGGTCAACACAATAATTGCTTTTCCAAAAGGCAATGAGATCCAGAGACCATCTGACTCATTTTAAAAGACATGCACTCACAAAGGGCAATTAACCAAACCTGGCAGCTCTTTACATGACATAGTACAGTGGCACTGTACTATAATTAATAGTATAATAGTAATAGTGCCATTAATATTATTAATAGTACAGTGGTAACTTGACTTATGAGTACTTCAACCTCTAGTGTCTAGTTACTGGCCCAGGGGTAGGTACCCTGTGGGTGTTGGGATCTTTTTTTGTGGCTTGAATGGCTTTGTCCAAAAAGAAATAAATAATATATAAAATATATATTTCATGACCTTGACAGTATTCAACTATATTCTGCATTGCAAAGAAAATATTCACATACCAGTTACTTTTTGCTGCACAAGACAATGACATTTTCTTTCATGTAGTTCTGTCATTTCTTTGTAGTTCTGTAAATGCACCAAAACTTAAGGTTTATTCTACGCAAACTAATCCTCAAGAGCTTCTTCAACAGTCACCACTGAGGTAAAACATATGGGGATATGTTTTGGCTCAAAATTAAAATTGCAAAAATTCCAAGTTAAAAGCAAACTTCAGAAACACTGTTCCAAGTTGACATAACATCCACCCAACATCCTGCATCTCACGTGGTTGTCTCCACTGTGGAAGCATCTCTGTTGTGTAATTTTTATACAGTTATTTTGTCCAATTTATTTCTCTTTAACCATGGGCCAGGCTCCTCTTTAGCTCTTCCAGACACGTGGTAGAGCATTTCAGCACTTCCCCGGTGGACAGCGACCAGCCTTTGCTGTGTTGTTGTGAAGCAGGAGATGTAATATGTAACACCACCATCTAAATCTTCTTTAGACTTGCAGACACCCCCCCTCCTCCCAAAAAAAATAAAAATTAAATAAATAAATAAAATGAACCTAAATTAAATACTCAATTTCCTGAAGCCACAGCAGAGGGATGAAAAAGCCTCATGTGGCCCCAGAGCTGCTTGGTAAGCTATATAGAAATGGAGCCGACAGATGGAACCCATTGGTACTCGATGAATAGAGACATTGACAATCCATCACCAGAATACCTACTAGCTATCCTCCAACATTTCTCTTTTTATTGGCTATGACAAAGCTTTCCTTGGTGTAAGTTATCTAGAAATTAGGTGTCAAATTGGGGTAGTTTTGCAGGGCCGGAATGGATTAATAGGATTTCAATGAGGAAGACAGATTTGATATTACACACAAATTGAGTCACAAGCTTGGTGAAGAAATTAAAGTCGTAAGTCAAGGTACCGCTGTACTAGTATGATTTGAAAAAGAGATACATGTTGGAAAAGCCGTTGCATTACAGCATTTTCAATCACAAGAATTATTATTTAATGTAAAAAAAAAAAGGACAAACGTGATGCTCCTGGGTCTCAGGAGGACATTCACGGGTAAAGTTCTTTCTGTTCTATGCTAAACGTTAAGTGCTAAATGAGGCCTTCTTACCTGATCCTGGTCTGAAGCCCTGCTCGGCTGTGCAGGGGCTGCCCAATCCCAGTCCCAGGCCCAAACCCTGGGGCGGGCCCTGAGGCGGACTTTGAAAGGTGAACCCAGCGGAAGGGTACGGCGGGGTGGAGGGGGTGGAAGGAGGGGTGCACAGGGAACTGGTGCTTCTTCGCCACTCGCGTATACTGGAGAAGGTGTGGGAGTGCGGTAGGCGGGTGAGGCGTGGCTGCGGTGGCGGAAGGAAGCCGTAGTCTTCGTCGTCCTCCTCCTCGTCTTCCTCCTCCAGGTCGGGGCCGGCGCTGAGCTGGCTGAGCTGGAAGGTGAAGCTCTGACTCCGGCGGTTGGCCAGGACGGACGATGTGCTGGCGAAGTCCTGCCTTAGACCTGATGGAGCCAGATATGAGGACCAGCGAGCAGGACACACACACACACACACACACACACACACACAAAAGTACAATCATCACCTCCTGGGGTTAATGAAGCTGAAGTAGCGATGAGCTCTGAGGTCTGTGCCATATGTTAAAGTATTAGCAAGGAGGGAATAATAGAGACAGATGGTCAGCAGAAAGTCCTCACCTGGGACACAATGAAGCACCAACTACAAATAAATGGTCAGAGCCAAACAAAACCTGACAGGAGTGCTGTGAGATACGATGGCATACAGTACAGGTCATGTGACAATGGAAACCATGTTGCATGTGATGATTAATTAGTCATTTTGTCACGCTACTGACAAGTCTATAGCGGGAATGTCAAAATCATTAAGTTCAGGGGGCACATACAGCCCGGTTTGAAGTGGACCAGTAAAACAGGACCCAGTGGAATAACCTATAAATAATAAATCAAACAATTTTTCACTGTTTCAGTTTGTAGGGTATGTCCTGCCTTGCCATTGGCTGCTCAACTCCAAAGTAACAGCTGTTCAAATGACCTTTTGTGGATCACTGCGGGTAACTGGACTGGGCGATGGCGACTACAGGACGCTGCTGATACACAGCCATGACCGTGACACTGAAAATAATTCATCTGAAGTTACATCTATATTAGTTTTAGTTGTATTTCATCACAATATTTAACCCAGCATTAATACGCCTTATGTCCCATACAGTGACAAACTAGATCATGTATTCATTTAAATTACCACGATGAAGAAAATATGCACCAAGTTGTTTTTGTGGGGTCAACATATGTTCATGAAATATATTTAGTAGCCATGTTTTGCAAGTATTATTTGTGCTGTTGCTTCAACCTTTACATTTCTCTTAAGTATTTATGTTAGTCACTTATTAATTTCAACATAATATTTACTGTTAAGGTACTTTTGATTTGGACATTTTTTGACAAATCGTTTTCCCCTTTACCTTTTGGTACATTAATATTTGCTTCATATAGTACTGTACTCCTACAGTTGGATAATCGTCTTTGACACTGTATACAAAAAAAAAGAAAGAAATTGTTTATTTGTACAGAGTAAGTTCATAATTTCAAATGCAATTACAATTTGGGCTTCCAGTGTAGTCTTTTTTTGTAAACTCATGCATATATTCACTGAATTTAAAAATAAATCTGCTGTATTATTGTCATTATCTGAATGTGGCTTATTTCTAAACAAGCAGCTTTGGTCAGATGACACAGTTCCATGGTGATGCAGTGAGTATTTATTCCGTTTTTGTGACTTACTCTCCTCTTGTAGTCGGGCCATAACCTGGACGTCGGTGAGGTCTTGCAGTTTGTATCCCAGAGTGATCGAACTGTCCTCTGCCTCCGTAGCACCAAGATCGCTGTCCATGGATGACTGCGGACTGAGGGCCGAGCGCTGGAGGCTGCGGCCTACAAATGAAAACCATACGAGTCAGACTACTGGTTCCAACATAGAGACTCTTCGGCTCCAGACGCATCACTGCGGTAGCTCGGTAATGAGAAAAGCCCCCTTGAGTCTTTCGAGTGTCCTCTACATAACAGATAAGGCACCCACACTAATGGAGGGAGGTACTTGGCCCAGAGAATTAAGAGCCTGTTAAGCTCCAATATCGCACAGATATTATCATAAAGGTTAGATCAACCTCTCCCCAGTTTAAGACTTTTCCTATCTGCTCAGCAAAATTAACCCTCTTAGGTATTATTCGCTTAATTTTTGCACCTTTAAGGTCATTTTGGGTTTGCAGTTCTACTTATATATACGTTTTTTTTTTCTCTATGACTCACTGAATTAAAAGGTGTGTAAATGGGTTAACTTGGCTCCTTCCTGCTCTTATGTATGCAGCGGCAAAATCTTAGAAACCATCTCCAACTACCTCAGGTATTTATCTACTCTGTGCTGAATTATGACACAGTAGTTTTCTTTTGGCCAAAATGATAATAGGATAAAAAGAAATTGGCTTTTCCTCTTTGAATTTACTAATGAAATCTGAGTCTTTCACTAGCATCTAAAGGTCCAGTGTGCCCGATTTAGGAGGCTTTAATGGCAGAAATGTTATGCAATATTAAAATTTATGTTGTCATTCATACATAATCATATCAATAATGTGTTCTGGTTGAGCCATTTCTATCTACAGAGGGAACACCATGGTACATTGTCATATTTCTACAAAAGCATAGAACAGACTTCCTCTTTTTGGTTTTCTGGGGTCATTCTCTTCACTAAAAAGTATAAAATGGACAACTCAAATCCTGCCCAGGGAGAAACTAATATTGGTAACCCCTGCTTTGAAGTTAATTTTTGGCCAAATTGTTATGTGATTTGCTAGCAAATACTGAGAAAATACTGTTAATTATGTCTGTGTTTTTTGTGATTTGCAGGGCCATTTGTCACATTGACTGGGATAAACTTAGTATTTATCAGGAGTAGTATTATCAGAACAAACAACTACTTTATGAAGACAATCACATTCACTGATTCGATGTACACCGATGCTACATTTAACATTCTAAAATTAAATGCACCGAAATAGTTTTGCCACAAAATATAAGGAGTAGACTCTTTAATTAACATGAGTGTGCTTCAGCTCTTTCATTTTGCTGAGTTTCTGTTGAGACGTGAAACAAAGGAGGTTCGCCCTCTTCCTTCAGGGATTAATAGTTCTCCAATGTGGCTCCTGCAGCTCCCTGAAGCATTGCCCCTGCTCTGTCTGGAACGTGATATTTTCCATCACTAATAATGCACTTGAATCTGCCGCCCACACGCACTCTAATGTAATCCATCTCCAGCACCAAATATGTTACTAATGAGCAGGAAGATGTGGTGGATTTGACTTGAGGCTGACCCAGTTCTATACTATTGTCTTCAGATAGTTGAAATGTATTTAAGATCAAGCCATAAAGGCTTTGTGGTCATTTTATGTCAATTCCCGAATGAAATCCAACCTTTCTTGAATGATTTCTCACAAATTATCTTCTGTATTTAGCATTATATCAGGCATTTTCCTGTATTTAATATATTGATCCTGAAGAGGTTTGTAAAAGAAATTGAAAATTGAACCTTATTAGATCAATATTGTGGTCTGCGGTGGACGTTTGGGTCTTTATGGGTTAAAGCCTACATAGACTGTACATGGAACAGAAGAGGAGAGGAGGCTTACTGCGGTTGGCGGGGTGAGGAAGGAACGTGGGAGCCCTTTCAGCTACAGGGGACAGCTCCTTCCCTATGGGACTCAGAGTCCGATGGAGGACTGGGTGGAGAGGAGAGGGAAGGGATGGCGCTGACGAAGCACCTTCAGTGTAGGAAGGGAAGGGAGTGGAGAAATGTGATAAATCAGTTACATGAAAAATAACTAAATTAAATATTCTATACATTGTTCATTTAAATATTGGTCTATGTTGGAAAAAAAATAGATATGGTAGGATATAATTGCACATGATACTTTCATTTCTTGTTCTTTAACCATTGCATTTAATAATGTACAGTATATTTATGATATTTGGATTAAGTAACTAATGATATGGTGCCACTGAGACAACCACTAGCCACTAGGATTAATGAAATTAAACTTCTGTAATTTTACACATCAGGTATCTTCCAGAGACCCAGCAATGGAAGTTTGTTCTCACTATGGGGGAGAAGAGTTCAATGGCATATACACACACACACAAAAATGCAGTCAACTGCAAATGACAGTCCATACAAAGCAAAGCATCATGGAAAAAAAAAAGTGTTGCATAATGTCTTTTCCAATCAAAGCAATTACTTAATACTGAAGGGCTAAAATCTTTACTCAATGGTTCTCAGGAGGATATGATGGGAGACAAGAACTTCTTGTGGAAAAACCAATAAAACCTGTCCGCTGAAAAGGACAATCTATAAAAAAAATAATACATAAAATAGAAAATGTGTCAAACAAATCACTTGTTTAATGTGAAAATGTATTCTTGGGTCTAAATAGGAAAGAGTTTACAAATCTGAAGATAATCTCCAACATACAGCTATACATTTTTTCACATTTTAATGAGGAAATATTACATATTCAAAACTAGTATGCATCTGTATTTATTTTGTATGCAAGTGTATTTACATATGGGGACTAGTAGGAACCTTTTTCGTACAAAAAAGGGCCAAGAGCATATCCTTGGGGAACTCTTCTGGATACAATAACTACTTGGACGTGGCCACAATCACATGCTGAGAGCTACGATAACAGTCATTGTGTAGCCACAAAACCATGCAAGTTAAAAAGGTCACTTAGGGGAAATAAACTGAACAAACAAAAAGGCCCTCGCAATGAAAATGACCTCAACAGTTACCATGTCTTTCAGCCGATTGAGGAGTTGAGCAGGATTTCGCTGGAGGGGAGGCAGTGATGGGGGACACCCCAGCGACTCGGTTGAGGGGAGGGCCGGGGGAAGAGGAAGGGGTGGGGCTGGAAATGGAGCTACGCCACCTGGACACTGGGGAGGGGTACACAACGATTGGAGGTGGTAATTAGTTTCAGAATAATTAAAACATCAACTGTAATAAAAAGACAAACGTCTGACATGAGGCTTTGTGAGTCAACAGCCAATTTATGCAACACACACACACACACACACAGGGACTTCATGATGTATCCAACGGTACCAAAACTTAGAAATCAATACTTTGATGACAACTGATATTGAGGAGTTTTTTTGCTACTTTCTTATGCTTTATCTGCAACACATTTCTGACATTTTTCTAAGTAAAATGTGTGGTTTACTTTTGGGAATATTCTTCTACAACAGGTCCAAGTAACGGTGATCATTTGTTTTTGCTGTAGCAGATTTAACACTACTAATGTAGGATACAAATTTAAACCCAGTACGCAGACAGTTTGAACAGGAAAAGAGAGCGTCGCTGCTGGATTTTATACACGTACTCGTCCCTTTGAAGAAGTCTGGACTTGAAAAGAAGTTTTATCAAAGCAAACTCAAAACAGGTTAGAGAGAGAGAGAGAGAGAAAAAAAAAAGTACCACTGAACATGCATGGTTTTTGAAAAGAGGGCAGTGTTGTGCAGCAGCTGCCTCACCATCCACACAGTGGCTGTCACCAACCACTCTATTGTGCCCAGAACAGAGGACAAAGCTGTATTCAGCACCAACACAGCTCCTTCACACTGCAGCTGGATTGATTCGAGTGACTCAGATACACACGCTCCTACCTGCATTACTATTCATGGAAGAATCTGGAATACTCATTTGATACCAAAAGGCACACAGATGAAAGATGAAGACAGGGTATATATATATATATATATATATATATATATATATATATATATATATATACACATACACATACACACACACACTGAAGCCTCAGATTCTGGAGGAGGGGTTCTCTGTTCGGCTACCTGTCAATACAAATATAAGCCACTGTAGCAAAGGAGGAGGCACGTTGCTTTCATGTAAACGGTCTCCATGGAAACAGCTCCCCATTTCTCTCCATTTCAACCTCAGGCAGAGAGATAGGAGGCCGAGCTGGTGGGAGGATTCCTCTGCAGCTTTAGAGAGGGCGACTGTTAGCATCCACAAAGCACGTTCGACGCCTCTGATGCAACAAGCTGCACAGCTGGTGAAACTTCAGTGACCAGTGACCCACATACCTACACAAAGACTTCAATAATGTAAACAGGATGTGTGATTACAATACGTTTCTTCTGTAGCCTTATGTGCAAATATCTCCCCCCAAAAAAGATCAGCAAGAATATAAGGTCGGTTGCTAATGTGACCAGTATCATATTTTTGGTCCGAATTTGATATTCAGAGAAGTTCAGCGAGTGATAGTTCATATAAAAACTACCACATGAAGACGCCCATGTCATGTTCCATCATATCAACCTGCTCAAACATTAAATATATCTCAATTCCAGCTGAAATGCTTTTTCAATTTCCATTTCAGCTGTACACATTTCTCTGCTTTTCAAATATAGTTGAGTGCTAACATTATTACCCACCCCCCTATTAAATTTAAATTTTTCAAGATTTTCCCAAGTACTTTTTTAACAGAACGAGGGACTTTCAACATAACATCTCTGAATATACTGGGTGTCTTTAGAAAGCATAAAGTATTGCCATTTGCACAGCAATCTAAAATAACCAGGGAGATTAATATCAACTCCCTTTAATAAATGCTAATTTATTAGGTCATTGTACAAAGCAGTTTCGTGCAGTGATGTACTTTAGCTTCACAGGTCATGTGTTTAAAGGTGATCAGGCGACTTCACTCAACATTTAAGTTAAAACACTGTATAAAAGCCTCAGTAAGGGTCATTCATTTACATGAGAAAGCACCATAACTATAAGGCAGCAGATCACACTAGCTTTTGGAAGATTCAAGTTTCATTCATTCAAATCAGTTTGGACTTGACAAAAAGAATTACTGCTGCACACAAAGCAGACGTTTATAGAAATGCCACACAGTGCAGAACAAACCATGGCAGAGGTAGGAAGAGAACGATTTCAAAGACCCTGGAAATAAAACTGGTGACAGATGTTGTCTAAAGACCCCAGAACAACCGCCAAGACACTAGTGAGTGACTTGGCCCCATCAGAAACCATAGTCTCTAAGAAGACAATCACTGGAGCTGTGCACAAGAATGGATTTGTGAGGTTGCAGACCAAGAAAAACTCCACTTTTGAAGAAGAGACACCTTTAAACCAGACAAACATGCCCAGGACAACTTAAAGATCATTCTAGAAGTGTGTCCTATGGTCCAATGAGACTAAACTAGAGCTGTTGGGCCATAGAGACACTGCTTATGTTTGGAGAAAAAAAGGCAGAAGCATGTAACCTAACGAACACATGGTGGTGGGAGTATTATACTGCGGGGATGCTTCTAGAACAACTGGAAATCTTGTCAAGGCGGAAGGAACCGTGAACTAAGATAAAAAGTGAAGATACTGAAAGAAAATCTTCAAGCAGTGGTTTTCAAATCCCATCCTCTGGCCCCACCATCCTGCATGTTTTAGACATCACCCTGCTACAACTCACCTAATTAAAAGCAGTGGGCAATTATCAGCCTTCAGCGAAGCTTAATAAAGAGCTAATCATTTCTGTTGTATTGTGGACACTTCCATTGTGTTGTGATTTTTGCACGCGTTATCTACTTTTGCTAGTAGACATGATGCCACATCTTATTAATACTAATCTGTAATTATTATTACTTCGTTTGACAGCAGCTTTTATGTTCCAAAAATTAAAAAACTAAAGCCTGTATTATAATTATAGTGAGTTGAGCGTGTTGTGAGTTGGAAGTCATTGTGATCCTTACCAGTGTCCTGTTTATTATCTCAAAATAAAATCCGGCACCAAAACCAAGAGAAGTGGGAAACTAAAATTGAAATGTTCTTTTGTAAAAACCATCATTGGTGTAAATGGCTCTTTAAAAACTACACCAATATTCTCAATAAGATCAGTGAACATTTTCTAGCAATTTGCAAATCACCAATCAGCTGGACTGAACTAAGATATTGTATTTGAAGTAATAAAAACATTAAATGAAAGCCTTTATAAATTGTTCAGGAGTTAGTTTCACTGAGATGTAACAATGAAGGCAGAACTTCTCCAGGCGCTGATAACATTGTACTTCGACAGTGTCTACAGCCGGTAAACACTAGCACGCACACACACACTGCTCTAAAACTAGCCTCAGATTTAGCAGGTTGAATCAGAGGTGACATTGTCAGCTGGAGTAAGTCAGGTCAAAACACCATGTCCTGCAACATACTGTAAGAGTTCAGCCTCTTCTCAAATACTGCGTCTGGGAACTGCTTTGCAACTTTGGATTTTACTCAGTTGGAAACTTCACTAAAATAACCCAAACTCCAATTGCCACTAAAACTTAACAGTGATACTTATTGATGTTAAGCCAAATGATGGCAACTGAATTATAGATGTGTATATACAGCACAGAAAAGCAAAACTTCTACTTTATAACTGATGCCTTGTTCCAAGTTTAGCAGAAAAAAATACTGAATAATAATATGTATAAAAAATGGCTCTCATCCTTCTGTGGAAACTAGAGAATGTGCTTACATAACTGACCACTATATCCTCCCACAATACATGGCGAAGAGATTAAACACATTTAAGAGCAGAGCTACAAACTATAAAAACACTTACAATATATGCATGAGAAAAATACCCAATTCGACCTAAATAAAACTAAAAAATACCAAATGAAAATGCCAATCATTTTTATCACCTTCCTAATCCTGCTAGTTAAAAACTTGACGATTCGGGTAAAAAAAAAAAAAAGGAGTTTGTGGTGATTTTCAAGATTAATCCATGATTGCAAAATGAGGCTCATAAAAACAAAAACAAAAAAAACAAACACCACACTCATTGCATTTGTGCTGTGAACATAAATCACACAAATGTCAGATAAGAAATGGACATGGACAAATGGAGCATTACATAATATGACAGATGTGCTATTGTCACAAGCACAGTATGGGATTATATACATGGGAACTAGCTGTGAACATCAATGTGCGCCTTCAAAACGCAAGTACTGATGAATCATGAAGGATCTGACAAAGCTGTAGAGGACATATTCTTTGCATTTCACAGCTTTAATGTAGACTAAAGCACTGCCAACT
The DNA here is from genome assembly GCA_020466265.1 of Siphamia tubifer. Classification (NCBI taxonomy): domain Eukaryota; kingdom Metazoa; phylum Chordata; class Actinopteri; order Kurtiformes; family Apogonidae; genus Siphamia; species Siphamia tubifer. The sequence goes on from CM035784.1 coordinate 14,913,704, forward strand.
GCCTACTCCTAAAAGAGCAGCCCACACACAGACTACAGTTCCTGTGAAAACGCTGCAGATAATTAGTCGTGAGTGTGGGAAGGTAGAGCAGACACCGCTTCACCCACGCAGGTGAGTGGGGGTCCGGCTCCCCTCATTAAAGGCTTCTGGGTGTTAAGCTGCCTGTTGAGCCGAGGCCGTGGGAGCTGCCGCATCCCATTCACACGGAGCCCGTCGCAACATTCACAGCATTTCTGAAACCAATGGACATCCTAGTTGATAACTGATCTGTTGTCGATAACAGGGAAATCTATTTTTGAGATGTCGATTCAGGCTTCCCGCGTAACCATAGCAACATTCAACACAAACTGAGACTCAATAGTCTCCTCACATCTGTTTATTCCTGTCACAGTCGTCTTAGCCTCCAGCAGTGACATAATAAAGTTACGCCTGTAGTCTTGGAAGGTGTGTCAGCTGACTACAGCCTGATCTGCTTAATGCTATGAGGTGTGGACAGATTACACTCTGTGAGCCCATTAGTCACCCTGAGGTAAGGAAGGGGATCTAACTTTAACGTGTGGACATCAAGAAAACTGAGTCTCCATATTTCGGACCAGGGGTGCAGACCCTAGTCGTAGCTCCACAAACACTGCAGTATTTCTTGCTCATTTCACAGTAAACAAACAGGCACACATTAACCATCTGTCATGCATGTTTAAATAGTCCTCTGTAGTGAACAAAACACGTAAGGACATTCTATACACAATTTAAAAGTGTATCCGATAAGAGGTGTTGCATAATGTTTCAAACCAAGGCAATTATTTAACATTAAAAATAAAAACAAAAAACATCCAAACTTTTACTCTCTGAAATACACCTGTAGGAGTCTTAACTTTGTGTTCATTATCAATCTTGTTCTGGTTTGAAGCATTTGATTTCTCAATTTTTCCCTCCATGGTTTAGTTCAATCTTGACTTGGAATGCATCACTGACAACCGGCATAAATAACTGATGGAATATATTGGATTATTTCCTTTTGCGATGCATTTTGCAGTCTTCTTCCTCCACACAGATACTGTGAGTAGGTTGTCGTAAATACATTTAGCAACCAATTTCAACATTTTTTCCCCTAGCACGGCTAGATGCCCCCTAGACTCATATTTGTTATAATATGAAACCACATTAAGACATTTGTCATGTTCGTTTTGTATTCTAGCCCCCTTTTAGAAAAGAAACACCCGAATTCAACACACCCCAATACTTTTGTCCATATAGTGTATGTTGCCATTAAATTACATGATGCACCATATCAATAAAAGGTGCTTTTCCAATGATACAATCCTTTGTAGTCACGCATTTATGTCTTATTTCATCATAGTAAGTCCGGACCCGTTAGAAAACCAACACCTGAACTCAACTCTTATTGAACTAATAAAAGAGGCCAAATGGGGCACAATTAGTTCTCACTAAAGAGCACCAGAAAAAGAAGAAGAATATTAATAATAATCATAATAAGCTTTATTTCTATAGCACCTATTCATACAAACACTGTAGCCCAAAGTGCTTCACATTGATTCAAAATTAAAATCCAATTTTAAATCGGGGTGAAACAAAACAAAACAAAAAACATAAAAATTTGATTGCAAAACATGTGAAAAAGGAAGAAAACATTACTTCAGTGTTAACTTAAAGAAACCTTCCAACAAATGAGAAACAATGACCGCACTAAAGCATCAGTAAAAAAGGGAATCTTTGTTTGGTCATGAGCCTACGTGCACAGCTCAGCTCTGAACACATGACGGTTATGTTCAAGTCTGGGGTGTGATTTCACTGTCTTTCATTACCTCACACATGTCAACACACAATAGTTCACTTCACAGCCTTTGCTGACAGTGACAGCTGGATGTTTACATGCACAGTAACTCCCACAGGGTCCAATCAAAACCAGTTATTTGTTTTTTTCCACCCACGCACACACAAACCAAGAGAACATCTCGCACCTTGTTCCAGTCGGAGAGACAGCGACCTCCTGGAGGCCTCCACCTCAGATTTTGGACTGTCCAGAACCTGCCGACACCACTGCAGAGGTGTGAGGGACGGATCGGACAAGTTGGCAGCTTTTTGTGGCACGTACAACCTAAAAGAGATCAGATACGCGTCAAAACTCTCTTAGATGCTATTTTGAGCCCAGATAGATCAATATTCAGACTCCATATTTCCCCGAGTCAGAGCAAATCTCTGTGGTTTAAGACGTGAGGAAGGTGAGGAAGGGGAGCTGCTCTGTTCAAATGGAGTGGACCAGATTATTGTGACAGCTCAGCACTACCCTCTCATCTCTCTGCTCTGCGGGCAACATGGAGCAAACTGAATTATAGATTAAAACCTGCAGACATCAGGTGGAAGTCTGACCTGAAGGGGAGAGAACACAAACACACCTTGGTTACTATTCTGAGAAACGGGGGAGGAGACCTGGTGCATCATGGGGACTCCAAAACCTGAATGTGATGCTTTCATGATAGGGCTTCTGTGCGTACACCTCTGTGGTTTCTTCACAATATAAGACCACAAATAAGAGCTGAACCAACACTTACTTTAACGGTCCATCTTATGATCATATTCACAATTATTTGTTTGATTGAACATCAGAAAACAGTGACGTAGCCAGTTCACCGTCATAGAAAAAAAAGGAAAAATATCACATTAAAGAATCCAGATAAGAAGCATTCCAACTTCGTTTTTCCCCCCAATCTGTGGTGCATTTAAAAGCAGACAGACCACCACAAAATGCGACTTGAACTGTTCACTCATACGAAAATGATCATTTGAGGGTGTCTTTCTTCAGTCATTTCGACTTGAGGATGGACCGATTAGAATTTGGCCACAAGTCACAGTAATTTGACAAAAATAACACATTTTCCTGCAATAATAAAGAGAACTGCAATGAATACAATGCACTATGTGAGGATCATGTATGCATGTGGTTAAACTTATCATTGGTTTCTTTGAAATCCCTCAAAAGGATCCAAGGCCGAACCAGAAACGCTCGCCAAAAAAAATAAATAAATATATATATACACATTAAAAAAATACAATTTTACTTAATTACAAACACGCATCTGAAGTTATTAATCACATGAAAATCTTGCCATTTTAATCTTATTACACTCCATTGACATGTTGGTGTTATAGATATTGGACCAGACTTGGATGAAATGAAAAGAAAGACCATTTTTGGAAGCAACAACTGAGAATTCACAGCAATTAAAAAGACAAATACCATTTTGGTTGTTGAAGTTTGCTTCTATAAATACGTTATTTTGTCTGTTTTATGTGTAATTAATGTAATTTTTTTTTCAACAAATATCTTAGCAATATTATATGCGAAATCCTATGTGTAATTGTCTTGAGTTTTTGTTTCATATATAGTCACAGTGCATTAGGAGAATAACATAATGGATGCACTGTTATATTGTTTTTGCACATTAGTAGTTCATGGAGATTAGGAAGAAACTGCGTTGCCCAAAATATGTCCCAAATAATACAGCAAAAAGAGGAAAATAGTAGGAAACACATGAGGAATAGTTGTGACATTTAAAACCAAACTACAATAAGCTTGAAATGTCTTCAGTTATTGAGAATTTAAACCAAATTAATTCAAGAGACTAAAGAACTAAACCTTGTGTAACAGGTTCACATCAACATTGATCTAAAGTCTGACTGGGTTCCAATCTAGGCCACACAGTCTGCGATATCAGCCCCGGGGCAACTGTTCTCAGTCAAACCCTTTAGCTAATCACTGATTCAATGAAGAAGTCATCAATTAATTAGTGAAAATAACAAAAGCATCTTTCCAGTGCAGTTTTGTTCATCAACTCAAACCAACTACTACTCAAAGAAAATTGATTTGTGTTGAAATGCCCAAGATGATCACATCCTTCCCTAAGTGTCACCTTATAGTCTGGAAAACACAGTCACCTTTTGTTTCCCAAATGTTATATAATTCCCCATTCAAAAAAATGGTATGGACATTTTAGAAACATCCAAATATTAGTATGCACCCATGCTGTAATGAGCAATATCATTCTCCAGCTATATTAAAATACCACAAAAACAGAAATACTAACTATAAAGGAACAACAGGAAACCGTATTTAATATGATCCGTTTCCATGACAACAAGTAAATGAAACTACACTGGCCACAAGTCAAATGAAACCAGGTGTCAAAGATTAAATAATTAGTTCAATATATCTCATAATGTACCTTGTTAAGCACAAAGAAATATATTTTAGATACATTTTTTCAGAATTTCTTGTTTATAATGCATTTATTATTATTATTACATTATTCTATGCATGCTTGTGGCCTAAAACTTTTACACAAGATATATATGGGTTGTTTCTAATACAATGGTTTTCTTATTTTTAATCAAACACAAGTCACACATTTGTGATAAATAGATACTAAACAATAAAAGTACAATTATATAAATTAACACAAACTATAACTTCCAAAATAAATCATGCTATAACAACTCATTTTTAAAACACCAACATTATTTACTACTTTATTATGTCTGTCTGGCCAAAATGTATCTGACATTAATGAAAGGTGGTTAAGTTATTAAATACTAATCACTCACAGATGTACAACTAACCTGCTGCTTATGTAGTTCAATTACTTTTACATTTATGGGAATCCCATAAACAAGAACATATTCATATTTTCCATTTGTAATTTTAAGTCTTTTTTCCTCCACTGTTGGATTACCTTTACCTTAAAGATTTACAGAGGGGACTGACCCTTCTTGTCAGATGCATAACCAGTGGAAAAACCTGGATCAATTTTTTTCCCCATGCCTTCCAATAAAATGCAAGATTCTTCAGTGGTTCTCAAATCTCATCCTCAAGGACGAGTATCCTGTGTGTTTTGGGTATTTCCCTCCATCATCAATCATCATCATCATCATCAGGCTTCTGTAAAACTGGATGAGCTGAGCATTAATTGAACCAGGTGTGTTGGAAGAGGGACACAACTAAATCATGCAGGATACAGGACCAGGACCAGATTTAAGAACCACCCCTCTATAGTCAGTAAACTTAAACAACCATGTTACCCAAGTTCACTTTGTAAATTAAGTGTTTTCTCGATCAAGTAAACACAGTAAAAACAGTTCTTGTCAGAACATGATCATGTTGGTACCAGAGAAACACCTGAATTATATAAGGCCAACATGCTGCTATTTAACAGAAACAACCATAGTGTCAACATTTTATGTTCAGAGGGTGTGCAGGATCAACCCATTTACATGTCCTGCAGCAGAAGCCTGATGCCATGTGTTCCACTTCTCTCTCAGGTGCCTCATTAACTTCCCAGGTGTGTATGGGGCTTTGTCTGGTCATTGCAGACACTCACACCAGCTGTGTAGCATCAACAGATTATTGACAACACGTTCTTCTATTTCTGACTTTTTTTAGCATTAGTAAACACTTTACATGCAACGAATGGTTGTAAATTCAGGCACACATTTCAGACACTGACCATGTTTCATCAGATTCATCAGAGTACCCAGAATCCAGGTCTAAAAGCTCCAGCTCATCCAGGACTGAGAGCTCCTCATCCTCATCCTCATCCTCAGCAGCCGCTTCATCAGCGGCGGAGTGCGGCTGGAAATAATCAAAAGGCTCCTCAAAAGACCCCAAGGACGACTGACATAGTAGTGTGGGCAGAGGGCTGGGAAGGCAATAACTCCCCGCGGCGCTGCCAAGGACGCACGCCGGTGCTGGAGGTAGCGCGTGCGGCCCGCCGCCTGCGCACCCCCCGCCGCTCGCGCGAGTCCGCAGCTGCTCATTCTGCCGCTCTAGCTTCCGCACGAGCTCCTGCAGCTTCTTCACCTCCAACTCAGCGTTCAGGGTGTTGCTGTTACAGTCCACCTCAGTCATTATGGGGAGGTTGAGTACTGCTGCCTCCATTGGCTCGGAACACATAAAAAATATGCAGCTTTATTCTCCACTGTGGATTAGAAATGGAAGACAGGTAGGGCCGATACGCGGAGGCTCACCCGTCGCCCTCACACTGATACTGGTTTCTGTATTCTGAAGCGGTAGTAATCTGTCTAGTACTTGTCTGAGCGGTCACCCAATGGCTCCACCCCTTCATCCACATACCACACCCTCCACCCCCACAACCCGGAAGATTTATTCCAGGTATCACACACACACACACACACACACACACACACACACACACACACACACACACACACACACACACACACACACACACACACACACACACACACCTGTCGAACCTCAAAACAACACACGAAGAATTAACTCAATAATTGATTATCTCTCACCTAAGCGTTCTTTACTTTACTTTCTGATTTTTTTTAAACTCAGTCTTAGCTTTGTTTCAACAATAAAGGGGACGTATCATGCAAAATACACTTTTTAAAAATGTCTTTACAGCACAAATATGCATGGTCTCTGTGTGAGGAGACCCTTAAATTATGAAAAAACAAATTATCCAGTCTCCACTAATAACCTGTACTCTATCTATCTATCTATCTATCTATCTATCTATCTATCTATCTATCTATCTATCTATCTATCTATCTATCTATCTATCTATCTATCTATCTATCTATCTATCTATCTATCTATCTATCTATCTATCTATCTATCTATCTATCTATCTATAAATGGTTATTTATATAGTGGATCTTATTTACATTAGTAACTAACTTTGCATTTTTTGTAATAAATTATTAATGTGGCATTTTGACCACAGCATTTCAGACAGGTCCTTGAGACACCAGGGAACTGTATTAACTCGTAGAAAATGGGCATGATATGCCCCCTTTAATTGCAGTAGATATTTTAGAATAAATTAATATTTTCTTACATGTCTCAGTAAATGCTTTAATGACCTCACCCTCACATTTATGCACCTCTGCTGCCATCTTGTGGTAAAGTCTGGTCATAACAGTGGATGTTTTCTATCTTTTATCCAATTAATTTGACTCATGTCAGGTTTTCTCTTTATATAATGCATATTTAATATAATAACGTATTTATATCACAAAGCTGAATATGCATATTTTATGTACATGCTAACTCTGAAATGTTAGCTTACATATAATCCCATGAAAACTTTTAAAGAACATAACATATTTTAATTACTCAAAATCCATAATAACATAAATTTTAATTTTAAGGGGCACAAACCAGAACAAATGAAGCACAAATATGATACGAATTCTGCTCAATTTTGAGGAAGTGTGTGTGTGTGTGTGTGTGTGTGAGGGGGGGGGGGGGGGGGGTGACGTCATCTCATGTCATAAATCATTAGTCTGTTAATAACAAAAACAATAACACACTTGCTAGTTATGTTAAGAAATGTAATGTATAATCTGACATTTGATGAATTTTTAGATAAGTTATTTATACATTTATATTTTTTTTTATTATGCATTTACTTTTGTATATGAAATTTTGAAAGTGAACTTTGCAGTAATTCTATATTTGTATTCTGCTTTTTCGTATTATCCAACATATTTTGTATATTGTTGTTAAATGTTTTATTTTTAGTACAAGCAATTTTAACGGCACAAACACACGCCACCATTTTTGTTACATTTTATTAAGTGGAGGGGGCTGACTGACCCCAGGATGACCTTTAAAAGAACTGTTAATAGCTCAAAAACCATAACAGCATAAACAAATGAGACTCTCCCAATATTTTCAATGGGTCGGGGTCAACTTCACACAGGTGATGCACTATTATCATTCTCAGTGATGTCAGTCACATTTTTGGTAAATAAAGGGTCTCCATTCCGCTTTACAGCATTCTCTAAATTAGCAATCGTCTTAAAATCATGTTTTACCAGTCTCATAATGTTACATTTTAAATATGTTTACCTGTAATACCTGTCTTTCTTAAATACCTTTGTACTGTTATTGATATAGTTAATTAATGAGGATTATCAACGATACAATAAACAACCAACAAATCAGCTGTCAATGACCATTGTGTATCAGAAGGGGGTGAGACTTTGTGAAGTTATTGGATATAAATGTAAGCAGGTTTGTATATTATATATATGTTTGCATATCTTGAACCATTAGAGAATAGGATAGTTACTTTTTAGACTTTCTTGCACAAATCAAGTTTTCATTGTGAGAATAGGCCTTAATAGAATGGATAAGTAAATAAAGAAAATATAATACTATTGAATATTCAAATGTAATATATTAAGCCTTAGGAAGACCAATATGTATATTAAATGTAACATTCAATATGCATATTGACTAGTTTGGAGGTTCTGGACTGACATTTATTCATTTTAGTCAAAATATTTTTTCATCATTTGTCAAACATGAGAAAAGTTATTTTTCTTTTCTCATAATGAGCATATTAAACTAACATCAAATGTATCCGAATGTATAAAGTAAACTGTGACAAAACTTACCAAGAGAAAATCAGCAATATTAAAGTAATCTTCTGTCTGGAGGAGAACCGAGATATTCCGCATCTTAAATTAAGCCTAGTTTATTTAGCTTAAATGGTTTTTTTTATACTTTATTATAACTTACAAGTTAACATGAGTACAATTAGATAAGAATACACAAAACAATCATTATAAATCCACAGCAGATAAAACAGTAAATAAACACAAAGTCTATATTCTATGAAAACTTAATTTATTGATGAACATATTTAACAGTAACATTTATATAAATTTCTTAGCACAGACTTCCCTCTAGTGGTGGAGGAGTTGACTGCAGTTGCTTTGTACAACTACTGCAGACACTTAACTCCACACTGAGACATTTCTGCTTTTGATATTTTCTGGTCCAGGTCAGGGGAGGTGATTTTCCTTCTCAGCGCTTCTTCCAGGTGAATTTCTTACGCGCCCCCTCTTGGCCGGGCTTCTTCCTCTCTCGTACTCTGGGGTCAACGGTCAGCAGACCGGCTGCAAACCCCCGACAGAATAAAGACAATACATTTTCATGTTAAGTCAAATATAAGACTTTTAAGACTACTAAGTTAATGTCTCGGGCCTACTAGCAAAAATGTATGACTTAAGGAATTTAGGAAAATATGCTTAGTTACTCAGTACCTTGATTCTCACCGTTCCAAATCATTTGTCACTGAGGTGTGCAAAGTTAGTGACAACTGGTTCCTATTTTCAATATAAATTCTGGTTGGAATGGGTGGAACTGAGAAGACTAATGTTACTTTCTTTGGAGCTCAGACATTAAAACACAAAACATTGAAACAGTTTATGGCAACAGAACTTAACACCCATATCAAATTAACAAAATTTTAAAGACTTTTTAAAAGTAGTAATTGCAGATTACACTTTTTAAATTCTTGTGGGAAACCTATAATTCATAAATGTTCACCACTCTGCTGCTGCTTTTTGGACTTTTTGACATCTAATTTGTTTATTCTATTATTTTCCACTCTAACTGTTTCTTGTCACCTACAACAGCATCTGCATTTATCCTTGACTTTATGATCTATACGTCCAGTATATTATTATTAATGGAGGACAATCAGCATTGAATGCATTCAAGAAATTGTCTGTCATTGTGATACAGGAGAAACGCTGCCATCTGGTGGGTCTTCATAGGAAGTTCAGACAGTAATGACCAAAGATGCTCCTTGTCTGCTTTAATGTAAAAAAATAAATAAATCTTTGAATATGTTATTATTCCACAACATCCTACAGCCAGGGTGTGGGAACCTTTTGTCTATCCTGATCAGATTTAAATATTTTATTGATTGATGTCAACTGAAATGTGTTTGTCTCCGCTCTTTCATTTAAGATGAAAGATAATTTTTTTTAAATTCAAATTCAGTTTATATCACTATTTGGGCATTTTATAAATAAAAATGTTCTTCTGGATTAGGTCCCAAACAGCCAAACCATATAACACCCACCAGCTGATGATACATTTACATATTTATTTACTCATCTTGTAAAAAATAGTGGTATTTATATGAACAGAAAACAGCCAGTAGGACCAGGAGAGTGTGAACCTGTGACCTGGGAAAATTACAACAAAACTGCACTTTGGTGGGGCTACTCTGCAGCAGATAAACAAGTATGTGAATAAAAAACAGCTGTAAATAAACAAACATGGGCAGTGACAGTTTAAAACAATGCAATAAGGTTATTTTACACCTGTTCATTTTCATAAAATGGATTTACTACAAAATACTTTGTGTTACAAATGTAAATTCAGGATGGTTACTTTACTCATGCAATGTTTAGTTTTGCCATTTTGGAGAGAAGTCAAATAAAACGTTTCACTAACTACTTAAATAAACATGGACTCGAATCCATTCAGTTCTATCTGTTGGGAGATACATCATGTTTTTCAGGGATTTCCAAAGATGCATTTGCTTGAATTCTAAAAAGGTTATATATCGGCTGATTCTTGATCATTGAAAAACAAAAGTTGATCCTGAATATAAGGTAAACGTCAACTCCATGATAGAGAATGCATCCTGTTACCTAATAGCTACATAAGTACCTAATCAGAGTCATATTTAAAGATCTGACGGGAGTTTCTGGCCTTTATTAATAAAAGTTTAAACGTTTGGATACAATTCTGTCATGTTTAGTCTCCATTCACTTTTTGATTTGTTTTGTGTTTCTGCAAACATTTTCCAGCGTGAAATATAAAAAATGCATTAAATAGATTTATGGAAACGCATTATGTCTCTGTCGCAGCTAATTGTTGATTAACTAGGAAGCTAAAGAGTTGGCGCTTTAATTTCTGCCTCAACACTTTGTATGTTTTATGTATTTTTCTTTTTACCTGTTCGAAAAACACATAAAAAAAAAAAAGAAAAAAAAAGAAAACAAACTTTCATGGAAATCTGTCCAGTGCATGGATGAAATGTTGTCGAGTAAACTAAGAGTCCTCACCTTGTCTCATGTTCTCGATGTCTCTCTCTGACACGAAGTTGAGGAGGGCTCTGGCTATGGCGAGCCGCAGCGCCCCCGCCTGGCTGGAGAGTCCGCCGCCACTCACCGTGCACTGCAGGTCGAAGCGGTCGAGCATATCCACGAACTGGAGAGGGAACATCAGCTGCTCCCTGCAAAAGAGAAACAGACGGAATGATAAAAACTGAGGTGAGAGAATGGAGTGTGGGAGAAGTGTGTGCTGTTTAACAGATAGCAGTATCAACAGCGCCGGCTTAGCTAATTTAATGTCTGGTTGGGTGACTTTTCAGACAAGGGGAGAGGATCTCGCACTGTGAAAAAGCTTTCCCTTACAATCTCACCACCACATATTACACAGTAAGTTCTGACTCAGCAGGAAAAGGATAAGAGCTGAGTGTGTGTATAAGTGTGTGAGAGTGTGTGAAAAAGAAAGTGTTCTGGATGGCGTCTCAGGCTGAATGGCCTATGGCTGCTGACAAAGTCAATTGTCACTTCTCTGCTCCAATTACAGCCCGTCCTCACACTGCGTGACAACACCCGCTCTGGACATTCACACACACATACACACACACACACACACACACACACACACACAAACTGACACACAATCACTCAACTGTGTAATTAACTTACTACAGGGAGATAAATAAAAAACGAGGCGATGCTGTGAAGAGTGAAAAAGCTGCTTTTTAATTTTTTTCGGGGGTGGGGGGTGGGGGGGTGAAACACATCACGGCTTGCATTTTAAGGACAGTGGTATCTGTGAATGTGGAGCCTGTGATGTGGAAAGGTCCGTTTGTTCACAGTGGAAACGCACGTCTGCCTGTGGTTGGCTGTGTTCACGTACCTATACAGGAGGTAGGAGAAGTAGTGCAGGTAGTCCTGGCCGTTGACGGTGACTCGGCCCGACCCGCAGTCTCTGAGGATCACGGATGAGATGGACGTCTTCCTCCGGCCTGAGGACACCACATTTAACACACACTGAACGCACGCCTTTGGTCTTAACATACAAAAGATAGGAGTAAATGAACAGCCTCATGTGTTTGATGAGCCACTTGCAAAAACAGGTTCCTCCCTAATTTCAGCAGAATGACACTTAAGTCCCAGTTGGATCTGGATTGATGTTTTTCTCACTTTCCACAGCATTATTTTCAACAGGCACCCGCTGTGTAGGTTATACTTAATCAAGGCTTGTTTATAAGAAGTAGCTTTTACAGGTTCATCTAAAAAGGTTAATATACTATAGAAGACTGTAGATGTGCCAGAATGGTTACACATATACTCAGATCCTAAAATAAATGTTTGATATGATCCATTTTGTGTGTAATAAATCCAGAGCATATCAAATTCAATTACAGAAAAAAAAAAAAAAAAACCCAAAAGCCTCAAATCTGCATTTCAACAGTTGCCCCTTTTTTTGTTTTTTGAAATCAAAAGTGACCATATATCCTCCTGACACCCAGCAATGCATTTTTGCTCTCCGTAATGGACAAGAGTTTCACAGCTTTACTTATAAAAATGTCCACTGAAAAGGACGTATTAAACATATTTATAAAAATGCATGTGAAAAAAAACAAACAGTTGCATGACTCGGTTTCCAATTACGACAATTATTTAATGTAAAATGGTGAATACGTTTACTTACTAGGATATAGATAAAAGAATGGAAGTCTGACATTGTTACTAATTTACTGAAACAAAAGCTTTGAAGGACGTTTAAATAATGTCAGTCCACATATCTGATCTGTCTTATCAGCTCAAACATTTAATTAATAGCAATGATTCATGAAATGACCAAGACTTAATGTTCTGGATTTACCCTCTGCGGTGCTGAAGGCCACGCCCTTTTCATCCGTCTGTAAGGGCTGCACTATTTGCTTGTTGGACTTTGACTCCAGTTGGTACCGGTAACTGAGGATAAACTCCTCCTGTGTGCCAGCGCAGGGCATGGACACTAGACGCTCCATCAACTGGATGAAGTGAGTGTACTGCAGAAAAGACACGAAAAAAAAAAAAAAAAAAACACATCTTCAACTCCACTGTATAGGATGGAATAGAATAGAATAGAATGAGTGCTACTCCAGTCAGTGTAACAACAATAAAATATATATATATATATATATATATATATATATATATATATATATATATATATATGAATACAAATTAAAGAAGTGGCGTCCAACACAAAAAACAGCCCCCCTGCACATATCGTAACTTATTTTGGCATAGGTCCAGATGATGTCATCATTGTGTCGACAAATTTCAGACATTATAAGTAAATGTGAGAAATCCCCCCCCCCCCCCATTTACTTAGAATGGCTTCATAAAAAAAATAGGGCCAATGTCCCTGCGCTCATTCGGGCCTCACAGCAGTGATGTCTTATAATCAACTAATCATAAAATCAATCCCACTGTATGTGTGTTTATTTTTGTTTGTTTTGTTTTTTTTTTATCAACAAATGCCAAAAACAGTGTGAATGGTATAGGAAGCCCCCAAAGCTCTTCTGGGGTAACATCTGACTGAACAAAAGTAGGTAACTGGGTAACGACGTATTACTGTGGTTAAAGCTGTTAAATTCTACGCAGGAGGTTGTTGATGGAAACTAACATTGGGGCAATTACTTTCTTTGATCATGATTGAAACTGAACTCAGGGAATCAATTGGAAATGCAATCTGTTGAGGACTGAGGGAAGAGTAGTGATTTTAGTGACAGACTGGAAAAATAAACAAAGTTGTAAACAAATTGTTTACAAAGGCACATTTTGACAAAGTGATATGTTTTGTGCCCAATGCTTAGATCTATCCAATTGAAATCCATTAAGAAATGTAATAAAGAAAGTAATTTTCGTGAATTGTGGACGACGACGGATGAACACAGCTCAAGGGCAATAGCTCATCCCCGGATGATCTAATAATAATAATAATATTAATAGTAATAATAATGAGAATAATGTGAACTTTGATCTAGTTTTCCCAAAATGTACTGTTAATCACAATGAACCAAAAACAACATCTCTTGCTTCTCCCTCAGGTAAAAACTAAAAGTAGTAAGAAAATATAATATAATTTCTGTCCAAAAAGTGAAATAAGAACAGAACTAAAAGTAGCATCAAAACAAAAATAAACAAAAATATGAATAGACATATTATTAACAATATGAACAATTTATCTATGAACTCAAGACTATATCAAAATAGAAGCATTTATGTTTGCATCAGTGTTAGATGAAAGTTGCACGACTACTGTACAAACAGAGGATTTTGCATGAACAGCACATAAATCACATGAGTTATTGCACATTTTTGGAAGTGATCGCACGAGGAACGAAGTACGAGTAGATCTAGAAGAGGATGCGTGTGTTCTTACATCATGTTGGGAGATGGGTTGCAGCAGTCGCCCCTCTATTTCCTCCTTTGTTAACCATCTACTCAATCCTAAAGAGCTGATGGACAGAAAGAAAAACAAAGGCGGACAATTAAAAAAAAGTTTGCTTCTAACATTTTCCTCCAATCCGTCGTGTACAAGGGAAATAATTCCATCCATCAATGTTGAGCCGCAGTTCCATATTTTTCCATTGACAAGTAAATTTAAGTGAAAGGTAAACTTAATTCAGCTTGATTATCAATACCAGATGTAGATTCCCACTGTTGTTATAATATATATAAGAATATAAAATGCAATTTGGTAACTAGAGATGAGAATTTTAATTTTTTAGTGTAGTTTTTCTGATTCAAAATCTTTGACTAATTTATTTAAACAGAGCTGATTTTACTAAAAAAAAAACAATATTGTTAAAAAAAAAAAAAAAAAAAAAAAAAAAAAAAAAAAAAAAAAAAGACCGCTAATTTTAAAATGTATGTTTCCTCATTAGGTTTGTTTGGTTGCAATGATTCTGGATCCACAGATACGTGAGCTGAGGGTTTCAGGTGGTCGTAAAGACAGTCCGTGTGGTCACGAAAAAGGAGAGGAAACAAGTATGTGCTGTGAGTCGAGCTGATACTGTCAGTGGAAAAGCATTGAGCCTGTTTACATGACTGTAAATATCTAAAAACTGAACTAATCATATCTTGGGAAAAAAAAAAAAAAATCAGATCAGATGCGTTTACATGAATGTAACAAATGCAATAATCGACATCCCTGGTTTAGACACTCGGGTTCATTATCAGATTTCTTTTGGAGTCCGTACATACATACATACTGTACTGCTGACAGACTCAAACCTCTGTTATCATCTTCCGCTCATGTTTGATATGTTCAGATGTAGAAGAATGAAACAAATCAGATTAACCTGTATACATGCTGGAGGACATGGGGGTAACTGGGGAGAAATTCAGGCATGTTAATCATTTGTCATAATCAGAAAACAGATCAGATGATCCTGTTTACATGATCACTTGAATAATCTGCTAACTCCAGAAATGTTATATTGCTGTGGATGTTAAACAGACTCACGGTTTTAACAATACTGTATGTACAATGTTTGTACTTATTATATGTCTGAGATAAAGGTCTTTATTTAATTTAGTTTATTTAATCTACACTATGTGATGTTAAACGGCGCGTTATCATCGCACTCTTCAGTGATGTTCATGACATTGAGAAAATATTTTAGTCGTTTTTGAATTATGCGTCATTTACACATGAGGATTGTCAGTTTATAGATCATCTTCAGTCAGTTTGGTCAAAAGAAGAAGCACGTTCATTGTATACGATACAACAAAAGTTAGTTGAACAGCTATTTTTTACAGCAATTACTGTATCAAGTGTGTTGTGTATAAAAAATATATGTAATATTAAACCAGAAATGCACAAAAAGAGCAGTTATTCTAAGTATGTTCATTAAATATGTTGTAAAACATTTTAGCGTCAGAGTGAAAATACATAAATATAAAAACTACACAAACTGAACGTCAAGCAGGCCCGTTTCCATCCGCACTAATACTCCGATCATTATTTGATTTCTAGTTATCACATTATTACAAACAGTATAATCAGTTCTGGTTTATCAGACAACAGCGATTTCTCTGATTATGAGAAACACACCTGGATTTGTTCCCAGTTCTGCAACGTCTTCATGATTGTATAGCAGAATCTGATTTATTTACTGTACCGTAGTTGTTTTACATCTGTGCATCGCTAAAAACAAATAAAAAAAATCATAGCAAACAGAAGTGAGACCATACTAGACATTTTAGTCCATTTCTATTATGACTATGTCTAAACCTAAATCATATTTATGAAGTGTATTATGCAAAATTAATCAGATCTGATTATTACAATTATCTGATTTCTCCCATTTATCTATTTTAATGGCCATGTAAGCCATGTATTTTCCGCTCAGAGCAGTTATAATCTCAGTTAACCCTAGAACACTAACGTTATAATTAGTAACACTCTCACCAACGACAGTTATTAATCTCGCCCAACATTGGTTGGGAGAGATTATTGTAATCAGTGTGTGTGTGTGTGTGTGTGTGTGTGTGTGTGTGTGTGTCCACAGAGACATCATGCTATAACTCAACAAATACTTGAGATATCACCATGGAATCACATGGGCATTTACATATAGCTAATGTGCATCAGATGTAATAATCCATTTGAGTAAAGGTCAAAGGGCAAGGTTGCAATTAGCAGAAAGGTCAAAATCACATTATTGGCTGTAATTACAGAACGGGTTGTCATAGAAACTTGAGATTGGCACAAAATAGGGGCGAGATTAGACATTTTTTTGACATGTACAGTTTTTATCAATTTATGTAAAAGTACACACTGTGTGCCCAATTATAGTACTCTTTAATTTCCCAATATACAGTGTTACATACATTTAAAAACAAGGTACCATGGGGGATCCTTTAAAGAGGCAGCAGCACAATGAAAATCAAATGACAAGAATTGTGTGGGTGGAGATCACCTGACGTTATTATTTTTGGGTTAACAGTTTGTCAGATTACCATTGAAGGCTGCGAAACATGCTGAGGTAACAGCTGTTTGGGTGTTGGTGAAATGCACGACCCATTTTAGGCATTTAATACAAAACTAGATATTTGTAATGTTTACGAAAAACTATGATTTTGTTGCGTCAAAATTATTTTCACATGCCAATCTTAGTGGGTATATATTTAAATTATTCTCTCATCTTTGACCACTGTTGATATTTCTCACAGTTTCAAGTTCGATACCATAGGGCACAGCAGAAGGAGCGGGATTTGGACTTGTTGTTTTTAATATTTATTTCCCCAAATGCTGATGCTCTACTTACACTTTCTTGCCTTCATCGGAGAGGAGCCCCTTCGCCCTCAGACGGTCTTGGTGCTTCTCTACCTTGAGCATTTTTCCATACGCATCCTTAAAATACAGACAAACATCCACATTACAGACTGTAAATGGTTCTTTTTGAATAAGATGAATCGACTAAATCATAAGGACGAAAAATGTTAAAAAAAATTTTTTTTTAAAGATTTTCAATACACAAGTTCAAAACGTATTGTCATCCAAAAATGGTAATAAAACACCAGTGAAACAGGCTCAGAGTTAAACCGTGATAGACTGTGTTTCTCTGGTTTAAATCGGCATCATCTGAATATCAGTGTTTCCAACCACAGTTCAGACAAAATACACAGTTTCAAGAATTTTAACCCGAAATCGTCACATGAATCAAGTGTTTGGTTTGGCCAGAGGGGTCAAACATGTGGCCCAGAACCGGCCTGTGTGAGGATAAGTCCAAATATTCTTTTTGTTTTAGTGTAAAATAAAATGACATGAAACCGTTTACATTTTCCTTCAATTTTCAGAGGCTCTAACGTAATTGGATGAACTCAGATCAGTAGAAATAGGAAGACGGTTTTTTTAATAAATAGATGAAAATCTTTCATAGTCAGTGACTGAAGTTTGGAACTGATGGACGTCACCAAACACAGCTTTAACTCCTGTTGTCACGTACATGTCACAGATGCAGAATTACTCAACTTGTCTTACTGTCCTAATACTTAGCATTCCATATCCAATAACATCGGTCGAATCTTAACCTGTTTAATCTCAGGTTTTCCTTATAAAATACAACTATTCACTCTTTAGACATCCCTAAAACATATTAAGTAAACATTTTTTCAGAATATTTTGTGTTGGTTTGGTTAGTGAAAACACCAATTGTGGACAATTTTCACAGATTCTTCAAAATTGATCCATTTACACCATATATAAAAGTGAAGAATAACATGCAATTATAACAAATGTAACCGTAAATACAACTACATATGATCACAAGTGTGTTCAGAACTTTATTAGATATATAAAGATACCATGGCAATGCAAACTGAAGGGAACTAACAATGACAACAATGCAATTACTGTATTTTCTAGTCTTGTAGAACTGTTAAATGAATGTAGATTAATTGTTGGTGGGATTGATCAAACAGACTCTTTATGAAAAGCACGTTGTTCTGATCTGAAATACTGGACAAAGTCAAAACTGCACTGAGCTGGTGGAGAAACCAGACAAATAAATAACTGACACGACGCCCATCAGAGCTCACTTGACATTATTAGATCAACCTCACACACTAGTGCAGACACACTGAAAGGGGGGGGGGGGGGGGTGCATGCCGGTCACGTCCCTCAGGCAGACCCCTCCCCCCCACCTCCACCCCTCTCCCACACACCTCAGCCACCCAGCGCTTGGGTGAGAACTCATTTCCCCGTCAATTATTCACCAGATGTTTGTTTAATTCGTTCTTGATAGAGTGTGCCTAATCCGCTGCCACTCCGACCGGCGACAGAGGGATAGAGGAAGGGGAGGGGGCACAAAAAAAGCAAACATCGAGCAAAACCAATTTTCCTTACAAAAAAAAAGTGTAATAGAAAAAGTGGTGGGGGGGGGGGGGTGAGAGAGAAAAAAAAAGAGTGAAGAACAGGAGGCTTGGATAAGGGGGCTTGCGTTACACGTTTGCAAACACAGAGCCCTACAATGGTGAGGAATAACTCGCATGGATTGTTTGGATGAAAAGCGAGGAGGGGGCTGGTATCTAGATGCGTTTAGTCTGTTACAGAGACAGACAACTAGACCTCCACTCATTCCATTCTGTGAGTGGACTTGAATATTTCCAGGCACAGACTTCGTTATGAGGAGATGACTACGAAGCATTTCGATGAGACTAACTAAGCAAGTATGAGCAAAGAGCCGTGGATGCAGGGGTGGGGTGGGTGGGGTGGAGTAGGGGGTTACAGTGTATGACAAGGGGCTGGTGGGGGTGTTCCACAGGACGCTTGGCCATAAAGGGTTCAGTGGAGCAGTGAGCAGGTTAATGTACCTCCAATGCCTGGGCTCAGCTGAACAGCCAGAGCAGAGCGACGGAGCAGAAAGTCTGCTTTACACACCGCTGCCCCCTGCTGGCAACGCCGCTGCATATGTGTGTGTGTGTGTGTGAGTGTGAGTGAGTGCGTGATTTTAAGACAGTTGGCAACGCCAAACGAAAAGCCTTAGAATGGACACGAGATGGAAAGGAGCTAGAATACGAAAAGTTTCTCCACACATTTTCAGACCAGACTTGATCCAAGTGGAGACATCATTATGTTTTACTAAGTTGTTTGATTCGTTATGATGCCTCCTATGATGTCACCTAACTCCCAGAAGATAGTAGCTTTGCACTGCAGCGTTTAGACATTAACAGAGAGAACCCTTGAGGCTGCAGGTGTATAAAGGCAACAAAGAAAAATGAAGCCAGTGCAAATAAACGTGATATTCCTTAAGCATCTACTGGACGTCGGCTCAATTCCTATATACCCCCCCACCCCCCCATGTTAAAATGTCCAGTTGTGCAGCAGAAATAAACACGTTTTACAGCCTGCTATAAAAAAGTTTCATGACAAGTGCAGAAGTAGCTAAAGGAGTGATGGAGTATTCTATTAACCTAATATTTTATGAAGTTTAACAGTATTAACCTACAGAATCCAGCCTGTTAGCATCTGTTAATGACCTCTACTGGTGTCGAAATTCATTTACTACTGATCACGACTACTGCCTTCTAAGTTCTAACATGACTGTACTTCCAGGTAACAGACTATGCAGCCAGTCTTGTGTGTATATTTGGGTGGTGGTGTCTGATATAACTGTGATAATTAGTAGCGTGCTCATTTCTTTCTTTAAGCTTGGTTGAGTTTTAAAACGTCCTCTTCCAAATACAGAATGATTTAATTGAAAACCCACAGCCTTCAGTCCATGTTTGCACGTACAGTTGGACAGACGGATGGATGGATGGATGGAAAGACGGACAACCAACTGATGACAATATCCTGTGGATGAGGGCTGGGGGTAAATAACAAAAAAAAAATGCTTCAAAATGACAAATTCTAGCATCAAAGCACCAGTACACAAACCAATTTTTGACATAACATTCTCTACGCGTTTCCTTATTTATTTATTTTTTTCTGAAGGTTGTTCTTACATTTTAACTGCTCCACAAGCCATGAAACATAAACCATACGTCAACTTATTTCTACAAATTCTAATAATGTTGAACATTTTACAAAACAGCATACGGCCAATAGTCTGGAGATTTTTTTTTTCTCCCCGCCCCATTATCATGAATTTACTTCATACTTATCCAGATCTGAAAATCCCTAAAAGGAACAGTGGAGTCTGATGTGCAGACAGGCAGCGCAAGCACTCAGACATGTCTGATGTACCTATTTAAACCCACAGCAGGGTGCACTGCAGATTGTGGCTGCAGGGCACAATGCTGCACTTGTTATCAGACACTTGGACCCATATATAGAGATCCCGCCCCCTCTGTCTCAGATACGCCTCTCATCTAAAAAAAAAAAAAAAAAAAAAAAAAAAAAAAATGTCTTTGCACAAGGTCAGTGGCTTCAGAGAAGGTGAGAAAACGACCAAAAGGTGGAGGAAGAGGTCTGCGGAGGACTACCACTGCTCTCTCTGGGGGTCTCAGCTACACCCCCCCTCAACCCCCTTCATCTACCCACCACGCCCCACCCCACTTCCCTCCAAATCCCTGTGGAGGACTCGCTCCCCATGAAGGGACAAAGGCTGACACGGCAGACGTGCCACACCTCGAACACGATTTGGGACGCACAATCACTGCACACATATGCTGTTCTTTTATTCTACGCCTCAACGCATGCTTCCAGACTGTGTCAAATATATGATATGAATGTTAAATTTTCATCTTTTTCCGGCCTTTAATTTATTCCACCTGAACCTTTCATCAAACCCTTTATCACTGTTAAATTCAAATAGTTTCAAAAATCCAAAAAAGGCCCATAGGGGTAGTAGATTTAATGCCCCCTGTTGGATACATGCAGGCTTTATTATGACCACTATTGTCTGGACTGTGAATTAATGCAACTCTGGAAAAAAAAAATGCCCTCCATGAAAAATCATAAATGGTCCACCAAGATTTTTTTTTGTGTGAAATTACAGCAAGTAAACTATCAATAGATGCATTTATTTTCTTTGCATTAACTAAAGTCACCGCATTTTTGTCATTTTCCTCATTGCAAATACGTTAGAAATGTTAATAATTCCATTTGGCTTTGCAGGTAAACACAATTGATAGCTTGTAGAATAAAAAAATTTGTACATCACGAACACACTATATGTTTATATATAAATAGCAACACAAAACGAGAGAGATTCAATCCTCAACTTTTATCTCTACTGTGTAACAAACTCTAGCCTGAACCGGAAAAAATTTAATTTGATTAACCTTTAACAGCATCTTAGAGTTAAATGGGTTGACCGTTAACCTTCTGTAATGTAAGAGGATGAATACAGGGTTTTTAAAGGCCATTGGCACAACACAAATCTAGGCTGCTGATCCTTTTCATTTGTTCAACTATTAATCCTTTGGCAAAACCAGCTCTTTTCCAGGTCTATCAGCCAAGTTTTAGTCCAAAATCTAGGTAATCATTAGATGATCACAAGTTGTGAGCAGCAAACTCAAGGTTTGCCATTTCCGTAAAACAAAAAAACAAAGCAAAACATAAAAAAAGACCAAAAAAAAATCTCTGAAAGTAGGATTCCTCTATGATGGAAGAACATTTATAATTTTGGTTTATAAAGACTGTTGAATGTCGTTGGTTTTGTTCATTTGGTTGATTATTATGTTGTTGATTCACTTTTCATTTCACTTTTGCTCATTTAGTTTGCCTTTTTTGGTGAATTTTATTCATTAGTTTGTTCATTTTTATTTACTTAGAAATGTAATGCAATAAACCTCACATTGTCTGAACAAAAGAGTTAAAAACACATTAAGTGTAATGTGAGGTAACCAAGTATGACAACTACAATTCATAGAAACTGCTTCTTCCCTGGAACTTCTACTTTTAATGCTGTAGATACTTATTAACAGGATACCAGAATACTCCTGAACTCATTTAACACAGTACTATATATGTCATACATGAATGAAGAAACATTCACAATTAATTAATTTTACAGACGCAAAGAGATTGCATTTTCATTTTTTCTTTAGCATCCCCAGAGGAATAATTTAGCAATTCTGGCATGTTTTTGTAGTTTTCAGAAAGTATACTATTTAGTGCCATCTAGTGTTGAAATTGCAGATACAGTTCAGAAAACCTGTGTGACAGCAATGGGAGCAGGTGGGGAGGTGGAAGTGGAATAAAAGTGAGCTGCTGCTTTTTTTTTTTTTACCTGAAACAAATTTTTTTAACGCGGTGCACACATGACAGATTGGATCTTAATGCAGCGACTGGGAAATGCATGTCGACATTAGGATTCAAACCAAAAACTTAACATTGGACTGGGACTTTTGCACAGGATTGTAAAGAAAGTTTAAGATGTTTAAGTCATGCGTGCTTCATTTGGATGGCTGTGTTTGGACCCATTATAGCTGCTTGTATTGTCGTTAATTATTATTGTTATTAGTGTTTGTCAGTGGTTGATTGAAAGTGCCGGTGTTTCCTTCAACGACTCAAGCTCCATTTACAGTGGAGCAGGTAGATTCTGGTTTCCCTCTGGTGAATCGCCCTTTAATCCTGACTTCTTTTCCGTCCTGCCTCGTCCTGCTGTCACACCTCCCTCTAATCTCCCACCTCCCTTTCACCCCGACTCTATTCAACTGCAGCTCTCCTCGCGGAAAAAGAGGATCTGACATGGGCTCTCCTTGGGGACAGCACAGCCTTCTCTCACAACTCTCTCTGCCTGAATAGCATATGACCCGAGGGTGCGGCGGGGGTGCAGGTGGGAAAATTCAAGGATTTGAGGTGGATAAAGAGCTACCTCCACCTCACATAGAATTAAAAAAAAAAAAAAAAAAAGCAGACTGACAGTGCTGCTTGCAGCTTCGGCTCAGTAGCTGCCTGCTTTACTCACATGCATGAGGGAGTAGTATGCCGGTTTGCCCGTGTAGAACAGGAAGTGGAACGGCCGACCATCTTCTCCCCACTGGGCCGCTACAGGGACAAGACGCACCATCAGTTATAGGGCCGTTCACACCATTACAACATACATTTGCTTGGTTACGAACGCAAATTACCCACCTTTCTGCTTTGGAAATATTACATCTGGGTGCTGAAAATGAAACAGACCATTAAACATGAAAAAAACAAAACAACTAAAAAACAAACACATATATTCAAAACGTTTGTGGGAGTTATTGTGACAAATTCCATATTTTTCACCAGTTTTCCAATAATGTAAACGTCGTAGACGTACATTGAAAGTTATTGTCTGTAAATCCTATTATAAATTGATGAAGAACAATGAAAATCCAATGAAATTTTACTTTAGTGATTAACTTAAGTTATTTTCAGCCTCCAAAGAGACAATCCTGTCAACATGGTGGTGAATATTGCCTTAAGAATAGCAAAAATATTGTGGCTACGATGGACTTTACATACGCGTAGTCTCCTTATTTGGGCCACTTTTGGTTGCTTAGTAACCAGTCCAGACCAGAAACACCAGATAAGGTTAACTTTTTTAGAGATACAAATTCCCATTCTGTACCGACACATAAGGCGAATTATTTCTATAGTGCATATCATTAACAAGGAAAATTCAGTATATTTTACAATTTTGACGCCGATATTAACAATTGTTTTAGTTCAGCATAATGTTTTCAGATTCTTCACATTTTTTGTATAACAATAGCTTCTAATTATAGACATGCTCATGTAATTTTACGACAAAGACAAAAAGAAACTGGAGTGTTCATTATTTAAACATTATTATGCCATCATTTTATTGCTACCGTCCACTTCAGATCCTTTTGGACTGTATGTGGCCCCTGAACTGACATAAGTTTCACGCCCAGAATGAAATAAAATCAAACCAAATCACTTTGACACTAAAGCCCAGAGTTTTAGAAAATCTATATTAAAACATATCGCCAACAAGAGGTTTTAAGTAGCATGCGTTCACTCCCACTAGTCATTGGAATGACTGTTGTATGTTGTGTAACACTAGGGTTGAAATGTGGACCTCCAGACTTACCTTCATGACGGGTCGGGCTTCCTTTACAAACAGGCCGGAGGGGAAGAGGTAGGCGATGCTTCTCTGGAGAAGAGAGAGAAGTTAAATAAATAAATAAATAAAACGAGGGGGGGCGGATATGTGAAAGATGGCAGATTATGACAAACGCTGACATGTCACCGCAACAGAGGTCACACCAACGGACGACAGGGAAAGTGACAGAAGAAGAAGTGGCGCAAGCTGCTGGCGGGTTCAAGGAAAGGCAAGTGTGTTGGTAATCAGTGTGTGTGTGTGTGTGTGTGTGTGTGTGGGGGGGGTTGTGCCCTGCAGCCACTGAACTTAGGGGAGAAAACAAGCAGAAAAAGGCACAAGTTTTTGGCTCGGCTGACAGTGAGCAGAGGACACTGTGGACGTCTAACAGTTCACTCCAAGTTCATCCTACGCTGTGAGTGTGTGTGTGTGTATGTGTGTGTGTCTGTGTTATTAGCGGGGATACAGATGGCCCTGGAAGTGTGTGAGAGGGAGACAGGAAGTATGCTGGCCCCGCCACACTCATCAAGGCAGTCTGTTCATCTCTCTCTTCCTCCATCTCACCGTTTCTCTACCCCTTCTCCTGCCTTCATTTCATCCTTCTCTGTCGGTTCAATTAGTGCGGCAGCAGGTGCTGCGTTCAGGGAGCAGGCTGCTGCCTTTAAGGTTGTCAAAACGACGGAAAGCGGGGAAAGAGAATAGGGCTGCGCTCAAGACAAATGTGTGTGTAAATGGAACGAGAGAGACAAGTGAGAAGTTAAAGGGGAGAAAAAAAGAGGAGAAGGGAGAGATGGACAGGGAACAGATGAAGACACACCTGTGCATCCCCTGAGTCTCTGCACAGAGCAGCAGAGATCCCACAGGACTGGAGACAGAGTGACAGAAGAAGAAAAGACAGTCCAACCCATCCAACTGAGTGGTTTGGGGGATGTCACATCACACACTGGAATCAGACTCAATGAAATGATCAACTGCGAGCACAGACTCACTTTGAAGGTCGCTGCCAAACACGAAAAGAAGGGACACGAAGATTCGACAGCTTCAACTACAGATGCTTCACAAACACACACACACACACACACACACACACACACACACACCTTCATCCCAGCAGCATAACAACAATCAGCACAGTCTGAAGTTTAAGGAATTCAACTGAAATATAAAGGGATCGTTTGGTATTTTTCACATGAATCTGTATGGGATCACCTTTTTTACCCTGGTGCACCCACAGTGACTTACCCCCGACAGTGTCATGCGAGTCGAGTTCTGGTCCGGTTTTGGTCAAAGCAAAAGTAGCTTTCAAAAGGCAGGTTTCCCCGGGTCAAACAAAATACAACGCATTTCTACTCAAAACAATATGTTTGAATGAGTGATTTATTTGCATAAAAAAACTGTCACGGAACAAAAACCCACACCTCATAATTGCTTTGAGCTACTTTCTCTCAATAGCGATGGACGTGCGTTGTCACTGCTAACAGCTGTGCACGTTAAACTACTTTCATCAGTTGTTCAGCAGTGTTTGCGGCTGCTACGTGCAGCCGCAAACACTGCCTTCTTTGGTTTTCTGTCGGCCTCTGCTCACTCAGGCATTTCTAAAGTTCCTGCATTTCTCACTGTTCATGCACCAGCTGACAGAGTCCTTCTTTGGCTGATGCCCAGTGTTCACTTCTCCACCTGGATGTAAACATCTTCCTGATTTTTCACGGGTCTTCATCAGCGGTTCACCTGAGGGGGCTCCAGTCCTCACAGATTTTACCCGTGTCCCTCCACTCAGCTCTGCGTGGGCTGCTACCCGTCGGTTTGGCTTTCACAGTCTGGTGCCAACAACTCTCTTTATTACATGTGAGGGACATTGGGGAGCCAGTGGGAAGAGAGTGGGAAATCAAGCTAAATGTTTGGAGCAGGGAGGGCTAATGTACTGTCAGAGTGGGGAATAGGGATTCGTGTGTCTTGAGGGCGTTGCTAATATCCTTGACGTAACAGATTAGCGAGCGCAGGCCCCACCTGCCCGCTGTCTACAGAGCCACCACTGCTAATGATGATCACGATGATGTGAAACAATTTTAAAACACCCCACCTGACCAGCACAAAGGAAGGACTGGATCAGCTCTCTCAATGCGTTACCTGCTTGTAGCTTCCACTCAGTGTCTCACAGAGAGAAGATTATTATTGGCAAATACAAAGGCTTATTAGAAATCTGCCAAGTCTCTGTTTACAAGGCTCTGCTGCCGTTCAATGACAATTTGCTTCATGCATTTTTCTTTAAACTTTATATACGCAGCATCACTCTCGGACTTTGTTACAGCAGCATCACAGAAAACACAAGGTAAATGACACTATTGTTACAACTTACTTTCGATTCTATTTCTGGTTCAGGGCAGCCTAGATGTGCTAGACTCTTAGCGGCAGCACATGTAATGTTCTACAGTCGTAGTCTAGTTACGTGCAATTCAACTTTTGTCTAGATTTCCCTGAAACTGGCCGACAAATTACAGTGTAGTTTAGAGCCAGAGAGTGGACGTAACCAAGTGACGCAGCAACGATTCAGAGAGAAACAACTGGAAACAACCATAGAAGAAGAACAACAACGGGTGGTGACTTCCTTTTATCAAAAATGAGTGAAGAATGTGAGAAAACACCACAAATCTTTAAATTCTTTTTATAGAAGCAACAACAGTCGTTAAGCACCATAATCCCTAATTTTGTTTAGTCATTCGTAAGTTTCTCCGGACTCATTAGTGAACTTTCCGGCGTCTAACTACGTCATCCTAAAGATAACGCTGATTTGTTGTAGTACCGTCCTATTGCATACAGGAGATTTGAAAGACGACCTATGAAGTGACTGATGAATGACTGACTATGAAGCATTCCTAGACCTATACATGGATTGAATAGGGATAGCGCAGCTAGGCTTGTTTCATGAGGTAGAGCAGGTCACCTACAAAACAGACACTTAGCATCCAATCCCTGGTCTCTTGTCCATATGCCAAAGTGTACCTAAGCAAGACACTAAACCATAAAGTTTCTCCTTCTGAGTGATTAACTGGTATGTGAATTGATGAATGTGATGCAATGTTAAGTGCTTTGAATACCACTACAGTAGAAAGGCTTTCCCCAAAAGTGCTTGACCATTTGACCACTCAGATATCACAGTGGCAACCTGGATTTCTTCCTGTCCAAAACAAAAAGCCCTTCAGTGGACAACAGTATCTATACATAGTGTGACGTTGAAACCCCTTTCATAAAAATAATTTTGATAATGCATTTTAATGTTATGTATCCACTTGTTGCCCACTGAAGAGTACACCTTTACATGGCATTTCCCAGTTCTATTTTTTTTTAAACTTCTAATTTATTATGTATAGTGCCTGTACTCTTGTGTTCAACCTTTTAATCTTGTATTCTTTGCAATGCTGCTGCTCTAAAATTTCCCAGTTTGCATCAATAAAGTCTGTTGCTAAAATGTTGTTGGTGATTAAGTGGAATAAAAAATGTCTTATTTCTCCAAGCATAAAACAACATATTTGATTTAAATTGGTCAAAATCTCTTTCAGATTAATTTTTCCCACTCGGATTAATGGGGTTAGATCACCTTCTAGTTTCCTATAAGAACAGGGAATTAACTAGAAGAACCATTTTATTCTTAAGGATTTTTATATAATGTGATGAAATGTATTAATGGGGTATTTTCTTTTTACACCCCACAGAAAGATATCAGGATCTGCAGTTTGAACACGTTCTACCATGATTGTTGCTGGTTTATTATTCTAACTTCATCAATAGTAAAACAATATCACAAAATACTTAATACTTATTGTATTTTTGTTTTAACATTGAGCTAAAACAAAATATCAGATCATACACTACATTATCAGGCATTGCTGCACATTATTCAAATGAGTGACTGGAAAATCAAAAAGAAACTTATCCGAAGAAACAATTAGCAGATTATTTACTTCATTACTTTATGTTATTTATTTGAAACCAATCATTAGTTGCAGCTATAGGTTAAAATATGCATCCAACTTCTTAATCAACATCATAAAACTGACAAAGAGCAAAGTAGCAATAAATTATGATATTTTAGAAGATGCTCTACTTTTCTTAAAGAAACCCTAAATAATTATTAATATAACACCCACTGTCTTACTTAAGGATATGAAACCAGTAAAAGTGAAAGACGCGATGCTACTGCATGTGACTTGTGGGATATTATTTACAGTAGACAAATAAAACTAAATATCTTATTGTTGAATTTGACCATTATGTTTGCAATTACTATACACCTTTATAAATGAAAGTTTTCAAGCCAGTTAAATGCATTTGGTTTAGAACACATCTGTGGCATGGAAGGGATTACAAAGACGCAGATCAGCACAAAACCAATAATAAATCCTTCACAAACAACTGCTCATTGAATTGTGTCGTGGAGTGAGTTTGATTTGCACAGATGCCACAGAGCTGTGAGTCTGGAACTTCTGTAGATGTATGTCGAGGAAATTGTGGACTAAGGTTTACTTAATCTAAAAATAAACAGCATAGGAATTGTGTAAGAATGGGTTTCTATTGAGATGTGAACAACAAGAAGCCATCAGCCAGTTCCAGTTCCCAGAAACAGAAGATGAGAGGAAAACTGGGACAAATCTGATATCTAGGCTTAGATCATGACTCTACATCAATATATATCTGTGACATCATAACTCACGTTGACACACTTACATCTATGTCCTCCTGTGTGAAGTTCTCAGGGTCTTCTCCCATCATGTTTGCCAGATGACGTTTCCCAATGTTATACTCTTCCACCTGCTTCTGGATGTACTCTGCCGTGAATTTCTCCGGTCCCAAAGACGCTATGTTTTTTCTGTGGAGTCCAGAGCTCACGCATATCTGCCTGTTCAGGACCTGGGGACGAGGAAAGCTATTGTCATTACTGTTGCTGTTATTGTTGAAGCAGGGAGCTACAACGATATTAACTCTTCACCTATCGACAGCAGCCGCACTTTTTTTTACAGCCGAACTGCAGATAGGAAGTTCAAAGTATATCTTGTTATATTATAGAGCAATATATTGCGCTAAATCAAATGCTACCTTCGTTAAGTGTTATTTCATACATGTAGTGATGGAGTTTCGGAGCTATGGGTGGATGCTAACTCAAGGACGTATGACTTTGCGTTGCGCTGTTTTTCTCTCACACTTTCGTTGGAAATCCAAAACACAACTGTCTAGAAAGAGACAAAAATCACAATTTACCTGCCGACCCAACTGCGACGTAATTGTATTTATACCAGAACTACGATTTCCACATTTTCCGATGATGGAACCCACGGTTCGCACACAGGACGCCGCCATATTTGTCCAGTGACGTCATAACGCAGCGGCGGAAGTTGTTCTCCGTCAGATAAAAATTATTATTATTATTATTATTATTATTATTATTATTATTATTATTATTATTATTATTATTATTATTATTATTATTATTATTATTATTATTATTATTATTATTATTATTATTTGTAAAATATTTAAAATTAAAAGGAACTTTTTAAAATACTGGAACATTACATAATTTGTACTACTTTTATCTGCTGCCAGAGTGTGTAGCAGATAGCATTTACTAATATTAATTTACCCATTAGTTGCATAGCATTTGGTAAGTTGTTCTGTACACTATTTTTGGTCAATGTATCTTTATTGAGTTTTTCAAGTATACAAGCAATAAAGATGATGGACTAAAGCAAAAACAAATGAGAAAAAACTAACAGACAAAACAAAACCCCAAAACAAAAGAAAATGATTTATTTAAATAAATTACTCAGAGTCCAGAGTTAACTATATTTCTCTCTATTATTGTGAATATACTTGTTTTCTATTTTTAAGTATACTGTATTTTATAACTGTTCTGGATTATTTTAAAATACCTGCCATGTGTTATTATATATAAATGTATGTTTCTTTTAACATAACTATATTTTATTTTATGACAATTCATATTATTTCAACATTATTTCCTACGCATGTTCTATTCTTAATTTGAGTATGCAGTAACTTCTTATAATATTTTACTATACTTGTGTTTTTCTATCATATTATGTTGTGGGTTGTATTTTATATATATATATATATATATATATATATATATATATATATATATATATATATATATATATATATAAAAGCCTTTTATACTTTTTAGCTGTACTTTATCAATATGTTACCTTTACATGTACCAAGATTAGGTGTCATATTGCATTACTCTCAAAATCTCCACTGAAAAGTTAAAATAGGCAAAATCATCACCTCATCAAATGTTATGTTCAAAGGCACTTCAAAAGCTTCTACTTTCTTGAATGAAGCCATCTGTATTCATCTTCTTTCTCTATAACCCTGACTTTTTATAGCTTGTATTTGTTAACAGCTGCTTTCTTTTAAACTGTGAACAGATGATGACGATGGACAACTCAAATTCACTTAGTGGAGGGTTTGAAATGATGACAGCGTGGCTGAAAGATGTATTTCATGAAGAAAAAAGACATAAGACAAACATCTGTTTTTATTTGTCACATCTGTCAGCCTGTGAGCAAGATGGATAAAAATGTTTTTAAAATTGAATACTGAGACAAAAACAACATAATTGTAAGAAAAGATGCAAAAGTGTGTAGTTAAAATGTTTTATCTGGCTCAAATGGATTCTATTTATTAGTTTATTTACATAACCTTTAAATTTCCTTCAAGTGGTTTCACAGTATAATCATCTGACCCTATCCTATTCTTAGACTGTCAGTTCAAATAATGTCTTCAGAGAAAATCACTTTAATGGAGAAAAATGAAACAACGATAATCTAAATTTATGCTGTATGATATTCATGCATTTTATAATGTTCTTCACATGTTAAACTTATGCTTTCATTTGTTGGAAAAAAAAAATAGTGTCTTGCAGAAAAGTTTTTTTTTTTCACACCCAGCTTTCAAGTGGTCTCTTACCTACATGAAACAAAAAAAAAGAAAACAGTTATGAATCAATAGGTATGAATAAACTAAGAGCAACAAGAGGGAAAAAGGACATTTATTTATACCTATGAGTAACACATTAAACTGTATAATTTCTGAAGCGTATGAAATTACACCTTCTTCTTTCTTGAATTGACACTTGAGACTGATTCCAAAAGTTCTATTCAGTCAAATTATAAAATCCCAAAGTTTAAGGCAGAAATAAATGTCTACAATCTTTTTCAGAGGGAAAATTAGTGGAGAAGAGAAGGACCACAGGGACAGAACCAGAACCAGAACCAGAATCCTGTTTCTACAAACTTTCCAATCTTCTTTAATTTTTTCACATCCTTGTCTCATATCCACCTGCATTTTGTTTAACTTCACATGCAAAAATTCCTATATATTTCTTTTCTTCCTTTTTTTTCTTATGTTTTTGTGGGTTATCTGTCAGATACCAGACGAGGTACAGAACTCTGGTCAGTACTATTCACTGTGGAATTAGAAAACAGAAATGTTTTTGATTTTGCCTGGTTAAATAAGTATTGTTTCATTCATGGTAAAAAAAAAAAAAAAAAAAAAAAGAAAGAAAGAAAGAAAAAGAAAAAGAAAAAGAAAAAATGCAATTTTATTTTTGCTTTTGGAGTTTATTACAATTTAGAAGTTGTACTTTTTTTTTTACTTTAAAGTGAAGGAGTTGAATCAGTACTTCTATTTTTCACACATGTTGCTGTACTTCTAATACAGAATGTGAGTACTTTTGCCATCTTTACCAGTAGAAATTCAACCTTTTTCCATAAGCTCAGGGTCAGATTCATACTCTGCGGGACCTGTTTGTGGGGTAGGGGCAGCAGTTACATACAAGGGGGTGTGTTTCATAAATAATGTAATGAATGCTGGTGTGAAACTTAACAAGATTTTAACATACAACTCATGGCTTCTATGCCTCCATTATACAGCAGACCTTAAAAAAAAGTTTACAACTTCTAACCTATATCAACTGGATTCCCTCCACTGATCTATTGACTCCCCAGAAATGCTCGGCCCCATGCATTTGGTATGTTTACCCCCCCCAATTCATGGCACCCCATGCACTGTTGAATTTTATTCAATAAACACACCACAAATAGCACGAACTTCACCCCTAAAATGTCAAATGTCAGACCACAAACCATGGGGTAACGTCACAAAGGCTTCACACAGTCTACAGTCATGTTTAAAGTGAATATAAATGGGCTCTGTACAGATCCTTGGGGAATGCCTTTGTCACGTTTGTAACTTGTGGTTAGAAAGGGAAAGTAAGCATTAAAGTACTTCTTTAAACCAAATCTTCAGCTTTCTAATGATCTAAAATGTCTCCTAAGTACCTTACTTATGATCTACGCATTATTTTGACCTCATTTATAATTCTGTACTGATTTTAAATGAGGAAAAACTCCCTTAAAAACCCCATTTATTTAACAAGTTAAAAATGGAAGAAACCTCAAAAAAGAGGAAGAGGACGAATCCCCTTTTCAGAAAGCAGAAACAGCTGAAAGAATAAAAGACAAATGACCTGGATAATAAAAGCCATGACAATAAATCACAAAATAGTGCTGTGACAAATGAGATAAATAAAAAAAAAAGTGTAAATCTCAATGAGAGTAGAACAGTTTAAAACAATTTGGCACAGGCCACTTCAGTTCCACATCTGTTTTATCTTTGAGACACACATTATGAAGTCTCAGCTCATTGAAAACGTGTGTTCTTCAGTTCAGTCATAGAAACTGAACACACGCTGGCCACATGGAAACAGCCAAAGACAAAATCTGTACTGATCCAAAGCTATTTCTTGTGCAATTTTTTTTGGGAGGTTGCAAATTAACACCAGGCACCAGGCCACATCTTAAATACTAAAATATCTCAGTCCATCTCATCACTTTTACTACTTCACCATCAAACATTTAAAAAAAAAAAAAAAACACAAAAAAAACCCCAATTTCTCACTGCTTGTTGCCTCCAAGTTAAATGCATTATTCACAAAACAAATTAGCACTGACTTAATTTAAAGTCCAGGGATAATTTATTTCCCTTCAGGCTTTTACACCACACAATCTCCATGTCAGGGTTTTTTTTTTGTGTGTGCATGCAGACAACTGGAGAGGATCTTTTTGACCCAAAAGACCCCAAAATATCACACATGTGACGTTGTGTTGCCCCGTCCGGCTTAAGGCAAACTGTGCGTGCAGCATCTGTCTTCCGTGTAAAATCCAAACCTCTGACAATAGGAAGAAGGATACTGTAAATTGTCACGCCACAGGATTTAAAGCAGCAGATCCACATGAGTTATCAGAAATAACACATTTTAAAAAAAAAAAAAGTTCAGTTACTGTCTGCCAAACAGGCTGGCAACACTGCACATAAAACTGATTGTTTTGCATATGTGGTGTAGTCCGTGCTGGGTGATACAGAGATGGATTAACACTGCATCTTGTGAACATTCCTTGAATATTAGAAAACAAATTGCAACATTATTAGCCAAACTTGATACACACAGATCGAATTTATGATGATTCTTCTGGGGTAGTGTAAAGAAGAGGCTCAGGGGACATTGCAAAGCTACATGTGTTGTTGACATGAAGTGCTCTTCTTGATGCTGCACTGCAGGTGGTTAAGTGTCTTATTCAACTATTTGATAGTGATGGGACTCAAGAATTACATCCAAGTTGACTGATCCATCTGAACTGCCTGGTCTGATATAGGTTATATATGGAGTGAGGTGTGAGGGCATGGTGTTTGTCAGCCTATGCATGTATATTTGACCTTACAGACTGTAGTTAGTACCTTTGATATTCAAGCGTTTGCAGACAGAAACTAGCTCGTAGCGAAGACCCTGAAGACAAGATAAGATAAGATAAGATAAGACAAGATAAGATAAGATAAGATAAGATAAGATAAGATAAGATAAGATAAGATAAGATAAGATAAGATAAGATAATATAAGATAAGATAAGATAAGATAAGATAAGATAAGATAAGATAAGATAAGATAAGATAAGATAAGATAAGATAAGATAAGATGAGGTGAGGTGAGGTGAGGTGAGGTGAGGTGAGGTGAGGTGAGGTGAGATGAGATGAGACGAGACGAGATGAGATAAGACAAGACTAGAAAGAGTGCAGACATTCACCAGGGCAGACCCCCCCCCCCATTACCACCGTACCTTGAAAATGTCAATACAATCCGTCCATTAGTTTTCAAGTTATGTTGTACGGGCAAACAACACAAACAAACAAACAAGAAAAACCCTCTGAGAGTGCAGATGAAGGGAGGTCCACGAGAGGTGACAGCATTTGTACAACATATCTCATAACGTTATGGACAGATTTCTATGACACTGTCAGGATAGCTTTGGTAATGACACAAGGACCGATCAATTAGATTTTGCGGGAAATGGAGAATTACATTCAAAGTGATCTTCTGGATCTTCACCAAAATCTATTTGATTGATCCTCGTGATATTCCCCAAGCTATCCTGAAGGTTTCATCGAAATCTGTCCATAACTTTTTGAGTTGTGTTGTACACAGACAGACAAACAGATAAATACTGGCAAAAACATAACCTCTTTGGTGGAGATAATAAGATGAGATGAGATAGTTTCAGTTTTTGTATTGGATTAGACCTTTCGTTCACATGAACCTGGTGTTTTCAGTCACTGAAACTGCAACTTTTTTTGAAAAATGGATTACATGCCAGATTTGAGCCTTCATCTGTACAGTCAAACTACAACTTTTCTAAAACGATGAGGTCACATGCCCTCCTATCTAACCTTTCACTCCCAAAAGCAAGATAGAATCCAAATCTTCAGTTCTACTTTTATTCCAATAGCAAAAAAAAAACAACCATTGTTAACAATATGCATTATATGCTCTTGGATCTACCCTGGAAAGGAGCAACCAGGAGGAAATATTGGCTCAGATGTGGCAGAAGGAAGTAAGCTTTATACACATGCTTCACGTCTTCTCCATTTTTGCAACAGCATCGTAACACCACACACAGGCCTGGCATTTGGAACACATCATTTTCCCCTCATTATCAGTGGTTTCATGTGGATGCAGATATTTTCCAAAATGACTCCATGTTTAGGAAGCGCGACAAAAGAAAAAGATTGGATCGAAGATAGTTTCGTATAGACATGGACTAAAACTGGTGCAATGTATCTTTTCATTCATGAGATTGTTTTTTTTTTGTGAATGTCCCTGTCAAACTAAATAAAAATACAGGTGTGTAGGCCCCTATTTTCTGAGAAAAAGGAAAAAATAAATTAAAAAAATGGAACCAGACATATAGACAGAAGTGATAACTGCGCTAGAATCAATAAAACTGTATTATATAATTGCATTACTATCTTATTTGATACTAATGATTTGATTTTCAACACATAACTGTCTTTTAAATGGTAATCTTAGCATCTTGCACATGTTTGTATAACTGTGTGATGGTTGTGTTGCCTTTCAGTGAGGAAGACTTTTTTTCCCACAAAAATCTCCACGCCTTCTCTGAAACTCTTCAGCGCCTGTCTTTTTTTTCCCCCTCTACCGCAGCAACAGTACAACACAACACAGTCTGTATATAATTAGTGGATGGAGGGACTATGTTGTCACTCATTGGTTTGTGAGCTGCTGTTCTGAAGACTGTACTTTGTGATTTAGCTGTTGTTATGTTAGCTTTTTGGTGCCAGAAGTGCCCATATTTGGACAAAAGGGGCGGAGCTGCTTGAGTACACAGGGTTAGAACTAATCATTTTGCCGTCGTGTTTGTCGGACCTGTTAACCACAACTACTGTCAAGCTGTCTGTCAGGAAAAACTGTGTTTTATTAAATAAATAAAAACTCAGAAAGTCTGGCTCAGCAGGTAAACAAGCTTTCAATCGAAAAACTGGCGTTGCGGACGCCAAAGTCTTTCATTTTAAAGGGAGATCTTATTAACAAATGAGGAGAAAAAAATCAAAATGAGGCAGAAGACTCATTAAAGACTTATAATTTGGCCTGTAGCATGAATTGCAAAAATGACACTGACACTATTAAAAATCAAAGGCGTCATTTTAGTTATTTTAGTTCACACAATTCACACACAGAACAATATAATCTAAAGTTTTTTAAGTTTTCTTGAAGTGGGTTGTCATATGTGTTCAGACTAGTTGAGAAACTATGAGTCAGTTTTACTCCAAAAACATAAAAAAATTTTACCTCAAAAAGTAAAGATTGATACAGAAGGTCTTGATTTATTACAATGCTTTTTTTAATTGTAAGTATATTTAGGAATAATGAATAATGCTCCTAAGAATGGGTGCAACTTAGATTTAAGACAATTAAACCTTTTTTTTTTAGGAAATACAATGATGTAGACTATATTTTATAGGATATTTAGAATTTAACTTCACTATATTGGATAATTCATGACTTTTTTATGTGCAATAATGATCTATTTTTGTTTATGTGTGTGATCTGTGATGATGTAATGAAACCAATTTCTTTGAAAAAGGATGAATAAAGTATCTATCTATCTATCTATCTATCTATCTATCTATCTATCTATCTATCTATCTATCTATCTATCTATCTATCTATCTATCTATCTATCTATCTATCTATCTATCTATCTATCTATCTATCTATCTATCTATCTATCTATCTATCTATCTATCTATCTATCTATCTATCTACCCAGTTGCCCCCTCCCTACATTACATTACAAATTTGGACTTTCAAAGCGGGTTAACATCTGCCCAAACATACGTGAACTTGAGGAAAAGCTTGACTACAGTGAGTGTGGCCTGTTTTCTTTGTGTGTGTGTGTGTTTACTGTACAGTGTTATGCTGTGTTTACAGATCAATGCTGTGTGTCTTCACTTATATTACTTTGATAGAGTTGGAACAGGAACATGAGGAGATTAATCAAAGTGAAGGGGCACTGACTCCCGGCCCGTGCCAGTCGATATGGCCACGTGCTTAGTTTGCCCCGAGGAGGGCTGTCGTCAGGCAGATGATAAACAGTGTTTGCCCCGTTTTTTAGCCACAAGCGTGCTCCTGCTCACCGAGAAAAATAGCTTCGACCCGTGGTCTCTAATTCACAGTGGGGGGTGAGAGGTGGGATATTAATCATCCTTCTGCCGTGGTCCATCTCTGACAGGCCGAGAACCGTGGGTGGAATGGGTGGAGATGTTCATCTGGTGAGCTCACTGTGGACTCAAGCAAACCCTGTAACATAGTGTACTGACTGGAATTTGACTTTTTTTTTTTATATTTATTTAGCAACTATATACCTACAGTACTTAATGTAATTTCAAGACAAGCCTGGAATCTGACAAGTAAGGAGTTTGCAGCTATAATTAGGATGTTTTCTATCAAAATATAGCCAAAACCCTTTTTTTTTTTTAAATTACAAGCAAAATCTGTAAAAGAAAATTCATATTAAGTGACTATTAAAAGGGCTATAAGTAGTATTCATACTTTCAAATATTCAAATTAGATTAGAAATTCCAATTTGCCAATGATCTCAATGGATTGGATTGTGGAAATATGAACAGAATTTATTGACGCTGATGGTCTTTTTTGTCCACTAGAGGGAGTAGTGAGACATTTGACAAACTGGCC
This sequence comes from Siphamia tubifer, assembly GCA_020466265.1. Classification (NCBI taxonomy): domain Eukaryota; kingdom Metazoa; phylum Chordata; class Actinopteri; order Kurtiformes; family Apogonidae; genus Siphamia; species Siphamia tubifer. The sequence continues at coordinate 14,951,756 of CM035784.1, forward strand.
AGTTGACTAACGCATCAGAAAGTGAGCAGATGGGATGAGAAGCGGAAAGAAACAATTTGTAGAGTCATGAAAGTGATAAAGTGATCAAAGCTAGAAGGACTGTAGTTTCATCTCTGAACTGGGCTTTAAATGAAAAGAGTGGAGTTTGATTATGAGGCTTATGAAGCTTGTTGTTTGTAAATCCATAATTCAGACTAAACTGTGGTAGTTATGACCTTGTTTGGACAATTCTAATTTTGATAAGCCGTACAAAAAAACAAGAGGTGATTTGTAAGTTTCACTGTGGCTAAGCTAACAGAACTATAATGTAAACCAGTGATAATTAGGGTGACCATTCATCCGGATTTCGTCCGGACAGTCCGGTTTTAGAGCCATCTGTCCGGCTGTCTGTCAAATGTCTGTCTTTTTCACATTTTATCCTCCTTTCATACAATTGTCCGCCACCGTTGCATTTAATCGTTATAAATCCCCGACCCGTTATTTACACTTGCTACTCTGCGATGTTTACAGGCAGATAGCCCCCCCCCCTTCATTCATGCCAGTGGTCACCCTAGTGATAATCGAAGTGTGGTGGTCCGCAAACACCCCCAGGTGGTCCAGTAAAAAGGTGACATTTATATCAGTGTTGCTCAAATTACCCTCATTTGAATTCCAAAGCACAGTTTCAAGTGCGGATCATTGTTTTCTAAATTTAAATCAAATCAAATGTGTTCTAAATAAGCTAATGCTACTTCAGATTCGCTGCTGGGGGATGGGTTTAACTCCACGTTGGTGACACTAAAGTCCATCTGATGTCAGATGCACCAGCTTTTTCTGGGTTTTTTTCTTGTTGTTTTCTATGCCAGTGGAGATGACAAACCACTTTCAAAGCCAGCATGTGTCGGTGACTTGGGGTGAATGACACCTTTAAGGTTGCAGAAAACTGGAAACCAGGAAGTAGCTCCTTCAAGTTATGGATGTGACATCATGGCGTTAAGTGCAAAGACCGAATTCCATCCATTCATCCATGTTATATTCTAGTCCTAGTTGTGAGACCAATACATTACACCATATCTCCGTGGTGCATTCAGGTACTGTAACACCTCTGCCATGATAAGTATTCCTGTTGGAATAATCAGCTAATCACTCAATCCTTCATTCTGTGGAAGCAGTGATCTATAATACAGCCCAACCTGGATTTTAATGTCGTTTTAATGAGTTGGAAGGATATTTCACACATACACTGTCTCCTTAGATGTGGTCTTTGGTCTCCATTAAATTCATCATCTCAACATGTGGCTGTGTATTTTGTAAAAAATTTTATATTATTGTATTATTTATATTGTGCCCATTTACATGACCATAAAATAAGATATCTGGGAATAATGGGATAATTGTGGTAAAAAAAATCCAACATTTTCACGCACTTCAGAAATGATAATTCCGATAATTGTCTTCCACTCATGTTAGACTATGTTAATTCTGTTTTCTATGATCTCTCTTTTTTATACACAAAAGCAGATGTAAAAGAGTGAAATAAATCAGATGAATAAGTATACATGCAAGACGACATTACAACAGTAAACTATACTGTTTACATATTATATTGTTTTTTTTTATTTTTTACGTCCTATCCATCTTGTTACTGAATTATATTTTTTTTCCAATTACATAATTTTAATCTTGTTACATCTTTGACACAATTTCTTACTCCACCAAGGAATGACAGAGTTATGTAATCATTGGGGTTTTGTCTGTCTGTCTGGTTTTCAGCAAGATAACTCAAAAAATTAAGGACAGATTTGGGTGAAATTTTCAGGAAACGTTGATACTGAAAGAAGGAAAATGTGATAAAAGTTTGGTGGTGATCAATGGAGGCGGAGCCCACATATGTGATCTGTTAAATTGATCTGTTTTAATTTGGAAAATTAATTGACATATGATATTTTTGGTTTTCTATATTTACCTCTGCCAATTGATGACACTTCCTAGACCCAGTTTTGTCTACGTAACAGATCTGTGGAAGAGGGAAAAAAAAGTAGATTAATATTGAATATGTGACAATTTGTGATAAGAACGTCCACCTTCTTTTTAAAATCTGTTTTCTATTGCTTATTTACATTATTAGGACTCTAAATAGATGTCATTGTATCATTAAATAAGCTAAAGTAATATTTTATGTTGTGTAAATGTGAGATGGGAGTGGGATTTAATAATGATTTTTCTTCTTCCCGGTCCTTTTTGACTAATACATATTGAATTTATTTTATTTTTTGCTGGTAAAATAAGTGGGTACGGGTTCAGAAAACTTTTGCAGATCAGGTGACATGAACCTGTGCTCCCCTGTGCTTTATTTTGTCATTCTAATGTTATCAGATCACTTTTGCTCGGTTACCAAGTGGCTTGGAGTGACATGAAGATGCTTTCAGGAACCCAGAATGAACAGATGTCAAAGGTAACAACATTTGGTCTTATTCAGCATATTTCACCACTGTTTACATCTCCGTTTTACACAAGCTCTTTGTTTAAACAGCACAAAATCAAACACAATTTGGCTATTAGTCTATATGGTAATGCTGAACTGTATCTTTTCTTGCATGTGTTAATTCATCTTGTGCCCAATACACTATAAACATAACAGTACAAAGAGATACGCACCACAAATTACATCCTACAATTAGCTAATTTGACTGCATTTCTGTTTTATAGTTTATAGTTAACATTACTTCACAGTTAATATGGGTTAAATGCACGTTCAATGCGATTTGGCTTGAGAACAGCACATTTAATGCTTGGTTGAAGCCTTGTGTCTTAAACATTATGACACCTTTTCTCTACGCTCCATTCTCCTTTTCGTGTCTATATTGCTTTGTTGCATCTTTTACGCTTATGTCACCTTCATTTTATTATGTCATTTGTTTCACGCACCAATAGATTCAAATTCAATCAAACGCTAAATAATGAGTCCATTTTCAACATGTAAAACACAGAAAATACATATATTTAGGTAAGAATAGAGAAGAAAACACTCACAGATATTCTTCTTGTACTGTATTTTACTTCTCAACTTTGACAAAAATGACAAATGAATGATGGCGGAGCTGAAAAAAAAAAAAGAAGAAAGATTTTGTTGTTGTTGTTGTTGTTGCAAGTGTTAAAAATGGTGCACTCTTGCCAATACATTTAACAAATCTGACTCTTGTGCACATGCAACGGATGCTTCACATCTCTATACGAGGTACATTACAGAGTGGGCTTCTACCCAGGTGCTCTAATGCTTCTCCTTGTTTGGAACAGGAAACACCACAAACAGAGAGTCACTGACCTCCCCTTCACTTCGCTCCATCCCAAGATTGAGTGACATCCTTTTAATTGTACAGCTAAAACAGCGATGGAGCAAGGAAATAATGGAGGATATCACACAGTGGAGCAGTGCCAAGTCCACCCCCACCCCCCACCCACCCCCCCCCACAACCTCCTTTTTCTTTCCTAAGGATGGAGTGCAGGAGAATTGAGGGCTTATAATACCAGCAAGCTGAGGCTTTGCTCCAGTCATCATTTCCATGCTGCTTTACGCTGATTCCCTAATATCCTTAGCGCCTTGCGTAGGGATAAGCCCATCGTGCCGAAACATGGCTGTCATGCCTATAAACCGTTCACGGCTCTAAAGAATCCATTATGGCTGCTCTACAAACATGGAGACTCAAAGGGCCACTTTGCTCAAGCTCATTTATTCTTTTAAAGTGAATTTATTTACTCATAGTGCTGAGGCGGAAGGAATCTCCAATACATCACAATACTTTTGGAGGGTGTTGTAGAGATGATGCATTTAAGTGGTCATTTAGACTGAGCCGCACATATTGTAAACCTGTAAGGCTCTGTCAGCAAGATACGTCAATATGCTGTCTATGAATGGAAAAACACTGCTGGGTTTTAAATGAAGATTATTTGTCATCTTTTTATTTATTTGTATCCAAGATCTCAACTGTTAACTTTCTTTTTATTCAGTACAATATTCCTGGTTAAATTTGACCTGTATTTACCTCCATTTTCACAGGATGTTCATGTAATTTTGCTTTCATACTGTATTTTTGACAGCAAATTAAGATATTCTAACCCAGGGGTCTCAAACTCATTACTTTTAGGGGTCACATTCAGCCCAATTTAATCTCAAGTGAGCCCGGACCAGTAACATAATAGCATAATAACCTAGAAAAAAATGACAATTCCAAATTTTTGTCTTTGTTTTCGTGCAAACAAACTCCATTACCTTATGAAAATATTTCCTTAAAGAAAAAAAACACAAAAAAAAAACCAAGAACGTTGTGAATAACCTGAAAAAAATTTAATATCTCAAGAAAAATACATAAGGCTCATAATATTATACCTCAGTTTATCATTTCCTCCCATGCATTATGGACAAGATCTACTACAAAGACACTAAATTGTTAAAATTTTGCTGAAATTTCTTTAGAAATTTCAGCAAATTTCTTTAGAAATTTCAGGATGTTCATATTTGTTTAAGTTTTTCCACATTTTCTTGCTACAGGATAGGTTATAAGTAGAAATATTTTCCTAATTTAATGCTATTTTTTGGACTAAAACAAAGACAGTAAGTTGTCATTATTTATGAGCATAATGTAAATCAATCAATATGAGAAGAAAATATGGAGTCATTGTTTTTTGTAGGTTATTCTGCTAAACTTTAACTCTAGATAATATTGGTCTGTATGTGGAACCTGAACTAAAATGGCCCCTGGGATGGTACTTTTGCAAATCCATCCCAGGGGCCACATTGGAACCTTTGGTGGGCCGCATTTAGCCCCCGGGCCGCATGTTTGAGACCCTTGTTCTAACCTCTGTATCTACATGTGCTGTGTTTTTCTTCATATACAGTCATACATCTGACTGTTGGAATGTTTACTTCGTATTTAGCTTTCTCTGTTTTACCATTTTTTTTTTTTTGGGTGATGATATATCCTAGCGTAACTTCTTATAATTAGTCTGAACAATAGACTGAATACAAACCGAAGACTAGTTCAGTTTGATGCGTGTTTGGTCCACGCCATAGTCCAGAGGAACCTCAAACTAGAACATATGGAACAAATGAGGTACATGTGAAAGTGGGGATGAAGTTAAGTTTTAGAATATTTGATGAATTTAAGGAAATCAGTTTCCTTAATTTTATATTTGTGGTCATATTTCTAGTTTTCTCTTGTTTTTCCAATTATGGATCATCCTCTAATTCCTAGTTCCAGTTTCTATATGAGCTTTTATTTCTCTATAACAATATATTTTCCTTTTGGCACTATTCTGTTTTATTCTCCAATGTATTTTATTCATTTTATATCTGTTATTTCTACATCTGATTGAGTTTTTTATTGACATTATTTACTTCCATGTCCTAATCCTGATGTCCATTCCTCATCCCATTTTTCATTACTCTCCAATTTTAATTGTTCTTCCCATTTTTCACTCGATCATCAAGGAATGTGTGCTTGATCAGTTAAAATTCAAAACGCTATGATATTATTCCTTTAAATGTGACTATTTACCATTTCCCTACCCCCTTTATGTGTCGGTAAAATTAATTTATTTGGGTTTTGAACTAATCAGCTCACTTTGATTAACATATTTACAACATTTGTCATGTTGTGGGAGTCTGGACACCATCCAACAAAATGATCAATGGACTGAAACATGATCAGCCGATGTTTACGCCAATGTTCAATGTGTAAAGTAACATCATGTCATGTGACGTATTATATTTTTAACCCTCCGTTACATTTTATATCTTGTCATTTCAGCTATTTTTCTTCTTATTTTGGTTTCTCAGCTTCAATTTTTCATTGACACAATTTCTACAGTTCCTATAATATAGATCCTTTTAGAATTGATATTAATGTCGAATTCATATTAGCATGGTGTTGTGCTCCAGTGCATTATCAAACTAACCCCCACAGTGATCCTTAAGTGAAGTAAACCAAGTTATATGCTACGGTTCAGAGCTCTGTCAGACATAACTCATCCCTTTTCTTGCTCTGCACACATACACCAATGTGCAGATTATCAACAAGTACGGTCATTGAGTGGAAATTAATTTGCCACTGGTAATGGATAGAGACATTTTGCTGAGATGCGTAAAAACAGCTGAACTGCCAGCGATTACCTACTGGAATCAGCCTTCATCAATATCAGGATAATTACAAAGCACTTCTGGCAGTGCGTGAAATGAATGGAGCATGCAACAGATTGGGCGACGGCCATAGATGTCTGCAGATATTAGACCTCCTCCTCCTCAGAGCGGTGGCGGTTGGTGGGGGATGTGGAAGTTTGGGGGGTGGGGGGGTGTGGGGGGGGGTAGAGAGAGCTACCTGAACAAACAGAAGCTGCTTTGGTATCAGCAGCAGTGTCAGGAGTTTGAGTGTTTTTGAAACAGATAGAACAGAAGCGAACAGCAGAACTGACTAGAACGGATGGAAAATGAAACAGGAGTGGAAAGAGATTTAACACTGACGCCAGAGCTGTGAAATGTAACCAAAGTTTCATAATGACATCAGATTATTTCACGTCAAGGTGGCACAAAGTATTGGGATGTAGAATATTTTTTCAGTCAATTCCACACAATTTTTCCTTTCATTCCAAACATCACAAAGTTCTAATTAACGATGGGATAAAACGTGGCAAATATTAAAGTACGTGCACAAAGTCACAGGGGGAAAAAAAAAAATCAAAAGTCATGGTTAATTCCTGTGTGTATCATGTGACTAAAACAGACAGAAAAGAAAAACATAGAATGATTAAAAGCAGTGTTTTGGTCACTAAAATGACAATTGCTATTGATGTAAGAACTTAAGTGATTTTGGTTATTAAGAAAACCATAGAAAATGGGTAGATATCAGCTCAGAAATTAAACTCTTATGGGCTATTTTTGTTGTCATCATTATATTTGTCCAACTAAGTGTATCTTTAGTTATACCAGGCATTAAAAAAAAATAAAAAATTGAACAAAACAAGGGTGGAATAATATTTTTTTTCTATGACTGTATATAGGTGGGTTATTTTATAATTGTACATACTAGTATAACAGGATTAATGTAGAATGTTGTAATGTTGCTGATCAACACTGATCATTATCCCATTTCTAGAGTTATCACATTATTCAATTGATCATGTAAACAGCATAATATGGGACATTATCTATTTATATGATTGTTTTTTCTAACCAACTCCATAAAGCCTGATGAGATGGCCTTGCTATGATTTGGAATTGAATTGAATTAAACTGATATACTTTATTGCATAGCAGTAATCTGATTATGAGGAATCAGATTAACACACCTTTCTCCCTAATTCTCTGATGTCTTTATTTATGTATCCTAGTTAATATGATTTAGTTTGTAATTGTGTAAAAATTGAAATTTACATGAATATCTTTATATTGACTAATTTTCTTTTTACAAAAAAATTGAATAACCTGAACAAATATGAACAACCTGAAGTGTTTTAAGAGAAGTGTCATTTTTTTTTTTTTTTACCAATATTCTACCTTTTAATAAATGTTTTATGAATTTGTAATTGTAATGTTAGTTGTAATTAACAGAAAATGAGGCAAAAAATATTGTTAAAATTGCTATTGTTTTTCTTAAGACATTTCAAGTTGATCATGTTATTAAGATTTTTAAGGAAACATTGTCGATATAAACATTGTGATAATGTAATTTAGCTTTTTTTTTTTTTTTTTTAACTCTTATTATTTGACTAATCCAGTCCTTTTGAAATCATATTGGACTAAATGTGGCACCTGAACAGAAATAAGTTTGACACCCCTGATATAGACTATAGAAACAGAGTCTATCCTTTACTCATTTACACTCACTCACATCTAAATAGGGTTTAATAACAGGGGCACATTCTGACAACTGACAGCATCTTTTTTTTATATACGATATATTTTAAAATAAAAATAAAAATAATAATAATAATAATATCACCATTGTATCAAATATGCATCATCCATTTCATCTGTAGTTCTTCAGGAGCCTCTGGATCAGGGTGGGTATCTTAAAGGTGTCGATCCCTGTCTTTCCCAGACTCCACTTCCACCTTGTCACATGGAACCACTTTGGAAACCCCCCCCCCCCCCCCCCACGCCTTCCTTCTGTCTTCTCAGACGGCGAGCTGGAGGCGGTATTGGGTTTCCTCTCCAGCTGAAGGGTTACTTGAGTCCATCTCTTGGATGAAAAAGATGACTATTTTCCTCCAGACTCTCTTTCCTTCCCAGTCTTTTTTCAGGTGAGAGACTTGAAAAGAGGAAGGAAACTATTACACATGGGGTGAACCGGGGCCCGGAGACACAGCTGCCGGCCCTAGTAGGAAGAGGATCCCAATCGGAGACTGGACGAGGAGAAACCTGAGCTCTGTTGAAACGACTGGGAACGAACCAAGACAAACTTCCGCCGCCTCTCCATGTATCCATGTCCCATCCTGATCTGTCCCAAAGTGTTTCCCATAATAGTCTGGAACAAAGTGGTGTGTTCAGGTTTGTGCAGAGTTTGGACCACATGTTAGGTAAATCAATTAGAACTAGTTTGGTGTGTTAATCTGTCTAGTTTTGCTTGAGTTTCCTTCAGCTGCACCAACACCTACAGGTTTACAACCACTGATTGAAACAAGCCACAGCTGTTTGGCCTGCGGTCGGGGGGTTCGAAAAAGCACATTTACATATCTGGGTGAATTTTTTAAATGCCGCGCTGGATCAAAAAAAAAAAAAAAAAAAGTTAGGGAAATTCCACCCTTCAGAGATTGTTTTCATATTGTTTCCATTTCATCTGGATGGACGCTTGGAGCGAGCACTCAGTCACACATCAATCACTGCCTTATTAAAGAGAGGGATTTGGCGGAAAATAATGCTCTTTATCCAAGGGAACAGGATTGTATAATTGCTGCTTGTTTGACCTGGTGTTCTGCTCCAAGCTGGAATGCGAAAAGCAGTTTGACGACCCCTACACACCTCGCTGCTTTGTCTGCAATTTGTTGTTCTGTAGCCGCTGTAGCGTAGTGTGATACTGATAATAGAAGCTTCCCTCTTTGCTGGGCTGGACAACCAAAAGGGAATAAAGGAATGTCTCAGAAAAAAGCGCTTGCAAAATTTGACCTCGGACATCTTTTGGCAGTTGGTCCCACACGAGTTCAGTTGAACAGTGATAATCGTATATGAGGGGAAAAAAAAGAGCCTGTAGTTGGTCTTTTCTTACAAATAAAGTATCTTTACAAACATTTGATGGTTTAAAAAAAAAAAAAAAAAAAAAAAAAAACCCTGAGCAAGTTATAAACACTTTCTGGATTTGATATGAGTTTATTTCAGAGGGTTTTGAGCCTTTACTCTCCCATTAAATTCTTTAAAATGCATTTTGGTGTCACATGTTCATGATAAAAAAAGACATTGAATTGTTTAAACAGTCTTATGTCATATATATATATATATGTGTGTGTGTGTATTTTTGCCTTTTATCCACATGAAAAGTCATTGAAAATGAGTGATGCAGCTATTTTTTATTGGGTCAAAAACTATCAATTGTACAATATGATAAATAGACGTTCACCCCAACAAAGCCAATGTGAAAAACCAAATAGATGCCTGAGTCAGGAAAGGTGAAACTGAAAGAAAAAAAAAGCACCCAGATGAAAATGTGCAATAATATTTATTTTTTTTAATGTGCAATAATGATCTATTTTTGTGTATGTGTTTGATTTGTGATGATGTAACAAAACCAATTTCTTTGAAAAAGGATTAATAAAGTATCCATCCATCCATCCATCCATCCATCCATCCATCCATCCATCCATCCATCCATCCATCCATCCATCCATCCATCCATCCATCCATCCATCCATCCATCCATCCATCCATCCATCCATCCATCCATCCATCCATCCATCCATCCATCCATCCATCCATCCATCCATCCATCCATCCATCCATCCATCCATGTAAAATAATGTAAAAAGACATGACAGAAAAATGCATTTAGTTCAATGCTGCTTTATCATTGGTCGACTGTAACCTAAAATATAGTCATACAGTTTGTGATCTGGCATCCCAGGAAACCTGAAATGTACGTGGGTCTTGAGTTTAAAAAGTTTAACACTGTTACTATGCGGACATTTTCTTCGTGAGCGGTAAATAAATGAAAGAATAAATAAGCAACTACACCAAATATAAAACGAGACTGAATATCAAACATCGCTAGGCATGAAAACTGGGGAAGGAAAGAAGATAATAATGTCAAAAAAGAATAATATAAAAAAGGATTCATTTCCCATTTATTACAGCCGGGTTATTATTAATATATATGAATTGTTTTGTAATAGGTTTTTCATCTGTGCTGGTCAGGTCACAAATGATAAATTAATATTTAACATATATATTATAAATCTCTCCTTTTCAATTTCGTGCTATTATATCATTTTTCTGCTGTTACTCATTCATACATTGTTTTCATATTGTCCTGCTCTAACGTCACAATCAGAGCAGAGAGTGCCTTTGAGTTCTGAAGTGAGTAACTTTAGTAAATCAGTAACATTTTCTTCTCTCGTAACTTTTCGAAAACAGCCCGACAATAGCGCTGATGAGTTGACTTGCGTTGCACCTCACCAGATGTGACAAAATGGTGAACGGACTGAATTGAAGGACTGATTTGCTAGGTTAATATCTCTTATTGATCTTTCCATTGATCACTTGTCCCGCACTAATGACTGCGACTGGGCTATTTTTAAATAAATACATCTTACTTGGAACCCAAACATCAAGACGATGAAGGATAAGGATCGGGAATGTTTCTCGACGAAGGGTAACCGCTGAGAAAAATCAGCTTGAAAAAGGCCAGAGGAAATTGAGACAATATTAAAAAGAAAAGGTTCAATCTGTGAGCTTTTTTTTTTTTTTTTACCCCTGCTGATCAGAAGGACTGTGGACTACCGCTGGGCTCCTTAACATCTGGTTGGGCAATTTACCCCGCTCTGATGACTGGAAAGGTTAAACCACTAAAATCTAATATTTGCCTAGAGGGGGTCAAGGCACTGCAATTACAAGGTACAATCGGCAGGGCTAATCAGCTAGTAGCGCGTACCGGGGACTCGGCGGGGCAAATAAGCCCTGATCAGAAGCACTGTTCTCTGCCTCTCCTGTTTACTTATTAAACCCTGTTCTCATGTTCAAGGGCCCCTCTGCAGCCTCTGGCCCCACACACCCCCAAGGCACAGGGGAGTAAATTTAGCTCCTGACGCTTTTTTTAAATGGGACCACGCCACTTGGCTAGAAAGTAGCCCCCCGTGTTAATCAGTATCTGCGGCCTTTGTTGCGAAATGATCTCAAATTACTTTTTCCTCCAATCTGGCAGGCATTAACACCTCGGGGATAGGTACGGATTTGGAAAGTGCGGGAATAGTGAGACAGATGTATGTACGTGAGGACAACGACGAGGGCCCCATTGGAGGCATCTCCCAAGGAAGTGTGTGTACCACAGTGCTGTTTACATGATTGCTCTTTGACACACATTTCCTAATTGACTGAGTATCAAGTGCAGGATTAGTGTATAATATATCAGAACTGTCTGGCGCGCAACACTTTTGAACAAGGCTCGGGGAACAATTACTGGTAATTAAATATGTGCCAGTTACTGGAAAAGATAATTATGTCCTTGGTGTATAACACCAATTAATTACTTTTATTTCAGCGAGCAAAGCTTTTAAACGCCGGCAGAAGACATTGGAATGGTGTTTGAGTGCAAGCAACCTCTGTGTTTACTTCTGTGTAAGTCATGGCAGAGATGAGCATAAAGGCAACACAGTGTACAGAGTGTAAATCACAACCAGGCTGTTCACTTCACTATAAACTACAGCTAGGAGATACAGTAAGGACAAAAAAAAAAAAAAAAAGGAAGAAAAAAAAATTACATTCTCATATATATTTGACTGCGTGATTGTAGATTTTTGGGATATAAGCCAAAACAATATGTTACAAATAAACCCATTTATTATATCTCCATTATGTTTTGAGTTTAGTAATTCTATATTAACCATACACATTGAAACAAATCATCCACTCACTACCTACATAGGGAAATAAATAAGACACCGCTACATTGTGAACTCCATTGAAAACTTTTTGGACACTACTACGACGCTGTTTAATTGTGTCATACAATTAAAACGTAACAGTGTCGTCTCTTACAAAATGAAAAGGCTTTTTAAATTTTTTTTTTTTACTGTCTGTGCAAAAAAAAAAAAAAAAATGTTACTAAACTTGGCTCACGACTGTTATTAACTGTTAAATAATTAAATTAAATATTAAATATTAAATTTATTTAAATTAAATTAAATAATTTTGTCTGATGCCTGTGATCCAACAGACAGACTGAACTTTATTTCTTTTAATCATAAATCTCTCCGTCCTTCTGTCATTTTTCAACTCCTGCAATGCATGATGGGATACAAGTGCTTTGGTTAGTGACCATCGATGTCCACTACATTGTAATACATTAAGTGTGCTATATAGTGCTTATAAATAGTTCACTAAAGATTCGGACACTCCTACAAAATGGCGTGCTCCCTTTATCGAGCACTATATAGGGATGAGAGAGTGAGTTTTGTACGTTCATTTTATGTACCCATGGTGCCTCACATTCACACACACACACTCATACACCAGTAGGTGGCTGCTGCCAAATGTATTGGGACCAATTTAGGGCTCAATGTTTGGGCAAGATACAGGATTGGAACCACCAAACCTTTGATCATTGGGCAACTTCACTAACTGAGCTATGGCTGTCCTGTGTGCTCATGATATATATCTATTGCATTTCAAAATAAATACATTCAGAAATTGATAGTCGTATTTAAGCATTAGTTTATTTAATTAAACATGTTTTTTTCCCCCAAATTTATAACAATAATAATTACATTTCTAACAATAATTTTGCTTGCTTATTGAAAAAATAAATACATTAAAAATTTGACATTTTCCACACCTTTTTTTTTCTCAATGTTTCAAAATATGACCAATATGTCAAGGTTGAAATTTTTGACTAAATAATGACATCGAAATGAGGTAATTTTCAGATATCCAAATGACTGACCTATTTTGTATGTCGCATAGAAGTCCAAAATTGGTTGAGATTGACAGACATGATTTAGATTTGATCTGCATGTCCATATGACGTCCAGTGTTTAGTGGGAATGAAAGGTCATGGGTCACATCAGGACATCATCGCTGTCTGGTTAAGGATTGGGAATGTTTGGGGATAAACCTTGAGCTACCATTTCCAACAGTTAGTTTAATTAAAGAGTGGGGTACAGGATAAATGAACTTAACATCTGTATATTCACCTCAGTATTCCACTGTTTTTGTAATGAGATACTGTTCAATGCTTTTTGTGGCACTACATATGAAGAGTTTGTTTGCAAAAACAAGATAACTCCATTTTTCAATGTTTTTTTTCCACAAAATGGCATTTTTTTTACTCTACATTCCAAGTAATACTCATTATTTTTGATATATTATTTATTTAATTTGGTATGGTCCACTAAATTGAATAAATAATTAATCAAATTAATGAGTATTACCTGGAATGTAGAGTAAAAAAAATGCCATTTTGTGAAAAAAAAAAACCTTATCTGTTTTTGCAAAACGAACTCTTTATATGTTACCTGGTTAATGATGGTTCCTGATGTTCAAGGATCAGTATCAACAGTCAGTTTCAGTAATAGAATTAATAATTTCATGACAATCTACAGATTTTTTTTTTTTATCACTTTTGAGGAATTCAATAGTTACATCAATGAAATAATCTACATACCTGAGACTAGAAAATTTGGTTAAGTACAATTATGATTATTATGCCTAATGTCACTAATTTGCATCATAGTTATTGTTGCTTAAAAAAACACAACACAAATAACTGCATTATAACTTACAAAACCTTAGCCAAAGATTTAATATTTACATTTGCATATTTTTGGGAAATTTGTGTTGAAATCTTGCCCACAAAGCATATACAATAATTTTACATGTAGAATTTTTTATTTTTTATTTTTTTAAATGAGCCTCTTGTGCTCCTCTATATCAGCTGACATCAAAAAAGTCTTCAACACAAATGTCTTTCATTTGCAAATGCTACATATTAAGCCTTTAAAATAACTGACCTACTTTGATTTCTTCTGAGCAAAAAACAAAAAATGTCAATAATTGAGGTGCATGTATGTGCATGAGTACGTATGTATGTGTATATATATATTTATGATTTTTCTTTTCTCTACCTGTTTGATATCATGAATTGTGTATGGTAGGTGGGTATTAATAAACTTTGCTTCTGCCAGAGCCTTTTTCTGTCCAATTCTATATTGTTCTCTCTCTTTTATTTGCTGCTTTGAAGTGAATATATGACTGAAATAAACTAAACTAAACTAAACTAAATATTGCCTGTGATTGTGTCATGAAAACTAAAGGAAAATCAAGGATAATGAACCTTCAAAGTGAACTAATAGAATAGTTTAAGTAGCAGTTTGAAAGAATATATACACTTACAAATCTAACTCAATTAAATGTACAGATGTACAGACAAACCCACTGTTCTATGTAAAATACATTACACATAATATAATAAATATGTGCTGTTAGACAGACTCAGTGTTGCACTCAGTGTTATTGACATAGTTATTTACTATTTTCCAATATAATGGGTAAAAGTATCACCTACCCACACTTTTATTTAGCAGAGGAGAAAATTGCAGAGATGCCACTGAGTTACAAAGTGACGGTTCAACACTGTAGCATTAGCTGCAAACAACTTCTACATTTCTGTCATATTATTATTATTATTTTATTTTTTTTATCCCTCTCTCCTCTCTTTAAAACATTAAACATTGACATAATAGTCGGGAGACTTTTTGAAGGAGGGCAGAACTCGACTCTCTCTTTCTAAGAGGATTGGTCATATTGGATACAGACGACTCATCGGCGCTCTGCATATCCTCACACCTTCTCCTCTTTTTCTGTACTTAACAACAACCTCACCACACCAAGATAGCAGCTAGAGATTTACCCATAAACCCCTTCTTTCCTCGCACGGTCACAACCTCCCCCTGTTTTAAATCCAAATATATATATATATAACCTGCTTTTTATTCACATATAAGCAGGTTTTTCAAACTCAGCCGAGGTGAGAATGTACGGATTAGCAAATGATCTCATTTCGGGGCATGTGTCGCTAATGTCTAACTTGGAAATACCTGTGGCCGATCATTAGTAATCTATTAAATCCATGGCCTAGAAATGGTTACACTCCAAGCCCCCCCCCCCACCCCCCACCCCACTTCAGAAGCGAACGTGGCTGATGCTTCTTTTCCAATCCCCCCCTCGGCTCTGGTTAATGAGATACAGGGTGAGACGGCCTGAGCGTGCTTTCTCTCCCTTCACCTCACTCTCGTTGTGTTCTCCACAGTCCACACACTTACACTGGTTTTATCTGCCAAGTCGCGTTCAACCACTGCACCGACGGCTTAATCCATACACCCATGCAGTCGTTGCAAACATAAACCGTGTGCATGGATGTGTCAAAGCACTGTATGAGTCTGAAGACGTGTGTGTTAACATGTCTTATCCCAAATGTTAATGTTTGATATGATTTGTGTGTTTACAGTCATGTGCGGTGCATGTCATAATGCATGAAGTGCATGGGATTTACATGCGTTTTGCAACTGCACTTAGGTTTCTTTCACTCACAAGGACCCAATGTTCCAAAATTATTATTTTCTCTATTCTTAACCCTTAAGAGTCTAAGTGTATTTGAACCATTTTTGACTATTTTTTTTGGATTTTGACTCAAAAAAGTGTTTATCTTGACTTATTTGGTATAATTCTTTTTAACACAACCTTAACTGTGTGACTGTACAGTTCTTTTTTTTTTCTATTTTATATGATATTTTAACAAAGTTAACCTAAAATCTAACAAAAACAATGAAATCAGCGAAGAAAAAAAAAAAAAAAAAAAAGGATTTTTCACCTCATGTATGTTGAACAACCCATTTTTGTAATTTAGAATAAACATATAATTAGAAAAGTTCAAAATAATAACTTACATCCTAATATTTAAATGAAATGCAGGCAATACCTCAGGTTTTTTTTTTTGGGGGGGGGAAATATCAATCAATCAATCAATCAATCAAACTTTATTTATATAAACCTTTTTTTCATACATGCTTGATATCAACCCCCCCCCCATTGAAGTATTTCAAAAACAATTTGGTGTCAATATGATGTTCAATAAAACATTTTCACAGCTCAGAAAACAATATAATATACTTTTACAATTATATACAAACAACCTGAATGTAATGACACTATCGGCAAAATAATCAGTTCTTATAGTGTCTCATAAATTTGGCCTGACTTCACAGTAATACAATAATAACTAATGTAAATGGAGTTCCAACGAAGCTAAATCTGCTGCTACGTCATCTGAAATTGTACATGTCACCAGAACATTCACAGACTATTGCACTCACTATTAACTTTCTTTTTATTCTAATTATAGTATGTATAGTATTTTGCATTCTTAAGTGACAATCACATATTTTTTTTCTATATTTAATCCACTTATTATGCTGATGTCTATAAAAGCTCAAATTAAAGTTGAGGGTTATTATCATCAACAAAACCAACAACTTTTTCAGTAAAATATATCATTAACTGAACATACATTTTTACTGGTGAATCATCCAAACTACATTAAAAATAGGATAGGATTAGTCGATCACTTTTTATATCAGTAAATGATTTGGGTTACCAGTGGATGTTTGGGTTTTGATGGATTTAAGATGCTTTAACTAATTAATATGTGTAAAACAATGGCTGCTGAACAACAAATGTTGCTCAGTTGGTAGAGCAGATCGTTCATTAATTATAGGGTTGGTGGTTTGAGTCCCACTCTGTCCTAATCAGTCTGTTTTATCCAGGGTTTGAATTATGGGGGTTACCAGGGGAGTACGGACCCCCACCCCCAAATGTGACTTGGTACCTCCCAAATGGGATGAAAATCATACTTTAGGGAGGTTAAAAAAAGATTTTTTTCTTAAATTTACATACTTGAAAAATGTGTCCTTATCTTTGTGTCGTAAAAGTAAACAAATCTAATTTATAATTCATCATCGCATACTTTGGAATTCCAAAATGGTTTCACCCTGCCCGAGAGAATTGTGTGCGTTCTCTGCTTAAGTTTCTTATGCATTGTTCTCATATGTGGTACTGATCAGAATGAAAGAACTAACAGGTAAAAATGAAAAAAAATAAAATAAAATCCTTTCTGTCTATATTGCACCATGCATTTTGGTTTGCTAATATTCCATTTAGCCGAGCTATCTTGACTTTATTAGCAATAGACAGTAACCAGCTGTAGACTGGCTCAGATATTATTCATGGTTCGTTGGGGATGTGTAGTGATACGTCCTTGTATTTATGCTGATGAAATAATGGGAGTTCAAATCTTTGTCTACGCAGTTTGGTTTGGGGACTGTTTGTTAGCTATGCAAGTGTTGCGTCATGAATACAGAAGCAACATACTTTGTTGGTTTGTTGATTCATATATGTGTTGTTTAGCAATGTGTTTTCTTTTTAGTCACATAAATAGGCGTTTAGTATAGTCTAATGTCCCTAGACTGTTAGACAACATACACAGCCACTTTAGAAAAAAAAGTCTGTGGTACATGGACTTTTTATCTCATCATTTTGAGTTTTATCTCATCATTTTGAGTTTTAATCTCATCATTTTCACTTTTTATCTCATCATTTTCACTTTTTATCTCATCATTTTCACTTTTTATTTCATCATTTTCACTTTTTATCATAATTTTGACCTTTTTTTAAATCTCATTTTTACATTTTATCTCATCATTTTCACATTTTATGTCATCATTTTGACTTTTTATATCATTATTTTTGACTTTTTATGGTGACAAATCTAGTTGAGTGAACCAAACTTAGGGTTAGGGTTATTTTAATTGAATTTAATTCGATTCACTCAACTAGATGTTTTTATGTGTGATCTATTGAAGAAGAATTTGGAAGTTAATTCAATGTTTTACTTTTTTCAGTGTTCATGACAACAGCCTAGAACTCCTGTTTCACATCTATGTGCATAGTATAAAGATCTAATGCAGCAAAAAGGACTGATCTTGAAGGTCACTGGTGCAGGAGGTGATTTTGAGGGGTTTTTTTTATCTCCATTGAACCAATGCTGTGGTTGGTGTCCTGCCTTAGACTCTCTCACAGATTTGAAACAGTTCCATCTCCATCAGTCTTTATGTGTCGGTTACATGCTATTGCATCAGTAAAATAATCCAATATATTTGTGCTAATACTATACATGACTTTGTGTATTTCATGTGGTTTAAATGTGAAGGCCACAAACTTTTTCTATATACAATTTGCAGCCTGTGTGTGCGTGTGTGTGTGTGTGTGTGTGTGTGTGTGTGTTTGCAGATATGTGTGTATTCTCTAGAGGGGGCCAGTATGTGTCACGGCGGGCCTGGCTCCCCCTGGATCTAAACAGTATTGACAAACCCATCAGAGCTGGTGATGCATCGGGCTCCCTGCTCGTGCCCCCCCCCCCCCCATCCCACCCACCCCCCCTCCTCCTCCTCCTCCTCTCTCCGCCTCCCCCGCCCTGCCCTCAGCAGCTCTGCAGGGCTGCGCTGACATGCTGTCACCTTGGTAACTGCTGCCAAAGCCAACGGCCTGCTGGGATGGCTGACCCTGAGCTGGCGGCCGGCCTGCAAACTGCAGCAGGAGATGTCACCAGCAGGGCCCCCTTGAGGACTGACCGACCCCTGTCTCTGCACACACACACCCCGCCACCCCCACCCCAACACACACCCCCGACCATCGATCCCGTCTGCTGTGGAGATCCGTCACCACCCGGGACGCAGGCTGAGAGAGGACAGGATGCAAACACACACACACACACACACACATACACACACACATGTACTGTGATTTGATTCGGGGGAATATTCGATCGCTGCCAATCAATCAACTTTCTTCTTTGAATCCCAAAGTCAGAGGTTGCAAAAGTCTGCATTCTTCCCTCCAGCAGAACTACAGACATGTGTAAAAACAAACTGTCGTAACAGGAAACATAATGTATTCAAAAAGTAGAAGCTCTGAAACAAAAGTCAGACGAAAACCATCGAGTGATCTAAGATGTTCAATAACTGTAAAACTGTTAATCCTATCAATATGTCGAAAATAATTAATGTAAAATGCATTTTGTCATCTTCTCATGGTCATCAGATATGACCCATTTGTACATTCAGAGGTGAATATCTTCTATAATATTGATTCACCAATAAAACCCACAGATAAAAACTTAGTTAATGATAAATTTAACTGAAAAAAGTCACTTTTTCTTCAGTTTTCAGTTTTTTTAATATAATAACCATCAAATATAATCCCATTTTATTAATAGAGCCCCAAATCACAACAACAGAGTAAATTTTGCAGTGTTAAATCAACACTTAGAGAGTTAATTTGGAGACAATGGGACCAAATACACTCTAGAAGAAGTTAAATAAACTCTCTAAGTGTTGATTTAACACTGCAAAATTTACTGTGAACGTCGTCTCACAGGGACAGAACAATGTCACATGATCAGTAAATAAAATATAGGAAAATATGTGACTTTCACTAGAAAACATAAAATATATATTATTATATATAGTGGAAAATCACTTATGAAAAGTTAAATAGAGATAAATGTTAATTTGGGAACTGACACAAAAGTAACACTGGTTGTTTTTGGGTTTGTTTGAGTCATAGTAACACGATACAGATCAATAAAATCAAATAAAATCAAATTGGTCATTCCGAGTGACTTCAGATTATTTTCTTTGAGTTTAACACTATAACACTTGATGTGTCAGCGCTGATACGTTCTGAATGGATGGTTTATGTTAAAAAAAAAAAAAAAAAAAAAGTGTTATTTTTACTGATAATTTTGTTCATAGAACTTATGTACAGATGTCAAAAAGCAACTGATTTAGAAAAAGGACAAACTTAAACTACTGGAACCAAATTACAACGCTAGTCATTAATTTATCAATTTTTTTTACTTCATTTTGGGGTTTTTTGTTTAGTTTTTTGGGGGGGAGGGGTTATTTTGTGAATATTTATTACTTTCTGTTGATATTGTTGCTTATTTTTGTTTACTTTTTCTACATTTTGTTCATTTATTTGATTATTTTTCTTCAATTGTGTTCTGTTAGTATCTTACTTTGTTCATGTGACGTATTATTTTCTTAGTTTATTATTCATTTTTGTTCATTTTACTGATCACTTTGGCAGTTTTTGTTCATTTTGTTGCTTATATTGTTATTTTTTTTTTTACTGTGGAATTGCGTAAGTCTCAGGAGTTTAAAGGGTTAACAGTCGATAAATTGTGTAGTTTTCTGCAAAAATAATGGATCATAGTCAATGTTTTAACACTGGAAATCGAAAAAAAAAAAAACAGGTTTTCCTCTCACAATCAAGCAAATAAATGATGATGGACAAAGAATCTATGATTACACCGTTAAAATAAAACTCCATTTGCCAGTGGCTGTAATTAGATCCATGTACCACGTCCATACAACGGAGGCAACATCCTCCCTATAACATGTTTGTGTTCAGTTTAAAGTGAAAACCTCCAAAATATCCAAACATTTGACGTCACCTTAAACACACCACATGACCTGGGAGGCACGATGCCTTCACTGGACATTGGAAATGTCCCAACTCGTCTCCTATGAGTGTAATCAGTAGTATTATGATTAAATGCAGAATTGTAAAGTCAGTTAATTTATCTGATTTAACAGCTGCAATAACAAGGAGAGGAATGGGTGGAATTTGCACGAAAATCTAGATGTCAAAACTAATGCCTGGTTTTCTTCCGGAGAAAATTAAATGACAGGACTGTGATGAATCAAGATATGGTTTGGCCTGTCCATATTAAAATACAATGATGGATCAAATATGCTCCAGTAACATGGATGCTGTCAAATAAACTTTTTTAGTGTGAATGTCATATACATTTAAAAGAAAATATATCAAATGTGTTTATTGTATTTTTATATTAGAGTATTTTTTTCCCTCAAAAATACAAACCTCCTCCGTAGTGTTTAGTTGCATTGTCCAATTTAATGTCAATGTGAAGAATAATAATACTAATAAATAAGATAAAAAATAAATAAATAAAAAAATCCCACCCAATCAATACTCTGGTGCTTAAAAAAAACTCAAATACATTGAAAGTAAGTAAGAAGTGTGCGATACATGAAGGTGTGTATTTTAGTTTTTGTTTCTTTTACAAAGTTTTCACTTGATTACAGTTGTGGTGTGTGATATGTACCTACTGATGGATGTTTGTTATGTTTTAGTCCAATTATGGATGCTGAAAAAAACAAAACCTGTGGAAATATGAAGAATTAGGCTATAATTCCCCCCATAAATGCATGAAAGCTACAGTAACAAGCCTGTTTTGAAAATGTGATCAGTATAAAGGATATATTTTAAAGGATTAAATGTCAAAAGGGTGAGAATTAAAGCCAAATCACGTAAAGTATTTGTACTTGGCTGCTGAGAGAAACTTTTTAAAAACATATGGAGTGAGATAACTGTCAATATAGTCGTGTCCACAGATGGGATACCTGTACGTATTTGTCTGTAGTTGCACATAATAGAAATATTTGTGAATTCTCAAATCAGTCCCAGTCATGCAGAAAATATATTGTGTGTATTTTATCTATTGGAATACAAATGACGACTTCAAAAAGTACAAGGTTTTGATATGAATACGACTTCCCACAAGTGACTCAACTGTCAAAACACATGTGGTGATGCCTGTGGGTGCGGTAAAGTTCAAAGTCGAACCCCCCCCCAGACTGGTTTTAGACATTAGGTTCGTCAGGATTCACTGATTTTGCTGCCCGCATGCGTCCGTGTCGGCCACCGTAGGGTTTCTGGGAGACCCTCTGACTCGTGTTTGCATTAGACTCCTGTGTTTTCAAGGTGGGTCGGTGAGTTGCCAAGATCGCAGATGACCACTGGGACCTGTTATACGTGGGCCGGTCCATGCCCTGGCGATACGGGGGCGAAGGTGCAGTGAGTCCAGGAAGTGGTGAAGTCGGGGCGGAGGGTTCTGTAAAGCCTGGAGCAGGTTGCAGATCTCAACACATTTGGTCCTTAATTTTCACAGTAAAGTGCCATATTTGATTTGGAAAAAAGGAGAAATATATTATTTTATTGTAAGCTTCATAACGTTTTATTTTAGTTTCAATTTGTAGAGGAAGAAGTGACATGTTTTTAGTCTGTATTAACAGAAGAACGTTTTGTTTTGCACATATTGTCTGTACTTAGAAAAAAGGAGAAATATATCATTTTATTTATTTGAAGTTACGTTTTAGAACATTTTATTTTAGTTTTAATTTATAGAACTTCATTAAAAGTTGACGCTTACAGGGTTATGAAATCCATGTGCAACTCAGTTAAATAAAAGTCTGTTAATTTGTAATTTAGTTTTCTTAAAATCTCGTGAACCCAATCTGGTGTCTCGTCTCATCTCATGAGTTGAATGTCTCGTCACACCCCTACGCACTTGTCATTTTTGAAGTCGTACGGATAAAATACACACAATATATTTGACACATGACTGGGTTATTTGCATCACGACTATCCAATCTGTGGACACGACTATATTGACAGTGATCTTACTCCATAAAAACAAGGTCATGACATTGAACTAACCCTGAACACCTGTGTAAAAAAAACCCCAAAAAAACACAAATACAAAAGTCCCATTAACAATTAAAAACAACTGCCTCAAAACGTCTGAGTTAAAAGAGTGATATTTGTGCTCACAGCGCACAAACTTCTGGCACGTCTCCGGAGAATCGCTTCTTCTTTTCTACTTTTTCGAGGTTAGCAAGTCATTACTTGGCAACTTCTGAATCCCTCTCTCTGTACGACGGCTCTGGGTGAGCCAACAGAAACAGCGATTGTTGGCAGCGGACCGGCCTGGCGGGCTGTGGGCGTCAAGTCTCTCCACGAATGTTCATAGTTCTTTGAAACGCTGACCGGCCTTTTTGACACGAGGCTTTTGGAGCGAGTCGAGTTCTTGCTGCGAGACGTGGGCCCGACTGGACGCGGGGTGGAGTCGGGTTCAAATCACGGTTGAGGGAGAATTATGGGTAAATGACAGAGAAACTGAAGCCAATCTGTTACATAGGCCTACAACAACATATGTAGAAAATAAATCATCACTATTATTCTGTATTCTTTACATCTACTTGTTTTTTTTGCAACTCAAAAGGAAATTCTGCCAAAAAAACTGGAAGTAAAATAAGGCCTACACAATACTTTGATGATTAAAAAAAAAAAAAAAAAAGAAGCACCACGAAAACATACAGGAAAACGTGGAATAATCAGACAAATTGACAACCAACTTCAGCTGTAAATCACACTCCCACAGCAAATATGCAATGCAACCGTTTTTTTTTTTTTTTTTTTTTTACTTCCTTTTATTTTCACTGCAGACACACTTCCTCTGCATTTAAAACATATGTAAAAAATGCCACGTTAAAGCCAAAACACCCCACAAGAGTGAGATTACTATCGACGTCAACAAATACGGAACACACTTTTATGCACAATGGCTTCCAAACACATGTGTGTCGACTGAAAAGCTGCCTCTCTCTCTCTCTCTCTCTCTCTCTCTCTCTCTCTCTCTCTCTCTCTCTCTCTCTCTCTATCTTGTGTGTCATACAAATAGGCTAAACAACAGAAAGACGATGTGAAAGATCACTAACTAGCTTCCTGGTTTCCCATGGCAACCAATAAAGCGGGGCAACCCTGCTTTTATAGGGATCATCTGCACGTGTTTAACCCCAATCGGCTGGAAAGTGGAAGTTCTTCGTCGTAACAATTTGAAACGGGAATATAACTGCAAGAATAAATATTTCATATCAAACAAACTGCATATAACACGGTTGAGTCATCCATCCAAAGTGCATAGAAACACATGTAAGAAGATTTATATACTGTCTACCACACTGATATCTGCAAAAGGAGATGATTTGCACAATATCTCCAGTTTAATATGCACTTTAAAACCTTTCAAAATTGCTGTCATGCACCGTGAAACATGGAGTAGTTGGACCCAAACAGCAAAACGACAGTACTTAACATTACAAATAACAAAACTAGAGCATTTATACAAACAGCTTGACCTCCTTTAGACTCTTTGGAGCTCAGTGATAGCACAACAAAAAACATTGCAAAGCAAAAAGCAGAACATTTTGACAGGAAAATGTAGATTAATATGTACACCGTTGAATATAAGTTTGAATACGATGCTTGTTTTTATGAAATTATTGTGAATAATAGTAATTTATTCTTGATAAAGTGTCAATGTTAAAACAGAAACAAAGTTAATTACATCAAAACTGACACTATAAAGGATTAGAAGTAAAGTAAATGGACAACTGCAGAGCAACTTTGTCTTATAATTATAGAATACTTAACATTTAACCTCATTTATATCATTTGTGTCTTTGGTTTCAGAGGAAAAAAAACTGGGGTTAAGGTTTGGGGGAAATCTTTAAGACTGTGGCAACACATGGGAATAACTTTAAAGAAAAGGCACTTTTTATAATAATCCAAAATTCCTTTAAAGTTTCATCATTTGTACATGTTCTAAGCGACAAAAAACAACCAAACTTCATGTTTTTCTTTCATAGAAATCTATTTAACATGGACTTTTTGTTGTTGGTCAGTTACACAATCATTAGTGGAATGACACAAAGACGTGACATATATATATATATATATATATATATATATATATATATATATATATATATATATATATATAAAAAAAAAAGATTTGTGTCGCTTTCTTTCTTTTCTGAATGTAAAGTTATTGTATTCCACTATGTCTCAGTGTGTCTGCTCGTCTTTTTATGACACAGTGAAATTATGAAACACACCTGAGAGCAAGCAAAGGATGTGTTAATTATACATTTAATGAGTGTAAAAACAAACCTATACAATTTACTTATTAAATGTGAGGGAATCATTTCCATTCATTTTGGTGGAGTACATTTTACACTATATTTTTGAGTAAAATTAAACTCATTTTAACACCTATGATGCTCTACAAAGTAAAAAGGCAGTAACTAAGCAGACATCAAACTGAGAAAAAGAACCTTAAAGTTCTCTTGTTGTTCAGCCCCAGTAGTTATAGGTAGATTATTGGACATAAGGCAGTATTGTTACTGCATATTAACTAGTTCTGCAAAAACCACAGTGCACCGTGTGTATGGATTAAATCTGGTAGTGCTTAGTGACTGGGAATTTTGACTTTATCTCATAATTTTGGGGTTCTATCTCATAATTTAGGGTTTTTAATCTAATAATTTTGGCTTTTTATCTCATTATTTTGGCTATTTATCTATAATTTTGACGTTTATCTCATGGTTTTGACTTTTTATCTTGTGATTTTGACTTCACTTAATGCGCCTTATATACGAAAAACCTTCATCAAAACCATTCATTGACAGTGCACCTTATAGTCCAGTGCACCTTATACTGTGGAAAATACAGTAATTACATAATCTGTTTAAGTCTAATACAGTGATTGTCTGTAAACTATTAGTGCAGGGTCCTAAATGGACATTGGTAAGAACACAATAATGGTCTTTACTGTCTTTTTGCTTAGTTTTACTAGTACTTTTTGCAGTTACTGTACAAACACCCACCAATTTTTTTTCCCCAAAATGACAGAAATTTGAAAATCTGACATTTAACATTTGACAGTTCAGCTTTTGTCAGGATTTTTACCGTAGCTAATTCAGTTTTCCTGCTTTTTATGACTTCATGAGTCAGTTGTACATTAAAAGAAAGTTAGTGCAATACATTTCTGACTTTTAAATGGCTGTAAATGGAGCTGCGCAATTAATTGAAACACATTTGTGTGGTTTCAACATTTTTACATGTAGCTCATGTTTCAATATTTTTAAACTGTTTTTTTTTTTTTAGAGCTGGAAACAACATGTAAACTCAATTCCCAATATGATGATGCAGCTTCAACAGTGAAGAACATACAGGGAAGAGCCAGAACATGATGTACCAAACCCTAAAAAAGTGAGACTTTCTGTCCAAACCACATCCAAATGTCATTTCTATTCATTTTTCATTTTAGATACTATAATTGTTGCCACATTTTTACACATTTCTCTCCTAATCAAAGCCTTAACAGAACAAAAATGCCTCTTTATACTTAATACCAAAAGCTAATATCAGCTTTTCTATTTGCCATATTTTAACCTTAACCCTAAAATAATTAATTAAAATTAGACCCTATTCCCCAAATTACATCCACATTACATACGTCTTCTACTATAATGTGTCTTGTTGCATTTGTAAAGACTTAACCTTTCACCTATGACTTAACCCCTTCAAAAAAATTTAACAAAATGTGACTTTGTACCTCAAACCTAATGCAAATATTATCAATATGTGTCTGATAACTAGACATGTTTAACCATAATCCTTTGTTTAAAATATAAAACAAGAATATTTATCAAAATGACATTTTATAACCTAAAACATATCCAAATATTCATATGTTTGGTCATTGTCAGACATTGTACATTTTAATTATATCCCATAACTCTAATCATAGATAACTTGAGAAAATAACATAAAAATAGACTCTATATTCAAAACTGTATCCACATTTTAATGCCCCTCCGTCCACTTTATACCAACAATGGCGTCAAAGTTATATTTATTTTAATTTAACATGAAACTTTACCACATTTTAACCCCAACTTATGACCCAACTACTCAAAAAGTGAAATAAAATGCAACTTCAAACTGTCATTTATTCATAAATTTGATCATTTAATACTTTTATTCTAAAATGCATCATGCATTGTTATTCCTTTGAACAAAAATAATCATAAATGTATTCACTTAATATTATCCATCTGTATATTTTTAAATATATCCTACAAACCATAACTCTACACTCTTAATGAAATGAAATAAAGCATTAAACTCCAACCTACATGTTAACTATGTCTTTTATTCATGTTATAATCAAGCATTGCCACATTTTAAAGATTTCTAACCCTATATACCCTAACCCAAACCCTAAAAAAGTCAAACAATATGAAACATCTGACTCCAAATTTTATCCAAATACCATATTTTCTCCACTTTCCTTTAACTCCTTATTAATAATGTCCACATTTTAAACATTTATCCAAACCCTGAACCTAAAATAATGTGAGTTTTAACCTAAAATGGCATCAAATGTCAGCTATTTTAGAAAAGAGAAGCTGATTTATGATAAGATATTGTGCTGATCATCCACTGGGTGGCGCTGTAAGGTCAGGGAAGCGCAGACGAGCACCTTTGGGTGTTCACTTAAAAGCGGAGAAAGGCTTAGAATTAATATATGTAAAGTGTATTCATAATAATCATAATAATATATTTTAAAAATTGATTTATTGTTTTAAATATTATATGTTAAAGGATTTAAATGTGACTTAAATCAGGGATAAAATGGGGGGGAAATAGAGATAAAAATCAAGAGGAAATGTGTTTGCATTTCTGTCTGTGACTGAAAGAAATATCTAATATTAAGATAACAGTGTTTTCTCATTTGTGACAAGTGTTACCAGCAATCTGCAAATATCACAGTGACCGCACACGCGTGGAAATGCGTGTGTCAGTCTATAGTGTGGGCCTTGTTTACTTCAACTTGCTGCTTGTAAAGTTTTCCTTCTGAATTTCAATCAGACAAATTCATAATTGGACTGAAACACACACGCGAGGACACGCACACACAAAGCTGTTGGGTGTTTTTTTTTTGTCCCCCCCACGCGAAAATAAAATTAAATAAAAATTACAAGAGATTTATTTGACGTGTATTTTTATTTGGTATTTTGTGTGTTTTTGAGTGTGGGCCTTTTGCAATCAACTATAGCCAGACAGAGATCAACATTTGTACAAATAAATAAATAAATAAATACGCAACTTATTCCAATAATTATGCGCAAAGAGGGATTTTTCTGGCAAATATCTTGCGTGACACTTCCACAGAAGTTCAGGAATTACGCAAATACATATACCTAAGTTGACAAAAACATGTAACAGAAGAAAAAAAAAAGATTTTAACTTAAAGTTTTCTTTAATCTAATTAAGTTTAAAAATTAAATATAGAACTTAGAATATTACCAAATTACACATAAATATAAAAATAATAAATGAAACAAGTTGAACACATATATGTCCTTGTATTTTACTTTACTTCTAAATGCAGTTGTAAATTATCAATAGCGAAAAATTTTTTATAAATTATGTTCGACTAATATAATAAAAGTCAATCGTGCAGTTTGAGCAAAACGCGGATTTTACGCTTGTAATCAAAGCCACAAGCATGGAAATACAAATTTAAAAAAAAGCCACATCATACAGACAGAGCCACAGCAGCAGAAGAAGAAGAAAAAGAAACACAGACAGGCAGATGAGATGCTGAAGCACATTACATTACCTCAGTGGATGTATGTAGACTCCATTCACCCCCCCCCCCAACCCCACCCCACCGCCCCCTCCCCTCCCTCCTCTTCTACCTATCCATCCTGGCTGCTCAGAAAACCATGACCTTCACAATTTATAGAGAGGAAACCCCCGAGAGTC